>OW204028.1:18627500-19227500 GCA_934048045.1 Polygonum aviculare
CCTTGTGGAAGCAAGGGATCAAGAGCTTGTGGTTGGCAAGGGTGAACAAAAGTGAGCAATTGCCCTCCACAAGTCCTTGCATCGAAAGGGAGGTCGATATCCCTATGGGTCGATGTGTAGAAGTGGCGGGAACGAGGTGAACAACCTCGATCCTACGAGGATCATCACTTATTGCTTGAATTGGGGTGGAAAAGTCCACACCTACTAGAGAAGGAACCCAAAAACCCAAGATCTACCTTTCATTTTCTGAAGTTCGACATACCCAGCATATCGGGCCCGACATGCATTGTGTCGGTCCCAACTCCCTCTCTGTCGCCAACATCGGGCCCAACGTGACCTTTGTGTCGGTCTCGAGTGTTTCTCTTGTTTTCCTTTGTTTTAACTTCTCTTTTCCAGTTTTCAAGTCTTTTGGTACATCAAACGACAGAATTCCCGAGCATTTGACACCCACCACGTGCTACAACGGGGTCGGGTTATAAATTGTATTCTTGAGACCCTCGCTCATACGAGAGTGCGATCACTATGTAATCCAAATATTATAAGTAAAGAATGAATTTACTTGGTTTCTGATTGCTTATGTGCTTAAGTGTTAAAATGTTTCATAAGGATCAAATTGAATTATTTGATGATGCCAAAAGGGGGAAGTTAGGAAAATTGCATAGATACGTCTAGTTCTTGGTACAGAAGGATCAACCATATGCTAAGGGGGAACTATGCTGCTGGTAAGTAGGTTCGTCGAAGGTCCTACTCAGGGGGAACTCTTGTACTTCTTGTTTTTCCATTCGATTTATGTTAACTTTTCCCAAGTGTTTGTCATCATCAAAAAGGGGGAAATTGTTGGGATGGTCTTGATCCCAATAATAGATCCCGTGAAGTTTTGATGATGATAGAACACTTGAGAAGAATTCAATACTTCTCGTTACACGGAGCCAAAGCGCGGCAAGACAATGCAAGGTGCGACCGCGATTCGTAGGCACCAAACCGCGCTTCACCTCCAGAGGCAAATTGGCCAAGCATGACTACTCAAGCAAGGCGCGACTACACCTCCAACCATCAGCGCACGCCTATGCTAGATTCTCTCGGTTGTCTTCATGCACTTCCTTGGTCTCGAGCCTTCTTCATCGAGCCATTGTCGCTCTTCAAGTCCACCAACCCATGCATCACCACGTCTATGCTCTAATCTCATCATCAACCTACAAATCATCACAAGAGAGCATAAATACCGGACTACGAGGAGAAACTAGACTACACTATAGAATAAAGACAAACTTACCTAAAATGCAATCAAAACCGAATAAAACATGCTCTAAAACCTATGTCCTATATGCACTATCAAATTTCCCCATGCTTGAACCTTGCTTCTCCTCAAGCAAGACATATGATCAAAACACACCACAAACAAGTAAGTTAAGATTACAATTCAAAAGATATTTAAACTAAAACAAGAATTCATAGCACACATAATATGAATGTTTCAAAACCATAGTCATTCATCCATTCTAACCCTCACCAAGATAGGTACATGTTTAAACTCATCACTCAAAGTGTTTAGAGTTTATATCTTTTCACTCAAAAATCATTTTTGAATGCCAACTACCATAAGTTTACATCAGCGTCCTAAATCTCTACCACGAAAGTTTAGATTCACAACATAAATCATGAGGTCATTCCAAGGTTGTAATGGGGTCAAGGTATAAACAAGTAGGTAGGGAGTTTTTTTGGTCTTGTGGTGCTAAAATCCAGGAACTAGCGCTAGCAAAAACCCAAATTACCAAAAATCACTTTCTAACCATATATTACCAACTTCTTACACCTTTTTTTCATCATTTTTTCTTTCAATACGAACTCTTTTGCTCATTTTTTCGTTCTTCCACAAACCCTTGAGGTTTTTCTTTCAATTTCAGTTTAAAGCACAATTCACCTCAATCAACCAACTCTTTCTGTTTCATTCTCTTTTGATTTTTTTTCTTTCCCCAACTCCTTATCAGCTTTTCATTCTTTTCAACACTCAACATATTCTTCCTTTTCTTCTTTTCAACTCAAACCTAAAGATCAACATCAACTACACAAAAAACACCCAAGCTAAATCCTAATTCCCCAAAAGAGTTCAAGCTTATATAGGTTAGGAAAATTTGTGTGTAGTTACAAAATAAGGCTATAAGGCTATCAAACAAAGAAAATAATTTAAGGTAGATAAGGATAAGAAGAGGCAAATAAAAATTATGCTTCAATCATCTTAATTTCAAGCATTTAAAACATATAATGTGTTGGTGATTTTAGTGTCATCAATCGTTGATCTCTGAAGAACCAGTGATGGTTTCTGAGGGATTAATGACCATTTAGTGTTATCGGGATTCATGCGACTTTATGAGGTTCCATTTAGCTTATCACAAGTCTGGGGGTGTGGAGTACATGCTTGTGTAAGTATATTTGGGATCTAGTGGGTATAATAAGGATTAGTTACTTTGGGATCAGTAATTTAAAGAACAAGAGTTCTGGTGGACTGGTACTAACGGGATCAGTCAGTGTAGCGGTTTGAATATTGGTCACGTGGGTTAACTGCCAATATAACCATTGTAAAACTACTTGAGTAACTCCTTTTTATCATTGGTTTCAGATGGGCCACGTGTCTCTCCAAGAGAGAGCCGTTGGAGGCGAAGGATCAGCGGTAACCGCTGGTAACCGCCCTTATAACCGCCCATAACTTG
The DNA here is from genome assembly GCA_934048045.1 of Polygonum aviculare. Lineage (NCBI taxonomy): Eukaryota > Viridiplantae > Streptophyta > Magnoliopsida > Caryophyllales > Polygonaceae > Polygonum > Polygonum aviculare. Next base: position 18,630,209 of record OW204028.1, read on the forward strand.
TAGAAACCGCTCCCTAGGCTTTCCTACGCTCTATATAAGGCCAAAGGAAGATGAAGTCGGGCTGGTTACACAATCTCTCTTAAGATTCAACTTAGTCGAAGTCATACATCCATCAATACATCATTCTATAGTTTGATCCTTCCCACAAGCCTTGGAAAGGATCAGTAGATTTGTTTTATCTCACTTCAGATTTTGTGGATTCCCTAAGGCTTATAAGGGGCAAAATACTGATTTTGGAAAGTGTTTACACGACTCAAATCTTATCCGAAGACAGACATCATTGATCATTCCCCAAGTGTTGCGCATTCCAGACGAAGCAGGATCAACAGACGCTGTCGGTGCCACTGGACCAGTGCAGGGATCAACACCAGAATCCAACAATCGAAATCAGTAATTTCTTGATCAATGACGTCTGTGCGTGAGATGGCAATCGGGTTGAAATTGAAGGGGATCAATGGTACTTTGATCGTTCTACAAAAGAACCTAAGATCCGATGGATATTGATCCATGTTTTCTCAAGTTTGATTTTGAGAAAGATAAGATTTTGGTCTTAATATTATTTTGGAAAATAATATGTAATGGTGGATTATAAGCCATGCGTGACTTTGGTCATGAGATAAGAAAATCACATGTATGGAAGTGTTTTGAACACAAGTCCATGTTTTTTTGTTACTTCATAATGAGAACGGTTAAATGTGATATCTAAGGATGTGATAATCATATAAAAGAGAATATTGTATGATTATGTATGGCCAAATGAATTTTTGGATCAAATCAAAATTCAGATGAATGTTCTCGAGAAGGGATCGATGGATATGATGTTCCCTAGAAGGGAATGTGATTGTTTTGTTATGTAAAGCAAAATGACTCCATTTTATGGATTGATTTATCATTAGACAATGATAAAGAATATTTATTTGCATTGATATGTTGTATGACTCCATGTAAGTCAAAGGGTAACAATGAAAGTGGTATCTACACCACTATTCCCTCGAAGGAAACTGATAGTTTATCAAAGATAAACTGAAATTGGATAATATTCCTCAAAAGGGGGAGGTTTCCTCATGAGTCTACTATACCTCGTGTGTAGATTACTCATGTTTAAATTCAGATTACTCTCATGAGTCTACTGGTTAAGGACCTACTGTGTTTCACAATTTGCCTTTTCGACTCTACTGTTCCCTACAGATTAGTCGGTTTTATTCCATGTTGTTGATGTATTTTTCTTGAGTTTTATACTTACATTTGATTAATTGCAGGTTAATGATGAAGCAATTAGTTTTGTTTAAGGTTCATAACCTTGTTCGGATCAACAATGGGGTGATAATTGCACACTGTTGCAAGGTTTATCTCATAGGATCAAGAAAAATTTGTTCTACAATTATTTTCCTAAAGGGAAATGAAGTGAATGTCTGTTTGACATGCTTGTGCTAGGAACAAACGCATAAGATGACATATTGATCTTTAGAATGGATCAAGGACAAGTAGAACTTGTGAAGAAATTTTTGTCATCACTATTCTCCATGAAAGACATGGGAGAGACTAATGTTATCTTAGGGATTAAGATAAAAGGGGAGGAAAGATGAGTTTTATCTTGATCCCAGTCTCATTGCATTGAGAAAAGTGTTGGAAATGAGGTTGAGGGATCAATGTCCTTGGATAGGACTGGAAACGTGTCCTTCGGGATCAATGTCTTTTGACTGTCCTTCGGTTTTTTGACTATCCTTCGGGATCGATGTCTTTTGACATGAATATTTGTTTCTTGTTTAGAAATGTGTCCCTCAACATTTCATGTTGACAATGTCATTATTTTCTTGGATAAAAAGGAAATGTTGAATGCAAGATTGGATCAAGTTTAAGAATTGTTCCTTGAAAGGTAGATGGATATTTCTACTTGGGATCAGTTCCAAATCCTGGATTATGGAAAAGGATCTAGCATTCTGATTAGACAATGAGATCGAAGCTGGTAGTCTGAGTTGTATCCTGGATTAGGGTAACGAATATGAACTAAATCTACCATGTTTCATGAAGGCCGAAACTGATTTCAACTATGTGAGCATAGTAACTCTGGCCAGAGGGGATCGATCATGCTTGTTGGTACCAGGTCACATCTTTGATGTGAGGTATCGCATGGTTCGAGGATTCATGATACATAGTGTGATTTTGGTTGGCCAAATCGGTGAAATACAGAAGGTGTTTGTGAGGGACTAGTCAAGATGGGTAAAAAATTTAGGCTGTAAAAGGGGGCGTAAGTTTTGTGTTTGGGTAGGCGCTTTTCCACAGGAAGGTGTAAATTTCCAACGGAGTACAGTAGTACAAAATACCCCTTGACCAAAAAAAAATGCCCAACTTCAGTAGAGTAGAAGTCCGTGTCCGACGGACAAAAATAAATTTTACGGAGTAATACTGTAATACACTTCGTACTTGTTAGCTGGAATAATTATTGCTGTATTGAGTGTGAAATATGATGGTGGTCCTAAGGGGATGAGATAGAAAGCCCCATATTGCTTTCTAGGGGTGGGACACCCAATTCCTACCTAATGAAAATTAGGACAGAATTCAATGTGGAAAGCCCATTTCTAGAAACTGTGAGCACAAAGGATCAATCCCCAATGTGTGCTCTGTCCTACAAGATCAGAGGTTAAAGATTCTATCTTCTTAATAGTTCCTTTGAAAAAGTACAATGTAGGTGTACGACAAAAGGATCTACCTATGTGGACGTGGAGTTTTTTGGTCGCTCCATGAAGCTTGGGTTGGCTTCACATACGTTCATGAATGGATAGGGACTCAAGGACCATTAATGGAGTCAAGTTAGACTATAGAAGTGTATAGTAACTTCTAAAGGACGCTATTAGCACGTTCTTACAGTTCGTCGTAAGGACTCTTTTTTTTTTCTTTTCTCTTACAAACAATTTGTGGTTTTGGTGAACACTTCTCACTCGATCTAACACCTAAGTGTTGGGTAGGGTTTGTACCTTGAACAAATAAATTTGTCAAGACCCCGCTGAGTATAGCGAAGTCAGGATCGTCCACGGGAGCTAGTAGATCTACAGTCTAGCAATCAAACTACGAAAGTAAAACGAAACAAAACAAAGCAAAAATGAAGCAACACGAGCAAACAAAACACAAACCACACCTCTCCGTAAGAGGTCGCAGCCGACCCTAGGGGGGTCGCACCGACCTTCAACAGGGAGTAAAAACACGCAAAAGACAAGTACTGAGGAGGGTCGCAGCCGACCAGTTGCAGGTCGCAGCCGACCTTTCTGGGCACGAAACTTTGTTTTGTTAAATCAAGGAAAAACAACTAGAAGTGGGGATTCACCACAACACAAGCATGCATTTGAACAATGATAAAAGACCAACTCAACTCATAATCTCATGGGTGACTTTCGTCACAAAAGAACATATTAAGATCCCGATTTTCATAGAGAAGTTAACATGCAATCCAACTTGTTTTCTAGGGTTTTAACTTTCATTTCAACCCAGATAGCCCTTGTTCACATCCTAATCTTTCAATTGGTTTGCAAACAAGAACAAGCCCCAACTTTAATCAAGGGTTTTAAGCATGCAAGAGGGATTTATGGGTAGAGATTTCAAGTTAAGCAGGGATCTAGGTTTCAAGGTCTCAAATGCATGTTCATGGTGGGTTTCACCCCACACCTAGCAAATTGACTACTCACACATCATCACACACACACAAGCAACAAAAGAAAGAGAAGAGCAAGACATTATCAAAGGCAAACGACTTCAATTAAACAAAGAGATCCAAACTTACAAACTTTAGCAAACCCACAAGGTTCCTCCATACACCATTATCTTCTTCTTCTTCCTAAAACAACAACTAGGTCAAGCTTTCTTCCTCACTACCTCTTCTTACAAGAAATCTCTCTCTCACACTCACTTTCTTCTTCTCCACCGCCACTTTCTTCTTCTCCAAACTCTCAGCTCACTTCGTTCTTCTTCTTCTTCCCCTCTCACCCCTAGAACCCTTGAGCCTTTTCCCAGAAGAAAAGCTGAGTAGAAAGAGAGACAAAAGGGGTCCTTTGTAGCAGCCCACAAAAGTCAAGAAAGGAAGCTTCCCCTTTTGCTACATCTCTGCCACAGCCGCCCACTTTTTCGAGTTTCGAAAATCCCGCAAAAAGCCTTTACTTGGGCAACACGGATTAAGCGGACCGACATCGGCGAAGGTCGCGGCCGACCCTATGGGGGTCGGCGCCGACCTACTGCAGGAAACGGGGTTTTCTTGTCTTGTTTTGTTCTTGCTCCAATCGATCGGTCTTTTGCTCGACGTTTCTTCCCTGTTTGCTCCTTGATTTCTTTGAGTTCCTTGTACTTCTTCGAGGCTCCCATTTGCTGCAACTTTGGCTCTTGGTTCCTTGACATTTTGACTTCAAAAACAAACACATCCTAGAAAGCTCCGAAATGCATGAAAAACTTCTCCAAAAGGCTCCAAATACCTACACAACACGAAACAACACACAAACGACTCCAACCCTCGAAAGAGAGTTGAAACCTTATGCAAAACACACAAATACAAAGGAAAACATGCAAAACAAAGTAGAAAACAACCTAGGAAAATCAACTAAAAAACATGACATCACTAAGTATCACGTGTTCTTGAGTTGTTCTTGATGTTCTTGAGTGACTGACAATATGCTCTGAATATTCTCCGGAAGCGTCAAGTCACAATAAATGCTCTAGACGAGTATTTATAGTGACCTAGGGAAGGGCGTCATTCTTTGACGATCATGCCCTTCAGGGACTCTGCTACAGGATCGGCTTCCACGTGTCTCTGGGACTGATGAGGGAAGCTTCCTGGCAATTACCGTTGGATTTGGCTACAGGACTGGTGTGCAGGATCTGCTTCCACGCGGTGATCATGATCAAGGCTTGTCTGGTGATATCACCTTGTCGGCCAGCCTTGAGAGGACTCTTGTGTGATGATAAAGGACGGCGTCCTTTGTAGAATCATGCCAAGTCGGTTATCCAAATTAGTAGCGTCCTTACACCTTAAGGATGGTTACTCAACTTGTTGTCCTTTTGATGACCTGCGTTCCTGAAACACTTGGACAACTTCTTAGATCAAAGTGAGTTTGTCATATTAAAACCAAGGGACGTTAGTTACAATGTTAAGTATAGAACGCGTCCTTAACATTGTTCCAACAATTTCTCCCTTTTTGATGATGACAAACCCTGAGCAAAATTGGATTTGAACTTAAGGCTTTAAGGATGCTTGAAAACGTTTTTAGATAGTCTAGAAGTTTGTCTAGATAGTCTAGAAGGCGTCCTTAACATTGTTCCAACAATTCCCCCCTTGTTCTCTCTAATCATCCTAACGCGGATCTAGTCTCAACCTCGTGTTCAAACCAACTTGATCACGCCTATCCAACCTCAACTTCCGCTTCCACATTGTATAGAAACTTCCTACCACAATCTAGACCAAAATCTACCGAGTCTTGGCTTACAGTGAGGACAAGGACGCATCAAGGTTTCGCCCAACAACCTTGAAGAACAAAATGGTTGTAGGCAAATTCGATGGAAGTAAGAATGTCTTTCCACTTGCGCGCACAAGTATTGGAAAATTAAAACCGAGGAAGACAACCTCACAATTATCAATTTTACCAGCGGTGTAGGAAAATGCCCTTGGAAAATTGACCAAATTACCTCAAATGCTCTTGGAATTAAACATATGTTTAGTACATGCAACTTAGTTACTGTTAAATTGTTAAGTTAAATCATGATTTCTCTATGAAAAATATTGTGAATCACTGAGAACTCAACGTTCTCCTCATTTGGGATGCTCTAAGTCATATCCATAGGAGACCAAATTGTTAACAGTTCAGGAGGCCTGCTAGCCGACCCGGGCAAGTTGGCCCCCATGGCTGAATAGCCAACCCCACAGACGGTCCGCCAGCTCCGGGGGTTCCTAGGCCTCAAGGGGTACTATCGCAAGTTTATCCGGAACTATGCTTCTTTGGCAGTGCCGTTGACATCGTTGCTCCAAAAAGATAAGTTCTCTTGATCTCCTATTGCTGATGATGCCTTTCAGTTTCTTAAGAAAATGATGCTAACTACGCTTATCCTACAACTGCCGAATTTTTCTAAGGAGTTTGTACTCGAGACAGGTGCCTCCGATCATGGTATAGGCGTAGTCTTACTTCAGGATGAACACCCTATTGCCTTCTTTAGCAAAACTCTAGGGGTGTGTCGTCGGGGCTCCTCGGCTTATCACATGGAACTTTTTGCGATTGTGTCTACAGTCTAAAAATGGCGGCGATATTTACTGGGGAGAGAGTTACTCATTCACACAAATCAGAAAAGTCTAAAAGAGCTCTTGTATCAGGTTATCCAAACATCACATCAACAATTCTTTCTTCGCAAGCTCATAGGATATAAGTTCTGGATCGAGTATAAAACAGGCACTAGTAACAGAGTGGTCGACGCTTTGTATCAACGTATGATTGAGGACGATTATGATCTCCAGTAGTTTATGTCGCTGTCTTGTCCAATGCCGGATTTACTGAAACGAATGCGTGCCGAGAACAACACCCTCTCGGATTTGCTCGAGCTCCATCAGACCGCACGTGATGGGACGTTATAGTGCCCGTTTCGTGTGCATGGGGGGTCTCTCCATTACGACCACAGACTTGTTCTAGGCCATGAGTCCGCCGTGAAGGCGGACGTCTTGTTCGAATTCAACTCGTCTCCAAGCGTTGGCCACCTGGGCATTGATCACACTTTCCGTAGAGTTGCTGAAGTATTTTATTGGCACGGTATGCATAGAGATGTTAAAAATTTTGTGGACTCTTGTCTTGTGTGTCAATCCACCAAATACAGCACTAAGACACCTATAGGCCTACTTCAACTACTTCCCATTCCGCAACAAGTATTGGATGAGGTCTTTATAGACTTCATTACAAGGCTTCCGGCATTTCTTGGTTTCACTACTATCCTCGTGGTGGTGGACCGTTTATCCCAGTATGATCACTTCAGGGCCCTCGGGACGTCTTATGATGCTCCTAAACTTGCTACGTTGTTTGTTGAGATTGTAGCCAAACACCACGGCATTCCGTCCCAAATTCTCTCGGATAGAGACGTTATATTCACAAGTGCGTTCTGGAAGGAGATACATCGCTGGAGTGAAACCAAACTACGACACATCACGGTCTATCATCCCTAGACGGACGGACAGATGGAAGTCCGAAACCGTGGCCTCGAGCAGTATCTTCGTGCCTTCACACATGGCAGACCGAAGAGGTGGGCGGGTTTCCTTCCATAGTACGAGTTGGCCTTCAATTGTGCATTTCATATGATGGCATTCGTATGTCATCGTTTCAGGCTATATATATATGGCCGAGCACTACCTCCGTTGATTAGCTGCACTGTGGCGACTTCGAGCTCTTCTTCAGCAGCGGAAGCTATCCGGGATCAAGTGCAAGTGTTGGACTTGTTGAAAGAAAACTTGCGTAAAATGCAGCAGTGTATGGAAGCCCACGCGAACTCCCATTGTCGCGATGTCAAGTTTAACGTCGGCGACTTGATTCTGTTGAAACTTCAGCCATATCGGCAACAGTCCGTGGCACGGCCCCTTTCTAACAAGTTGAGCCGCCGATTCTATGGGCCTTTCTCCATCACCTCACGAATTGGTAAGGTTGCATACCATTTGTCCCTTCCGGAGAATGCCAAAATTCATAGTGTCTTCCATGTATCGCTCTTGCGTCCTTTTGTGGCTTCAAATGACCAGCGCGTCCAACCTTCGTTCCCCACGGAATTCATTCATGATCGCCCTCTGGCCTGCCCCATCCGCGCCATCACCGAACGTCATGTGGTGGTTAACGGCGTACCGACGCAAGAGTGGCTAGTTGTATGGGATGATGGGACTGACGACGAGGCGACTTTGGAGCCACGCGAACAGCTGTAGGCCTCCTACCCTGACATTAATTTATTTCGTTTTGAATTATTGTAATTTTTATAAAGCAGAGTTTTATTGTTTTCTCAGGTTAGGGCTAGCTTAAGTACTCTTTTGTAAGCATATTATGCAAAAAGTATCTCTTTGGGCCTCGCGCCCTTCTTCTTCCGCGATTCACAAATTAGGTACCTTGCTAGGCAAGGCTTGATACGTAATCGGTAGTCACATTGGCCACGTATCATTTGTCAGGAAAAATATGGTCAAAACCAGTGGCGGTACCACGTTATGACGAGTGGGGGCTGTAGCCCCCACTCACATTTTATTTTTTAAAATATTATTAATATTCTATAATATATTAGTCCATCCGTATGAAAATAATTGTCCAAATAACATTTGTATATGTATTAAGAAATAATTATATTTCTTATATTACCTATATTATTATAGAGTTAATTATTTAGTGTACAAAAACATGGAAATACGTATATGATTATGATATAGTTAATTATTAGGGGTATAAATGGAAACTGATGGAAAAATATAAAATTGACAGATATTGTGAAACAAGAAAAGGTGATCATATAGACAACTATTTCAAAACGGATGGAGTATTAAAAACACATATATAAACAAACATCATCATACACTATAATTGAAATGAAATTAGGTCGTAAAAAAAAGATGGTGAAATATATTTTTAGTGGAAAATATTAAATATAAGCTAGTTTTTAAAAAAGATATGGATTTTTGTGTAAAATAATGGAAGAAAATGTATACAAAACGACCCTTAAATAATTTTGCTCAAGGTCTCTAATTTGTTAGGACCGGCTTGTCTGCCTCAAATCTCCTCGCCTCCGTCTTCCAAACGCTTCACTTCTACATTTCCGCCCGCCTCTGCGATAGCGACGCCATCCGTCCGTCCAAACATGGGCCACCTGTGCTGTATGTATCTAAAATATATCGGTGTGAACTTTAAACTTGTTAATTGGATTATAACGTTTCCTCAAATCCACTTTGATTTTAATAAAAACTTAATTATGTTTCATTTTATTTACTTGGGTTAGGACTAATTTTATCTTTATACATTAAACATATCGGGTTTATTCCAACTTCAAATGATCAATGATCAAATTTTTAACAATTATATTTAAATTAAGTTATTTAGCCCCCTCTGGACTAAAATCCTGGTTCCGCCACTGGTCAAAACAACGTGGTTTTGTACATGAGTGCATCACTAATCTACTGTATTTATTTTCATACCAAACTTAATATGTCAATCTTTGACCAAAAAAACATTAATATGTCAATCTCCCCATCCATCAGCAGGACAATCTACCCAAGCAGACCACAAAAACTAATGCACCCAATTACAACTAGAATTGGTCCAGCTGATTGAATCGCTTGCAAGTGCAGCTACATGATATGATCGATGTGACTTGTAAGCTGGACGCTTGCTGGCGCCTAGCAGGTAGCCTTGTGCAATGTGATACAGCAATACTCGTATATTGAGGACTCGTTCACATCCATCCATCCATCATATCACGGCTTTACATCTTCACCACAAGTTGCTTGGTTCCAAAACTACATACATTGCTGTCATTGCTAGTGTTAACTGCATTTTCCATGACTATATTTTGACATTGACATTAATATCAACATTAACATAGTCAGTTTTGACTCTTCTTTTATTTTTTTGCAATGGGACTACAACTTTGACTACTTTTCCACTTGTCACGTAATCTAAGAGGTAATTTGACCGCTTTTCCATGAACCATTTTCCACTTGTCACGTACTCCCTCTGTCTTCCCTTGTACAGTACCAAACTTAATACTGAAAACTATTAAGCACCCATCAAACCCAGAAAGTATTTGCCATGTATCTAAATTTAATGAAATTATATACTTTTGTATGTACATATTCCATTTAAATAAAAGAACTCTCTATTGGAATGAAATATTTAGGAGAGTACTTAACTAGTACTATATAAATAAAAACATTATAGTATATGTTAAGAACTCTCAAGTACTTTTTTTAGACAATGATTTTTTCCACACAACATTTTTTAGGCCATGCCGTTTAAAGGCGTCAAATATAATAATAATAAACTTAAGTCGGGAAAAGTTAACGTCGTCGCCGGACGCCGTGAGAAGGCGTCGCAGGACGCTGTGAGAAGGCGTGGATGCGTGGTCGGCTGCCGTCAGAAGTTGTGGGGTCCTAGTTTTGTGTGTGTGTATATATATATATATATATAAAATAGAATATGAAATATCACATGTTTTCATTAGCTCGATTGGTAAGTGTCCTTATATGTGCACATGAGATTCATGGTTCAAATCTTACCAACTACACATTTTTTGCACTTAAAAATAATAATAAATAAGTGTAAATGCAAATAAAAGGAAAATAATCTATACTATATATTAAAGCCAGAGAATTTCAAGCCTCCACGTTAATTCTGGCCCCACTTGATTAACAATTTTATATGCTTTATTTTTCCTAATTATCTAATCTTAACTTTATCTTTTTTCTTACCCATCAAATATCTATCTTTAAAGGCATATTATTTATCTTTAAAATTTCTTTAATTATCTAACCTTTAATTTTATATTTTTCTTACTCATCTAATATTTATCTTTAAAACAATATTATCTATCTTTAAAATTTCCTTCTATAAAAGATACATATTAATTAACTTAACTTTTCAATTCTCATTTTAATCTATTTATATATAAGAATTAATATATTGTATAGATTATAGTAGATACACAAATTAACGAAAAAAATGATCATTACCCGTACATGGTACGGGTCTTCAACTAGTAATAAATAAGTGCAAATGCAGTTGAAATGATTTGAACCTTCAACCTAGAACATTTAAAATCCAAGTAAGTAATTGCGAAATGGAGTAAATAGACTTCATGAAATAATTGGGTTTTGGTAAAAATATATTTTAAACCTAGATGCCTTCTAAGGGCGCTCGGCGTCCCTTCACGCCTTCCACCGGCGTCCGGTGGTACCATCCAACGACATCCAATGACCCGAGCAATTTTTCGCATTTCTATTTTCCCACAATTTAATTAATATAATAATTGGACGCTTTTAAATAGCGACGTCTTTGAATGGTGTGGTGCAAAGAGTCAAAAAACAGTGTACAAAAAAGCAGGGCGTTTTTTTTAAGTAGTACATGGCCTTAAAAGGCTAGTTTTAATGTAGCCTAGGGATAAGTTTTAATCGTATGGGATAAGTTTAGTAGTTTTGGTCTGACCAAGTAATTAAAAGTCAGGCAATTTTCAATTCATATATTGACGTACATATATTATAGGGAAATTCAACGTGGTTACCTCGAAGTTTTGTAAATTTTGCATGGTACACAAACTTTTTCAAAATTTCGTGTGCTAAACTCGAGGTTTTGCACATTGCACGTAGTAGCCATAGATGCTAAAAGTATTAAAAAAAAGTAACCAAATTCTTTGGTTTAATTGAATAAATGACTCATAGTTTTAGTTGTTTTAAACTATCTAATCTATTTTATAAAATTAATAATAACAAACATCACTTAATAGTTAATCCACATACTTTTTACTAGGTTATCATTATAACTTGGAAAAAACACCTAATCTTATATGTTGATGTAATATAACTTTATAAAATTTAATTGTTTACACATATTTCACGACAAATATATTATTATTTTTATAAATCCTTGTTATTTGCACTTAAAAATCAAACTCTTTAATTAATGCATCAAAAAACTCTCTTTAAATAAAAATATTTTTATAAAAATTACAAGTTTATTTTTTTAGAAAAGTAAAAATGGTGGAAAGTATTTTAAAATTAATGTGATTTTCATAAATTTAAAAGGGTACTATTTTACCATACAAATTGAGAATATGTAGTTTAGTTAAAAAAAATATTAATAATTGAGAATGTGTATTTAAATAAACTTGGGTCATTTATTCAATTAAACAAAATATTGTGGCTATATATTGAGTACTATTAATAATTGATAATACCTCGAGGCTACCACATTGAATATTCTAAACCTCAAAGTTACCACGCGGATGCGCTACATAGATTTTGCAAAATCTCAGGGTCATCACATGGAATTCCCAATAATTTGTATGTAATAGGGGGTAAGGTGGATGTTAAATATAGGTTTATAGAGTGAACTTTGAAATCCTTTTTTTTGGAAATTCCAAGTGGTAATCACAAGGTTTTGCAAATTTCGCGTGGTACATAAAAATTTTCGAGATTCTACATGGTGACCTGGTTTTTCAAATTCTATAGAATAACATCGACATATTATAAAAAGATAAAATCATATAAAACTTAAATATAATATTTGGTTAATTATGTAAAATCACCCTATATTTATTTTTCCCACAAAACTATTAAATCTGTTTTCTTAAAATACTTAATGAGAAGTATCACTTAATACATAAAAAAATAGCTTAAAATACTAATTTATTATAAATAAAAAAACTTGCCTAAATTTGTACATGTCATAATTAAACCTATCATTTTTTCACATTTCAATGTCACTATATATCTACAATATGGTATGCTTTTGTTAATTTGAAAAAGGAATTGTTTAGTCATACAAGTTTGAAAATTGTTGTTCTAATTACTGTTGGGACGCTATCAAGGATGCTTGCGTACTTGTTAGTGTTCCCACACAACCGTCCCTTAGTTTTGATATGACAAACTCACTTTAATTCTAATAAATTTGTCCAAGTGTTGAGGAACGCCACTGACAAAAAGGACAACAAGTGTATGGACGTCCCTGAGGTTAAGGGACGCTAGCTATCAGGAAGTAAGGACCAGCAAGAGACTACTTGAGCAAGGACGCAGTCTCAAGCAAGTAGGAACGCAAGCTTCAACTCAGAAGCGTCCTTACTCGGCAGCTGACAGGTTGACATCACTCGATGACATTTGATCATCCGAGACACGTTGAGACCGATCCTGTAGCAGAGTTCATCACCACGTGGCGGCCGATCCTATAGCGGAGTCCATCACAGCTGGATACAGGAAGCTTCCCTCATCACCGCCATACCACGTGGAGGAAGATCCTGTAGCCACGTCCACGAAGGGCATGATCGTCCCAGAGGAAAGACACCCTTCCCAAGTCCTATAAATAGCCCCAAGGCATTTATTGTGACGCTAACGCTTTCAGAGAATATTCAGAGAATCAGAGAGAAAGCGACCTCGATCAAGAACATGAAGAACAAGCTTGAAACTCCTCTAGACTTATTGTTTGATCAAGAGAAAAATTGTAACCAAAACCAAAACTGTTTGTAACCCAAAAAACCAAAGAAAAGAGAGAAGCCCTACGAAGTACTGTAGGACGTTGGGATAGAGTCCTTTAGAACATTAAGCTCGCTTAAGTTGTAGGCTTAAAGGAGTACTTTACTAGTGGACTTAGGACGTACACTAAGTGCCAGAGAAGTGTAAAGAACTCGCCAGTACAACTGTAAGGACGCTTAATAAGAAAGGAAAAATTTATTCAAAAATCCTCCAAGGAGGTAGAGGTTTACACTCAAGGACTAATTGGCCTTGAGTGGTTCCTCTATAAATCATTGTGTTCCATACTTGTTAAGTTCACCTGTTTAGTTTCATATTTCTACTACACAACCTAAGGACGCCCTTATACTTAGTAAGGACGCCTCTCTCTAAGGACGCCTTTACCCAAGTAAAGGACGTCCCGTTTCATACTAACGATCCAACAATTACAATAACAAAAAATGTAAGATTTTATCCAAAACCTGAAACAATCCGAACCCAGTTATACCCAACATTCGAAAGAACCGAAACTCGATCGTACCCGACAATTATATATGATATCCGAAACAATTTGAACATAATATAAAATAAATATATACTATGAATTTTTTCCTTTAAATTCTTCTTATATATATCATGATTACTCTTTTGTGTGGATGAGTGGCACAACAATTTACTAAGGATAAAAAAGGGATGGATACACATAAATACTATATGACACTTTAAGAATATATATGATCAAGAGAATGTATAAGATCTTGAGATACTAATATTATTATATTGATATATTCTTACCGATGTTGTATGCTTGAAATATGTAAAATATAGTTAAATCAGAATTAGATTGACCCGCTATTCGAACAATCAAAACCTAATTCTACAAACATAAGTCTATTAAGACCCCATTCAATAAAAAAAATTGACTTAATAAAAACCGATTCAACCGAAAACCACTTCAATCGATATCCGATTCAATCGAAAATTGAAAAAGCCGAATCAACTCGAAACCCAAATTAAATTGACTAATTTAACCCGATAACTCGAGTTATCCGACAATTTGAATATCTGACCCGATTCAACCCGACCCGAATGTACACGATTATCTGTCTATATCCATCACTATTCACATTCGAATGACCTAAAACCGAATTATTCGACAAGTTATCCAAATTTTCCACCCCTATTAGTACTACGTGGTGGACCTAGACAGGGGTTGTAGCCCCCGCTTGAGTTCATATATATTGTTAGAGAAGCATTGCACTTTAGGGTTGTTAATTTGATATTCAATCCAAGATATCCGTTGATCCAGTCCATTTTCATCCATATCTAGATTAATTCGTTTAAAATTGATACGTATTCGATCCAATTCATTATTTTTTTGAATATTTCGATCGGATATGGATCAAAGTTTCAGATAAATGGATATCCAAACAAAACTATATATATACTAATATATGTGTATATGTATTTAAATTACGACTACAATTGCATACCCCCTACTCCTAGTTATCGCCTTAACTAAAATTTTCCCAAATCAATCAAAATCTTTCTCCCTCCCGGATTTCGGAATAGCAATAAGGGCTTTTGGGCTTTGTGACACAGCAAAACGTGACTCAAATAGCTGGCCCATATATTTCTACAACTCTACGTACTATACACTTATTTTATTTGGGTGGAAATGTGGAATCCACGTGTAATGCAATTGCACTGGAATAAATACAACTTATTTTATACAGGTTTTCTTACATAAATTATAAAACTTTAGCCTTCATTTTTGGACATGTTTTGTAATTTTTTGACATAGCTTTAAGCAGATTTAATCAAAATGGATAATTCGGATATTTGGGATATCTGCCATCAGTTATCCGATCAAAATGAATACATTTTCTTGGATATCCGTGTAAAAATGAATCGGATACGATCATCATTTTAGGAAAAAAAAATTCGGATCGGATCGGATATATCGGAATGCATAGCCTAGTGCACTTAAATGAAAACAAGCCATCCCAACGATCAAGCCCCTGCTTAATTATTTTAGGGATGTGAGAGACCTTGAGCTCTTTTTTTTTTTTTAAATAGTAATTCTAGCATTGTAATCCGGACCATTTGTGGATTTTATTAAAGTTTTCTTTAATATAATTTTTTATAATTTTTAAAAGTTCAATATATATTTTAAGTTTGGATATATGTTTAGTATTTTATTTTTTTAGCATTGTATCTAGAGGTGTCAAACAGTTCGGGGTGGGTGGATTCAAGTTTGGGTTGAGTGTGGGTCCGGATCAATCGGGTTATAGGTCAAGTTGGGTCGGGTCTTGACAAGTTATTTTGTGAGTTCAGGTCGACCTAGCTGGTCACGAATTTGAATTTTAATAATTATTAAAATAGTATTATGATTAAATAATACTATTTAATAATAAAATTCTATTTTAAATTGACTTTTTATAATCATATGCTATTTATAATAAACCATTATAATATTTATAAAAAAATATAGTTATTCTGCATATAAAAAAATCGGGTAAGTTGGGCTTGGGCTTCAGTTTCAAATCCAATAGGGTTCAGGTTAATCGGGCTTGGTTTTTTGTTTTGCTCGCTACTATTGGGTTCTAACCTTAAACGTTTCTGTCGGTTCGGGTCGGATCAGGTTTTGACAGCTCTAATAGTAATAATATCCTAACTAATCATGTTTAAGTGGTGAAAAATATAAATTATTATAATTCTTGTACACATTTAAGGAAGAGGGAATGGGGTGGGGAGGGTGAA
Organism: Polygonum aviculare; assembly: GCA_934048045.1. NCBI lineage: Eukaryota > Viridiplantae > Streptophyta > Magnoliopsida > Caryophyllales > Polygonaceae > Polygonum > Polygonum aviculare. The sequence goes on from OW204028.1 coordinate 18,646,161, forward strand.
TTGGGGGTGATTTTGTGGAGGTTAGGCTCGCGTTAAAATTAATGAGGTAAGTAGGCGAAATTCAAAAAAACGGTTTTCTTTTAATTTTGTATTAGTCGGTCCCCCCACTCTCTCCCCGCTTCTTCCCTCTCTTCCCGTAAATCTCGAGCTGTGCCATCACCATATTCACCCCTCCCCCTGTTGCTTCGAATCTGCGCTGCTTTGCTTGCTTTGAAACCGTCGTGAAGTCTGCATTACCGATTCCGACTCTATTTGGTAAGTATTTCGCGATTTCGTCAGAATGCTAGGGTTGTAACAGTGTTGCAATGGCGGTTTTTGGCGTGAGACTTCAAAAATCATGCTTTTCTGTGTATGTGAGGTTTAGGTTTAATGGCGGTTTTGTTTTTGTTCGGAATTCTGCGCATTGGGGAATGTGGTCATCATGTTGTCGTAGGTTAGGGCTAATGACAAGTCGCGTTTAGTCGAGGTTGGGGTGATGAGTTTGGTTGGGGTGATGACAAGTTCATTGATGTGTAATGGCTTGATGTGATGAAAAGTGGTTTTATACCCTGGGTCGTGTGCTGTGTTCATGGTAGTAGGAAACTGATGACAAGTCTTATGGATGACAGGATTCGTTTTTGTTTTGTAGGCAGTAGGTATCAGTTTAGTCGAGGTGATGACAGGTTCATTTTGGTCCCAATGTTGTAATGTGATGACAAGTGGGGTTATGCCCTGGTTCATGTGTTGTGTTCATGGTAATAGAAAACTGATGACAAGTATTTTGGATGACAGGTTTGTAGGATGTCTGGATCTCAGCTCATGCTCCCTGCTCCAGAGGTTTCTTGCAGCTCTCACTTACGTCCTTCACTTAAGGTATAACATGTGTATTGTGTGATGACATGTTGGGACTAATACCTGATGACAACTTATTGATTTATGTGAATAAAATGCATGTCATGTAGGACTTGAGGTATTATTTGCGTCCCTAAGATTGATTCAAGGGGAGGTACAATATATATTGTAGAATGGATATAGTGTCTATTATAAAGAAGCATGTTAGTAATCATGAGTGGGAGATCCTTTGTGTTGAATGCTTTGGCTCAGTTTTCCAGATTGGTGAGAGTCTCAGATTCATGGGTGTACTGGTCAATATAGTGATGATGCATGAAGTCAAGACTTGCAAGGAGCTGGAGTTGTGGTTCAAAGTTTGTGGAAATGTGGTGACATTTTCCATTCATGAGTTTTCCGCAGTCATAGGCTTGAATTGTTCTCTAGAGATGCCAGAGGTGCCAAAGGTTGAGATGCAGAAAGTATTAGGAGTGAAGAAATGCACAGTTTCTGAGCTTGAGGTGATGTTCTCAAAGGAGAAGAATTCAAAGAAGAGGTTGATGATGGCTCACCTGTTGGTTTTAGAGGGAATTTGTTGCCACACAGAAGTGAAGCGTCCATTAGAACTGAATCTGTCGGCCTTGCTTCTGACATGGAGAAGTTTAGTAAGTATCCATGGGGTAGGAAGGTGTATTTGGCTACTCTTGATGGGTTGAGCAAAGTGTGTCAACACAATTATAGTGGCAAGGGGAGGCCTGGTTTCAACTTGCTGGGCTACCCTTTGGCTTTTCAGGTATTGCTTTCAATTGGGTCTGTTAATATCTGATGACAAGTATATGTTTTCATCTGATGACAAGATTCCAGTATTAGCATTTGAGCTTGTTGTGCTTGCAAATCTGGATACTTGAGACATTCCCCCATCTTCAAGCAGTGTGTAAAGTGGATTTCAAAGTTGAAGAGGGCTCAGGTCCTATATGGTATTCTAAGGAACCACAGGTCCCTTTGATGCACAACAAACTGGAAGATGCTTTGTCAACTGTTGAGCAGGTATGTGAGATCATTTTTAAAGTATTTATGACACCTAATTTGGAATAATGAAGCTCTGAATGTGATGACAAGTGTCACTTGCTGTTGTTGTTGTAGGTTCCTGTTTTGAGGTATGATGTTGTAAATCTGGGTGGATTTGGATTCCCAGAGGAGAAACCTGATCCTGTCATCGATCCCTTTGTCTAGTGGAGGATGTCTAATGTAGTGATCCCTCCACAAGCTCTACAAGGTGCACTCAACAATGTTAGTGCTGATGATGTTGAGGGTGCTAAGGCAATAAGGTTGAGGATGAAGTTTGCTGTTTACAAACTTACAGCATCCACATCACAAAGTGGTTCTTCTGAAGAAACAATTGATGACAAGCCGGTTCAGAAGAAGTACAAGCCAGCCAACAAAGGGAAGTCTGCTTCAAAGAAGAGGCCAGTAGAGGAGCCTGATGAGGAGGTGCATACAAGGAAGAAGAATCCTGCTGCCAAAGGCAAATGTGTAGTGAAAGAGCCCAACAAGATTGAGATCAAACGGGGTGAAGTGAAAGGGAAGGCTGAGGCTGCTGCTGCTGATGATGATGACGATTTTGTGAGTTTGGCTGATATGGGCAAGAAGCTGAATCTGCATGGGAAGAAGTTTGGTGTACCTCCTCCAAAGGCAAGAGTGACATTTGTTGCAAAGGGCACTTCTGAGATGAAGAGTGATGACAAGATTGTTGCTGATGGTGATCCAAGCTTGGAGAACAGGGGTGATGACAAGTTCAATGCCCAGGATGCTGGAAGTGGTCCAAGTGAGGTGAAGGGGGGTGACAAGGTGGATGCAGTAGCTGGTTGCGGTGCTGGGATAGACAAATCAGCTAAGGAAGGTGATGATAGGATGGATGTTGAAGATGATGTGGTGATATTGGAAGGTGAGTTGGCCCCCCCCAAAAACAGAGGAGAAGAAAGGGTGATGACAAGTCCAGAGGTGGTAGGAAGGTGGAGCTGCCTGAGTGGGCCAATAACCTCACTGATGATATAAGAATTCAGGACCGTACGATCAAATCCATGAAGTGGAATGTTGGTGATCTGGCAAACCAGGTGTTGAGGTGCTGTGAGAGGCAAAATGCCATTGAACTGAACAACCAGCAAATGTCTCAGAAGCAGGATGAGATTCTTATGAAGTTGGATGCCGTGCTCTGTCATCTGGGCATACAAGCACAAGCACCAACACAAACCAACACCCAGAAGATCATGAAACAGAGAGAGGAAGCTGATTTTGAGTTGAAGGACATACTGGCTGACATTCAGGGTCAATGCTCTAGGCCTGACGAGCATGCACACCTATTTGGAGGTGCTTGCTGTGGAGCTCAACACACTGATGATGCCTCTGGTGATGACAATGCTAAGGATGAGGTTGATGCAAGTGCTGATGACAAGTCCAAGGCTGAGGATGTGCAGGTTGATGCAAACATTGATAGCAAGTCTAAGGCTGAGGCTGATGGTGCAAGGGTTGATGACAACACTGAGGTTGAGCAGGCTGATGCAAAAATTGATGACAAGTATCCCAACCCTGAATTACAACCTTCTACAGCTCACTTGGGTGATGATGCTGATCCTTCTGCTGCATCTGTGGGTAGAGGAAATGATGATGAAGAGCCTAGGGATATTCCTGTGGATGTTGGGGTGTGTGATGATGCAACAATTACTCTAGATAGGGAGGACTCTGGTGGAAGTGACTCTGGGGAAAGTGACTCAGATGATGTGGTGCAGCCAAATCAAGCTGGTGTAGCTCTTAGGAGGTCAACTAGGCACACCAAGCCTAGTGACCTGATAACCTCTCCATACACAACTGAGAAGAGGAAACTTCAAAGGAGGCCAAAGAACCGCTTCTTCACAAATGTTGAGAGAACACCTTTCTATGTTTTCTTGGATTTATCCTTGATGCGAAGCTTGCCTACAGATGGGGGAGCTGAGGGGCATCTCTTCTTGTTGTGTCCATCTTTCCCACACAGGCTGCACCTGTAGGCTGAGGGCTTTCCCCTTTTCCTGACCTCCTTTTTGAACTCTCCAAGAGATGGCAACCTCCTCACCCTTGGCCTCCCAAGCTTCCTACTGTTGGTTGGTGGTATGCATGTCATATGCTTAATGTCATCTAGCACATCCCAAGTAGTCCTGTAGGGTATAGGGTACATGGTCTCTTTGTATGCATTCAACCAATAGCTACCTTTGAAGTAGTCATCTATGAAGTCACCTACCCTATATTGCATATACTGAATTGCACAGAGGGCATGTGTACATGGATAGTGGTCCAAATCAAACACCCTACAACAGCAAGTCTTCTTGGCAAGATCAACAATTCCAAAAAATGTGCCCCAAGTAACATGGGTTTGCGCATCATTAAGGGGTTTAATATCATACCTTGATGACAAGTGCAGTCTTGCATTATATATGGTGATGACAACTTCACTTGGTTGTCCCTCATAAGCAAGGGCCTTTGTTTTGCGCACATAGAAGCATCTGGTAACCATATCTCTCATGAACTCGAACAGTGAAACCAATTGGTAGGACCTAGCAATCTTTAGAGATGAGTTCACACACTCAGAGTTGTTTGTTGTCATCATGTTGTACCTATCCCCTTCACAATGTGCCCTGCTCCACTTCCTGAAGTCTGAATCAGTGAGATACTTCCACATTTCAGGATTTAGACTGCATATATCATTGAAATAACCATCAAACTCCCTTGTAGTGTAAGCATCTGCAGCTTGGGTGTACAAACTGATCAATCCACTATCATGAAATCTGGTTACAAGGTTTTGTTGTAGATGCCTCTTGCAACAGATGTGCTTAGCTGAGGTATACACTATGGATACTGCCTTCTTTATGCTCTTGTGCCTATTTGATAGTATCATCAACCCTGGAGTGTTTGGCACCAGATTCAGTAGTCTTGGAAAAACCAAGTCCATCCAACATCATTTTCTGTTTCCACTATAGCAAAGGCTAGAGGATAGACTTGGTGGTTGGCATCTTGAGCTACAGCTGTAACTAGGGCCCCCCATACTTGCCATGCAGGAAAGTTCCATCCATAGACAAGACCTGCAACATTTGTAGGGCAATGAACAGAAGTGATGACGAGTTTACACAGAGAGTAGAAGTGATGACAAGTTTACACAGAGAACAGAGAGAGCAGAAGTGATGACAATAACATGCAACAAGAGAGCAGATGTGATCACAAGTTGAAATAACAGAGTCTACAATAGTTCAAATAACCTGATGTCATCCCAAGTACATGCAACAAGAACACAGAGAGTAGAAGTGATGACAAGTTTACACAGAGAACATAAGTGATGACAAGTTTATAGGGGACAGAGAGTAGAAGTGATGACATAACCACACAATAACTAGAAGTGATGACAACATTAATACATACCTTTCTCATATAAGCGAAGCCTCTGATAGACACTCCATATGCGATGAAGATAGATTTGAAGTGGTCTGTCTCCTCATCTATAACCAGCTTTGTGTATGTACCAGGATTCACTTGTGTTAGGACGTGGCAATAGGCAGGAAGCAATGCGTAGTTCTCTTCTAGGCAGCCTCTGATTATGTCTTGAGCTTTCTCCCTTGCTTTCCTTGCTTTCCAGTAGCTTATTCTCTCATGCAGCTCCTTTTGGACATCATTCTGAATCTGGTGCACATCAGAGCCATCCTTCACACCTTCGAACCTGCAATTGACCATAACATGTTATTAGATGACAGGGCTGTATTATTATAATTATCAGAGAACTGATGACAAGTTAAAGTACCTTGTCTTAATCTGCTTAGAAATAGTTAGGTAGGATGGTTTGTGGTGCTTTTGAAACCTGGTATCAAAGGGACAGTTGTGTTTGTAGGTGTATTTCCTTATTTGGAAGTAGTCAGCGTATTTCACCTTGGTGGCTACCATTGACCAATTGCATTCCTTGTCCACACATACAACCTTGTATATTTGTGTTGTGGACTTGTACACTTTGTACCTGTTGAAGTCCGAAACACCGAAGGAATATAACGCGATGAGAGTAGATGGTTTAGTGTCAACCGAGTCAACAGACAAAGAGATGGGAAATATTTGGTCGCTAGTAGTGTTTAACGCGATGAGGGTAGTGTGAAGGATGTTTTTGTATTAGCTGTGAGATTACAACTGTAGACAGAGATTCTCTATCGCGTTTGGGTGTATCGGGTTACAACAATGATCTTTAGCTCGAGATCTAGTATATGTGGTTCGTGAGGTTTTTCGATCCCCGTTTTGGTGCACAGAGCTCGCTATTTATAGCCGAAGCGGTGGCCGCGAGATTGGCCAATGGGAGGCCAAGATGGGACGTTGCCGCCCACCGCTCGTTTGATGGGACGCTGCCGCCCACCCACTTGCGTGGATGGGACGTTCTCCTCTCTTCGCGTTGAGAGTAAGGCTTTTGCGGAATTCCACACAGGAGGGGATTCTTGTACTGGGCTCTTGTATTTGGGCCAGGTGCGTGAACGCGATGGAGGTAGGGCGGGGGCTGACGCCGCTGAGAAGTTTATACTCAGCAATAATTTGTTTTGGTGGGGTGGTCTGATCCGCCTGGCAAGATTTCGGTTTCCCGGGGGTGTTACCGCGTTGACGGTTTTCGGTATCAACACAACCCCATGGACCGGGCCTCGAGGCACTTTTGAGGACGGGTCCAAAAATAGCATTTGGGACCGGAGACGTGGTAAACAGAACGCGGTTGAGACTCTGGGGTGAGGGCCCAATCGAGGACGACGGGGTGTGTAGGTGGTGAGAGGTGCTTGATGGGCCGGCAGACTCAATGGGCCGATTAGCAAAGGGTGGCCCATTAGCAAAACGGTCCATCACACCCCTTAAAAGAGCGAGGAAACTGCTCGTCTTCCTCATTCCGCCATTTCAACTTCAAAAACTCTCTTTTGCTCTCGTTCTCGCCCTTTCGTCCTTGCCTACCGGAAACTGCCCGTCCGCCAGTGACGCCGTCGTCCACGTTTGCCTCCGCCTCCCCGTGACCACTCGGTACGCACTCTTTCTCTCTCCCGCCTTTTTTCCTCGTCTTCTTCTGTGTTTTTCTGGTTTTTTTTTTGGGGGGTTTCGGGGGAACGCCCTAATTTCAGCGGCGACACCGCCGCTGGGTACCGGTGGTGTTCGGGGTAGTTTTTACCGAGAAAACGCCTCGCTGGGGGGTGGGCTTAGGGTTTTCCGAGGCTTCTGGGTGGCGGAGAGCGACGGATGCCTCCGCTCTAGCCCCGAATCGGATCGGCCGCTGCTGCCTTATCGTGTTTTGGTGGCGAAGTGGCGGAAAAAACTTGTCGGGGAGGCGAAGCGCCGCAGGAAGACGAAACGTCGTAGGGAGGGAGGCGTCGTGTCAATGGAACGTAGGGATGACGTTCGCTCCAGCGTTCCATCCTATCAGCGCCCTCTCACCGCGACCTGCTTCTGGAGATGCGTGCTGGGAGCGGCGGAATGTTCCTCTGACACCACACGCGCGCCCCCAGGCCTTCTGTTTTGATAGGGCTTCTCGCCCTATTGCGAAATGACACCTACCCGCGGTTGGGGTACCGCGCTCCTTGTGTTTATTTGTTTTCTACACTTGTTGTTCATGAGCACTATCCTTTACTGTGTATTTATCGCGCCATCTGTTTCTCCATGGTTGTTTCTTCCCATGCACATCATCTCTTTTTTCCTTCCTCCAGGAGCCTCTTTGCTTTCGTGCCCTGGATTTGGGGTTTTCCAACGACTCCTGCCCTTCAGGCGTGGATCGCGGTGATAGGATAGTGAACTGGGACGACTTCTACGCCCCTGACCCCTCGTTTGAGTACTGGGAGATGTCCGCGAGTGATTCTCAGAACAACTTCCGCGAGCCCGCCGGTTTGAGCAAGAGCGACCCTACCACAATATCCGCCACCAGTACAAGGAGTGCCTCGTCATCACGATCAATGGCCCGGTGCGCGCCCTATGACCCCCATGACGAGGCTGTGGGCGACGAGGCATCCACTTCTGGGACCGCGAGAAGCTTTCCTTTGTGGTATTTGACGTGGACCAAGCCGGAGGTTCCCCGCTTCCGACAAACCAGGCCCGGGCGCCTGGCGGAGTATGGAAACCCGACGACACTGGAGAAAGGCAGCGCCACCATCTTGACTCTCGACGAGCTGGATGTTATCGCGTCGGGATACCCTTGGCCAGCCGGGGTGGAACTCCTCCTGCCTCTCGACGGGGGGAACAGCTTCGCCGTCTACGAAGCGGGCACATCGGTCTACGCGGCGAGCCTAGTCGCGGGCTTCCGGGCCCCGTTGCCGCGCTACGTCTCCGATTTTTTGTTTGACCATCAGCTTGCCCCGGCCTCGATGGCTCCCAACTGCTGGAGTCTCATCGCGGCCTATCACATGCGGTGCCTAGAGCTGAGGCACCCTCCCTCCGTGGGGCATATGAAACAGATTCTCACGGTCAAATCGGACAGTAGGGGCATCGTGAATTTTAGCCTCACGCATTGCAACCTTCTGATTACTCCCTCCAATGTCGGCCCGCGGTGGAAGGAGAAATGGTTTATTGTGCACGATTTCTCGGGCGACAACCTGCTTTGCCCTATAGTCGCTGACAGGTTCCGCCCCCACAAACGCAAGCGTGGAGCGTCAAAACAGGCCGCTACGGTGAAGAAGGCCTTTGCCGCGCCCTTCAAAAGGGAACAAAGTGTTTGGATAACATCGGCCACCGCGTCCCCGGTGCCCGAGGGCGAGGGTGTTTTTGGTTTTTTCTTGAGACTTGGTTTTATTCCGACGCATGCTTTCTTAGTACTTTACATGCGTTCAACCTAACCGTTTGTGATTTGTCTTGCAGATATGGACGTGTTCGACGCTCTTATCTCCGTCCAGTCCAACCAAGCGGCCCCTGCCGGCCCCTCCACCGCGAAGACTGCGGGCAAGAAAGAACCCGCCGCGAAGGCGGCTCATGACCGCAAGGGGCATGGCACCCCTCCGGAGCCCAAGGACAAACGCACGCAGGGCGACCTCAAGCGCAAGGGCGTAGAGGACGCGGTCCGTGCGGCGGCGTTGGTCAAGAGGGACGTGGCCCTGGTCGAGGAGCAGCCCCTCGAAGTCTCCAAAGGCCCCTCGCGCTACAATTTTCTCCCTTTTTCATGTGCTTTTGTGTACCAATGTTGGTGTGTCTTGATTCGTAGGTCAATACACTGGTGAACTACCTCCCCGAACGCGTTTGTGAGGAGGCGGCCTGAGCGGATGAGGCGATCAAGGCCAAGGAGGAGGGGGAAGCGATGCTCGGAGAGCTGCGAGCACAGATGGAGAAGGACGCCGCGGAGCTCAAGGCAGTCAAGGCCCAACTCGCAGCGTCCAAGAAAGAGGCGGCGGGGCTCAAGGTGACGACCGGGAAGTTGCGGCATCAATTCGAGGAGGCCAATGCCAAGCTCGAGAGCGCGGTGCCCGAGTTCCTTAAGTCGCAAGAGTACATGGACCGACGCGTTTCCGACGCGAAAGCGGTCTAAGCTCTTAGCGCAGTCACGGCGGCCCTCCAGTATTGTGAGAGGTATAAGGTGAAGTACTTCGCCCCCGACCGCAATCGCAACATGGGAGTCGCTTGGGAGGACGGGGTGGCGAAGCCACCTCCGGGCGTCGAGGAGGACAATGCGGAGGGCAACGACAATCCGGAACTCCCCGCCGCCGCCGATCCCAAGAAAGAGAAGACCCTTGAGGACCCCCCTCCCTCCGAGACCGCGGTCAATGCCTCCTGTTGATACCCGGAATTGTCACTGCATTGGTACACGAGATGAATAACAGTAAGGACAAAGATTAAAGCGCTAAAACACGTTCTAAACGCCCTAAGTAAGCGTTGGTGTGTGATTAAAACATGAATCTACAAATATCGTAATTAAACCCTCCTTGAGGGCCCATATCGCGATTAAAGCTTTTTCGAGGACCACCATCGCGATTAAGCCATAATTCCTTCCATCCCACATCGACAAATGAAGGGATAGCTAGCTCCTCCATTTTCTATATATAGGAGGTATAGGGCAAATGTTTAGAGGATTAGAAAAAGGCCGGTCCCGAGACGTGTTCTTGAAGGACGGGCCCCGACGTGTTTGAGTCTCCGAGGAGCTCGCACTATTTTACGGGAAAGACCTTAAAAAGTCTTATAAGCCTCCGAAAAGAGAATAAAATAATACGCGGGGGGTGGGAGAGCTCGAAGTAAGACGAGCCGGTTTCTAGCGCGCCGAAAGGCCCAAGAGTTTAATAATTTTGTCACGTATTTAGTTCGAGATTTTCGGGCTTCAACATTGGCGCCGTCGGTGGGGACCTTCTCGTCCTAAGACAGTCATGCTCTCGGGTCGTCGGTTAAAAATCGTGCAGGTTAGTATTTTTTTGCTTATATAATTAGTATGCATCTTAATTAGCATGCATCGCGGCCCGTGGCCTTGGCTCGCGGCCTTGGCCCGCGGCCCCATCGCGGCCCGCGGCCTTGGCCCGCGGCCCGTGGCCTTGGCCCGCGACCCCATAATAGGCCTCCGAAAAGAGAATAAACTAATAAGCCTCATGTGGCCCGCGGCCCCATCTAGATAACTTCTATTTTGAGCTTTGCTCACAGTTGCCGTCAACGCGCTAGTCGCACTCTTATGTGTTAGAAATTCTTTAGACAACTTCTGTTTTGAGCTTTGCTCACAGTTGCCGTCAACGCGCTAGTCGCGTTCTTATGTGTTAGAAATTCTTTAGACAACTTCTGTTTTGAGCTTTGCTCACAGTTTCCGTCAACGCGCTAGTCGCGCTCTTAAGTGTTAGAAATTCTTTAGACAAGTTCTGTTTTGAGCTTTGCTCACAGTTACCGTTAACGCGCTAGTCACACTCTAAAGACAAATCGTCGAGCTATAGGCTCGGGGTTTGACGAGCGCGATGCGCATAGGCGCACTCGAGACGGTTACGCCGCTCGCAGCTGCTTAAAAAGCTTAAAACATCAAAACTCCACAGTCGTTAGGGAAAACCCAAGTTGTCGTCCTCGCTTGGGGTTGTCCGCTAATGCGCGCGATGTGCATAGGCGCACTCGAGACGGTTATGCCGCTCGCAGCTGCTTAAAGCCTTAAAACATCAAAATTCCACAGTCGTTAGGGAAAACCCAAGTTGCCGTCCTCGCTTGGGGTTGTCTACTAACGCGCGCGATGCGGATAGGCGCACTCGAGACGGTTACGCCGCTCGCAGCTGCTTAAAGCCTTAAAACATCAAAACTCCACAGTCGTTAGGGAAAACCCAAGTTGCCGTCCTCGCTTGGGGTTGTCCGCTAACGCGCACGATGCGCATAGGCGCACTCGAGACGGTTACGCCGCTCGCAGCTGCTTAAAGCCTTAAAACATCAAAACTCCACAGTCGTTAGGGAAAACCCAAATTGTCGTCCTCGCTTGGGGTTGTCCGCTAACGCGCGCGATGCGCATAGGCGCACTCGAGACGGTTACGCCGCTCGTAGCTGCTTAAAGCCTTAATACATCAAAACTCCACAGTCGTTAGGGAAAACCCAAGTTGTCGTCCTCGCTTGGGGTTGTCCGCTAACTCACGCGATGCGCATAGGCGCACTCGAGACGGTTACGCCGCTCGCAGCTGCTTAAAGCCTTAAAACATCAAAACTCCACAGTCGTTAGGGAAAACCCAAGTTGCCGTCCTCGCTTGGGGTTGTCCGCTGACGAGCGCAATGCGCATAGGCGCACTCGAGACGGTTACCCCGCTCGCAGCTGCTTAAAGCCTTAAAACATCGAAACTCCACAGTTGTCGTTAAGGCAAACCCCAGATTTGAGCTCGGGGTTTGGCCCGCGTTGGACGCGAGGGCGCGCTCGAGTTTACTTCATCGCTCGTAGCCGCGATAAACCCAAATATCCAAATTCTATAAGGCAAACCGCCGAGCTGAGCTCGGGGTTTGGCCCGCGTTGGACGCGAGGGCGCGCTCGAGTTGACTTCATCGCTCGTAACCGCGATAAACCCAAATATCCAAATTCTATAAGGCAAACCACCGAGCTGAGCTCGGGGTTTGGCCCGCGCTGGACGCGAGAGCGCGCTCGAGTTGACTTCATCGCTCGTAGCCGCGATAAACCCAAATATCCAAATACTTTATCAGGCACATCGCCGAGCTGAGCTCGGGGTTTGGCCCGCTCTGGACGCGAGAGCGCTCCAGTCAACTTCATCGCTCGTAGTCGCGATAAACCCAAAAATCCAGTTATTATATAAGGCAAACCGTCAAGCTAGGCTCGGGTTTTGACCCACGCAATGCGCGTCGGCGCACTCAAAACGATTACACCTCTCGCAACTGCCTAAAGCCTTAAAACGTCAAATCCCAAAGCCATCGTTAGGGAACCTGCCAAGCTATCGCTTGGGGTTGTCCGCTAACGTGCACAATGTGCATAGGCGTGCCCGAGTCGGTTACGCAGTTCGAGCCGGTTACAACAACGCGTTGACCGAAATTATGTGCATCAAGTGAGTGCCTCGTTTGTCCATGAAATACTAAGGACATCCGAGTCACGGGGTTGTGTTGATACCCGGAATTGTCACCGCGTTGGTGCACGAGATGAATAATAGTAAGGACAAAGATTAAAGCGCTAAAACACGTTCTAAACGCGCTAAGTAAGCGTTGGTGTGTGATTAAAACATGAATCTACAAATATCGTAATTAAACCCTCCTTGAGGGCCCATATCGCGATTAAAGCTTTTTGGAGGACCATCATCGCAATTAAGCCATAATTCTTTCCATCCCACATCGACAAATGAAAGGATAGCTAGCTCCTCCATTTTCTATATATAGGAGGCATAGGGCAAATGTTTAGAGGATCGGAAAAAGGCCGGTCCCGAGTCGTGTTCTCGAAGGACGGGCCCAGACGTGTTTGAGTCTCTGAGGAGCTCGCACTATTTTACGGGAAAGACCTTAAAAAGTCTTATAAGCCTCCGAAAAGAGAATAAAATAATACGCGGGGGGTGGGATTGCTCGAAGTAAGACGAGCCGGTTTCTAGTGCGCCGAAAGGCCCGAGAGTTTAATAATTTTGTCCCGTATTTAGTTCGAGATTTTCGGGCTTCAACACCTCCAACGTCTGAACCCCCTCCGTTAAGCCTGAAGGTTTACTCTCCAATTTTTGTTTTTTGCGTTATGCCAACTGATATTACTCCTGGCCGTATGGGCCCAAACATTGATGTTTGCCGCGTTGCGGCTGTAATTATGCTATTTTCTGACGCGATTAGAGCGTTCGTATTTCTTTTGCCACCGTGCGGCCTTTGTGATTTATGGTGTGCTTATTTTCCAGTTTTTTGATCTCGTCTTTTGATAACTCGCCGTACCCAACCCCATGCCAAGCTAGGTGCTAGGACCATGCTTGACACTAGGTTTATACAAATGGATTTTATGAAAACTCTTCGTACCCAACCCCATGCCAAGCTAGGTGCTAGGACCGCGCTGGACACTAGGTTTAAACAAATGGATTTTGCGAAAACTCGCCGTACCCAACCCCATGCCAAGCTAGGTGCTAGGACCGCGCTTGACACTAGGTTTAAACAAATGGATTTTGCGAAAACTCGCCGTACCCAACCCCATGCCAAGCTAGATGCTAGGACCGCGCTTGACACTAGATTTGTACAAATGGATTTTAGGAAAACTCGTCGTACCAAACCCCATGCCAAGCTAGGTGCTAGGACCGCGCTTGACACTAGGTTTAAACAAATGGATTTTGCGAAAACTCGCCGTACCCAACCACATGCCAAGCTAGGTGCTAGGACCGCGCTTGACACTAGGTTTGTACAAATGGACTTTTGCGAAAGCTCTCCGTACCCAATCCCATGCCAAGCTAGGTGCTAGGACCGCGCTTGACACTAGGTTAACAATTTTTTGCGAAAGCTCGCCGTGCCCAACCCCATGCCAAGCTAGGTGCTAGGACCGCGCTTGACACTAGGCGAATACAAGAAGGATTTTTACGAATGCTGCCTGTGATAGTTGTGGAGTTTTGATTTTTTAAGGCTTTATGCGGCTGCGAGGGGTGAAAACCGACTCGAGTGCGCCTTAACGCATCGCGCGCATTAGCGGTCAACGCCAAGCGAGGACAACAACTTGGGTTTTTCCTAACGACTGTGGAGTTTTTGATGTTTTAAGGCTTTATGCAACTTCGAGGGGTGGAACCCAACTCGAGCGCGCCTAAGCGCATCGCGCGCGTTAGCGGACAACCCCAACCGAGGACGGCAACTTGGGTTCTCCCTAACGACTGTGGAGTTTTTGATGTTTGAAGGCTTCATGCAACTGCGAGGGGTGGAACCCGACTCGAGCGCGCGCTTCTAAGCGCATCGCGCGCGTTAGCGGACAACCCCAAGCGAGGACGGCAACTTGGATTTTCCTTAACGACTGTAGAGTTTTTGATGTTTTAAGGCTTCATGCAACTGCGAGGGGTGGAATCCGACTCGAGCGCGCCGAAGCGCATCGCGCGCGTTAGCGGACAACCCCAAGCGAGGACGGCAACTTGGGTTTTCCTTAACGATTGTGGAGTTTTTGATGTTTTAAGGCTTCATGCAACTGCGAGAGATGGAACCCGACTCGAGCGCGCCTAAGCGCATCGCGCGCGTTAGCGGACAACCCCAACTACGGCAACTTGGCGGCTGACCCTAACGATGAATTCATTATTTGGACAGCGTAGGGTAGTTGTCTCGTTTTATTCATATGTTAACTGGTAGAATAGAGACATTACAAGTGACAATAAACGCGGTGATAACCCTAGCTATTTACACATAGTACTTCTTGAGGCGTGCCTCATTCCATGTCTTGGCAAGAGTTTGTCTTATCGTTGGATCTGTTAGTTTAAAAGCCCCTGGGACGACTTCTTTGGAGAGGAGGTACGGTCCCTCCCACTTTGCCGCCTTCGGTCCTCCGGAGGGCTAGATCGCCCTCCTTCAGGCCGTGCGGTTTGATTCTCTTGTTGTAGTAGGCCGCGGTTCTCCTTTTGTACTCGGCTGATTGTAGCTTCGCGGCCTCTCGACGCTCATCGCGTAAGTACATTTCCACCTTGAGAGCCTCGTCGTTGGTGAACTGGTCGTAACCCGCGACTCTTTCTGTGGGTAGCATGGACTCAACGGGCACCACGGCGTCACTACCATAAGCCATCGCGAATGGTGTTTCTCCCGTCGCTCTGCGCGGAGTGGTGCGATTTGTCCATAGAACCAGCAGCAAGAGCTCGGCCCATCGGGCCTGAACGCCATCTAGCCGGCGTCTGAGGTCGTCGAGTATCCTCGCGTTGACATTTTTCACCAGTCCATTGGACTGAGGGTGCGCCACAGAAGAAAATCTCAACTCGATGTTCATGCTCGCGCAAAAGTCACGCGTCTCCTCGCTGTCGAACTGGGGGCCGTGATCTGTCATTATCACGATAGGGATGCCGAAACGACAAACCACGTTCTTCCAGAGAAAGCCGCAGACCTTCGCGCTTGTGATTCGGGCCATGGCCTCCGCCTCCACCCACTTGGTGTAGTAATCGACCAGGACCAGGATGAACTGTACCTGCCCGACGGCTTTAGGGAAAGGTCCGAGGATGTCCATGCCCCACATCGCGAACGGATAGGCCGGCTGGATGCAGCGCAGCTCATGTGCCGGAGCGTGCTGGATGTTTTCGTAGCGCTGGCACTTGTCACACTTCTATACGTACGCAGCCGCATCACGGCGCAGGGTAGGCCAATAGATCCCCATCCGGACTATTTTGTGGACAAGTGTCCGCCAACCCGGGTGGCCTCCACATATGCCCTCATGCACCTCCTCGAGGACTTCGAAGACGGTTGGCTTGTCTACACAGAGCAGGTTAGGCTCCGCGTAGCCGCGGCGATACAACTTGTCGCCTTCGATGCAATACCACGCCGCTTTGAGCTTGAGCTTGCGCGCGCTTACGGCATCGTCCTGAGGCAACTCCCCAGCTTGGATGTATCGGACTATGGGATCCATCCATCCCTCCGTGGCCAGCGCGAACACTGCCTGAGTGACACCGCGTTGCATTTTTCTCTCGATCAAGACCTTATTGCCAGCCTCGGGCGGGAGGGCCGAACCCATTCTGGCCAGCGCGTCTGCCTTGGCATTGGCCGCACGCGGTATAGACTCAATGGTGAAGGTCTCGAGGCAGGCAATCAACGCCTTGAACTTGGCGCGATATTGAGGTAGAAAACCCGTGGTGCACTCGTACTGGCCAACGACTTGTCGCGCGACAAACTCAGAATCCGTGAACACCCTTATCCTCCGCGCGCCCACAAGCAGGGCCATCTCTATTCCCGCAATCACCGCCTCGTACTCGGCTTCGTTGTTGGTAGCCTCGAAGCCGAACTTGAGGGCATGTTCAGACGCGTAGGAGGGTCCCTCAAGGACCACCCCCGCACCCGACCCCAGGTCACAGTGCGAGCCGTCAACGAAGAACCTCCACTCGTCGGGGCTTTCATCCGTGTCGGGGAAGGTAACTTCCACCACAAAGTCGGCAAGGGCCTGCGCCTCGATCGCGGTCCGCGGGTGGTACGAGATGTCAAATTCCGACAACTCGACCGCCCACTTGGTCATTCTTCCCGACAACGCGGGCTGATGCAGAATTTGGCGCAGAGGGAGGTCTGAGAGGACCTGGATGGGATGCGCTTGGAAGTAGGGGCGCAACTTTCTCGCCGCCACCACAACGGCCAAAGACATCTTCTCCGCGGGTGAATATCGTTGTTCCGCCGGCTGAAGCACCCTGCTGGTGAAGTACACCGGGTAACTGAAATCGCGGGTGAGGACCGCGTTGACAGTATGTTGGCTCACGGCAATGTACAGCTGTAGATCCTCCCCCGGGATGGGCGGGGAGATCGTTGGAAGATTGGCGAGGTAGACCTTTAAAGCCTGGAACGCGCTCTCCATCTCCTCCGTCCAGGTGAAGGTGGTGGTGCTCTTAAGACAGGAGAAGAAAGGGAGAGCGCGGTCTGATAACCTGGAGCAAAAACGCCCCAGATAATTCACCGCGCCAGCCAGTCGCTGGACCTCATTGCGCGAAGCTGGTGAGCGCAGATCCAACACCACGGCAACCTTGGTGGGATTGACGTCTATTCCCCTCGCGCTGATCATAAAACCGAGGAATTTCCCCGATTTTACCCTGAAGATGGACTTCTCCGGGTTCAGACTCATCCGGTGAATGCGCAGGGTTTGGAATACCTCAGCCAGATCGGCCAGGTGCTCCTGCGCGCTGTGGCTCTTGACCACAATGTCGTCGACGTAAGCCGAGACGCTGCGCTTCAACTGCCTCCGGAAGACGTGGTCTACTAGACGCTTCAACGGCCTCCGGAAGACATGGTCTACCAGACGCTTCAACTGCCTCCAGAAGACATGGTCTGCGCTTCAACTGCCTCCGGAAGACATCGTCTGCGCTTCAAGCCGAAGGGCATCACCCTGTAATAGAAAGTCCCGCGTTAAGTGATGAACGCGGTGGAATCCTGATCCAGAGGATCCATGGCTATCTGATTATAGCCGGAATATGCGTTGAGGAAGCTCAGTGCGCTGTGACCGGCGGTGGAGTCGACCAGATCATCTATGGAAGGCAGGGGGTAGCTGTCCTTGGGACAGGCTTTGTTGAGGTCTTTGAAATCGACGCACATGCGCCACTTCCCGTTGGATTTCTTCACCAACACGACATTGGAGAGCCAAGTAGGATATTTGACCTCTCGGATGAGATTGGCGCGTAGGAGCTTCTCAACCTCCGTATTTGCCGCGCTGGTGCGTTCCTCGTTGGTCTTCCAGCGCCTTTGGCAGACGGGCCTAGACCCCGGGCTTACCCGGAGTGAATGGAGCGCCACCTCGGGAGGGACGCCCTTCAGGTCCGTCGCCGTCCACGCGAATACGTCGCGAGAACGGGCCAGGAGACTTTGCAGGTTGTTGGCGTCCTCTCCGGTCATGCAGTCCACGACAAACAATTTCTCGGTCGCGTCGGGAAAAGGGGCGATGGCGACCTTCTCAAAGTCACCGAGGGGCTCGCGCTCGCGCTCCTGTCGTACATCCAATTCCGCGCTGGCCCCTCCCACGATGGTGTACGCGGCCGGCCGAGCGCGGGTTGATGCCTCATAGCACTTTCGTGCCTCAATCTGTTGGCCATGGGCGACTCCCACCCGGTCCTCAACGGGAAACATTAGGACTAGGTGATAGATGGACGCGACGGCCTGGAACTTCATCATGGAAGTCCGTCCCATTATCGCATTGTAGATGGAAGGGAGCCGAACGACAGTGAACTCGATTGGCTCAGTCCGGCGGAAATCCTTACTGTCCCCCAGGGTCATGTCCAGAGTGACCAACCCTGCGACGTCGACCTCGTTACCGGAAAAGCAAGTGAGCTTTCCGGCGTAAGGCAGGAGCATGGCAGGCGAAATGCCGAGCTGGGCGAACGCATCATAGTACAGAATGTCCACCGACGCTCTTGTGTCCACCATGATCCTCTTGACGATCTTGGTGGCGATAACCGCGTGCACAACCAGAGGGTCTGTGTGCGGGGTGATGAGTTCACGGGAATCGCCCGGCCGGAAGGTGATGTCGGCGTGAGGGATTCCTGCCGCGCCCCAACTGTTGATGGCGCCACCGGAGGTCGAAGCGCGAGCATAACGCTTCCTCTCCCAGCCGCTAGACCCCATGAGGGTGGATCCCCCCGTGATGGTGTTGACATAGACGTTGGGGTCGTTTGGGTTGACCCTTCCCCTCCTTGGGGCGGTGGCAGCCAAGGTGTTGGCTTGAGCCGGCTGACCACCGTCGTTGCGTGGCCCGAGCTCCGTGGTATTGGCCTCGGTGTATGGGTCATTTTTGTTTAGCCCATTGCCGCCACGGTTGTTGCGCGTCCCGCGGTACCCCTGGTACCCGCGGCCGCGTCGGCCTCTTCCACGGTTGTGACCCCCGCGCTGCCTACCCTGAGGCTTTGTTGATGTGGTGGACACGGTGAGGGCCTCCGGGGTGGTTTTGGCCTTGCCCTTCCCGCGATCCTGCGAGGGCTTTCCCGCTGCGTCCTCTGCGAAAATACGCTTGGTGACGGCGTCGCAGGCATCCTCGTAGGTGTGCAGGACTTTCCCACACATTTTGACCTTGAAGGTCCCGTCGCGGAGGTTGTGAATCAGCATATCTCGGGCGGACGCGTCGTTGAGTTGAGGTATCTCCGACGCCGCGCTGACGAAGCGGGTGAAGAAGGCGGCTAGGGACTCTTCCTCTCCTTGGGTCACGCCCATGAGATCCTTCGTCGTTTTCATGTGCTTTCGCGACCCACTAAAGTGGGAGGGGAACCAACGGGCCAACTCTTTGAAAGACGAGATTGTTGGATCGTTAGTACTGAGAGACGTCCTTTACTTTGGTAAAGGCGTCCTTTGGTTAGGCGTTCCTACGAGGTGTAGGAGCGTCCTTGAGTAATGCAGCGGAAATAGTACTAAACAGGTAAGTAATGAACGCAATGAATTATAGAGGAACCACTCAAGACCAAGTAGTCCTTGAGTGTAAACCTCTACCTCCTTGGAGGATTTTTGAATAGTTCTTTCCTTTATATTAACCGTTCTTACAGTTGTACTGGCGAGTTCTTACAGTTCTCTGACACTTAGCTTTTCCCTAAGTTCACTTGTAATGAACTCCTTTAAGCCTACAACTTAAGGTGGTTCAATCTACTAAAGGACTCTATTCCTACGTTCTGCAGTACTTCGCAGAACTCTCTCTCTCTCTCTCTTTTGGGTTTTCTGTTACAAACTGTTTTTGTGATTTGGTTACAAGTCTCACTCGATCTAACACAAGTTCTAGCACTGTTCTTGAGTTCTTGAGTTAGTTCTTCGTGTTCTTGAGTGAGTCGCTTTCCTGTGATTCTCTCTGAATATTCCCGAAAGCGTTACCGTCACAATAAATGCCTTGGGGCTATTTATAGGACTTGGGGAAGGGCGTCTTTTCTCTGGGACGATCATGCCCTTCATGGATGTGGCTACAGGATCTTCCTCCACGTAGTAGGGCGGTGATGAGCAAGCTTCCTGTATCCAGCTGCATATGATGAACTCCGCTACAAGATCGGCCGCCACGTGTTGATGAACTCTGCAACAGGATCGTCCGCCACGTAGTGTTGGACTCCGCTACAGGATCGGTCTCCACATGTCCTTGGATGATCAAACATTGTCGTGTGATGTCATCTTGTCGGCTAGTGAGTAAGGACTCCTTTCTTGCGTTCCTACTTGCTTGGGACTCCGTCCTTGCTCAAGTAGTCTCTGGCTGGTCCTTATTTCCTGTTAGCTAGCGTCCCTAAGCTTATGGGACGCCCATACACACTTGTTGTCCTTTTAGTCACTGGCGTTCCTGAACACTTGGACAACTTTATTAGAATCAAAGTGAGTTTGTCATATCAAAACTAAGGGACAGTTGTGTGGTACACTAACAAGTACGCAAGCGTTCTTGATAGCGTCCCAATAGAGATAGATCCCACCGGGAGGTTGGTGAACCACCTCATTCCCGCGGTCTTGAGTGTGGAGGGAAAGACCCGGCAGAACATGGCGTCGTTGTAAGTACTGAACGTCATGTGCGCGAGGAACTGCCTGACGTGGTCCGCCGGGTCCTTCGTGCCGTCGAACTGCAACGTCGTTGACGGCTTTTGGAACCCCTTCGGCATGGGCTCGTCCTGGATGAAGTCGACGAAAGGACTGCCGTAGGTAGTGCCGCGGTGATCCACCATCATGTCACCCCGGGAGCTGGAACGTCTGGAGTGGGGGCGAGAGCCTGAACGCCCGCGCGATATGCTCATATCCTCGCCCGATCTCCCCGGCGGCGGGGTATGGTATGCCTGCCCCGGGCCGTAGCCGGCCGCATAGGCGGGTACATAGGGCTGGTGCGGCATGGGGTGTGCGCCTTGGCCGTAGTGGTACGCCGGCGCGTAGCCCTGGAAATGAGGGTTGGTAGGTGACAACGCGTTGGGCGCATCCTGCTCCACCTCCTGTCCGGTGGAGCTCCCGTTGGTGGTGGAATACTCTTCCACATAGGGTTCCTGCGCGGGTGCGTACTCTTGATAGTACTGCGCGTGCACATACCCTTGGAAGGGGGCCTGGGGCTGAAAACCCTGTTGGAAACCAGGGTTCCACCCTGGCATGGCATGTGGCGGCTGCGCGACCGGGCCCCAGCCGGGCATGGGTGCAGCCTGGGGCATCGCGGGTGGTGACCCGTAATACCACGGTGGTGGCGGCTGCATCCCGAAGGCCGCGCTGTCAGCGTAGTAGGCATTGTTGCTGTTAGCGTCCATCACTCTGCGTTAGTTGAAGCGGTGCCTGCTTAGTTTGAGTACAGTCCCCACGGACGGCGCCAATGTTGAAGTCTGAAACACCGAAGGAATATAACGCGATGAGAGCAGATGGTTTAGTCTCAACCGAGTCAACAGACAAAGAGATGGGAAATATTTGGTCGCTAGTAGTGTTTAACGCGATGAGGGTAGTGTGAAGGATGTTTTTGTATTAGCTGTGAGATTACAACTGTAGACAGAGATTCTCTATCGCGTTTGGGTGTATCGGGTTACAACAATGATCTTTAGCTCGAGATCTAGTATATGTGGTTCGCGATGTTTTTCGATCCCCGTTCTGGTGCACATAGCTCGCTGATTATAGCCGAAGTCTGGGCTGAGATTGATCGAGATGGCGATGTGGGACGAGTGCCGCCCAGGCACGTGTCGCTTTCTGGTTGGTTTTCGGAGCGGTGGCCGCGAGATTGGGACGTTGCCGCCCACCGCTCGTTTGATGGGATGCTGCCGCCCACCCACTTGCGTGGATGGGACGTTCTCCTCTCTCCGCGATGAGAGTAAGGCTTTTGCAGGATTCTGCACAGGAGGGGATTCTTGTATTCGGCTCTTGTATTTGGGCCAGGTGCGTGAACGCGATGGAGGTAGGGCGGGGGCTGACGCCGCTGAGAAGTTCATACTCAGCAACATTTTGTTTTGGTGGGGTTGTTTGATCCGCCTGGCTAGATTTCGGTTTCCCGGGGGTGTTACCGCGTTGACGGTTTCCGGTATCAATAGTACCCAAACCTGTCTCTTAACGCTTGCTTGGAAACAGCAGCTTTCAGCTCAATCTAGTATTTCTGGCATCTCATCATCACCATAAACATGCATCTCAACAAACTCAGGCTCCTCTCCAACAACCATCAACCTGTCATCAGATGCAGCTACGCCAACATTTTTCACCCTGTCACCAACTGTAGGGTTGTCATCAACATTTTTCACCCTGTCATTCCTCTCAACATGCATCTTGTCATCTGTTGCACCCCCAGTCTTCAAGGTCACATACAAGGGCATCTTCCACTGTACCTCAGTGGAGTCATTTATCTCCAAGAATGACACCAAGTCATCCTCATTCTCAACTGTGTAAGGCTTGCCAACTACTTGGAAGGGATTCAAGTGAGTCAACATCAATCCCTTACCACCAGTTTCAATATTACATCTTTTCCTGATTGTGGAAGTCAACTCTTCTAATGTCATGCCATCTTTGATGACCACTGCTTTGTAGGTCAGATCACCAACATATTTGCCTTCACAGTCCCATTCCCCCCCAAAGCAAACACTTAGCAGCTTCATTGTTATTGTCCCGCCAGAATTACAAAAAGTCAAACAAAAGTTGTCATCACATCAACAAACAATATCAACACTAGCAAAAGTTGTCATCACATCAGCATGCCATATCTACAGAAAACAAAAAAAAAACATTTAATATGCTCTTGTCCTCACTTCATTTAATGATGCCAGGTCATCAAAATCTCTGAAAAGGATGCCGTAACCAATGGAAAACAGCAAAAACACGTCATTACATTCAAACAATATCTTAATCATTCAAACTTGTCATCAGATCATAACAACAACGACTAAAACCACGTCATCACATCCAGGTTTTTGTTCGCAATCTTAGCCATGTCATCATGTGTCCTCACATAACACATTCATGTCCCCATATCTTGTCATCACATTCATCCATTGCTCTCATTCACCCTTCCCTCGTCATCACATATCCACTTATCACAATAATCCATTCAAGTGATAAGCAGAACAGATTGTGTCATCCAATAACCTTGAGTTTTCTTAAGGTCTCGAGTGTTTTTACCTCGACAGAGCATTGGATTTCGAACTCAAGAGGGAGATTCACGAGATGCAACTCCGTAGGCCGTACGAAGTTGTCATCGTCTTCCCAAGCTTCAATCGATCGTTTCTCACGTCGTCATCACTCCATCGTTTCAATCGCTGGCCGGATTCGCGTGTTTTATGCGCCGAATCTCTCGATTTTCGCTGGCCGCAATGGATGACGATGGGGGTTGCGGGAAGCTAGCTAGGGTTTTGGGGAGGGAGCTCATTAAATGTGACGGTGGCAGGGGCGTAAGTTGTCAGCTCTCTATGGGGGCAATTTCGCGAAATCGCCTATAGGACCTCATTACATCTCCGCCCAACCTATTTACTCCATTTTTGGCTGCCCACCACCCACATACCCATTTTCGTCTTTCAGGAAATATATAATTCAATTATAACTTTTAATTATGAAAAAGATTAATTAACATAGTAATTAAGAAATGAAAGATACCATTTGATAAGAATATCTTTTGAGATGTATAATTATCAAAATCCTTCTTTTCTTAAGTAGTATCTTAATTAATACGGAGTATGTTATAAATAATATTTGTATGACTATAAAAAAAATTATAAATAATATCTACATTTATCTATTTGGTAGAAAAAAAATCTCTACATTTATCTAGAAAAATCTCTACATTTACATAATTGGGAAGAAAATAGTCTTTTTATTTGCCTATTTGGTAGGAAGAAAAATCTTAGGTGGAAATATATATATATATGACATGAATAAATAGTTACGATGTAACTTAATAAAAAAATAAAATAATATGTAACATGAAGCAACAATAGATAAAACATGTCAAAATCCTAGGTAGGAAATATGAGGACGACATTAAAAAAATCCTATGTGGCGCAATGTCATAACTCTAGACCTTATGACTATATATATACATAAATATTTCTAGCAGTTTTGGGCTTGTTTCTTTATTGGGCTTTTCATTTTGTTAAGCGTTCTCTTTGTTTTGGGTTGGTTACCGAAACCAAATTGGTACACTCTTTACTTGTTTTTGTTATCTAGAATTGATATATTAGTTTAAAAATTTTTAGTTGTTATGATTAAATCTCGGTTTCCAATATTTTAGTTTATAATAAAATATTACCTTAATTAGCTTTAGTATAAGATAAAGGTATATATTATTATGTAAGAGCTATAAATATATGAAGAAAATCATATTTGTAGATCTATCAAACGGGTTGATTCGGAGGGTTTTGGGTTCAGGTCAATCGGGTTAAAGGTTAAGTCGGGTCGAATTTTGACAAGTTATTGTGCAGGTGTAGGTCACCTAACGGGTTAAGAATTTGAATTTTGAATAATTATTAAACTAATATTATGATTAAGTAATAGTGAATACCATTTGTAATAAAATACTATTTTTAACAACAATATGTCATACGTTCAAGACATGTGTTATAATTTGTAATATTAAAATAATATTATGATTAAATAATATCATTTGTAATATTATGATTAAATAATATGTCATACGTACGTTCAAGACACGGAGATTGATACTAGTATTTATGAGTTATTAACCGTAACATGTGTTATAATTTGGAAAATGCCATGTCTGTGTGGTGTCCGTGTAACATAGGTAGGTTGCCACAGGCCTCGCCGCATCCTGTACATGTACATGTACATGCATGAGTGTACTTATTCAACTTATGAAAAAATAACCCAACACCAATTGACCTTCCATAGAATGAGCAAAATTAAAATTTGAACAGAACATGTTGATTAAACCAACAATTAAACGCTAAAAATTCCTGAGCCATCCAACTTCATGCTCCATCATCAACTGTGCAAGAAAGTTGAAATCATCCGCAACTTGACTGACTTGGTGGTGCATCTGATGAGAGGGTGCACCATAATCATCCCCTGCACCCCCATTGAAGAACGACACCTCATTTCTCCAACCTTCATTTGCTGCACCCAACTCATAATTGAACTCAAACGTGGTGTTTAGGCTGTCATGAATAACACCACCGTGATCGGTAGACAAGTTATTGTGACGTGGAGGAGAGCTTTCGCCCATGAACAACTGCATCTGATTTACAGACCCCGGAAGGTGATTTTCTTGGGTGCAGTTTAATGAGGTTGTTTTGATGGTCGGATCTTGACTCGTAACCGCCTTCAAGGCTCCCGCCCCTAGCTTCTTCGATAGGGTTGTGTTCCAGTAATTCTTGATTTCATTGTCTGTTCGCCCGGGGAGTCTTCTTGCTATTAATGACCATCTGGCACAACGAGTAAGACTTACTATAGGAAGTTAGGCCTTGTTTCACTTTTTGGGTTGAAAGTATATTTTGGTTGAAAATTATAGTTTTGGGTGAAAAATTTGTCTCGAAAAACGTAAAAGTAGATATATGATATGCATTGTAGAAAAAAGTAAACTAAAATTTTTAGAGGAAAAAGTTGTTTAGGTAAAAAGTTAAAAAAGGCTTTAAACTCTCGTAAGGAAAAAATAGAATTTAGTCCACTTTCATGTTTTTATTTATAACCCGAGACCCAAACTTGTCTGATACATCGAATTCTTTCTTTTGTTATGCATTATCAATGACGACGCGTGGAGTTGCTCGTACTTACCGGTTGCCCAAGAGCTTGTGGAGTCGAATAATGAGGTCTTCTTCGTCTGGGGTTATGTTGCCTCTCTTGATGTCTGGCCTTAGATAGTTGAGCCATCGAAGCCTACAACTCTTCCCACATCTCTTAAGACCTAATAAAGTAACGTTCGATTCGAGCTACAAGTCAGTTCGACGGCGGTTGATCTAATCGGAGAAGGAACAAAATTGTGAAATGGAATGAGTAGTACGTACCGGCTCGCCTAGGAAGGGAAATCCATTTGCCTTCCCCATGAGAAAGAATGAAGTGAGAGAGAATAGAGTCCTCCTCAGGAGTCCATGCTCCTCTCTTAACGCTTTCTTCACTCACATAGCATGGCTTTCTTCTACCCATATAGAAAAAGAGAGAGAAGTAGAGATAGAGAGAGCAAGCTTAGGATTAAGTTGTCTCTTTTATTTGTGTTTGAATGTGAATGGTAGGTGTGTTTGTTTTGAGTTTCCCATGCCGTGCCTGTATATAGATATGCTTATAAAAATATACATATATATCACCATCTACTATTCTTCTTTTCTTTCCTTTTCCAATAAAATCATCTACTATTCTACTTCACAAATTTACCTGTTTTGGAAAAGAATTAATTATTTTCATTTTTCATGTTCATAGAAACTTTACGGCCCACTATAGTGATGAGTGGTGAGGTTGACGGTTTCCCTAGGAGAATTAGTGGCAGCAACCTGAGAATCAATCAACATATATGGAATGAATCGTGTATATCAACTTAACCATTTTGTCACTCATCAATTATATACGTTTGAAGATCCTATTAGGTAAAGTAAAGACAACTCAAAATAAAAGTAAAGACAAATCAAAATAATCCGCATTATCAACTTTCAAAATAATCCACACAAAGACCAACTTTTGTCTTTGAAACCGAGACCTTGTTCTTCTCGAGCGATTTTCAATTGACACTTTTCTGCAGCTCGTCCATGAAGCAGTCTTGGGCAGGCGGAACACGAAGAAAACGTGATTGTCCGTAGGAGGCGTTGGCGGCGGGGGTGGCGACTAGTAGGCAACGGGCACAACACCTGACAGCGAGCAGTCCGCGGTCGCCGCTCCTTGTGGAATAGTGACGGCAAATCCCGCAAGCGACGGATTAGAACTGACGATCGGCGGCAAACATCCAGCGAGCGGCGGTGGCCCCGGGTTAGGGTTTGGGGGTGGCAACCATCTAGTTTGTGAGGGCGCAAACAACACAACGACCGAGAAAGGACCGGCAGTGATGGCGGGTGGTTGTCGACCGTTGAGGAGATCGTACACCGTATCTATCCGAAGCCATTAGACTTCAAGATTTCGCTGGATGTGCTGATTGGCATCAGTGAGTTGCAAGATCATATCGTGTATCGCACCAATGGACGACATGGTGTTAGCCATGGTGTTCAAGAATGATTTTAGTATGATTTTATTAATGTATTTCTATAAACTAGAGTTTATCTCTCTCCTCGGGTTTTCTTTGCGGTTCTTTCCACATGATAGGTAAAGAAAAGATTGATTACCGAATTCCACATGTATCAAAAGTTCTTGACACTTCTTGCTTCCGGTTTCTCTGATCATAACACCCATAGGAATCATTGGATCCGTTTCAGCAATGTATCTTGTAACTTGAGTAACTTCATCCGCTTCAAACAAAATGCACAAAGATTAAAGCAAACACTATAAAATCATCTTAAAACCTAATTTTGAACATCTACTTCAATTGTAAATCCAATCTAAAAGCGAACAATCGAAACCAAACTAAAAGCAGAGTAAAAAGTCGAGTAAACCCTAACCTCAAGGTTCGCCTTGGTTTGCTCCTTTAGAATAAGGCTTATTGAAACAAAGAAGAAGTCTACGAGAACTAGAATCGCCGAAGGAAAGAGGCGGAGATGAAGAACGAAAGAAAACAAAGAAAGAAGAAGTTTACGAGAGGAACAAAAAGAAGAGTCGCGGGAGAATCGCCAGAAAAGAAAGAAAGATGGAGAAAATGATTTAATTGACAATTTACAGGGGAAATAGAAAAGGAGCATGTATCACAAACGTTGAGACAAGCGCATTAGGGTTGGTCATGGGTCGGTTTATGGGTGGGTGGAGCTGATCGGTCCGGGAATCGGAGGGTCTCACAATTTAAATTTATAAAACCGAACCTCACTTGTAGTAAAGAGGTAGGGTGTCGAACACACGGGAGTTCGTGCGTCGAGAGTACCCGAAAAGACTAAAAAGAGGAGAAAATAAAGACAAACGAAGGAAAACAAGAGAGATCTCCTCGGACCGACACAGGGTCACTTCGGTCCGAGGTAGGATCGAGGTTGAGTTGCACGGGACCGACGTAGAGCAAGTCGGGCCCGAGGTTCTGGGTAACTCGGTCTAAGCAAAATAGTAGATCGGTCTTGGGTTTTTGGGTTCCTCCCCCAACTAGACTTGGATATTCTACCTCAATTCAACCAATAAGTGTTTGATTCTAATGAGATCGAGGTTGCTCACCTCAAATCCCTCCAATCTACACCTCGACCCAAGGGAGCTTTCACTCACCTTCGATGCTAGAGACTTGTGATGGGATCGAGACCACTTTCGCTTACTCTTACCAAACACAAGCTCTAGATCCCTTGCTTTCACAAGAGAATTGAAGCTCAATGTAGAGAGGATTCACAAATCAAGCACTCAAGGCTATGGAATTGGGGTTTTCTACCCAAATCTAGCTAGGGGGATTCCCCCATAGCCCAAGACTATGGAATCTACTCCATGTGGTAAGAGAAAAACATAAACAAAATGGAAATCAAGCAAATCTCAATCAACATCATCCAATCAAACTCCAATTGCATTCAAACTCAAAGTGTCTACAAAATCCAAGTTCAAATCTACTTAATCAAAGCAAAACAAAGTTCAAAACTCACAATTCCTCCTCTCTTCTCCACCGATCTCTCCTTCTCTTCCTTCTTCCTTCTTCTCCTTGCTCTCCAAGTCTTCCTTGAGCCTTTGAGAGTGAAATTGGGTTTGGTGTGTGTGTCCCACTCGTCCTCGTCCACACTCCACTTAGCCAAGGGTTTCTCTCCTCTCCAAGGAAAGGAATTCACCCAAATCCTCCTCTAGATCTTGGGTTCCTTCCCTCCCTTGGAGAAGAGTCCACCCCTAAAGTGTCTAGATGATGATAGATCACAAGAGTTTAAATAGAGATTTCCCTTCTAAACTCCTTGGGCTCCAAGGCTTGTCCTTGACCTCCAAGGCTTCTAGAACTCCTTGATCCTCAAGGCTTCTAGACTCCTTGACCTCCAAGGAAGCAAATATAATTATGGGAATTAATAGGAAAATCCCAAAAAGAAAGGAATCCGGAGCCACGACCGACATGGATCGACACGGAGAACCTCGGGCCCGACTTGCTTCAACCTCGGTCCAAAGGCATTCGTTCCAGGGACCTCGGGCCCGACATGCCACACCTCGGACCACCACCTCGGCCCACCATTGTACCTCGGGCCCGACATGCTGGGTACCTCGGTCCTAAGGCAAATTTCAGCTTGTTTCGCTCCGTTCTCTCTCGTTTTAGCTCCGATTGACTCGATTCTTTCGCCATTCTCTTCGTCTTCACTTGAGGCTTCTTTCCATGCATTGTTAGCTCCATTTTAGCTCTTTTTCCATCCTTGAATTCCTCCATGATGCCATGCTCCAATTTCCATGATTCTTGCTCCGAAATGCCTATAAAACACACAAAACTCGCATAGTCTCCGAATCTCATAGAAATACGGGAACTAAGCTAAAAAGGGACAAAACACTCAAGAAAAGACGGAAAAAGGACTAAAACTACTAAGGAAAACACACCTAAAACACTACCAAATTGAGAGACATCAGGAGCTCTTCCACCACCCGACCCGCCAATAAAAATGATTCACCCGCCTCACCCATCACCCGCAAAGCCTTGCACCCATACCCGCCTCACCCATCACCCGCGGGTGGGGCGGGTGACCCACCACCCATGAATTATTATGAACTATAATTATAATAATTCACAAATAAATTACTTTATATTATAATTATTCAATGATTGATTGAATCCGAGAGTTAAAGAAGCTAATTAGTTGTAAAGTTCATATACATTAATGATAAAGTAAATATTTCCAAACATAAGCTAACCGAAAATCAATATATTGCATTATTTAAAAGCTAGAAATTGGAAATGTTTCTTCAAGTAATAAAAGTAGGAATATATTCTTCGTAAATTGGTGGGTGAAATGGGTAGTAAATGGTTGATGAGTTGGTTGATGGGTCGGTTGATGGGTCGGGTGAAATGGTTGATAAATATAACCCATATCCGACGCGTAAACCATTTCACCCGTCAACCGCCTCACCCATCAACCGCTTTTTCATGGGTTTTCACCCATATAAATGAGCGGATTAAGCGGGTGAGGCGGTCACCCGCGGATAATGTCCAGCCCTTCAACGGTGGGGGCGCGTTCTCATTTCTCTCTATAAATCACATGATGGAACTCCATATATTCTTTTAAAATATAAATATGGATTAATTTTCAATGTAAAAGGAGCAAAATATTTTATTATTAAAAATACATATAATTTATCATAAAGTGGGGTCAAAAAAATGTAAAGGCTTAAAAAGAGATAACTTCATATATTTAGTATATATTCCTCTAATTACTAAACATTTTATGATTACATTCCACCTTATGTGTTATTTTAGAATTTTTTGGCAATTAATAAAATTATGAAATTGTTATTGAAATTTACTTCATTAGACTCAACAATTTTAATCCATTAGTAGGAAAGGCGGTGTAGGAATTGTTAGCAGGGTAAGATTAAAAACTTTAACACTTTATATTCGAAGATTTTCGAACTCAAACGAGAGAATAACGAATGGATTTGATCACATGGAAAGAGAGATTTGTGTTTTGGATTTCTGGATTTGCAATAATCTCTGGGGTATATACAAAGAGTTTCAACACCCAAGCCTAAATGTCGAGCCAAAGAACCCTCTCTAATCCCGATCCACCTATATATATATATTTATTTATTTATAATAGCCCAAAACGCTTATAGGGGATTTTCCGTATGTAGCCTCATATTTCACCCCCTACTGCCAAGTGTTGGGTAACAACATGCCATGTGGAGGATCATATTTTAACGCGTATGAGTGAGGCAATGTCAGGTCAAGTGTTATAGCCCCTTAAGTCCTAGGCGAGCTAAGATCAGCTAAGACTTGGAAAATGAGAGAAGTTTTGCGAACACTTGAAAGGAACGCGATGAAAATACACCTTAAGGGGAAGCTAGATGAAAATAACTATGACGCTCGTGCTTTTAAGCTAGGGCTCGAAGCGAGGATCTCGCTATGAGATCATGGTTTATCCGGCGACGACCTCGAACCCTTGAGCCAGGGGAAGATTATCGTAAACTAAATCTAGCACTTTAGGGAGCGTATCTTCATTGCGTTCCTTTTAAGTTCTCGCAAAACTTCTATCTTTTTCCAAGTCATATCCTGTCTCATCCCGCCTACTACTTGAGGGATTGTGATGATACCCGTCTTTCTCGCCACCGACCCAAGGAATTACTGATCAATTACTACACTGAACGCCCACCGCACTATATTACGGGACGATATTTGACCCGACATTACCTCACTCATGCGAATTATGTTACAATCCTCCACGTGGTATGTATTTGCCCAACACTTGCGATAGGGGTGACACATGGTGCTACATGCGAAAAATCCCTTATAGCCCTTTTGGGCTATAAATATAGAAGGAACGGGATTAGAGAGGGATCCTCCGCTCAACATTCGGGGTAGGGTGTTGACATTTTTTGGACTAAGCCTGAGAGATTATCGCAAATCCACAAATCCAAAACACAAATCTCTCTCCACGGGTGATCAAATTCGTTTGTTAATCTCTTACCTGGATCCGAGAATTGTCAATATTTAAATGATTTTTTTCTTGAAATTGTTCAAAAAAGAAACCAGCAAAATTAATTAAGATTATGTTTCGATAATTGTAGATTGAGCAACATGTGGAACACGACTACACGAGTATTATATGCATAGCTTATCTACCATTCTCACAATTCATTCCTTTTATGGGATGGATAAATATAGGTTAATTGTTTTCTTTTTCTTGGAAAGTTGGTTAGAATTTAAGAACCAGATAGCTAGCTGGCACATTTTTGTTTCGCCATTTATAGGTCGTTGTCATCATTTATTACCAAACTTAATTGGTATTTATTGTAGTTGCAGATTTAGCAATAGGTGAGACGATTATTGGTAAAGAGATGGGTCGGTATAATACAAAATTTTAACCAATCGATCAACGTTAGCGGACATAAGTTGGAAACGTGTTTTGGGGACACAGAATTGACATCGGGTATAATAGCAGGAACGTACTTAGGGGTGGGCTGGGGTCTGCTCCAGCCCACCCTAAAAAATAAAAAAGTAAAAAATTAAGGTAATTTTAGTATTAAATATGTAAAAATTAAGGTAAATTTAGGTTATTTAGATAATTTAGCCCACCCTAAGGTAAATTTACCATACAAAGATAAATTTAGCCCATCCTAAATAAAATTCATGCGTCCGTCCCTGATAGCAGTAGACTAGATATGGATGATTAATGGATGAGCAGATCAATAGTATTGATATTTTATTAAATAAAAAATAGGAAGAAAAATATTATGAGTTATCATGGGACATTGATTTTATCATAAACTAGTACAAATCTAGTACCATTTACGAGTAATGTAAATATAAGTCAGAATTAACTGAGAATCCGTATTTGACTCGAGAATGAACAACTCAACTTGATAGACCCAAGACCGAACTTATTAACGTGTATATGGTAATTTTAAAATAACTCTTTTCAATTTTCAATTTTTTATATTTATATTATTATTTAATATATTATCTACGTATGAGAAATTTTTTTCACTATGTTGATAAAGAAAAAATTGTTGAAATATAAAAGTTTGAGTATCAAAGTTTTTTCACTTGAAATTTCTTATTAAAATTAGGATATCACGTTAGAAAAAAAATCATGTTAGGAAAACATCTTAAAATATCAAAGTTTGATTAAGGTAGTCAATGATTATAAAGGGTTATTTTTAGAGAATATAATTAAAACTAAAATTAATAAGTTTATTCAACATAGATGATGTGATGTAAATTTTAACAAAGACTTGAATTCTATTAGTTTTATACTTTATTATAGTAGATATGCATTAATTTATACACTAATGTATACAAATTTGTATTCAAATGTGCATAACAACACTTTAGATTTTGTTGAAGCATATTTATGTAGATTTCCTGCACAACTTTTTTTTTTTCGGTGTTGCACGAGATGTACATAGGTTTTCACCTTCACATGCATCGATTTATGCACTATATGTGCATAAGTTTGTACTAAAATCTGGATTAGAAGCACATCATGTCTTTCATGCATATTTAAATAAAGGTTGTAAACATTTGAGTTTTTGTGTTGCACAAAAATGCACAAGTTTTGTCATATGGTGTAAGTGTACAAAAATTCAACTTTAATGCAACTAGGTAACTCTTTCGTATTCCTTCTTTTCCAAGCTCCTTCAATGACCTAGGAGATGCAAAACAATGGATAAAGGGGGCGGGGATCCCCTAATCCACCACCAACACCTAAGTCAGAAGAGTATTCGCGCGTCGATTAATGAGCGCGAGGGTAAATAAAGCAAAAAGGGCATTAGGGCTAGGGCTGAGCGAAGATAAGCCTTTTCAGGGAAGTTTGTGTATATCCTTTCTACATGGAGAAAACATGTATTTATAATGCAAGAGAGAGGGTTGAGAGACGATAATTCTATCCCTAAGCAAGCGATATCTTGCTACCCAATCCAG
Source organism: Polygonum aviculare (assembly GCA_934048045.1). NCBI lineage: Eukaryota > Viridiplantae > Streptophyta > Magnoliopsida > Caryophyllales > Polygonaceae > Polygonum > Polygonum aviculare. The sequence continues at coordinate 18,679,546 of OW204028.1, forward strand.
TGATAATTCTATCTTATTAAATAAGATAGAACCTTCCAACTACCGGATAATTACCGCGATTTAATTTATAATAAATAAGCAAATAAAGATAGAAAATAACTTAATAAATACACTTGCCTAGCTAACGGAAGATAGCGACCTCAATTAAGATAGCGAAATTTTACCCGCTTACAAATGCCCACCTACGTCTTTGTCGCGCGACTAAGACATACACTAAAAGAAAACACGGTTTGGGCGACGAAAAAAAGAAAATAAGGGCGGCAAAGAAAAATTCGTCGCCCGTTAATGATTTAAGGCAGCAAAAAGTAATTTCGCCGTAGAATGTTGAACTAGGGTGGCAAAAAACAGGTTTCACGCCCAAAATCTATGTTTAGGCGGCAAACTTTTGTTTTGTCGCACAAAGGCTTCTATTAAGGCGGAAAAAATAAGTTTTCGCCGCCCAAAGGTATTTTTTTAATGAAAAAAGTAAGTAGGAAAAGTTGGCGGGTGCCCAAAAGAATACGCGGGGTGTTTAATATTTTTACTAGGAAGCGAAAAACCCAATTAAACAAATTCTTAAACTCTTTCCTCTACCTAGCTCTTTCGTCTCTCGTATTCGCAAGCAAATCCTGGCCAACCTTGCTGTTGTCGCCCCCTTTCTTCTCCGTCTGATTTCCAAAGGTAATGAGTTGCCCCCTTTCTTCTCCGTTTGGTTTCCTAAGGTAATGAGTCGCCCCCTTGCTATTGTGGTCCTTCATCCTTCGTTTTCTGAATTTCTCATTCTATTTCGCCCCCTTGCTATTATTGTATGCCCTAACTTGCGGCCGCCTGTTGCGCCTAAGGTACTGAATCAAAGTGGCCATGTAGATTAGGGGGCACGATCGTATATTCATATATTCAAATATTCATATATTCGAACATTCGTACATTCGTATCTTCGTACATCCGTGAGCGAATATCACAGCAACATGTGTGAGCGAATATCAAGGGAACATCCGGGAGCGAATATCACGGAAACATCCTTGAGCGAGCATCACGAGAATCCCCTACGTAGCTAGCATACGTAGGAGTTCGTTAGTGTGATGAACTAACGTGCGAGTAAATCCGTTAGTGCGATGAACTAACATTACTTTTACCCTTAAGCGCGTCATTTGTTCCGAATTTAAGAAAACATAACGATGAATAAAACGAGAAATTCCTGGCCAGGATTTTGTTTAAGAAAAAAGAAAAACACAAAAAAAATGAAGGTTTTCAAACAACTCAACATCACGAGGGCCTCACGAAGAGTGCGCTGTACTGATACCGCGATCGTGCCCGCGCGGGCCACGGTGACGATTTATCATCTTCAGCTCGAATTGCCCCTGTTGCGATTCCACACTCCTAGAGTGAGGGGCGAGCGTGTGATTTTTTGCCCCAGAAAGGGGGGCTCTGTGATCTGGACCAGAACCGCGGTCGCATCTTGGGACTTGCGGTCGCGGCGTAGAGACCTGCGGGCGCAGCTCAAGGACGCGGTTACGCACCTGGTCATCTTCGCTCGATTCGTCTTCTGGGAGAAAACGACTACTGGCGTGGATCTGCAGTTGTAGATTAATGGGCTGCGCGCGATATCGCGGTCGCTATTTGGCCCAATGAAGGGGTCTTGTGCTTGACCACTCTATCGTCCGTACAGACATACGTGGTTTGTCAATGTAGAACCAATGTCGAAAACAAGGGTCAGCTATTTCCCCAATCTCTCGGTGGTGTCTCGGCGATTTGGTCACCGATCAAGGATTTTGCTCAAAATCCTTTGTCTTCTCGGGTTGAATTTTGGACAACGTTGTTCATGTCCCGTTTCGACCAATTTGGAGCGAGATTCAAGCCTCGGCTTACGAACATGACAGATAGTTCATCTTATGATCTTTCCATAACATCTTCATTCGTTACGATCGGATGTCTGTAGCTCCCGAACGAGCTTGCGCAACACAGCAGTACGAGGCTGTTACGGAATCAGGACAGTCTATATTCAATTGCGATTTTGGGTTGGTTTGAGTGCGTCTCTGATCTCCATGCCAACAGAATGATTGTAGATGACTTCTCCAGATTACCATATTCATAAAGTTCATAACTTTTCGACGTTCCTACCTCCCGAACGAAGCATTTCAAGTAGACTTGGCCTATTTTGCATACTGCACCAACATTCCTACGCCTTTTTGTCACTTTTCGTGTGCGATTTTGGCATTGACATCTGAAGCAGACTTGTAGATTATCTTCTCCTCTTTCCAACGATATCTAGGCCGTCCAAGTTTAATAAGTGTAGCTCCCAAAAAGCGAGTCGGAAGTACGATTGGTGAACTGTCGGTCGTTGACCCGCGGTCGCGGGTAAGGTTGCCGCGCCCGCGGTTCTGACCACGTTCCTTCGTTGATCCTTGCACATGGATAGGTCATCGTACTTGTAGTTGGTCCTGCGGTTTGACTTTGCGATTGTACGCGAACGATCAAGAGAGTCTTGATCGTCGCCGATTATGCAATCCTTGTTTCCGTCTTGATTGGTTGATGTCTCAGGTTCAGTCTCTTGCCCCGATTGAGTAATCTTTCTTGGAGACTACGCCGCCTCAGGTTTAATTAGATTGATGTTCTCCAGCTTTGCGTAATGTCTCGGTCTTCGCTTCTTGCCCTAAAGTTTGAGGCTTTCTTCTTTGCCAAGAAGCATCCTTTGGACTTTTCTCCATCCACCACGGGTTTTGACCTTGTTATATGGGCTTGCGATCGGGATTGCAAATTAGGATTTTGCTTGCCATCTTCAATTTTATGATTGGCCTTTTGCTCGTGATCAAAGATTGGACTTTTAACAATTGATCAAGGCTTATCAACACATTTATATCTTCATCTTGTTAATTAGGTGGTCGATCACCATCATCGCGCGTTGATCACGCCCATGTCGTTCAATAATTAACATGTGCTTAGGAGGGAGTCATCACACATAATCCATGTAGAATGTTGATAGTGGACTTTCATGTAATTGAACCAAAGTTTTATTTGTTGATTTGGCTACCACGTGCCATCCACATGCACCAATTTCGTTGATCTGGTTCGAACACACCAATTCACGCCCTTCGATCGCCGATCACCTTGAACGTCTCCATGAAGAGCTCCTCCTAACAGCGTTAGTGAACTCGTTCATGCCCCCGGCGTTCTCCTTCAACCTACTCTCCGGACCCACGCGAGCGGCCTCGCTGTCATTGGCATCACGAATCGGAACGCCGCTGCCTCAGCCACGTCCTTAAACACACATGCGAATGCCGCGTCGGCAGCCCGATTGGGACTAGTCGGACCCCGGATGATTGGCCCCGGGTGAACTTTGGAGGCAACCACGATGATCCCCAGCGAAGCCATAGCGGTGGCACGCACCACCGCGCGACATCATCGGAGGAGTTTGGCTTTACGTTGGCAGCCGACGATCGTGGAGACGGTGCCGTTGCTGGAGCCGAACCCATGGTCGTTGTTGGCGGACTTGTTGGGCGTGGAACCGGTGTCATCCTTCGGCAAGGATCACTCGATGTGGACAATGACGCTAATTGATTTGCATCAGTTTCATACGTACGCTCGTACGTAAATTCTCCACTATATACACATGATCATCAAGTCTCCCTCGATACGTATGTGTGTTAGGTTGTGATTGGAGTTGCCCCAAACGTAGGGTTTTTATTGGGTCGATAATCAACAATGATTTTTGAATAGGGTAACTTTATAGATCAACAATCCAAGGTTCCAATCCGGGCAAGGCAACTTGCTCGGATCGTGATGTGGTCGGATTTCCCGAGTGAATATTGGGATCAATACGTGTTAGGGCTCAATTGTTGAGCGAAAATCGGACTTCGCTCATTCATTCCTAGAACCGCAGTCGCTGCTAGATGACCGCGGTCGCGGGTCGGGTCAAATTCTTGACCTGTTAGGTCGACCCGAACCCGCACAATAACCTATCAAGACCCGACCCGAGTTGACCTATAACCCGATTGACCCGAACCCGCATTCAACCCGAATCGGAAAAGACCAAATCCGAATCCAACCGTTAAAACGTGTAAGATTACTCTTATGCCATCAACTGTTCATTTTTAGTACAAAAAAACCAAGGGATTTGGTGGGGTATTTGGGAACCGGCCGATTCACCCCAAAAACAACTAAACCAAACCCAAATCAAATTAAATCCCCCAAACCCAAATTGAATAAAACCCCAATTCATCCCCAAACCCGACAAATTCCCCAATTTCCCCAACGATCAAAATTTCCCAAATCCCTCTCCATTCTAGGGTTTATAGCTGGGGGGAAATCACGCTCAATTTGGTGTGGGCAATTAGGGGCTTTGAATTGGTGGATTGAAACGCTACCAAGGTGGGCGATTTAGGGCTACTGCATTGGTGTGGCCACAGCTGGAGAAGCAAGCCAAGCGTGGGTGATTTCAGAGACGACTCCCCCAAGCATTGTTAGAGTAGGCGATTTCTGAAGCTTGTGAGGCTCCATTTTTGGTGTTGGTGCAAGGTTGGTGAAGCTCCATTGCAAGGTAAGCCTTCCAAGCTCAGTCCTCTATTGTAGCTGATAAGTGCATGTTGTAATTCAAAGATTTCTGACACAACTTTAGGCTTTTTGAATGGACAAGTGTGGCACAGCTTTCAAGTGAATTAGATGCTTTGATACTATATATTTTTGCTTAAAAATGCCTTTCTAGGATAGTTTAATATCATATCTGTTATCTATAGTGGGATATTGTTGTGGTGGGGCCTAAAACGTGACACATGTTTGCTTAATGTAGATGGAGTTATCTATAAGATATATGTATGGGGGTGCATTTTACAAGATTCTAAATGGAGATCACCTAGCATATAAGAAAAAAACATTTTACCGTAAAAGAGGGGTTGATCCAGACTTGGTGTCTTTGATGGAGTTAAAGGTGATGCTATTGGAGTGTCCTAGTGTGGGGAACATAAAAGAGTTGTGGTGGCTTAAGCCTAGGTTTATTTTGCATGATGGACTTAGGCAAATAGTGGCTGACAGAGACATTAGGGAGATGTGTGAGAATATAGGTAGAGATAGCATGTCGCACATCTATGTGTTCCAAGAAAATTAGGTGGGCCCAAATGCAATTCGGGATTCACTTCCTGCAAGTCCATCTGTGAGTAGAAGCCCATTCAATGCAGGAAGATTCCTCCTTAGTCACACTTGTGAGAGTGTGGACCAACTCAGCCAAGAATCCCAAGCATTAAATGTTATAGCTCCAGTAGCTGAGGCCATAGAAAATCTAGAAACTCTAAAAAACCTTCTGAATTGCCTTCATTTGATTGTGAAGAAGAGGATGCTGCACCAGAGGAAGAGTTGTTAGGTTCAGAGTCTTCATCTGATGATGAGTTTGTGATTCATGATAATGTCTTTGGTGTGGAATCAGATGATGATGTGTTATTTGAGAGGAATGTAGAGGCCGAGGAAGTCAGTGGTTGAGGAAGTCAGTGGTGAGGCCGAGGCAGATGTCTTTCAAACAATTCTTGGGGATGAGGGTTATCTAAGCTATAGTGGGTCTGATGGTCATGGTCATGCAAGGTACCCAGAATTCAATCCATTGGTTGATTTTGGAGCTCCAATATGTTTCAAGAAAGGTATATATGAGATTCAGTTCTAATGATGTATTCAGAAAGGCCCTTAGACAGTTTGCTTTAGAGAATGGATTTGACTATTACTACCTACACAATGATAAGACTAAAGTCTCTGCAAATTGTAGAAATAAATGTGGTTGTCTTATGATTAGAGCTAGGAAGAAGTGTCATTGTGGGAAATCTAGTTGTGAGTTCAAGGTTGTGGCTAGGAGAATGGGTAGTGATGGCAGCTTTCAGTTGAAACAGTTTGATGGAAATCACACATGTGGATGGCAAGATGTTAACACCAAGGCAACTTCTGTTTGGTTAGCTGAGAAGTATTTGGAGCATTACAAGGAGGATGCACAGTGGAGGATTAGGAGCTTCATGGTAACTGTGAAGAGGGAGCATGGTGTAGTGATAACATATCACCAAGCTTGGAGAGCAAGACTTAGAGCTATGTTATTGACCTATGGCCACGCACCTGAGCAATATGCCAAGGTTTGGAGGTATGCTGCAACTGTGAAGAAGTGGAACCCAGGCAGCTCAGCCTTTGTCAAAACCCTTCAAGAATTACCTCCACTAGAGAAGCCAATATTTCAGAGAATGTACATTTGCCTAGGTGCTTGCGAAAATGGGTTTTCCAGAGGCTGTAGACCCATTATTGGGCTGGATGGATGCCATTTGAAGGGGGCTTATACAGGGCAAGTGCTTTCTGTCGTGGGGATGGATGGGAATCAAACCATTTTCCCAATTGCCTTTGATGTGGTTGAAGCTGAGAGGAAGGAGACTTGGTGTTGGTTTTTGGAAATCTTGCTTCAGGATGTTGGGTCTCAACATTTGACATTCATGTCTGATAGACAGAAGGTACAAAAGTAACTAATTTTTGTTGATTTGTATCATTAATTTGCTGAGTACTAACATGTTCTTGCCATTTTTGTAGGGTTTGATTGAAGCTTTGAACATTGTGGCACCAACCTGTGACACCAGAGTGTGTCTTAGACACCTTCACAACAATTTCAAGGTGAAGTGGCCAGGAAAAGCTTACAAGGATGCAGTTTGGGCTGCTGCGAATGCTTTGACAATGCATGAGTTTGGGCTGAGAATGGAGGTTATAAAGAAGATGGATGTGAATGCATGGAAGTATCTCATGGATGCCAACCCTTCCACTTGGTCAATGCATGCCTTCTCTCATCATTGTAAGTCAGACATGTTGCTGAATAACTGTTGTGAATCTTTCAATAGTTGTATCAAGGAGGCAAGAGAGATGCCTATTCTCTCCATGTGTGAGTGGATCAGAAGAAAGTTGATGAATATGTTTATCAACAACAGGGAGAAAATGAGAGAGCACCAAGGTTTTCTAACACCAGAAGTTATGAAGAAGCTAGAGCTTGCTAAATAGGAAGGACTTAGGAAGTGTAAATGCCATGGAGCTGATGATATGTATGAATTTGACCATGGCACAAAGAGGTTTGTGGTGAATTTGCTTCAGAGAACATGTGGCTGCAATCAATGGGATCTGACTGGAATCCCTTGCCCACATGCAATGTGTTGTATTTTAAAGAGGAGAGGGGACCCGCAACAATATGTGCATCAATTCTTCACAAAACAGACCTACATGCTGGCTTATGGTGAGGGTGTGCAACCAATGCCAGGAGATGATCAGTGAGAGACAAGTGACACTGCTGAGCCACTCCCACCTGCTTTCATTATCCAACATGGAAGGACAAGGAAGAGTAGGAGAAAGGAACTTGGAGAAGGGACAAGAACCAACACAAGGAATAGGCAAGGGAAGAACAAGTGTGGCAACTGTGGCCAAGAGGGCCACTACAAGAACAAGTGCACCAATCCTGCCAAGCAACATGTACCACCAACAACTCAGAAAAAGGAGGGAGACCACCAAAGGAGGCTAGCAATGTCATTCCTTGTAGAAAAAGGAAAACCAGTAAAAGGGTAAGACATTTGATATTTACTAATTTCTGTGTTTGGTTGGGTAACTAAAAACTGTGTTCTTTTTGTATTACAAGGTTGCTGGAAGAAATTTCAACTCTACAGAAAATGAGAATGTTGAGGCTAATGTGGAGGAGAATGTTGAGGCTACTGTGGTGGCTAATGTGGAGGATGAAGAGCTCATATCAATGCTCCATGTAATTCAAGAGGAGGAGAATCAAGGTGCAATTCCAACTCAAGGATCAACACAAGGTGTTCCAAAGATCCCAACTCAGGGATCAACTGCAATTCCAACTCAAGTACATGTCCTTATACACATTGAAAGTGATCACTATGTACCTGTCCTAATTCATTTGTTATTTTATATTGAATATGTTCAGGTGAAAGTGAGTCAAGATCATTCTAGGATGCATTCACACTACCAAGTGGCCAATCTCTGACATCTAACTCCAATGGAACACCTAAACGCAGGAAAAAGCCCCTTACATCAAAAAACAATTTGGAGGTGCCTGTCAGGACAAGCAACAGGCTCAGGGAAAGGCGTGTGTAGGATGTTTAGAAGCTTAAGGTAGTGTTTTGGGGAATGAATGTAAATCTGATAAACTCTAGTATCAAACTCTGGATTTGGTATGAAGTTGTGTTTGGTATGAACTCAGGAAAACTATGACAGTGCATTATATGCACCTGCTTTTGGTATGAATTATGTGCCTACAAATGCACAAGCTTTTGGTATGAATTGTGTAGCTCTTATGTTTGATATGCACCCTTGTTGAATGTTGTTTAGCTTTTGGTATGAATTTGGTATGAAGTTGTGTTTGTTGAATGCTATGTTGTTGTTATTGCTCATGACAGATGCATTTTGATGTGGAATGGTTGCTATTGACAGCTCAAATGGTTGCCGAATAAATGCTCATGACAGATCATTTTGTTGTTATTACTCAAATGTTTGCAGCTATGATAGATGCCTATTTGTTATGGCATTAAACTAGAATTTTTGCTCAACACTGTAATTGTTACCATTCATCCAAATGCCATAACATAAAACTGTGTAATTCCTCAAACATTTCAAATGCCATAACACAGATGTCAATTAAGGCTTACAAGAACAACAATGTCATTTCCCATAACATTCAAACTGTCTTACAAACAACACCATCACAAACTGCCTTAGAACACTACATTAGCTATTACAGCAGCTACTACAACAACTACAATCATCATTATTGGGGTGAATTTGGAGTGACCTTGCAGGATGGCAAGTTGTTTCTCCTTGGATGCAACCTCAATTTCCAGCTCCTAGCACCTTGATTCCAATCCATGACATTTTGTTTCCCACTCGTTTTTCTGTTGCACCAGCCTCTTGATTATGTTAGTTGCCTTGGTCTCAAATGGAACATCGATCCATGCAAAGAACCCACAGCCAAGGTTGACAGAGTTCACATATTTTGGACTATTGAAAAAACGTCTTCCATAATTGTTAGGAGTTTGGGCTGTGGAGATTCTTGCAACCAAATCACAATTGCAACAAACCTGCTGGGTTGACCAACATCCACTACTTGAAGACATCCTTGCAACCAAATCAATTCCACACCACAAATTACATGTGCGTCCAATACAAGTGATGAAATCAAAGGAGATAGATAGAAGATTACCCTTGCCTTGAGCTGCTTCTTCGACCGAAATATTGCCTTGATGCCTCTATGCAAATGCCGCACAAATTGGAGCGATAATTCTGCCCCAAAACCAGTCCTCCACACCCCAATACCCCTGAAGTAGGCCTAAAAACTCTAAAAAACCTTCTGAATTGCCATAGGTGTCATTGATTTCAATGTTCTTATTCTCAATTGAAATCTATTGATTTCAATGTTCTTGTTCTCAAATATATTACTTAAATTTCTAATCGATTGACCCGATTCGAGATTACCAGTTAAATTTGTTTTCCCCTGTTTTGATTTTTTTTTGTGCGCTTCAAATTTGCACGAATCCAAGATTAGAAATTATGCTCAATCAAGCATGATTTGTGATTTTGTAACACCTAACAACATATAAAAAAAATTGGCCTGTGCATAGCTATTTTTTTATGTTCAAAGTGATGCACACATAGCTTTATGTGCATACATATAGCTAGTTTTTGGCTTGATACATTAGACCCCTGTACTTTAACCTTTTTTTTTTTGCAACAGACCCCTCTACTTAAAAATGTTTAACTAGACCCTTATACTAATATGAATTTGTTCTATTGAACCCCTCATCACTAATCATTTGTTACGTAAAACAATCGAACAGTGACTTAACTCTCATAATTAATAGCTAATCGTTATATTATCTAATTTTATATCACATACGACTTTACTAACTATATAGACCACGTATCAGATACGGTGGTTCATTTTCTATATTGAGCCTATCTTATTGCCATAATTGTGAGTAACAAAGTCTGAAGTAGCTTAAAATTGGATTACATGACGATTACTCATCAATTATGGGAGTCAAGTCAGCATGTGTTTGTTTTATGTAACGAAAGATCAATGATGAGGGGTGTTGAGACGATATTAAGAACGCCAGTCATTAATATCTAAACCAATAATGATCGTCCCTAGTTTTGATAATGACAAACTCAAAGGTATTTGATAAGTTGTCCAAAGTGTTGATCTCAGGTAAGTCCAGAGGACGCACATGAGTAAAAAGGACAACAAGTGAACGAGAGTCCCTAAGCTGTAGGGACGCTCTTCATCAGAACTTCCAAAGCTGAACAAAAGAATGAAGTCCCTGCGAAGATAGGACTGCGTCCTCATCGAGCAGGGACGCGCACCAAAATACGGACGAAGCTCAAATTCAAACCAAGGCCACCCCAACATGATTACATCATAATCGGCCGTAGTCCTCAGAAGGAAGCTTCCTATGTTTGGGCACGTGTGAACAATTCCAAAGATGTCGCTTTCCAGACGATGGTCCCCTGACCACGCGGAGGCTTCCCAAGTGTCAACAAAGTTTACTTCCTCAAGATGCAAATCGCATCATTGAAGGAAGACGACGGATCCTGCAGAAGCTTCAGAGGACGCTACAGGACAAGACCTACTACCGCTATAACTACCCCTCAAGGTTTATGCATAGCGGTGTGGACTTTGAAGACTTTCTCTCAAGCTCACTCCCGAAGTATTTAAGTTGAAGAACGAAGATCAAGAAGATCAAGTGACCTTAAAGCGAGAGAAAGAAAGTACAACCACATCAAATCTGAACCAAACTACAAAAGTGTTAAGAAGTTAGTTTGTCTCTCACGACTTATAGTGAGAGACGTGAGTATTTAGCTGCATTATAACTAAGAGAGTTAGGTTACTTGTTAGGCTCAAAGGAGTGTTACTAGTGAGGCTAAGGACGCACGCTTAGCTCAGAGAATTGTAACACCTCGCCTAAGTTGTAAGGACTCTCTCTGAATAAGATAAGAACGACTATTCGAAAATCCTCCAACGGAGGTAGAGGTTTACCCATAAGACTAGTTGGTCTTAGTGTTCCTCTATAAGTACTTGTGTTCATTATCTTATTCGCTTTACTGTCTAAGTCGTTTATTTCGCTGCACTTAAGGACGCCCTTAACCCAGTTAAGGACGCCCATTCTAACAGACTTACGATCCAACAATTGGTATCAGAGCAGGCGCTCTAGATTGTACTGAGTTGCAGGAAACATGGATATGGAACCTATAGGTATCTCAAGTTTGAAGCCTCCCCGCCTCACAGACGGGAACTTCAATAGATGGAAAACAAGATTTGAGAACTTCGTGCAAAGTCAAAATTACCAATGCTGGATGGTGATAAGGAATGGAGACCTCAAAGTCCCTGCTGCCAAGGTTGGTAAGGAGGATGAGCGGGGTGCCGAGGAGTTCAAACTCATGGAGACGAATGCCAAGGCTACCTTTTTCCTTCAGACGTCCCTCTGCGAAAGAGACGCCACTCGTGTGAGCAACCTATCAACCGCTAAGCTTTAGTGGGAAGCTCTCGAGAAGTACCACGTTGGGACGCCCGAGATGAAAGAGGACGTCCAGCTAGAAGTAAAGAGGGACTTCTACAAATTCATAATGCTTCCAAATGAGACCATCACTAACTATTCATTCCGCTTTGAAGCACTGTTGACCAAGTTGAAGAACTTGGGTGTCAAAAAAATGGAGATCACTCAAAGAATGAAAGTTCAAGTGTTGATCGATGGGCTCACGGGAGTATGGAACTTTGATAGGATGACCTTCAAAGAAAACCAAGCCAACAAAGGACTGTCCATGGAGGAAATTTATGGAAAACTCAAAGGTTACGAAGCTAGAAGGAATCAAGACTTGCTTGAAATGGGAAAGAGTCCTCAAAATGAGCTAGCTTTAACTCTTGGAGTAAAGACGCCAGAGCACGAGAAATATCACCAATGTCAAAAGGAACTAGCCCGATGCTTGAGGCCAAGACTCAAGAGCATCAAGAGAATCTTCTCCTTCAAGCTTTGATAGAACGACAAGGGAAGTCGGAGGAACAAATTGCTGAAGAAGACGAGCTACCCCTTTTGCACAAAACTCTTCATTCATGGGATAAAAGAGGAAAAGTCCCAAGGATGAAAATGCCTTACAAGAAGGAGAGTCCCAAGATGTCTGATACTGAAATGAAGGAAGTGACATGTTACAAATGTAACAAGAAGGGTCACTTTGCCAAGAACTGCAATACAAGACTTTCAACAAAAGATCTCAAGAAGAAAGCCCTGATTAGTGCGTATGAGGCTACATGGGACGAATTCGAGTCAGACGACGAAGAGTCGTCCAATCAAGTGGCCTACATGGCTATGGAGGACACTTCAGACTCTCCTAAGGACACCTCTTACGCTAAACAAGAGGTAACCCACGACCCCATGATAAGCTCTCTTGACAAATGATCTAAGCCTAAGCTTATTAAACTCATCACTTAAATCATGCAAGAAAGCTACGCCATGAAAGAAAGGCTGGATGAACTTGAATCGGAAAATATTGTTGTTGAATGTGAAAATTGCAACACTGTGTCTTTTCAACTATAGTCCTCTCTGGAAGAAACAAAGGCCCTCAAAACTCAACTTGTGTGTCTCAAGCTAGAAAACGCTAATCTTAGGGATGAAGTAAAAGTTTTAGGAAAGAGTTCTATGACGGAAACCTTCAAACATGTTGGTTTTGTCCCAGGTAAGAAAGGACTAGGATATGAGTCTAGCTCAAAGAACTCTCTTCCTAGCGATTTCGAGGCCAGTAAAACAACAGAGCTAGAACTTGAAAGGGAAAAGACAAAGAACCTAGAAGAACGCATAAGAGTTCTTGAGAGTGGAGAAAAAGGGAAGAAGAACTATTATACAAACTCCACTAGTCATAAAATGTACAAGAAAATTGCTAAGAGAGAAGGTTCTAAAGTGTGCGATCCCAAGAAAATGGAAAAAAATATAATTCAACGTCGTAATAAAGTACTATCTTGGAAGCTATTATAGAACGTGCTGGCACTGTGGCACTACAAGAAAAAGGGGCATGGGCGACAAAAATAAAGGACAAGGGCGGCAAATTTATTTTTGTCGCTCAAAAATATTTTTTACGACAAAATTCAAAATTTGTCGTCCATAGATCTATTATGAGCGACAAAATAGTGCTTTGCCGCCCAAGATTCTATTATGAGCGAGAAAAAACACGTTTGTCGCAATATATTTTAATTTTCTCTTTTTTTAATAGAGGCGTCAATCTGCTTTCTTTAAATTAGGCGGGCGAATTAAATTGTTTTGTTTTCTTTGGCGGGCGAGTTAATTGTTTTTTGGGAAACTCAAATATGCCCAAAATCTTAAATATACTACTTTCCAGAACTCTTTGTCTCCCAAAAATCCCTTCGACTCAAAGGCCACCCGCAACTTCACACTTTCCCTTCCATGGCCAAACTTCAAGACTCTTCTATTCACCCGATTGCCTAGTGGTATTAGTTTCGGTCCCATCTCGATCTTCAATTTCTTGCTTTCTCGAGCCCATCTCCTTCGTTTCTGCTTGGGAGCCCTAGCTCGAGGAGGCTTGCGAAACCCTAACTAGTTCGCCCGCCGCTTGGTGGAGATCGGCGTCAATGACGTCTTCTCAGTCCCCGACGACTTCAACCTCACTCTCCTCGACCACCTCATCGCCGAGCGAGGGCTCAACCTCGTCGGCTGCTGTAACGAGCTCAACGCTGGATACGCCGCCGACGGCTACGCTCGCCTCCTTGGCGTCGGCGCCTGCGTCGTCACCTTCACCGTAGGAGGCCTCAGCGTCATCAACGCCATCGCCGGCTCCTATAGCGAGAACCTCCCCCGGGTCTGGTCTTCAATGTGGAACCTGTCCGGCTAACGGAAACAAACGACCCAGATGTACCCGGATCCAACCCGTCATCCCTACCACCAAGGTACCCTAATTTTGCAATTCAAAATCTGTACTTGAAACCGCTGATCTCCAACTAAGCAAATGGGTATACTGGTTAATGGATCTGCTGTGTTTGTAATTTGGGTTAGGTGAAGGGGTTGCCGTTTAACAAGTACTCATGGCTGACGACCCACAACGCCTACGCTCTCTCCGGGATGATGTCAGCCACTGGCTCTATGATCCTCGCACCTACTAACCAGGAAGATGGTGTAACTGCCCAACTCAAGGTATTGCTCTGGTTTCTTTTCTGCCCATGGAAATTCTTGGCGAGAATTTTGAATGAAGTATGTTGAAGGAGTCACTTTCCCATGAAATGGAATGTCCCCATACATCTTGTTAGTGTCTGTGTTGATGTTTGTGGTGGCTTGTTTATCCGTTTCTGTGGAGTGTTGTGATTTATACACCTGGAATGGGGCTTAGGTTTGATGGAGATTGGAGGGCCATCTTTGGCTTTTTTGCTAGTGTAGTGTTAGCTTGTGTACCAACCGTGTTCTGCATCATACCATTGGATTGCCTGATTTCAGCCAGGAGCTTCGTTGTTTCCAAACCGTTACCTGCCATCAGGTATGAAGGAATCGGACAATTGCCGGTTCTTAGATCTTTGTTTCTTGTTTTGTAAGCAGTCTTGAACTGGTTTCTTGATCTATATTAGGCTGTGGTGAACAATCTGGACGATGCGCACGAGCAGATTGATACGGCTATTAGCACCGCTTTGAAGGAGAGCAAGCCGGTTTACATAAGCATCAGCTGCAAATTAATACTGATAGTTTAAGTTGTCTAACTATTACTTTAGTTATTTTCTAACTACTGTATACATACTAAATTAGATACGAGTACTCCTTTTCGAGCATGAGTATGGATCAAACATGGATGATTATTAGGTCTGCATTTGATAGAAGACAACCACTTCTGTTTATTTTCATTTTCATTTCTTGAGAGATAAAGATCCGATTTCAGTTTTCAGGTTATATTTATTTTCTTCTTGCACATCAATATAGCTTCTAGTCAGAGGTCAATTTCTATGGTTCATGGAGATGTAGTTCCTTTTATGTGCTGTTGCAAATCATTGAGCCATATTCTAATTTGCCCCGTATAACTTGTTTATCTGTATCGAGTATTAAGGATATAGGCTAGTTGTTATTGTCATGATGATGACAAAATGAGTCTTCTCTTCTATGCTTCTGATGATGGCAACTTGTGGTTTGAATGAATCAAATAATTTAATAATTTAGCCAAAGGGGATATAGAAAGGTTTTTATTTTTCTTCCTGCATTTAAATGAAAAAAGGAACAGAAGTCTTCATTGCTCTGTACTGTAAGAGTGTTACTTTCAATGGTTTCCTACTTGGCAAATGATGTTTTATTCTTTGGCAAATGTTAGCATCTTTTGAGTGACTTAACCTGCTTGGTACTCCAATAATAAATCTCTGTTATTCCTAGGTGGACATATTCAAGGATGCAGCTGTGCTTATGGTTAACTACATTGATGAAATCCGTGCCCAAGGATTTGAGATTAATTATTTGAACATTGGAGATGGCTTGGGAATAGATTATCATCATACCGGTGTTGTCCTTCCCACACCTAGAGATCTCATCAACACTGTAAGATCCCTCAATCAGATGGCATAAATTTGTATGTTGTTTAAAAGATCTTCATATCAACTTTGCAATAAAATGAATTGCTGGTTAATTTATAGGTCCGGGAACTAGTTCTGTCACAGGATCTCAATCTCATCATTGAACCTGGGAGATCACTTATTGCAAACACTTGTTTATACTACTTGTTCATGGTTTTTTTATACAACTTATTCATGTTTTTTTTTATACAACTTATTCATGTTTTTTTTTTCTAGGATTGAAACTTGAGGTGACCAGGTAAATAATGTCTTAACTCTTGATTATGATTTTATCTTTTGTCCTTCTTCTCTGAGCATGTAACATTCTCAATCCTTTTTTGTATTTTGTCTATTTTGGATTAGACATGAAGAAATTGATTTTCATTGAAGATCTTGGTTTTAAGTAATCCTTATTAGTGCCTACTGTAATACTTGAATTGGCCTAAACACTAGGGCTTATTCTATAATTTTGGTATTTAAGCGTTTTTTTTTTGACACAATCCTCTTCCTTTCGAGCCTTGAACACAAGGACAAAAAAGATGTCCTTGGTCTGTCTGTTTTGCAGTCCTAGTTATAGTGGTTGGTTGAGCATTGTTAGTATTTCTAGATCTTCATTGAGTAGTATAAAAAATTAGACAATATTTGCACAGACCTTGTTGAACTGAAATATGAATGGCTTTGTGTGTATGGATCGGATGAGAAAAATGGTTGTGCTTTTCTTTGTATAATTGTTTTTGATTTTGTACACTTGTTGATTTTGAATATTTCTGTAGTTGTAGCGCAGTAGGTCATTGTATAATTACTCGGTGCTTTTGTTCTTAGGGCTCATCGTTTGACGGTCTTTGCGTTTTGCGGAGGAGACTGTTGAAGGCGTGTTGCGCAGCTTGTATCACCTACTTACAATGTTGTTTTGGTATGTGGTGTGTATATATGCTTATGAAAGGTAGTTGCTATTGATTGTTAAGGGTAGAGATTGACTATTTTGGTATGTATATATGGGGTTTATGAAAGGTAGTTCTACTAGCTTAGTTTATTACGTAGTGGAAAATCACTCTTTTGGCAAAATCTATATGCCAGTATGTAACAGCGTTAGAAGCTATTGGCTAAGTTTGTCAATTAAGTGTACTGGATTATTGCCATTTTAATTGGCTTTTCATATAAGAAATTATGGTTGTTTTGGATTTTTTGTCCATATTGTTCTCTATTTAATTTAGTAAAGGCAACGTTTCAACAATTTGACAGGTGGCAAAGACACAAAAATCTTATTTTAAATAAACAAAATGGCCAGGTTCATGGAGGAGGTTGGACGACAAACATGGATTTGTCACCAAAGATATGGGACGACAAAATCTTGTTTTGTCACCAAAGCTCTAGGACGACAAAAACATGTTTTGTCACCAAAGATCTAGGGCGACAAAAAATGGTTTTGTCGCCATGTATAATTATGGGCGACAAAAGAGGTTTTTGCCGTGTTCAGGGTAGGGCGACCGGGTTTTGGCGACAAACCTGCGACAAAACTATTTTTGTCGCTCATACTTTTCTTGTAGTGTGGCAAAGGTGGTCACTACCAGTACGAGTGTGCTAACTTAAGAGAAGATCTTGAGAATGGAAGAAAGGCTAGAAGTGTAATAAGAACGCTAAGCCAAAATCTGCTAATAGGACGCATGCTAGTGTGCCTAATGATAAAATTCTGTCCTTTATGAAGCATGCTAGAAGGACAAATGATGTGAATGTGTATGATTATTTGCCTATGAGAGAGATATACCCATGTAACGAGCCAGGTAAGGGTCACCTTGCCTGGGTCGCAAAGAACTATTTCTCGTTTTCAGGTGGAAGTGAGAGGAAGCCCGTGGATCATTCATAGTGGCGCCTCAAATCACATGATAGGAAGTCAGATCCATCTCACTTCTATCCAATCTAGTGCCACGGGAGGAACTGTCTCGTTTCGCAACAAGGGCAAAGGAAGAATCAAAGGGACGGGCATTGCAAAATTGAATCAATTCATCAAGGCGTCCAATGTTAGTCTAGTTGAGGGACTTGGCTTCAATCTCCTTAGTGTCTCTCAAATTTGTGATTAAGGTGAAAACCTAGTCACATTTGACTCTAAGGAATGCCTATTCATCAACAAGAAAACAAATCAAGTCATTCTCAAGGGAACTCGTGAAAATAATGTCTACATCTTCAACCAAAAATTCAAGCCTGCATCCAAGTTGTGCTTATCCGTGTCTACTGTGGACGCCGATCTCTGGCATCGACGTCTTGGTCATGCTGGACCTAGCACCATCTTTAAACTTCATCAACAAGAGCTTGTGAGAGGACTTCTCCGAATTGATCCTGAACAAATTGAACAATGTGAGGCATGCATTAAGAGGAAGCAAACAAGATTGTCCTTCAAATCCAAAAATGAAGTGAGCACAAAGAAGCCATTGGAACTCCTTCACATGGATTTGTGTGGACCCATGAAGACTCAAAGCTATGGTGGTAAGAGGTATATGTATGTTATTGTAGATGATTTTTCCAGATTCACTTGGGTTCTTTTCTTGGTGTCAAAAGCAGAAGCTTTCCAGATGTTTAAGATCTTCATCAAGTAAGTAGAAGTTGCTCTTGGGACACGATTAAAAGCTCTAAGGTCAGATCATGGGACGGAGTTCAAAAACTCAGAGTTCCTTAATTTTTGTGATCAACATGGAGTCTCCCACAACTTCTCTTGTCCAAGAACTCCTCAGCAAAATGGCGTCGTTGAAAGAAAGAACAGGACGCTGGAGAACATGGCAAGGACGATGCTCCTGGCAAGTGGCGTCCCCAAACACTTTTGGGCGGAAGCTATTGCCACAACAACTTATATCATCAATCGAGCTATGATTCGTCCCTTGCTAAAGAAGATGTCCTATGAGCTGCTAAATGGAAGGAAGCCAAACATTTCTCACCTCAAAGTCTTTGGGTGTAAATTTTTTGTGCACACAACGGAAAAGACAACCTCGGCAAGTTTGATGCTAGGAGTGATGAAGAAATATTCCTTGGATACTCCCTCACAAGAAAATCCTATAGAGTCTTTAACAAAAGGACTCTTAAGCTTGAGGAAAGTATTCATGTGGTATTCAAGGAGAATTCATCTCACAAGAAAGAACCAAGAAAGAAAGAACGTCGCTTCTCTCCCAAGAACGATGATGAAGATGATGAAGAAGAACCAAGCTGGTCCGCAGGAAGTCAACAAGGAGAATAAAGGCAAAGTGTGGATGCTCACTCCGAGGGGGAACACATTGAGCCTATTGATGAAGGAGACGGCTTCGACTCCGATGATTCTGATTGGACGGATCCTAGGTGCACTCCTGGAAGGGAGGCCACCCATAGAGGACTCAACCTTTCAAGATATCACCCAACAGACCAAATCATCTCGGATACCTCCAAGGGAGTTGTTGGGCCCTGCTATCTAAGAAGCTTCCGACGCACTCTAGAGCGGCCTGCGAGAAGACTATTGAACCCAACGATGTATTTCTAGAAGGCTGCCCGAGCGGCGAATATCAACGTAAGACGTTTCGCCCATTCGAGTATAAGATATACTTAAGTTATATCCTATGAGCTTTATCTCTATCTTGTGTAACGGAAATTATATCCTATTTAGGTATGGTCTATCTAGTAAAATGTGTATCTATCTAGTCTATCTTGTAACGATATATCTTTAGGACCCCTATATATACATAATGGGGGACACGCATTGTAGGAGAATCAATACACAATACATACATTCGAATACACACAGGTTCAATATAATATTCGCATTCTTTCCTTTGATTCTTGAGTTCGTAAAGCTTAGTTCAAGCCCGATCTAGGCTAAGGGGTCACCAATCTTGCTTGGTTGATTTCTAGCTCTAACAATTTGGCGCCCAACGTGGGGCACAGAATTTAGCAAATTACAAACGGAGAATCGCTTGTTGTTCGAGTTTCCCATCCAAGACAATGTCAGAGTCTGGGGAATTCGTGCCAGAGAAGAACAACGCCACCCAACAAGAAGAAATCTTGTCTAAGCAGCGAGAAGACGAGATGGCGGACGTTCGGCGTCGCATGGAGCTTCTCCAGAAAGAGCTCGAGCAGCAATAAGGCTTCTTCGAAGCCAGCATGGAACGCTTGACCAACAAGAACAACCAGCTTAGGAGCCAGAACCAGTTACTCACTACGGCAAGGCAACCCGCCAACGTCCCTAGAAACACTGAGGGGCTGGCTTCTCGGCTGAATTTCGACTCCGGAGAGGGGACTTCGGGGGGAAACAACGGGAATGACACCCAAGGCGGAGTCTTGAACACTCAACAAACGCCTAACCCCGAGAGCAATCGTGAGCAGGCGACGAACAAGGAGATTCCCGGAAATCAGGTCACACCTCCGGGTAACACCTATAGAACCCGCTCCGAAAACGTATGGATAGCTGAGAACGCTTATACTGAAAGACACCAGGAGGTGGACCTAGACGCCCTCATCACAAGGAAAGTCATGGAGCAGATCGGGGCCATCTCCGATTAGGTTGTTAGAAGCCACACCGGATACCAGCCGGTGCAACTAGAGGCCCACGACGGATACGACAAATCACCATTCGTCCCCAGGATTGCTCGGGCCGAAATCCCGAGGAAAGTCATTATCCCCACCATGAACCCTTACAACGGCACCACGGACCCTAACGAGCACATAGCCATCTACAAACAAAAAATGATGACTAGCTCGGTTCCTAGTCATTCAAAGGAATCCGTGATGTGCAAGGGGTTTGGAACGACTCTGACTGGACCAGCCCTCACCTGGTTCATCGGTCTACCCAGAGGGAGCGTCAAGTCTTTCGCCGACCTCTCGGACACCTTCCGGATCCAGTTCGCGAGCAGTCGCAAGTTCGAGAAGCAGTCTAGCGACCTCTACCGGGTCAAACAAAAAAATCATGAAACCACAAGAGCTTTCCTAGATCGCTTCAACAAGGAGAAAGTAACCATCCCAAATTGCGACACCACTACCGCAATCGAGGCTTTCCGACAAGGGATCATACCGGATGGACGATTGTATCAGGAGCTAACCAGGCACCCAAGTGCTACTTTCGAGGAAGTCCAGTCAAAGGCTCTAGCACACGTGCGATTGGAGGAAGATAGATCTCTCCGAAGGAGGTCGGCCGAACCTAGGGGCTCCGATAAGAAAAGCGGCAATGATCGCAAGAGGGAATATCCAGAACAAAGGCGATCACCCTTCGACCAGAGAAGGGGCAGGCGTGATCGATCATACGGTAGACACCCAGCCAAACGTGTTCACGTAGCACGCAACAAGCCGCCAATGGAGAAAGAGCGCGATCCATTGCCACCACCTCTGAAGGACTACAACCTCAAAATCTCGCCATCGCAACTAGTGAAGAATCTCTCCAAAATGGGAGATCTAGTTAGGTGGCCCAGGAAAGATAAAGCACCCAAAGCAGGGGCCGATGAGAACAAGTGGTGTGAGTGTAATAACCCTCTATTTTACGTAAGGGTAAAATTGTAATTTACCTTTGCATTTTATCCAAAAATATTAATAATAAGTTGTTATTAATATTTATCAAAATAATAACCCTTGCTCATATTAAATTAAACCACATGAATAATGTCATGGTAATACAAGCACTAATGTTAGAAAATCAAGCTAATAATTATTTAATTCATTATAAACTTTATTTTATGGATACATACAAAGTCATGTACAAATATGTTAAAGTTAACGTTATAATATAAAGTATAATATAAGTGTGTAATTTCATGTCATAAGGGCATCTTTGCCACTTTTGAAAGTTTGGGCCATTTCCAAACCCTTCTTCTCCAAAACCCCATTTCCAATTCCAATCTTCAAGTCATCGGTTCGAGCTCGTTTCTAAACGGAAATGGATTCCGTAAGCTACATAGGATTCTTCTCGTCCATTACTACAATAGCCCTCATTCAATTGGTCGGATTAATTGCAATACTTATCCCGAATGAGATAAGCTTCGAACTAGGGTTTATTGTACTTGGACGGATTTTCGGCCAAATTGGCTTCAATTAGAGTGGATAAGACCGTTGGAGAACATAGGATACTCTTATCCATCGTCATACGCATCTAATTGCGATTAAAGACGAGTAAAGTCGTCCTCATCAACCGAATTGAAGAATGGGCATTCAAGGCATTAAGGGCTCGTAACCGGCGACTTGGGGCGCAAGGATTCGAGTCAAAACCCCAACTATAAAAGGGGCTACCGATGGGAATCGAGAGAACGCATTCCCATTCACCAAAACCCCTCAAAAATCGCAGGTTAAAGCTCTTGAAATCGCTCGGAATCGCCGGAATCCGACGAAGAACGACGCCAGCCCTGTTTTTGCGCATTCTACTTCACCATCCTCGTTCTCACTCGTCCGGCCACCAAATCCGACGCCGTCACCACCATCGTGTTCACGACGTTCCCCTCTTTCCAGATCTGTGCTCGGCGCCGCCTCTAGACGCCGTAATCCACCGCTAGGAGTCGGTAAACCTCGCTGTCCAACCCCTATTTTTTGTCCTTTGGCTGGCCGTTTGGGTTCAAAAACCCGAGCCCCGGTCGGGCCCGACCCGGCCCGGCCGATCTGCTCGATATCTTGTATAAAAATAATAATTATTAAATTAAATTAATTTAAATAAAAACAATTGATTAGTATTATAATTATGATTACCTAGTTATATAATTTGGATTAATTAAAAATAATATGATTAGTTATATTAGTAAGGTTAATAAAATGGTGTTAGAAAATAATAAAATGTTGTTATATATTGTACTTTATGTGAAAATGTAGTTCTTACATGCTTAGGTATAAGATTAACATGTTAAATCAATTAATATTAGTTTTGTAACTTGACTATAATATGAGTATACAAGTTAATATATTACTTATGAGATAGTAAAGCATGCTTAAGGAATTTTGTAAGATTCTTATAATATATGTATGAGTATGTTGACCCAATGATATCCTTAAGAATATGATAATAACATTAATATGATAATAACATTAAAATGGATTATAATGTTAGGTATTATATAATTAGATTTCCTTATGCACTAAAGTATAATAAATTGGTTAGATATTATATAGTAAGTATCCAACTATTATTATAATTAAAGGAAAATGGTTATAAAATTTATAAGTATGTATATGATGACAAATAAAGAAATTTCTTAAGAAAATTAATATATCAAGAATCAAGATATATAATAACATAATAGGGTCCGGATCCGGTAAGAATGATTATTATGGTGGGAAATAGGAATGAATCATAGCCATTGGATGAGGAGAGATCAAGGGCTCAAGAAAAAAACGGCACGGGCGTATTTTTCGGAAAACGGCACGAGCGTCTAGATTTGTGCAACCGTATGGCCTATTTGTGCAACCGTATTTGTGCAACTCTATGGTCGATTTGTGCAACTCTATGGCCGATTTGTGCAACCATATTTGTGCAACTCTATTTCTTATTTGTGCAACTCTATGATCAATTTTGCATTCATGTCATATTTTATAGCAGTCGAAGTTCGTATAGTTTGTTTCGCTTTGGCAATTTGTGCAAGTCTATTGACAATGTGTTGAATTCTATGGTCAATTTGTTCATCAATATTTGTGCAACTCAATAGTCAAATTTGTGCAACTCAATGGTCAAGTTTGTGCAACTCAATGGTCAATTTGTTCATTCATATTTGTTCAACTCTATTGCCAATGTGTTGAATTCTATGGTCAATTTGTTCATCAATATTTGTGCAACTCAATGGTTAAATTTGTGCAACTCAATGGTCAAGTTTGTGCAACTCAATGGTCAATTTGTTCATTCATATTTGTCAACTCTATTGCCAATGTGTTGAATTCTATGGTCAATTTGTTCATCAATATTTGTGCAACTCAATGGTCAAATTTGTGCAACTCAATGGTCAAGTTTGTGCAACTCAATGGTCAATTTGTTCATTCATATTTATTCAACTCTATTGCCAATGTGTTGAATTCTATGGTCAATTTGTTCATCAATATTTGTGCAACTTAATGGTCAAATTTGTGCAACTCAATGGTCAAGTTTGTGCAACTCAATGGTCAATTTGTTCATTCATATTTGTTCAACTCTATTGTCAATGTGTTGAATTCTATGGTTAAGTTATTCATTAATACTTGTGCAACTCAATGGTCAAATTTGTGCAACTCAATGGTCAAGTTTGTGCAACTCAATGGTCAATTTGTTCATTCATATTTGTTCAACTTTATTGCCAATGTGTTGAATTCTATGGTCAATTCGTTCATCAATATTTGTGCAACTCAATGGTCAAATTTGTGCAACTCAATGGTCAAATTTGTGCAACTCAATGGTCAAATTTGTGCAACTCTATGGTCAATTTGTTCATAGAGAATTTTTAGAGGAAAAACAAAGCTCAAGAAGCTCAATTCTACTACATCCTCCAAGACCGATTTGTCAGCCACCAAATCAGGGCCAAATATGCCATCCAAAAAACCCTCAGATCTCCTAAAAAACATAGCACACTCATCAGATGTATGTGTCTATGCTTTTGATGATCTAATGCTACATATCAAATGTGCTATCAAGAAGAGCAAATTCAATTAAATAACACTTCTACTTACAGTAATTTATAATAGCTCTAGAATCTAATATTCCCCCAAAAATCATAGTCACATCAAGCAATACCATTCATCTCAGACACCTATGAAAAAGACACACATCAAGCAGGCAAAAGTAAGTAGGCATTTCCTCAAACACGTGGTGAGCAAACCAACCAAGACAAACAATCAGAGCAAAGCACAGCAAACCAAATCCAAATCAGCCTATCTCAACAGTCCGCCACAGGTGCAAAATCGATGTCGGCTACCACAAAGCATGAATTGCAACTAATCAAAAGGTCTTTTCAGAAAAAAATCATACCATCTGTCGGCACGGGTAAGTGCAAAGCATTTGCTCAGAGGGATGATCATCACATGAATCCAGGGCAGGCTGAGCAAGATCTTCATAAATGACGAGACGGTGATCAGAGGAAGAGCCAAGACTGATTTCAAATCGCAAAAACAGGAATTATCGCGGGGGGCGAGAGATCCGTCGACGAATTCAGCATGTCCTCCAAACTGTTTCAAATCCAAGACTGATTTCTCTCGGATTAAGGCTTCCAACAACTCATCTCCGTCGTCCGCTACTGTTCAGATCATCAAAACTTATAGATCGACCTTCTTCTTCGTCTTCTCGCTCTGTTCAGCGCCGACGCCGTCGAGCTTCACGGAAGTTGAATACGAAGCAGTTGAGGAGGAAGATCTGAACGGAACGTCCACGGATTCCTCACTCCATCCGAACGGCGACAAAAGAACCGAAGAGAGTGGCCCCGGCGAAGGCGGATCTGCCGAGAGAGGCGGCAGCGTTGGGAGCGACATTGTCAGGAGTCACGGCCGGTATACCGGCGGAGGACGGGCCTCGTACTCTGACGCTCCGCCACCGCCTCTCGAGAACTCGGCTTGCAGAGATCGGGACACGAGATCTGGATCGCCGGTTCATCGACGTGCTCAGGAGCGTCAGGATCGCCGGTTCATCGGCAAAATCTCGATTCGAAATCGCCGGATTCGGCCTCGATCCGGTGGCCGCTGAAGAAGCTCATGATCTCGGAGCAAGAGACGTTGGTGATGGCGGAATCGGCGTCGTGCTCGTCCTCCGAGGCCGACGAGCTCGAAGGCGTTCATGGCGGATCTGGCGGAGACGGAAGCTCGAGGAGGGCAGGGGAGCAAACGGAAGGGACGCTGGGGTGTTCGTGGAAGGAGGAGAGCAGATGCAAGCATTTTTGTCGATGGACGTTCTAGTCAAATGTACGGACAAATGCGTTAAAGGGATGGGTATTTCTGACCGTAGGATGAGAATAATCCAAGGGTACAGGATCATTCCTATTTCTTACCCTAATACTCCTTCCTACAGGACTCTTTCTCAACATAATATAAATTATTAAAGGGTTATTATTGAGTTAGAGTTTATGAAGGATATAAACTCTAACCTTCTCCTTCAAAATAAATTGTAATAATTTATTTTGATTTATCTTGTCTTTTCAGTTCGTTCGTTATCGAAGATCTAAGTCTTCGTCGTTAACCTTTCCGTCAAGTTATTTCTCAAGTTCGATTTCAAGGCAAGTGGTTTGGTTCTTTTCATCATGATTTCATACTTGCATGATTTGCTTTGAATCGTATTTCCATGAATTGTTGGGAACTAAATGTGTGAATAAAATCAACCTAGGATATTTCTATTGTTATAGATTTATCGACCTTTATATATAGGTTGTTCTAGTTTGCGTTAGTTATGGACTTAGGTCGATCTCGATGTGTGTGACCTATGTGTGATTATCATGAATCTAGCGTAGTTTAAAAGTTATGTACTTGTTTGTATTTGGCTTGTCGTACTTTGTACCTAGCCCTCGGTCATGACCCATATCACTCAACCGCTGAGTGGTGTTCGCACTTCCAAGTGCCATGGGACGTAGGTGCCCGTATTCCTAATCTCTCGTGTAAAACGTACTTGTTAATTAAGTGTAATTTTCATGTGGATTTAAAAGGAACCAAGATAAGTGCTTTTGCACACCTTAATGTACCCTATAGGATGGTTAGTACAAAATGGAATACCGTCCTCGCTCTCGGATAGTTCTATGTCTAGCTCCAATTTGAACGTCTACTCGACTTGTTAAAACGCCTATAAAATGGCAAGATGGGCTTGGTACTTAAGCGTCTTCGTGACCACCTCCCCGTCGGCACTTACGAGTAGGATGTGGTTGGTAGAGGCATAGGTTATCAACGAGAGTTTAATCACAAAGAATGACGCTAAGTGCAAGATTACGTTCCCAACAAATTCTCCATTTTTTTTTGTCAAAGTATTCCACTTTCGTAAAGTATTATTCTAATTCTTTCGTCTATCTTAAAAGTCATGCTCGTTTTCTCGTGGGAAGTAGTAGAGGGTTAGGCTATCGTCCGGTTTTCATTCGGTTTCGATATCCGTCTCTACTTCCTCTCACCAACCCGAACCATTTTTGAAAGTCCCATTTGCTTAGTCTTTCGCAAGACTAACCCAACCACCCTTTTTCCTTTGCATGGTCGGCTGGTGTCAACCGTCTTTCCGTTGCGGCGCATCAGGTGAAGGAGTCGTTATTCGAGACTAAAGGTGCCTAGAAGCCGAGTCATTTCTCTCTTTCCATTTTTAGACTCTTTTTAACTTAATTTCGTATTGAGACTCCCGAGGTGTGGGAACTAATACAAGACTTAATTAATTACATTGTGACCCTTAAGACTTTGGTTTTGTTTATTATAAAGTTGTATTTTAATTCCGCATTAACTATTATCGACTTCTGTGATAACTATAAAGCCTAGGGTGACTTCGGGAGTTTCAAACCGAGGTCACTGGCGGTAATATCCCTATAAAAAAAGGGGGTGTTACAATTATGGTATCAGAGCCGAAAGTTTTTCTAGCCGTTTTAAGTCCGTCCTTAGTATTCTTCTTGAGTTGTCCTAAGTATTAGAGTTCCTGACCCTTTTCTTATGTCCCTACCAGGAAATGAGTTGCTCAAAGTACCACCTTAGGGAGTTGGAAGATGAGATCGAGGTTGAACGCGGACATTGATGCCGCGATTGCCCAACACAAGCTAGAGAGAGCTGAGGAGAGGTTAGAGCAAGCCGAGGAGAAGTTGTGGGAGGCTTGCATGGCTATGGACGAGGGGGAGGTAGAGATCATCCCACCACCCGAGGTGGAGGTGATTGACATCTCCGACGATGAGGAGCCAACTCCGATGGTGTGCCCCGAAGAATCGGAGGAAGAGGATCCCGAGGAGGACCCCGAGGAGGATCCCGAGGAGGATTCCGAGGAGGATCCCGAGGAGGATTCCAAGGGGGATTCCAAGGAGGATTCCGAGGAGAACCTCTTCACACCTCTGTCTCCCTTTGTCGGGATTGAGGAGAATGTGCCTGACTACTCTCCTTTGACTCCCCCAACTATTGCTGAGTCGAGCGCACCTCCTTACTTTCCCTTGGGCACATATGATGAGTTTATGCCACCTCTCGAGGAGAGAGTCATCCCCGAGGTGCCCATGAGTGTGGTGATGCAAGAAGAGGAGGATCCCTACTGGAACTACTCGTGGTCCACCCGAGAAGCCATTGGAGACTTTAGGCCAAGGCGCATCGAAGTCAACACCACCTTGCTAGGGGACTTTATGTCCAACTGGCAAAGGATATCAGTGGACCACACCAAGGAGATTCGAGCCCTTGAGCACCAAATTCAAGACCTTGGGCACCGCTTGGAGAATCAGCGGGAGAACTTGAGGTCAATTCGAGCTAAGATTGATCAAGGTGTCGCATTGATGCACGACAATGGCACCGTCCAAGACCCTAGGAAATATGATTCCTCCCTCCTAGACGTGTTGTCTACTTGGATGGATTAGATCTCGAGTTTTCCTCTTCCACGTTATAGTTGTCTATTCTAGACGTTGTCAAAAACTTGGTCGTTGTTTTCGTTGGTTTTACTTGTTGAACACTTAGTTGTTTTGTTTGGTTTTTCGTATTGTAAGGGCGATAGCCCAGTATCATCGTTTCTAATAAATATTGATTAATAAAGTTGAGTTTTAGTCAATCATTGTGTTTTTATTAAGTTTGTTCCTCTCAAATTCTATAGATGAGCAACTCTGTCAACAACAATAATCCTGCTGGAGGAGCGGGTCCCTTTGACCTCAATCAAGCACCAATAGATAGTGTGCATCAAACCGAGATCCCCAACGTTCCAGCTCCTATGTTGTTGGACCCCGCTATGGCCGAGGCTTTCAGGGCCTTCTTAGCTCAACAAATGCAAGGAGGGAATAATACTCCTCCAATGAACTCTCACCCTGAGTACGAGCAGACTGTTGACTCGGGGTCCGGAGAGGCACCCATAGCTCCGTTAAGGAGGAAGGACAGTTTTATTCAAGCGCTTAAGATGATCACTTCTCTTAAGCCGGATCAGTTTGATGGGACCAGTGAGCCGCATAAGATCTCGTACTGGTTCACTCACATGGAGAGATTGATGCGCAGTGTGTCTTGCACTGAGGCGGAGAAGGTGCAGATCGCCTCCCTTCATCTGAAGGAGGGGGCAAGTGAGTGGTGGGAAAGCACCGGCTTAGTTGAATCCCCAAGGCTAACCTGGGCCATGTTCAAGGAAAAGATGTATGCTCGGTTCTTTTCCGCGGCTATGAGAAAAGAAAAGCTGAAGGAGTTTCTCTACCCCAAGGTTGAGGGGTTGTCTGTACCAGAACGAGCTGCTAAGTTCAACCATTTGTTACAGTATGCTGGTTCTGAGGTTTTGACTGAGGCTCAGAAGATTGAAAAGTTCCATGACTGGATGGATCCCCGAGTTAAGTTGATTCTAGTGCAACACTCGTGCAAAACTCTAGAAGAGTATGTGGATGCCGCCTTCAAGGTCGAGGCTACACTGGAGGAGACCAACAAGAAGGGTAAGCACTAGGACAAACCAACTCCTCCATCCCGTTTTGACCGTTACAATAAGGCCAAGACGGGAAGTACTCAGTCGAGGTCTGCCCAACAATCTGGGCAACAGAGGGACGCCATAGTTTGCCACAACTGCGGTGAAATGGGACACCTCAACAGGGAATGCACTAAGAACAAGCGAACTTGCTATGTTTGTGGACGTGAGGGTCACATTCAGACTTACTGTCGTAAGAAGGGCACGGGTCCAGCACAGTCAAAGCAAGGTTCTGTCTCTCAAGGCAACCGAGGTCCAACTGGGACCAACAGGACCAACACCGTGCAGTCGACAGCTCAGAACAAGGGGAAGGCCCCTATGACGCCTGCCGGGCAAGGCCAAAGGTTTTATGAGATGCGTCGTGCTGATGAGCCAACTGCGCTAGTCACTCAAGGTACTCTATAACTCCGTTCCATAACAGCATTACTGCTATTTGACACGGGTGCCACACAGTCTTTTATATCTGAGGCTTGTGTAGAGGAGTTAGGACTTAAGTGCAACTCAACATGTGAACCTTTTGTTGTAAGTCTCCCTAATGGGGAGAAGATTGTTGGCACCAAAATGCTTTCGGACTTTCCCATTAGCATCCAAGGGAAAAAGTTCGATGCCGATCTCATCTGCATTCCAATGGCCCCATATGATCTGATTTTGGGTATGGATTGGATGGATCGACATGGAGCAATAATCGACTTCTCAACTAGAACAGTCACAGTGACTTCCGGAGGGAAGCATGTATGCAGATTCAAGGGCTTCCGTGATTCTGATAACGGAAAGATGATCAGTGCTATGAAAGCTGGGAAGTTGCTTCGTCAGGGATGTACAAGGTTTCTGTGCTACCTAGAGTCAACGGAGGAGAAAAACTCCGGGGTAGAACGTATTCCAATTGTGCAAGAATTCCCGGATGTCTTTCCGGAGGAGATTGCGGGGATGCCTCCGCGTAGAAGTGTGGAGTTCTCTATCGAACTTGAGCCTGGAACGGGTCCTATTTCAAAGGCACCTTACCGAATGGCTCCGATAGAGATGAAGGAGTTGAAGAAGCAATTAGAGGAATTGCTAGAAAAAGGATACATTAGACCAAGCGCCTCTCCTTGGGGTGCCCCGGTCTTGTTTGTTAAGAAGAAGGATGGGACTTTTCGACTTTGCATTGACTATCGCGAGTTGAACAAAGTGACCATCAAAAACAAGTATCCACTACCGCGAATTGATGATCTGTTGGACCAACTGCGAGGGGCGAAGGTGTTTTCCAAGATTGATTTGAGGTCTGGGTATCATCAGCTGAGGATACGAGAGGAAGACATCTCGAAGACAGCCTTTCGTACTCGCTATGGGCATTATGAATTCGTTGTTATGCCGTTTGGTCTAACGAATGCTCCCGCGGTGTTTATGGACTTAATGCATCGTTGCTTCAGGGAGTATTTAGACAAGTTCGTGGTGGTATTTATAGATGATATACTGATCTATTCCCCTAGTGAGGAAGATCATTCAGAGCATTTAAAGATTGCATTGCAGGTTCTCAGGGATAATCAGTTATACGCTAAGTTGTCGAAGTGCGACTTTTGGCTGAAAGAAGTTGCCTTCTTGGGGCATGTGATCAACCAAGAGGGTGTAATGGTTGATCCTCAGAAAATCAAGGCTGTGGCCGAGTGGAAGCAGCCACAGAATGTGAAAGAAGTGCGTAGTTTCTTGGGTCTTGCCGGGTATTATAGACGGTTCGTGGAAGGGTTCTCTAAGATTGCCTTACCCATGACCGGATTGCTTTGTAAAGTGCACCAGAAGTTCGTTTGGGACGAAAAGTGCGAGGCAAGTTTCCAAGAACTAAAGAAACGCCTGACTAGTGCTCCGATCTTGACTCTGCCAGATGGTCACGATGGCTATGTGGTCTACAGTGACGCGTCAAAGCAGGGGTTAGGATGTGTGCTCATGCAACATGGTAAGGTGATTGCTTACGCGTCTCGACAGCTCAAGCCATATGAGGCAAACTACCCGACTCATGATTTAGAGTTAGCTGCGGTGGTGTTTGCTCTCAAAATTTGGCGACACTATCTATATGGTGTTAAGTGTCAGATCATTACTGACCACAAGAGCCTAAAGTACGTGTTCTCCCAAAAGGAGCTTAACATGAGACAACGTAGGTGGTTGGAGCTAATTAAGGACTACGATATTGAGTTGTTATACCATCCCGGAAAAGCTAATGTCGTGGCCGATGCGCTGAGCCGTAAGACCACCCAAGATGCTTTGGTGGCCATGATCACCGCTCAGGCTGAATTGCAAAAGGAGATACTTCGTAGTGAAATTGAGGTCTGGTTTGGTAGGCAACAGGGTGGGTTGCAGATGTTGGAGATCCAAGCCACACTGTTAGACCAGATCAAAGAGCAACAATCAGAGGATGTTATGTTGATAAAGATCAGTGGTGAAGTTCAGGAAGGGAAGGCTCCTGGGTTCGTTATTCAAGATGACGGATCGTTGTGGTTCCAAAATCGCATTTGTGTACCAGCGATTGTGGAGCTTTGGACGTTGATACTGAAGGAAGCACATGCTTCAGCTTACTTTGTCCATCCCGGATCTAGCAAGATGTATAAAGATCTGCGTAGAAATTTCTGGTGGCCTAACATGAAGCAAGATGTAGCTGAGTTTATAGCTCGGTGTTTGGTCTGCCAGAAAGTGAAAATTGAGCACAAGAGACCAGGAGGTGAGCTACAACCCCTACCGGTACCTGAATGGAAATGGGAGGACATAGCCATAGACTTTGTAACCGGGCTCCCCAAAACCCAAACCCAGAAGGATGCCATATGGGTTGTCGTTGACAGGCTCACCAAGAGTGCTCACTTCATCGCGATCAAGATGACCTAGGGTGTGCAGAAGTTGGCTGAAGTATTCATTCAGGAGATCGTCCGTCTTCATGGGACTCCAAAGACTATAGTGTCTGATAGGGACGGACGGTTCATGTCCCATTTTTGGAAGGAACTACACAAGGCTATGGGTACCGAACTACATTTTAGTACGGCTTTTCACCCACAAACCGATGGGCAGTCCGAGAGAACCATTCAAACACTCGAGGACATGCTTCGGGCCTGTGTGCTAGATCGTTCCATAAGTTGGGAGCAGAGTTTAAGCCTGATAGAGTTCACCTACAACAATAGTTGGCATGCGACAATTAAGATGGCTCCTTTTGAAGCTTTGTACGGACGAAAGTGTCGCTCGCCGATTTGTTGGGATGAAGCCGCTGATAAGATATTGTTGGGTCCTGAGTTGGTCGAAAGGACTACAGCGGAGGTTGCTCTGATAAGACAAAGGATGCTCACAGCACAGAGTCGTCAAAATTCTTACGCTGACTTGAAGCGAAGAGCAATTGAGTTTGAAGTAGGTGAGAAGGTGTTTGTGCGCGTGTCCCCTTCGAAGGGTGTGTTTCATTTTGGGAAACGAGGGAAGTTGAATCCTCGATATGTGGGACCCTTCGAGATTCTGGAACGTGTTGGCAAGTTGGCTTATCGACTAGCCTTACCTCCATCCGCACATCCAGTCCATAATGTTTTCCATGTGTCGTTGTTGAGGAAATATGTGCCGGATGAGTCACACGTCTTGAGTTATGAAGACATTGAGGTCCAACCAAATGGGACCTACGAAGAGCGACCTGTTCGCGTGATTGAACGGCGAATAAAGAGTCTACGCAATAAGGAAGTACAATTGGTACGAATCTTGTGGGCTCGTGACGAAGGTAAAGGTGTCACTTGGGAGACATGGGAAACTGAGCAAGACATGCAGCGTAGATTTCCAGAATTGTTTTCATTCTAGTTTCGAGGACGAAACTATTTTTTAAGGGGGTACTATTGTGATAGCCCTCAATTTCTTTCCTTAGGGATACTTCCCGGTTGTTGTTAGTAAGGTTGTTTTAGTCCAGTTTCGAGGACGAAACTATTTTTAAGGCGGTACTATTGTAATAACCCTCTATTTTACGTAAGGGTAAAATTGTAATTTACCTTTGCATTTTATCCAAAAATATTAATAATAAGTTGTTATTAATATTTATCAAAATAATAACCCTTGCTCATATTAAATTAAACCACATGAATAATGTCATGGTAATACAAGCACTAATGTTAGAAAATCAAGCTAATAATTATTTAATTCATTATAAACTTTATTTTATGGATACATACAAAGTCATGTACAAATATGTTAAAGTCAATGTTATAATATAAAGTATAATATAAGTGTGTAATTTCTTGTCATAAGGGCATATTTGCCACTTTTGAAAGTTTGGGCCATTTCCAAACCCTTCTTCTCCAAAACCCCATTTCCATTTCCAATTCCAATCTTCAAGTCATCGGTTCGAGCTCGTTTCTAAACGGAAATGGATTCCGTAAGCTGCATAGGATTCTTCTCGTCCATTACTACAATAGCCCTCATTCAATTGGTCGGATTAGTTGCAATACTTATCCTGAATGAGATAAGCTTCGAACTAGGGTTTATTGTACTTGGACGGATTTTCGGCCAAATTGGCTTCAATTAGAGTGGATAAGACCGTTGGAGAACATAGGATACTATTATCCATCGTCATACGCATCTAATTGCGATTAAAGACGAGTAAAGTCGTCCTCATCAACCGAATTGAAGAATGGGCATTCAAGGCATTAAGGGCTCGTAACCGGCGACTTGGGGCGCAAGGATTCGAGTCAAAACCCCAACTATAAAAGGGGCTACCGATGGGAATCGAGAGAACGCATTCCCGATCACCAAATCCCCTCAAAAATCGCAGGTTAAAGCTCTTGAAATCGCTCGGAATCGCCGGAATCCGACGAAGAACGACGCCAGCCCTGTTTTCGCGCAGTCTACTTCACTGTCCTCGTTCTCACTCAACCGGCCACCACATCCGACGCCGTCAGCACCATCTTGTTCACGGCGTTCCCCTCTTTCCAGATCTGTGCTCGGCGCCGCCTCTAATCGCCGGAATCCACCGCTAGGAGTCGGTAAACCTCGCTGTCCAACCCCTGTTTTTCGTCCTTTGGCTGGCCGTTTGGGTTCAAAAACCCGAGCCCCAGTCGGGCCCGACCCGGCCCGGCCGATCTGCTCGATATCTTGTATAAAAATAATAATTATTAAATTAAATTAATTTAAATAAAAACAATTGATTAGTATTATAATTATGATTACCTAGTTATATAATTTGGATTAATTAAAAATAATATGATTAGTTATATTAGTAAGGTTAATAAAATGGTGTTAGAAAATAATAAAATGTTGTTATATAATGTACTTTATGTGAAAATGTAGTTCTTACATGCTTAGGTATAAGATTAACATGTTAAATCAATTAATATTAGTTTTATCACTTGACTATAATATGAGTATACAAGTTAATATATTACTTATGAGATAGTAAAGCATGCTTAAGGAATTTTGTAAGATTCTTATAATATGTGTATGAGTATGTTGACCTAATGATATCCTTAAGAATATGATAATAACATTAATATGATAATAACATTAAAATGGATTATAATGTTAGGTATTATATAATTAGATTTCCTTATGCACTAAAGTATAATAAATTGGTTAGATATTATATAGTAAGTATCCAACTATTATTATAATTAAAGGAAAATGGTTATAAAATTTATAAGTATGTATATGATGACAAATAAAGAAATTTCTTAAGAAAATTAATATATCAAGAATCAAGATATATAATAACATAATATAAATTATTAAAGGGTTATTATTGAGTTAGAGTTTATGAAGGATATAAACTCTAACATTCTCCTTCAAAATAAATTGTAATAATTTATTTTGATTTATCTTGTCTTTCCAGCTCGTTCGTTATCGAAGATCTAAGTCTTCGTCGTTAACCTTTCCGTCAAGTTATTTCTCAAGTTCGATTTCAAGGCAAGTGGTTTCGTTCTTTTCATCATGATTTCGTACTTGCATGATTTGCTTTGAATCGTATTTTCATGAATTGTTGGGAATTAAATGTGTGAATAAAATCAACCTAGGATATTTCTATTGTTATAGATTTATCGACCTTTATATATAGGTTGTTCTAGTTTGCGTTAGTTATGGACTTAGGTCTCGATGTGTGTGACCTATGTGTGATTATCATGAATCTAGCGTAGTTTAAAAGTTATGTACTTGTTTGTATTTGGCTTGTCATACTTTGTACCTAGCCCTCGGTCATGACCCATATCACTCAACCGCTGAGTGGTGTTCGCACTTCCAAGTGCCATGGGACGTAGGCGCCCGTTTTCCTAATCTCTCGTGTAAAACGTACTTGTTAATTAAGTGTAATTTTCATGTGGATTTAAAAGGAACCAAGATAAGTGCTTATGCACACCTTAATGTACCCTATAGGATGGTTAGTACAAAATGGAATACCGTCCTCGCTCTCGGATAGTTCTATGTCTAGCTCCAATCTGAACGTCTACTCGACTTGTTAAAACGCCTATAAAATGGCAAGATGGGCTTGGTACTTAAGCGTCTTCGTGACCACCTCCCCGTCGGCACTTACGAGTAGGATGAGGTTGGTAGAGGCATAGGTTATCAACGAGAGTTTAATCACAAAGAATGACGCTAAGTGCAAGATTATGTTCCCAACAAATTCTCCATTTTTTTTGTCAAAGTATTCCACTTTCGTAAAGTATTATTCTAATTCTTTCGTCTATCTTAAAAGTCATGCTCGTTTTCTCGTGGGAAGTAGTAGAGGGTTAGGCTATCGTCCGGTTTTCATTCGGTTTCGATATCCGTCTCTACTTCCTCTCACCAACCCGAACCATTTTTGAAAGTCCCATTTGCTTAGTCTTTCGCAAGACTAATCCGACCACCCTTTTTCCTTTGCATGGTCGGCTGGTGTCAACCTTCTTTCCGTTGTGGCGCATCAGGTGAACGAGTCGTTATTCGAGACTAAAGGTGCCTAGAAGCCGAGTCATTTCTCTCTTTCCATTTCTAGACTCTTTTTAACTTAATTTCGCATTGAGATTCCCGACGTGTGGGAACCAATACAAGACTTCATTAATTACATTGTGACCCTTAAGACTTTGGTTTTGTTTATTATAAAGTTGTATTTTAATTCCGCATTAACTATTATCGACTCCTGTGATAACTATAAAGCCTAGGGTGACTTCGGGAGTTTCAAACCGAGGTCACTGGCGGTAATATCCCTATAGAAAAAGAGGGTGTTACAGTGAGTTCCACGATAACCACGGCCATTGGACCAAGGATTGCATCATGCTAAGGAGGGAAGTGGCACACTTAATCTCTAAAGGCAAGATCCGAGAAGCGGCTCCAGACGCCAGAGTTCCTCGTGATCTTCTAGATAATCCCAACCGGAGCAGGACGAGCGAGAAAACACCCCCTACTCCAGAAAGGGTGGTGAACGTGATAACCGGAGGATCAAGCGTGTGTGGCCTTACTTGCTCAACAGCCAAGAGGCACGCACGAGAGGGGTACTTAGGAAAACCTACCCATCTAGAGAGGTGACCTAGACAGCGCACCGGGTTGGCGATAGTCTTTGACGACTCCGACACTGAAAACCAGGTTGGGCCTCATCATGACGGTTTGGTGATCTCCTTACACATAGGAAACGTCCTTATGAGGAGAATACTGGTCGACACCGGTAGCTCTACCAACCTCATAACACTCACCGCCCTCAAAGAGATGGGTCTGTCTGAAAACGACATCCACAAGCAACCAGTCCCCCTCGTGGGATTCAATGGAGAAGAAAAACATACCACGGGAAACATAACCCTACAAACCTTCGCAAAAGGAGTAAACTTGCAAGTGGAGTTCATGGTGATAGATTGCCCATCCAGCTACAACGTGATCTTAGGTCGTCCCTGGTTACACGACATGAAGGCAGTGGCTTCCACCTATCACCAGACGGTGAAGTTCCCTACACCAAGGGGAATAGAAGAGATTCGAGGAGATCAAAGGCTAGCTAGAGAATGCTACAAGACCGCTCTAAAACCTACGGCCGCTGGGCTGCAGGCATAGCAATTACAGAGCGCTACCCCTCCTATCTAGACCCGAGAGGAAGAGGAAGAAGTGGAGGAGGTAGCAATAGGGGAAGGACGGATCGTTCGCCTGGGCATCGGATTAGACACGTCCATCAAGGCAGAACTTGTGTCATTTCTAGAGAAACACCAGAAGTGCTCCGTATGGAGCCACGAAGACATGACTAGAATCGACCCAGAGGTGATCACGCACAAGCTAAACACCGATCCTAGCTTTTCCCCCGTGAAACAAAAGAGAAGAAGATTTGCCCCGGAACGAATCCAGGCAGTTGACGAGGAAGTAAGGAAGCTACTAGACACAGGCAAGATCCGAGAGGTGAAATATCCAGAGTGGCTAGCTAACGTGGTGGTCGTCCCAAAGAAGAATGGGAAGTGGAGGGTTTGCGTGGACTTCACCAACCTGAACAAGGCTTGTCCTAAGGACTCTTTCCCACTCCCACATATGGATACGATGGTCGACGCCACCGCTGGTCATGAACTCTTGACATTCATGGACGCCTTTAGCGGCTACCACCAGATCCAGATGCACCCCGAAGATCAAGAGAAGACGTCCTTCATAACAGGACAAGGGACGTATTGTTATCAAGTTATGCCTTTCGGCTTAAGAAACGCTGGTGCAACTTACCAGCGTCTCGTTAACCATATGTTCCAGGATCAAATCGGGAAGACGATGGAGGTGTATATTGACGATATGGTGGTCAAGAGCACGATGGCGTTTCAACACCAACAACATCTCGAGGAAGCTTTTAACATTCTCGAAAAATTCAATATGAAGCTCAACCCTCAAAAGTGCACGTTCGGAGCTCGGTCTGGAAAATTTCTAGGTTACATCGTGACTAAAAGGGGGATTGAGGTCAGTCCCGACCAAGTGAAAGCAATAGCCTCCCTGAGATCGCCCAAGAACATCAAGGAAGTACAGAAGCTCGTAGGGAAAATCACCGCCCTTAACAGGTTCATATCCAAGTCAGCCAACAAGTGTCGTTTGTTCTACGATATACTCAAGAAAAACAAAAGCTTCCAGTGGGATGAACGACATGAGAAGGCTTTCCAGAAACTCAAGGGCTATTTCTCCAATCCATTGTTGCTAGTCAAGCCGGTGCTAGGAGAAACCGTGCAACTATATCTAGCAGTATCAGGGAGCACACTGAGCGGGGTTCTAGTCAAGCAAGCTGACGGACAACAAATGCCTGTTTACTTCGTAAGCAAGACAATGACTTCAGCAGAGACTAGATACACCCCCCTCGAAAAACTGGTCCTTGCCATCGTCATGAGTTCGAATAAGCTTCGCCCTTACTTCGAATCGCATACGATCGCGGTGCAAACCAGCTACCCTCTGCGACAGGTGATGCAAAAGCTGGAGTTCTCTGGACGAATGACCAAGTGGGCAGTGCAACTCAGCGGCTACGACATCAAGTACGAGCCTTCCAAGGCCATAAAGTCGCAAGTCCTAGCTGACTTCGTCGCTGATTTCACACCTGATCTGGAGGAGGCAGCCAACACAAGCACACCCGCTCCTGTCCCAGAAGAGACACACGAAACGTGGACGGTCAACACAGATGGGGCTTCCAACACCAGAGGGATAGGGCTAGGGGTGGTCTTGGAAACAAGCAAGGGAGATAGGCTAGCTCAGGCCGTAAGATGTGATTTCGATGCCACAAACAATGAGGCGGAGTATGAAGCTTTGATTTTCGGATTAGGGCTAGCACGAGACCTAGCAATCCAGAATCTGCAAGTAAGGTGCGACTCTCTCTTGGTGGTTAACCAGATACTAGGCCTATTCGAGGCAAAAGACGAGAGGATGGCTCTTTACTTGGAAAAGGCGAGAGCATTAGTGGGAGAGTCCAACAGGTCACCTTTGAACAGGTACCTAGAGAGAACAACACATCGGCCGACGCCCTAGCAGGTTTAGGCTCAGTACTCAACCCAAGAGAATACTCTCAGATCCCGCTAGTGCACCTTCTTTACTCGGCGATCGAGCATCCCAAAGAAACATCCATGCTACACACACTCCCAGTAGCCAGTCTTGACACACACTCTGGAACAAAGCCTAGCAGCTGGATCAAACCGTATGTGGACTGGCTAGTACACGAGAAGGCGCCTGAGGATAAGACGGAGGCAAGAGCTTTAAGAGCAAAAGCCACATGATTCGTCGTTCACCAGGGCGTACTCTACCACAAATCTTCGTATGGGGTCTTGCAAAGATGCGCGGAAGGAGAAGAGATAGAGAGTGTTATGAAAGAGATCCATGAAGGATATTGCGGGAACCATACTGGTGGTAGGAGCTTGGCAAACAAGATACTTAGACATAGGTGGTACTGGCCAATGCTACGACGCGACGCCACCAAGTATGCCCAGGAATGCAAGGCTTGCCAGCGACACGCACCAACTTCTCACCAACCCTCCGAGAGCCTACATCCAACCCTTAGTCCTTGGCCCTTCATGAGGTGGGGGATGGATATTGTGGGAAATTTTCCTCCTTCTACGGGGCAAAAGGTATTCTTCTTGGCTATGACCGATTACTTCTCCAAATGGATCGAAGCTGAAGCATATAGGGAGATCAAGGACAAACATGTGATCTCCTTCATCGAGCGCAATATCCTCTGCCGTTTTGGAATCCCAACAACGATCGTTTGTGATAACGGTTCTCAGTTCATTAGCCAGAGAATGAGAGAATTCTGCCAGGGGTGTAACATTGATCTGGTTACATCAACTCCTAGATATCCCCAGCCGAATGGGCAAGTAGAGTCCTCAAACAAGGTGATCATAAGCAACCTGAAGAAAAGATTAACCAAATCTAAAGGCAAGTGGGCAGAAGAGCTACCCTATGTGCTTTGGGCTGATCGCACCACTCCCAAGAAAGCAACGGGGAAACCCCCCTTTTTTTCTAGTATACGGGTGCGAGGTAGTCATCCCAACTGAAATCCAGGTCCCAACCGCGCGGTATGGTCTAGCTACGCTTGACCAGAACAAGGAGCAACTCGAGGCAGACCTAGACACGGTCCAAGAGTTACGGGAATCGGCCCACCTTAGAGTAGCTCGATACCAGCAGCAAGTATCCAAGAGCTATAACAAGAACGTAAGAGTTAAGGTCTTTCGAGTTGGAGACTGGGTACTTCGCAAGGTGTTCTAGAACATAGCAGAGCAAAACGCGGGAAAATTGGCACCTGGATGGGAAGGAGCTTACAGGATTACGAAGGTCGTAGGGCAAGGAGCTTACTAGTTGGAGTCCGAGGAAGGAGAACCAGTGCCTAGGAGCTGGAATGCCATTCATCTCAAGAAGTACTATTTCTAACAACTCTATCTCTAGTCACTTAGTTTATTTTGTGTTTTAGAAGGTTTTGGATTTTGTTTTTTTTTCGGGGGATGCAAGGGGGCTCCTGAACCATCACCCCACTTTTATTTCTAGATCGTAGTTCTAGTATTAAGCATTAGTTAAGACACTGTTCTGCATTCTTATGATTCTTTTGAGTTATGAATGAAATTTATTACAAATTACTTCGTTTATACACGCAAACATACGCTCCTCGAGAGCACACCTTTGCAAATTTCACAAAATACAAGCACCCACGTCAGGGTACACGCATAGTAGCCCTGATCAAGCTACGAAAAGGCAAATATTCCCACAAAACTCGTGGACGTAACGATTAGGCCCATAAGTGACCTAGGCATTTATCGCCAGAAATCCCACAAAATTCGTGGACGTAATGATTAGGCCCATAAGAGACCTAGGCAAGTATCGCCAGTATTGCAAAACTCGCACGAACATCTGGATCCACAGATAAGGCACAATTCGCCTGACACATATGCTAGCATCTAACTGATTAATCCACACCTACTAACTGGTTGTACAACCCAGATATACTATCAACATTCGACTTCACAAAGCTAACGTTAGCCCTTCATACAAACAAGCTTGTTTCTTACAGACAATAACCGCTAAGACGCACTAGGTACCTACGCAACCTTTGTCAATGACAAATATGTTTTCTAGAGATGATCTCTAGACAGAGGCGGTCTTCCCCCAAATAATACAAGGGGTATTGAATCCGCTAACAAGCTACATTACCACACTACGACGACTTAATTAATCACGTGATTATCAAGGTTACATCCGCCTATATCACCTCTAGACTCTTGCTCTAGAGATACACGTTTACGATCTCTCTCACTTGTCTAAAACACTAGCATGCTTCTCTGATACGTTTTCCAGAATATGGGTCAAGAGCGCC
This sequence comes from Polygonum aviculare, assembly GCA_934048045.1. Classification (NCBI taxonomy): domain Eukaryota; kingdom Viridiplantae; phylum Streptophyta; class Magnoliopsida; order Caryophyllales; family Polygonaceae; genus Polygonum; species Polygonum aviculare. The sequence continues at coordinate 18,720,847 of OW204028.1, forward strand.
CCACGCAAAACAAGGGGTACTAAGCTCTACCCGCGAAGCCTACTTAGGGCATCACCTTCGAAGATAAGTTTCATTACTAGACCAGGCATCTAGAGCCATATCTCGGCAGGATCATCGGAACAGGGCACGTTCTCAAGAGTCATCTAAGTGACAAAGCCCTAGTATTGAACAAACCTGCCTAAAGATAAGCTTCGGACGCTACTGAGTGACACAATTATAGCTATTCCTAAAGCAAAAGGTTCGCAGGTAGAGACATAGTTGCTCAGACTTACATTGTCAAAACAGAACATATTTAACTTAATTAGCAAGGCCATACAATAGGCCTGGAAATAGAGGTTCTTACACCAGGGCTACAACGTTTTCCCCTGCAGAATCAAGTTTTGGCACAAGTGCCATCCCAAAATCATTATCAAGTCTTATGGCAATGGATATTGCCGGATCAAATACGTAGACTAAGAAAGTAGCGTGCATAAGAGAATCACTTTTCTGGAGAAGGGTTCGTAGATGCAACACCCCCGTCTTTGTCCACCTGTTGGCCATCTGCGCTAGCAACCAAGGCATCCTCAGCCGGAGCTGGAGAGTTGGCATCGTCTTCCAGATCCTCGTTGGGCAGGAAGTCCTCTCCGGGAACCTTAGAGCCAGGAGGGAATAGGGTGTCGAAGGTAGTCTTTAGTTCTGCTAGGTTCCAGCGATCCCCTTTCCCGCCAGTGACGTCCTCGAGTACTTCGATCTTGGCCTTGGTGGAGTAAAAGGTCCCAATTCTTATGACCTGGTGGGTGAAGGAGTCTACAGTTTCTTGAAGCGCGGCAATCTTCTCAGCTTGATTGGTCACCTCTTCCTTGAGCTTGGCAGCTTGAGCTTGTTGAGCCTCTAGTGCGGCTTGGAGAGTATGGTTCTGGTGATCAGCTTCTAGCGCTGCCTAGGAAGCTTGCTTTTCCCTGGCCCTTAGCGTGAGCATCTCCTTTGTGTAGACTTCCATGGCAAGAGCAAACTCTTGGGTTGCCTGTGAATAAACGTTGCAATTGTAACCATACTCAGGGTAAGCAGTTTGCTAGGATAGGGAAGTTACGAAAATCCACAAGGACGAACCTTCATCACAGCGTCCTTAGACCGCACCAGCGCCTGTTCATCCCCTATCTTTGCGAAGCCCGCTTTGCTGTCACTAGGGGTGGATTCGAGAACAGTCTCCCAGAAGTCAGGGACGTCATCCTTGGAGAGGTCGATGGCTGAAGATGTCTCCAGCTTACGCTTCTGGGAGGGGTGCTCCCGTTGATCCTCCTTCTTTGGCACAAGGGGGGAGGATTCGAGCTGTGGGATCTTAACATCCTTTGCAGCATCACGTTTGTGGAAACATTTCTTTCATGGCCTATTTACACAAGAGGTCAGAAGTCAGTTTCTTTTACTGGAGGACCTATCCAGTGTACAGAGGGAGACGTATTGCGCACAACTTACCAGGATTAGAGGGCTTAGAGGTGCCTTGGTTCAACGGTTGAAGATGAAGACGGGTTTGGGAAGGCAGCGGAAGGAAGAAGATGAAGACGAAGAATAAGGGAGAAAAGTGTGTACCTTGGTTCAACGGTTGAAGTGACGCCGGTGGACAAATGGAGAGAGGGCATAGCGACTTAAATAAGGGGTAATGATGAAAACGCTCAGACTACGATTTGCAAGGCAAAGAATCCGTGTTAACAAGATTTGGTTTGATTCAAATTTGAAATTTGAGATTCCAATTTTAAATCAAAAGGGGTATTGTTGGGCCCTGCTATCTAAGAAGCTTCCGACGCACTCTAGAGCGGCCTGCGAGAAGACTATTGAACCCAGCGATGTATTTCTAGAAGGCTGCCCGAGCGGCGAATATCAACGTAAGACGTTTCGTCCATTCGAGTATAAGATATACTTAAGTTATATCCTATGAGCTTTATCTCTATCTTGTGTAACGGAAATTATATCCTATTTAGGTACGTTCTATCTAGTAAAATGTGTATCTATCTAGTCTATCTTGTAACGATATATCTTTAGGACCCCTATATATACATAAAGGGGGACACGCATTGTAGGAGATATCAATACACAATACATACATTCGAATACACACAGGTTCAATACAATATTCGCATTCTTTCCTTTGATTCATGAGTTCGTAAAGCTTAGTTCAAGCCCGATCTAGGCTAAGGGGTCACCAGTCTTGCTTGGTTGATTTCTAGCTCTAACAGGAGTCCAAACCAGATCAGCTGCAAATCAGTCCCAAAGTGCTAATATGGCGTTCTGTGCATTCAATGCCTTTGTGTCCTTAATTGAACCTAAGAACATAAAGGAAGAACTTCAGGACGCTGATTGGATCCAAACAATGCAAGAAGAGCTCAATCAATTTGAAAGAAACAAAGTTTGGACCCTTGTCCCTCGTCCTAAAAATAAAAATATTATAGGGACGAGGTGGGTCTATCGAAACAAGCTTGATGAAAGTGGTAGAGTTTCAAGAAACAAAGCAAGGCTTGTGGCTCAAGGCTATAGGAAAAAGGAAGGGATTGATTACGACGAAACCTTCGCTCCTGTCGCTAGAATTGAAGTTATACGCTTCCTCATTGCTTTCGCCGCTCACAAGGGGTTCAAGCTATTTCAAATAGATGTCAAGACTGCCTTCCTAAATGGAAAGCTTAAGGAAGAGGTGTACGTTGCTCAACCCCTTGGTTTTGAGAACGCTGACTACCCCGACCATGTGTACTTCTTGGACAAAGCGCTGTATGGACTTAAGCAAGCCCCTCATGCTTGGTATGACAGATTTGCGTCCTTTCTTTTGTCCAACGGATACACTCGAGGTAATATTGACAAAACCTTGTTCTTAAAGAAAGTCCTTAAAGATGTTTTGATTGTCTAAGTCTATGTCGATGACATAGTATTTGGGAGCACTAACATGAAACTTGTAGAGGAATTCAAGAACTTCATGAGTAGTGAAATTGAGATGTCCCTCATAGGAGAACTCAACTTCTTCATGGGACTCCAAATTACTCAACTCAAAGATGGGACGCGCATTCACCAACAGAAATACATTCGTGAAATGCTAGAGAAGTATGGGATGAGCACGTCCAAACCCATAGACACTCCCATCTCACCAAACACTCGTCTTTATGCTGATGAAGAAGGAAAGAGTGTGGATCAAAAGCTCTACAGAGGAATGATAGGATCTCTATTATACTTGACAACGAGCCGTCCCGACATCATGTTTGTTGTATGCTTGTGTGCTTGCTTTCAAGCAAATCCAAAAGAGTTCCACATGCAAGAGGTCAAAAGAATCTTCAGATATCTCAAGGGACGAGACGATCTCTGTCTTTGGTATCCCAAAAGGACGTCCCTAAACCTTGTGGCGTAATCTGATGCAGACTACGCTGGTTGTTGGACCCTGGCCTAAAAGCCCACGAAGTTCTCTAGCGCGGCCCACACGAAGCCCATCAAAGACGAGGTTCTAGAAGGCAGTCCGAGTAACGAGTTACGAAATCAACATATTTGCCCACCAAGATATAACATAGACGACAATTCTATCTTATAAGGGTTCCTTTTATCTTATGTAAACGGAATTATATCATATCTAGGAAAATTCTATCTAGTAGATGCGTATCTATCTAGTTAGTATTCTATCTTGTAAACACTCTATCTTCTAGGCATCCCCTATATATACAAGGGGAGGGTCATGCATTGTACACATTGACGTTTGCACACGTCCACACACGTTCACACATTGTCACGTTAATACACACGAATTCACACATTCAATACAATCTACACGTTTATTCTCTTCGTTTCTTTCGTTCTTGCTGCTTTGTTCAAGCCCGATCTAGGCCAAGGGGTCACCAATCTTGCTTGGTAGATTTCTGGCTCCAACACTGGTCATGTGGTTGATAGGAAGAGCACCTCTTGAATGACTCAATTCATAGGCTCTTGCCTTGTATCTTGGGGATCCAAGAAGCAAAACTCTGTGGCGCTCTCAACCGCGGAAGCTGAGTACGTTGTTGTTTCTTCGTGCTGCTCACAAGTACTTTGGATCAAGTACCAGTTGGAAGACTATGGTACGTTCCTTGATACATTCCCTATCTTGTGTGATAACGCTAGTGCTATAAGTATTGCCAAAAATCCTGTTCATCATTCTAGAACCAAGCATATTGATATAAGACATCATTTTCTTCGTGATAATGTTGAACTTGGATTAATAAGAGTGGATCATATTAGGAATGAGGACCAAGTGGCCGATATTTTCACAAAAGCACTTGATAGACGTCCTTTTGAGCACCTTAGGCTGCTCGTGGGGATGATAACTTTTAAATGATCAAGTCTCGTTCTATTATTCCCTCAATGATTGGCTATGTTTTGTTGAGAACTTGTTTTAAAGTATGTCATGCATTTAAAGTCATCTTGAAAGGACGTTAGTCTAAGACATGTATTTTGTTCTTGTTTTGAACGCTTTTCACTTCTCTTTTGATCTCAAGAGTATCCCTGATCACCCAACCCTCATTACAAGCCGAAATGATGGGAACTCTAAGCTTACCTAAGCCGCGAATCTTACAAACGCGTCCTATGAGCCTTCTTTGTCTTTACTTTACGGGACGTACTTGTTTGATTTTCAAAAATGGCTTTAAAGTGATTAAAGGGAAGCTTGTCTAAGTCTAATGGACGCTAGTGCAGAGTTCTAAGAGTCAGTTTGTTGAGATCAGTTTTGGGACGCAGTGTTATAGTTCTTAGAAAGTGGTTTGTTGTGTTGAAAGGACGCCAAGATAGAGTCCTTTGTAGTTGTGTATTTTGAAAATGGGAAGGTGAACCATCACAGGGATTTCGGACGCAAATTTCGAGATCTGTGTAACGGGTGCAAAACAGTTGTGACTTAGTGAAGAAGTATTCCACGTGTTGGGAAGCGGGTGGAGGAAGCCAAAGAAAAAGACCCTGTTGCCCTCGCCTTTTCCTTCGTCTTCTTCCTATAAATGGCCGTTGCCCACCCCTGTTTCATCTCTTCGCTTCTCTGAAATCTTTCACAAATCCGGATATCTCTCCCAAAAATCTTCAACCCAGATTTCGAAATCTCCGATTGTCAACCCTAATCTCCTCTATATAATCCCCCAAATCACAAATGGCCAACACAAGAAACACCCCTAGAAACCCAAAACCCTCTCCGTCTTCTTCGGCGGAGAGATCTCAAACAAGAAGAAGAGGCCGGTGACGAAGATGAAGAGGACGCCGGTGACGAAGTGATAATAACCGGCAACGGAAACAAGAAGAAGAGGCTCAAGAAAATCTTGGGGCCGCTTCTATTTGATGCCGAGTTCCTCAAGGAAAATGGACGCACCGAGTTCCTGGAGCTACTGGACTTCAAGGTTGGATGCACTTGGGCGCCGAGGCTGCTACTATTGACCCAAACCAACTTAAACTCTTCTACTCTAAATTCGAAGTGTCCGAGGTCAAGGACAAGCCTTTGGGGACGTTTGAGATCAATGGGGACGAGTACTCTATTGCTGAGGATGCTGTCCAAAATATGCTAGGCCTACGTCTTTCCCCTACAGAGGCCCTTCAAGATTTTCCTTGCAAGAGCTTTGGCCGCTTCTCCCAAGAAGAGATCTTCAACAACATTTTCAATGGGAAGCAGCCATTGGCCAAAGACAAGGTCGCCCACGTACTCTCCAAAACGGGAGTCCTTGCGCATCACTTTATAGTGCACATGTTCGTCCCTAGGCAAGAGAAGAAGTCCATTGTGCAAATCATCGACAACATCATCTTGGACGCCTTCTTGAAACGAACGCCAATCAACTTGGCGAGAGTAGTGTTGGAGCACATGGGGAAGTGCATAGGTGGTCGTCACTCTCTCCCCTACCTTGGACTCGTCAAGAAGATCCTTGAGCAGCAAGCCGCCTCTACGCCCCCAAAGAAGAACGATCCTTTGGTAGCCATTGGGATGTTAAGCACATCATAGCGCCCCCAGTAGGTAAAATGAGATATGGTGAGGAGCTTCCCTCTGTTAGGAAGCAACTTGGCAGAGAAAGGAAAGAGGCTGAGATGAAGGCTGCTCAGGAAGCTGCTGCTGCTGCTGAGGGATAAGAAAATTAACAAGTAGTGGGGACGCCAGTTGATGTTGAGGACGCCAACGAAGAAGTGCTTAGGAACGTTCATGCTGAAGCTGAGAAGTGCTCTCAAAAGTCACTGCTGGGCATGATGATCGAAAACCAATGTATGATGATCGATCTCATCCAGCAAGTGCATGAGACTCTCCACCAACACACTGATCTATTAGAACGCAACAATAAACTTCTGGCACAGTCCAACGATCTCCATGCTGAGACCTTGAAGGCTCTTGGCGAGCGTCCTCGCTAATCACTCTCCCGTCCTCTACCCTGAAAATTTTAATCTTTTGTGTGTTGTTAAGACTTTTGAACCTCTAGGGTGTTTGAACACTTGTTTTTATGTTGAATGTCTGTAATCCATTAACATTGTTTGTTCTCTACTTTTGAATGGCGTTCATTACATTGCATTTCATAATGTCCAAGCGTTCTTTCCTTTAGTTATGGCTTTGTGCTTGCATGCTTTATCACCTGTTCTCCTTTTCGATGATGCCAAAAGGTGGAAGTATAGTTTTGCAGAGATGCGTTCATTTTTAAGTTATCATAGAAAGCATGTGTTTAGGGGGAATTTCGGCCAAGTCCAAAGGACGCTAGTTAAAATGAGTTAGGACGCTCGTGAAATAATGATCTGCATGCCAACTCTTGCCAAAGGACGTCAACATAAAAATCTTCATGCTAAATGCTTTATTTTTGTGCGCATTGATTAAAGAGTTTGTCATCATCAAAAAGGGGGAAGGTGTTGGGACGGTATTAAGAACGCTAGTCATTAATATCTAAACCAATAATAATCGTCCCTAGTTTTGATAATGACAAATTCAAAGGTATTTGATAAGTTGTCCAAGTGTTGATCTCAGGTAAGTCCAGAGGACGCACATGAGTAAAAAGGACAACAAGTGAACGAGAGTCCCTAAGCTATAGGGACGCTCTTCATCAGAACTTCCAGAGCTGAACAAAAGAATGAAGTCCCTGCGAAGATAGGACGGCGTCCTCATCGAGCAGGGACGCGCGTCAAAATATGGACGAAGCTCAAATTCAAACCAAGGCCGTCCCAACATGATTACATCATAATCGACCGTAGTCCTCAGAAGGAAGCTTCCTATGTCTGGGCACGTGTGACCAATTCCAAAGATGTCGCTTTCCAGAAGATGGTCCCCTGATCACGCGGAGGCTTCCCAAGCGTCAACAGAGTTTACTTCCTCAAGATGCTAATCGCACCGTTGAAGGAAGACGACGGATCCTGCAGAAGCTTCAAAGGACGCTATAAATACTTGTGTCCATTCGAAAATCTAGTTAAGAACGCCCATTCTAACAGACTTTCGATCCAACAAGGGGTTTAATAGAACAAATTTAACTTAGTAGAAGGGTCTAATAGAGCATTTTTAAGTAGAGGGGTCCGTTGGAAAAAAAGTTAAAGTACAAGGGTCTCCTGATGTATTAAGCCGTTAGTTTTTAATGAGCACATAAGATAAAATGTATGCATTTTATGTGTTATGGGTGCCCAATGAGCACATAAGATAAAAGGCTTAAAACATACACGGCCCCCTAAACTTGCACACATTGGTCACTTTAACACCTCAATTCATTGGGTATTCACTTTGACACCTGAACTCAACGTTTTGTGACCGATCAGACCCTTGGACGCTGACATGGCAAATAAAATTGCCACGTCACGTGCCACGTCACATGCCACATCATCATTTAAATAAATAAAATATCAATAAACCCCTAATTAAAAGAAAAAAGAAAAAAAAGAAAACAAAAAAACCCTCTTCAACCCACATCCCCTCGTCCCTCCACCTCTTACCCCTCTTCCACACCTTCCCTCCGTCGTCTCACACCTCCCCCTTACTGCCGAGTTCCCCGGACTCCTCCACTCCCGCCACTGTCGTGTTATGTTTTGTTTTATTCAGTTTGAGCCCCCATTTGTGGACGAGCGACAAGCACCTGTCGACCCCGGCGGCGCCCATAGCCCTGACGAGGATGTTGACGGTGGAGATGGTGCCTCGGACGCTGGCCTTGTCCATCTCGTCGAGGAGGGCGAGCATCTGGTGGAGCCACTGAGAGTCGCCATGGGAGGCCGCTGTGGAGAGGATGAGGAGGAGGCGGTTGTAGGTGAAGGAGTCGTGTCGGAAATTAGGGATTTGGGAGGAGCAGCAGCGGAAGAATCGAAGAGAGAGGCGGAGATGGCCAATTCGAGCTGGAGAGGGCGTTGAGGACCATGGGGAGCGCATCGGGCTGGAGGGCGGAGATGGTCGATTCGAGCTCCGGGAGGGCGATCCGGTGGGTGTCGCGGTCCGAGAGCTTCGAGAGGGAGGTCAGGAGGCCGTGTTTGAGCTCCACCATGGCCAGGTGGGTCGAGAAGGAGGCGGATGGGGAGCTGGAGGTGGTGGTGGGTTTGGAGGAAGAGGATTTGGGGGCGAGGGCGGACATTGGAGGTGAGGGATTCTAAGTAGTTGGAGAGGTCGGTGAAGGGCTCGGCGCTGGTGGCCGACGAGGAAGAGGGGTTTAGGATTTGGGCGATTTTGCAGATGAGGTCGCGGCGGGGGAGGGGGAAGCCCTTGGTGTTGGTGGGGAGGAAGTTGGGACGGACCTCCACGGCGAGCGAGCGGCCGTCGGAGGTTGTGGACCTCCATGCCGAGACAGTGGCAAGCAGCGGGAGGCATGAAGATGGAGATTGGGATAATTTGGGATTTTTTTATTTACTTTATTTATTTGGGATAATTGTGGTTTTCTTTTTTTCTTTTTTCTTTTAATTAGGGGTTTATTGATTTTTTATTTATTTAAATGATGATGTGGAATGTGACATGGCACATCCGTTACAATTTTTTTTGCCATGTCAGCATCCAAGTGTCTGATCAGTCACAAAACGTTGAGTTCAAGTGTCAAAGTGAATACCCGATGAGTTGAGGTGTTAAAGTGACCAATGTGTACAAGTTTAAGGGGTCGCGTATGTTTTAGGCCTAAGATAAAATGTATTCATATTATCTGTTATGGGCGCCCCCCAAATCGAATGCTCGAAAATACGCAAATGATTTGTTTCTTTTGTTACTAAAAGTTTAAACTGGAGCATTAATTTTTTTTGTGGAACGAATAAAATTTATTTTCTCACTCTGTATACAAGCACACTTTCTCGATTGATCCTTTTCAAATACAACAGTCAAATTGGTATGAATAGTACAATTTTCGTAATGTATTATTCTCAAATCCGTTAACTTGACTAAATAAAACCAGAAGAAAAATGCGAACGGGTTCCAAATTTGTTCATGCATCAGAGTAGACCCTAGATGGAATGTTGTTAAATCTCGGTAGGTCATACATGGGGATTCACACGTCGTTTCGTGCGCAGATGTGCGATAGGTCCAACTAGGGGTGTTCATTTGTTCGGTTAAACCGAAGAAAACCGAAAACAAAACCGAACCAAGCTTGTTTGGGTCGGTTTTCGGTTTATGTTTTATCTTAGTTTGGTTTTCGGTTTGGATCGGTTTGGTTTTCGGTTTGGTTCGGTTAAACTGAACTAATTTTATATAGAAAAAATAAAAATAAAATATTCATCATTCATTATAGAAAATATCAAAATTGGTCTTTATTCGGATTTGTTTGTACAATCGGTTTTGTTTGGTTAGGGTATTATTTGGATTTTGGTTTACCTTCTCCAAAAAGAATCACATATTGATCAATCGGTTTATTCGGTTCAAAACCGAACCGAACCGGATAAAACCGAAACCGAACCGCGGTAATTAAGTTTGGTTTTCGGTTCGTATATTTCCGATGTTCGGTTCGGTTTTTTACGGTTCGGTTTAGTTTTGAACCGATGAACAACCCTAGGTCCAACAGGTAAGCCCATGGCGTTCCACCCTAAAATCAATTGACAATAGGGGGAGTACCCATGTACTTGTGGGTGGTTTCAATTTCATTTTTCAATGTGGGAAGTATTCTCTTCTACACGCCCTCTTATGTGCAACTGTCTGGCCCCGTAATTAATATGCCAATTGCGCTTAACGTTTCATGCCTTAAGGCTGACTAGCCCATTAGACCAAGAAACTTGGACCCAGACCGAACAAGATCTAATACCATGTTAAATCTCGGTGGACCATACGTGGGAGTGGTGCACACGTCGGTTTGTCCGCACATGCGCGATATGTCCACAGATAAGCCCATGGGGTTCCACCCCAAAACCAATTGGTAATAGGGGGAGTACCCATGTACTTTTATAGTTATATGGTGGGTGATTTCACTTTATTTTCCAATGTGAGAAGTCTTCTCTTCCACGAATGTTTAATTAAAATCCATAGTAAATGCATTATTGTTTTTTTATTGCGGAGCTACTAGCTCGAACAAGCCAAAATTAGGCTACCCTTTGGTTACAAGGATAACCTAAATCATCACCTCGGTTGATCTTTAAAAAATCAAACAGCGAGGGATGTTGACTCAACAAGAACCTCGACTGAGTTACAGACAAATGCGAATAAGGAAAAGACGAAGATTGAAATGGAATAGTTGCGTTGAGACTTTGGAGATCGACTTGTCTTCTTGTCAGGAAATCAGCAGCAGCATTTGACTCCCTGAAACAATGATAAAAAACAACATAAGGGATACCCGAAATAAGATTTCTAATGTCCTCTATGATAGAGTGTAGTTCCCAAGTAACTTTCCATAGGCGTTTTAAAGAATTAATAACTATAAGATTGTTGCCTTCTATTATCAAATGTTGAATTTGAGAATAGTATATGCTCTGTAAAGAGTATAGTAAGGCGGATGCTTCTGCTTGGACTATTGTCATTGTGGGAAACCGTTGGCGACCAACAGCTCTAAGAAATCCATTATGGTCTCTTAAGACGAAACCAGCATGAGTTGTTCCTGTTTTAAGTCTAGATGCGTCAAAATTTAGTTTATACCATTGCGGAGGTGGTTTTTTCCAAGTCGTATAATTTCTCTTTTGGGTCTCTTTGGTAGATCTTTATCTTTCTTGTCAAGACCATCCTAGGCTTAAGCACCTGCGAATGCCAAATTAGATGGAAATTTATTCTTGTTTATTCTACCTGGGTCAAAATTTTTTGCATTCTTATGGGCCCAAACAAACCACCATAGGAATACAAGAGGTGTACTGTCCTTATGTTTTGTCAGAGTTTCTCGAATGTTTTGGTGGAAAGAATAAGAGGTAGTTAATTGAAAAGAGTAGTTTAATAATTTTTGTATTGGAAGTATCATGGATTTTGTAAACGGATAATGGAAAAATAAATGATTTAGATTTTCATCCTGAAGCTCACAAAGGGAGCACAAATTTGGTACGGAGTTGTAAAATCGGTGAATTCTATCTGTAGTTGGAAGGCAGTCAGCACAAGATTTCCATAAGAAGTTCTTAATTTTTGGTGGGTATTTAGATCTCCAAATCCAATCAAAATTATTGTTACCACTGTTAATTGGAGCAGTTAAGAGTGATGTTGCAGACTGAACCGAGAAGACCCCATCCGTTGCAGGCAACCAGATGAGTCTATCACTAGAGTCTGTTATTGGTATTCTAATATGACTAATGATATCGACAATGTGAGGTGGCAACAAATGTCGGAGAAGATCTAAGTTCCAAGACCTTGATGGAAGAATAAGATCCGAAACCCTAAGGTTTGGATATGAACTATCCATAAAAGGTGATAAGTCCACATTTTCAATCCAAGGATCCGTCCAAAATATAATGTTTGTACCATTCCCTAAAATCCATCTAAGGCCTTTGGAAAAGATGTCTCTAATGTTGTTTAATCTGCCAAACTGCCAAGAGCAGTTATTTTTCTGGTAGTTAAACAACGAGTCAGAGGTTAGGTATTTTTCCGTAATGACTTTGACCCAAACAATTTGAGGCTGAGTCACAATTTTCTAGAAAAGTTTCATTTGTAACGAGATGTTAGTATTCTCCGCCAAACGGAGGCCAAGGCCCCCATTTTCTTTAGGCGAACAAATACTATCCCAACTAATAAGAGGATGGTGATTTGGACTAAATTTGTTCCGAAAAAAGGACTTACAAACCGCGTCAACTTGCTTGAGCACGCCTTGGGGGAGCATAAAACTTTGCATAAGATAATTGACTTTGCTTATTAAACAGGATTGTATAAGAACAACCCTACCTGCTTGAAAGATAGAGTTGGCTTTCCATTGCGACAGTTGTTTCTTTAAATTGGACACAACGTCCGAAAATATAGAAATATGCACTCGTCCTTTAAGGATCGGAATTCCAAGGTACTTTTCCATAGTTGCTGTAATTTGAATATTTAGGATGCTTGCTAAAGCCATTGACGTTGTTTGATCAATATTGGCAGATGTTTGGAGGGAACTTTTATGATAGTTAATGGCCAATCCAGAGATTTGTGTATTTTTGGAGAATAATTTTGATAAAAATCATATGAGTGATATTAGCGTTTGCAAAGATAATGGTGTCATCGGCAAAACTCAGGAAGGGTAAGACCGACCCATTCTTAGTAAGTTGAATACCTACGTGATTTGGGGTATTTAATGATTCTTGTTGCAGAGTTCGAGATAGATATTCCATACATATATAAAACAAAAATGAAAGGAGACATAGGGTCACCTTGGCGGATTCCACAAGTAGGAGTAAATTCTGACCCTGGTTCGTTATTAACAAGAACCGAAGAGGACGAAGTTGTAATATAGGTCATGACCAAGTTAACCGAATGCTGATGAAAGCCGAACTTGGTAAGGACAAGTCGGATAAAATTCCAACTGATCTTATCGTAAGCTTTTTCTAAGTCTAGCTTGATGGCCATCCAACCCAGCCGACCTTTTTTCTTTTTATGGAAGGAATGAAAAATTTCATGAGCAATAAGGACGTTATCCTGAATCAAGCGACCTTTAACAAAGGCACTCTGAAGAGGGTGGATAACTGATGGTAAGATATGTTGAATATCCTGTTAGACAGAACTTTGGTAATTACCTTATAGACAATATTACATAAACTAATAGGCTTATAATGATTTATAGAACTTGGTGCATCAACCTTTGGAATTAATTGAATAAAAGTTTTGTTTGCAGCAGTTAGCATTGATCCAGAATGAAATAAGGCTACCACTACGCATACAGCCAAAGAGCCAACAATCGGCCAATAGCTTTGGAAAAATTCTGCGGTAAAACCGTCAGGGCCAGGCGTTTTATTCAAAGCTAAATCGAATATTGCAGCTTTAATTTCCGCAGGAGATGGTTCTTTCAAAATTGCAATGTTGTCGTTATCCGAAATAAGAGAAAGAATAATACTCAAATCCTGAGGATGGACAACTGAGTTGGCATTAGATTGGAAACGGGAAGCAAGTTCAGAAGTAATATTACCAGAAATTGAATCGTGATCAAAGATGACCAAACCCTCAAGAGTCTGGAAAGAGGAAATGTTTTGTTTGAATCTACGTATTTTGGAGATAGTTTGGAAATATTTTGCGTTTTTATCTACATTTAAAAGATGAGTAGTTTTGGCGCGTTGAAGCCAAAACCTATGGTGAAAGTCCATTAAGGCGTAATATTTGTTAAGATGTTGTTGAAGTTTTGTGAGAATGTTTTGGTTACATGGGTCAAGTAACAATGCATCTTGTAATTTTTGCAATTGTGCTTCCGATATTTTTAATTGTTCGAAATTATTATTTATGTACTGTTTAGCCCAACCTTTAGTGTATTTTGTTAGCAATTGCATTTTCATAGTAAATGCATTATTGTTGTGGAGAGTGTGAGACCTCATGGATAAAATGCTCAATGGAACAGGCGGCTAAAGTTCATGCATGAGAGATTGTTGAGCACTATGTGATAAGAATTGCCAGGAAACAAGGGTCCACGTTTGGTTCCGATTTAAATTTTCTCAAGAAGTGCTCAAGATGACACTTGAATATATGGGCAAGGATAAGGAGGGCAACTGTAGGATCGACGTGTTAGAATACAGACCCTGACACTTGAGGGATCAAAGAACTGGACAGCGGAAGCAACAGGAAACAAGTAGCAAACAGATTACTGATCCTTAGCAGGGATCAATCTATCACGAAGCGAAAACAACACACACAAAGAACACAATATTTAGAGAGGAAACCCAAAGCAACCAACTAGTCACTTTAGTAAAACCTCTACCTTCCTTAGAAGGATTTTCAATGGCTTACTTACTTTTATTGATTATCACGAACTACAATGGCAAGTTAAGGTACCAACGTAAACTAGACTCCTCCTAGAATACTCTCCTAACTTCTAGCCCTTAGAACGTATAAGCAACTCAAAGTAGACCAACTATACCTCAGAAACTTGACCTCTCAAGCTTCAATGGGTTCGAGTCTTTCTTCAGTATCAACAAGTGCGTCTGCTGTTACTGATCCTTGAGACTGTGCAGATCGTTGATCCTCTGAACAACGACGATGAAGCTCTCCTCTTAGAACTCCAATGGCTGGTTAAGAAGCTTCCAAAACTCCTTAAAGTCGTTGCCTTTCTTCTCCAAACGAAGTCTCCTTTTCTCTCTAGTAGAAGAACTCCAAGCGGGTAATTTCCAACTTTAGAAAAACCCTAAACTCTATCCTAATATATAGTAAACGATTAGGTCTGATATGATATTATTTTCTTGCCATAAAATAATATCTTTCCACCTAATAATTAACCATACACGGATTTAAACAATCAAATCTTCAACAAGATCTTCTATCATATCTTCTTGACTTCTTGGGCTCCAAGTAATGACCAAATCAATGAGATATGCTTCCCATAATTATTATCATCCTTTTAAAGATAATAACAACTCTTTCCAGCTGTAGATACACGTCCTTAATGAAGGAAACATGCTCCTTCCATAAATAGACCTCTTACTCGTGGCTGGCTGGCACATTTATCCCTCTGGGACCAATCTCTCTTTCTGTTCTTGTTCTCTGGTTCTCTTGTTCTCTTTGCACCTGTTTTCTCCTGAAACACTTTGGCAAAACTCAAACCATTAAACCTTATGGTGTTTATCATCATCAAAACTCATGGGACTGATCCCGAGAGATCACTTGATTGTTCGACTGGTCCCGAGGGAACATCAGTCCAACAATTTCCCCCTTTTTGATGATGACAAACCCATACATCAAAAATGCATATTATATCAAGTTAAGAAACATAAAACATGCACATGCACACACTGAGTATAGAGAGTTGTTGCTCCCCCTAAAACCAATAGCTTCTTCTGTTGTTGTTCCCCCTGAACACAACATTGATCCTTACCAATTATGTTAGGCAGGACGTTCCCCCTTGGCATAAGCATAAATCTGCATCTCCTTGTGTAAGCTCATCTCTGCAATTTTCCTAACTTCCCCCTTTTGGCATCATCAAAAGGTTAGATCAAACAGAGAATAACACAGAGCTATCACATTCTCAATTGGAACTACTAAAGTTATTTATGCCTGCAAAATTACTACACCGTCAAATTGTTCCCAAAGCAAAACATCATAATAGAGTTCAAAAGCGTCAAACAAAAGAACTCAACAAGACTTTGAAACAATTTTTGTGGGGGATCAACAGCTATGGAGTGAAAAATAGGGTTCCAATCATGTCTTAGCTACTAGAATAACGTTTCCCTAGTTACCTTTCAGGAGCTTAAGACCTTGATCCTCTTTGGCTTCCACCTTTGAACAAAACATACTATGTTTCATTCAACTCAACTTCTCTTGCCGCATTGTTCCCTCTGGAACATCATTCTGCAGTCTTCTTTTGAAGAAATATTCTCTCTTTTCTCCGTTGTTCCCTGGGGAACGAACTTCACTCTTTTCTTTCGTGAGAACTTCTCTCTTTTTCACTCTCATCTTTTCCCTCTTTTTTTTAAGAAAACTCTCATTTTTTCTTTTCTCTCCTTGTCTTTCATTGGCACGCACATGGCCACCCACACTTCTCTTTTTGATCCTTAGAACCTGATCATCCATCTTTTCATTGATCCCTTCTACAATAGGTACCACGCATCTGTAACACCCCGATTTCATAGGCATAAGGGTATTACCGCCAACGACCTTGGATTCCACGGTCCGAAACCGTTTAAGGCTTGAGTATCATAACAGGAGAATAACAAACCAAATCTTATTTTTATAATAAAAGTTGGATTCGGTTACAAAGGCTCTTACATCCTTAGTTGTTTGATAATACAAAAGTAAAGAGTTGCAGCGGAAAAGATAAGTCTCGAAGAGAGACGAAAGCATGTGGGAACCATAAAGTATGGTCAAAAGAAAAGACGTTTTAAAGACTTCTTCCTTCCTTCCTTCTTGTCTCCCTTCCTTCCTGCAGATCTTGATGTCTCCGGCTTCCTTCTGAACAGCCTTCCCTTTCCTATCTGATATCCCCATAAAGGCAAGGAATACCAGACAACCATGTTGGGAAAGAAAGAAGGGATGTTAGTCTAACGCGAGACTAAGCAAGTGGTAGAATAAATTTCGGTTCTCTGAAAGGTTTAGACATGAGGGCATCATAGACCAACGGAAAACCGACTGATGCCCAACAATCAAGGGTTCTTTATAGTGGAACGCATAAGGCTCTTTGAGCGAGAGGTTTATGTGTTTGGCACGGTGTACGAAGGGTAACGAGAGAAGATAGGACTTCCTCGGAATAGGACGTTATTAGGAGATAACGCCTAAGAAAGAAATGTGTTTATAGATTTGTTGGGAACTTTAATCATTCAAGAGTTTGAAAAGCATCCAACATAAATCGAATCGTATCAACCTCATCATAACTCGAAGTTGCCGACAGGGAGGTGGCCACAAGGACGCTTAAACACCTAAACCCATCTTACCATTTTATAGGCGTTTTAACAACTCGAGTCATGCATTCAGATTGGATAGGCGATTGTCAATAATGTGGACCCGGAGTGATTTTCCAAGTTGTACTAATCACCCCGCATTCATTGATTACTATGCACGAAGCACTAATCTTTCATTAGTTATAAATCAATGCACTTTACTTAGTGAATTTTAGAGATAGGCAAGCCCTAATGAGGGACGAACCAAAGTGAGGAACCTAATCCTCAACACTTTGCAAGAGTGTTCACCTCTCTATTCGGAGAGAGGTAGAGTCATGACCCAGTATCAGGAGCCGATAACGAAATATACCTCCTAATACGTTATAAAGAGACAGCGGATCACTAAACCGGCAGTCCCTAACTTAAGCTAATCTAGAGCAAAGTCTCGAAAAGAGACTTGAAACAGTCAAAGGCCACACATCACTGTAGTCCTAAGTCCAAGGCTAATATTCGATAATAATAATGATAAACAATAACAATGGTCATTATTTCTAAGCATAATAATCCTAATCAAGTTATTAGCAAACAAGTTTGTTCCCAACGATTATTTTGATAACGGAAAGCAATTTCACGATTATCGAGTAAGAAAACGAAGAACCATCCACTTGCCTTAAGACGTTCTTAAAAACGCTAATCGAGGCATGGAGTCGAGGCTAGCAAGGCTCTAGACAAGGCCTAAGGCAAGGCAAGACGCAAGGCAAAGGCAAGGCATGGCCCGGGCAACGGCTAGGCAACGGCCCGGGACGAAATGCAAGGTAGGATGCTGGCGGCGGGCGCTGCCCCCTTGGCGGCGGTCACTGCCCCTGGCGGCAGTCGCTGCCTACTGCAGTGACGACGGCGTGATTTTGCAAGCTTCCTCCGATCAGCCCCGGCCACCTTTCGACGAGCTTTTGCCAACAGTAGCAAGAAGAACACTTCTACTTTGTAATGGAAGAGGTTTCAAAGGGAGAGAGGAGAGATTTGGATGTGTTCATCCTTCACCAACACACCCCTATTTATAGTGTTTTCCATCCTCAAATGATCCAGAAAGAGTTGACAAAGTGCCTAATAATCCAAAAGAGGTTGACAATGCATAGTTGACATTGCCCAAAAGGTGTTAGGATTGCTCTCCAAGCAATACTACAACAGACCTCAAAACCCCCGGCGCCCACAATATAAGTGTTCGTCGAGCCACTTGCGTCTGCAGTAAAGCGGCGGTCGCTGCCATTTTGGCGGCGGTCGCTGCCTTTTGGGGACTGGGCAACGTTTTGGTAAAATTGGCATAACGTTTTGGATACTTATCGGAATTGCCTCAAATTTTGAGGGATGAAACTAGACTCCGTTATCTACCATTAGGCTTTGAAATCACTCAATTCTTAGCTCTAATGAAGGTTTTATGAATTTTTGAATTTAAAGTGTCTGTTTAGCGTTATCCAACGCTATTCGGTTAATCGGGTGACCTTTGCCCTTTCTCTTGCGTTCCAAAGACAAAATTGAGTCATAAAACTAAGGAGAATTTCATATTCCATTTTATAAAATTTGTGGATATTACAACAGTACCCCCTTAAAAATAGTTTCGACCCCGAAACTAGCCAGGGCCATAACAACCTGCAAAAGGAAAAAGTAAATCTTTAGAATATCCGATCTTGAAGAGGAGGTACAAGCTGTAGTACCCCCTTAAAGAACTCTGGTTCTTTCCTTAAGATGACAACAAACCTGGGAAACGAATTTGCTCTTGTTGCACGGTTCCCCATGTTTCTGAGGTTGTCTCTTAGTCTTGAGTACAACTTTTGTTGTTCTGCCAACATTCCTTTGTCGATTAAAAGTGATAAAAACGTAGTCTTCTCGACATACTCGGGGCCGAGAAGCACCTTATCTACGTCATTGTTCTAATCACTTGACTACGATGATACTAGTCATTTTTACCCTTATGACATCGCAAATCGTGTCATATAAGCTTTTGGTACGTGGACCTTTTTATCTTACTTTGTCATCCCAACCGGGGTAATCCAATACACAGGTTCGGGCATGAATCAACTTCTAGGATGGTTGCCTACTCAAGCTTCGAGAGAAATTTAAGGGTTTTCCCACTTGAACTAGGTTTTGAGAAGACCAAACGATGAGATTTGAAGATTAATAATGCGTCATTCACTTATGAACTTAGTACATTAATATAATCTTTATTTAGTATTCCGAAGGATACATGATGGCCCAAAATCATCTAACAGATTTCCAAAAATGCGATATCTTCCCAAGGAAGAATAATCGTCTTACAAGACCTAAGCAACGACTATGGCTAAGGTACAACGGGTTTGAGGAAGACTTAATCCTAGATCACAAGCTTCCTAAGCTTGGAAGAACTGAGAAGAGACTAACTACTCTTCGAGGGTAGTAGGCAAGTTGAATTGGTACATCTCGTACAACTGTTGTCCCGGACTTGCAGATGGCATCGGTGTCTTTCCCTTATTTTTCGCAGTAGACGGTACTGAAGTGATCAAGGTAGACGGTACTGAAGTGATCAAGGTAGACCCAGATGGAAGTCTATTACTTTGTGCAACCGACGCTGGCCCAGACTGATTTGCCCCTTCCTTTTTCAGACGATAATAGGAACAAACATGTCCCTCCTTTCCACAATTGAAACAAGTTTTCTTGGGTTTAATACAGTCTCTGTTGATATGGCCCGGTTCACTACAATTGTGGCAAACCACAAAACCTTTCTTTTGCCCAGACTTTTTAGAAGGGTCGCTCGTGAATGGATCAAATTTGCTTTTCTTTGCCCATTCACACGCTTGCGGTGTTGCAGACCGCTTGGATCCTCCTTGACCCTGATAGTAAGGTTTCCCCCCACTATCCTT
The DNA here is from genome assembly GCA_934048045.1 of Polygonum aviculare. Classification (NCBI taxonomy): domain Eukaryota; kingdom Viridiplantae; phylum Streptophyta; class Magnoliopsida; order Caryophyllales; family Polygonaceae; genus Polygonum; species Polygonum aviculare. Next base: position 18,740,550 of record OW204028.1, read on the forward strand.
CTTCTTTTCAGCTTCGCCTAAGGTGACCTCCATTCTGTAGGCATGGTCAACATACTCCTCAAGCGATAAGAAGGTACGAGTGCTCATCCATGATTTGATAGTATCGCTCATCCAAGTATGGAGGCGACAACACTTCGCCTCCTCGGCGGCAAACTCCGGCCTGGCATATTGGAGCAAATGATCAAACTTCTTTGCCCTCTCCATTACACTTAATCCCTCCACCTTGGGATTATACAGCTCATCCTGCTTCTTGTCTTGCATTGCAGGCGAAAAGAATCGGTTCATTATTTTTCCCTTGAACATTGCCCAATTTAGTTCGGGATGGTCAGGGAGTTTGGAATTCTCCCACCATTCATTCGCTCCGTCCCTAAGTTGCAATGCCGCAATATGCACTTTTTCCGCTTCGGTGCAACGCGTATTCCTAAGCAACTTCTCTATGTGAGAGAGCCAGTAGTGAACGCTAGCAGGCTCTTTAGCACCATTGAAGGTCTCGGGCTTGAGAGAGAAAAAACTTCAATGATTTGTAGAACTCAGACGTATGAAAACGAGCATGGTCGGCTCCTAGGTTCACTATAGGAACTACCTCTGCGGCATTCGGTTGATTTGCTACAGCCTCAGGTATCGCTTCTTGAAGCATCTGTTGGAACATGACCTTGAACATCGCAATGCTCGCGACATCAAAAGTTAAAGTCGGAGTTGCTGCTGGTACTTGGTTGTTTCCACGAACTCCGGACTCCATTCCTCTGTCACCACCCCCGTCTGGGACATTGACATTTGGGTTAAAATTTCTTCGAGTCTTCACCATCTGTAGTGAAGAACAATTGTTTCCATTAATCACAATCGTTGCACTAGGCGTGGAAAGAGCACAACTTATAGACGTAAACATAGAATATTTGTAATCCTATATTGGCGGACGAAGGCACTTGGAAGGAAGTTATTTATAGAACAAAACCGCTCCTTGACGTCTGTTACAAGGAGGTTTTAATAAAATCAACTTCTCGAGTTCTGTTACGAGAAGATTCGGTAGAAAGTCGACTCCTTGAATTCTGTTACAAGGAAATTAGAAAATTCGAAGGAAGTATTTTTTTTTTGACTACTTGAAAGTTGGAGTTTTAATAAATAACAAAAATCACGAGTGATGTTTCTTTTAAAACAACGTTTAGATGTAAACCTCGAATTTTAAAACTCATGAAGAAGAAAACTCAACAAGGAGAAAAATTTATTCCTATTCTTTTTCAATAGGAATAGTATTTCAAAACCCAAATCGTTTTAAGGAAGTTTGATAAAACTTCGGGTTTAAAATAAATCGTTTTAGCTCTGATACCACAACTGTAACACCCCGATTTCACAGGCATAAGGGTAATACCGCCAACAACCTCGCATTCCACAGTCCGAAGCCGTTTAAGGCTTGAGTATCATAACACGAGAATAACAAACCAAATCTTATTTTTATAACAAAAGTTGGATTCGGTTACAGAGGCTCTTACATCCTTAGTTGTTTGATAATACAAAAGTAAAGAGTTGCAGCAGAAAAGATAAGTCTCGAAGAGAGACGAAAGCATGTGGGAACCATAAAGTATGGTCAAAACAAAAGACATTTTAAAGACTTCTTCCTTCCTTCCTTCTTGTCTTCCTTCCTTCCTGCAGATCTTGATGTCTCCGGCTTCCTTCTGAACAGCCTTCCCTTGCCTATCTGATATCCCCATAAAGGCAAGGAATACCAGCCAACAATGTTGGGAAAGAAAGAAGGGATGTTAGTCTAACGCGAGACTAAGCAAGTGGTAGAATAAATTTCGGTTCTCTGAAAGGTTTAGACATGAGGGCATCATAGACCAACGGAAAACCGACTGATGCCCAACAGTCAAGGGTTCTTTATAGTGGAACGCATAAGGCTCTTTGAGCGAGAGGTTTATGTGTTTGGCACGGTGTACGAAGGGTAACGAGAGAAGATAGAACTTCCTCGGAATAGGACGTTATTAGGAGATAACGCCTAAGAAAGAAATGTGTTTATAGATTTGTTGGGAACTTTAATCATTCAAGAGTTTGAAAAGCATCCAACATAAATCGAATCGTATCAACCTCATCATAACTCGAAGATGCCGACAGGGAGGTGGCCACAAGGACGCTTAAACACCTGAACCCATCTTGCCATTTTATAGGCGTTTTAACAACTCGAGTCATGCATTCAGATTGGATAGGCGATTGTCAATAATGTGGACCCGGAGTGATTTTCCAAGTTGTACTAATCACCCCGCATTCATTGATTACTATGCACGAAGCACTAATCTTTCATTAGTTATAAATCAATGCACTTTACTTAGTGAATTTTAGAGATAGGCAAGCCCTAATGAGGGACGAACCAAAGTGAGGAACCTAATCCTCAACACTTTGCAAGAGTGTTCACCTCTCTATTCGGAGAGAGGTAGAGTCATGACCCAGTATCAGGAGCCGATAACGAAATATACCTCCTAATACGTTATAAAGAGACAGCGGATCACTAAACCGGCAGTCCCTAACTTAAGCTAATCTAGAGCAAAGTCTCGAAAAGAGACTTGAAACAGTCAAAGGCAACACATCATCGTAGTCCTAAGTCCAAGGCTAATATTCGATAATAATAATGATAAACAATAACAATGGTCATTATTTCTAAGCATAATAATCCTAATCAAGTTATTAGCAAACAAGTTTGTTCCCAACGATTATTTTGATAACGGAAAGCAATTTCACGATTATCGAGTAAGAAAACGAAGAACCATCCATTTGCCTTAAGACGTTCTTAAAAACGCTAATCGAGGCATGGAGTCGAGGCTAGCAAGGCTCTAGACAAGGCGTAAGGCAAGGCAAGACGCAAGGCAAAGGCAAGGCACGGCCCGGGCAACGGCTAGGCAACGGCCCGGGACGAAATGCAAGGTAGGATGCTGGCGGCGGGCGCTGCCCCCTTGGCGGCGGTCACTGCCCCTGGCGGCGGTCGCTGCCTACTGCAGTGACGACGGCGTGATTTTGCAAGCTTCCTCCGATCAGCTCCGGCCACCTTTCGACGAGCTTTTGCCAACAGTAGCAAGAAGAACACTTCTACTTTGTAATGGAAGAGGTTTCAAAGGGAGAGAGGAGAGATTTGGATGTGTTCATCCTTCACCAACACACCCCTATTTATTGTGTTTTCCATCCTCAAATGATCCAAAAAGAGTTGACAAAGTGCCTAATAATCCAAAAGAGGTTGACAATGCATAGTTGACATTGCCCAAAAGGTGTTAGGATTGCTCTCCAAGCAATACTACAACAGACCTCAAAACCCCCGGCGCCCACAATATAAGTGTTCGTCGAGCCACTTGCGTCTGCAGCAAAGCGGCGGTCGTTGCCATTTTAGCGGCGGTCGCTGCCTTCTGAGGACTGGGCAACATTTTGGTAAAATTGGCATAACTTCTTGGATACTTATCGGAATTGCCTAAAACTTTGAGGGATGAAACTAGACTCCTTTATCTACCATCAGGCTTTGAAATCACTCAATTCCGAGCTCTAATGAAGGTTGTATGAATTTTTGAAGTTAAAGTGTCCGTTTAGCGTTATCCAACGCTATTCGGTTAATCGGGTGACCTTTGCCCTTTCTCTTGTCGTTCCAAAGACAAAATTGAGTCATAAAACTAAGGAGAATTTCATATTCCATTTTATAAAATTTGTGGATATTACAGCATCCTAGAGCATAGACATGATATGGAATAAAAACAGGTTGTGTTTGGATAACACGTTAAGGACAAAGACATATAATGTATCCAAACAAAATATGGGGTAGGGATTTTTTTACATCCAAGGTAATTGGTCCCAGTTGTGGGCTAACAAAAAACGGGTTCATAGGGACTGATCGGTCCGGGATCGGAGGGTCTCACAATTTAAATTTATAAAACCGAACCTCAAATTGTAGTAAAGAGGTAGGGTGTCGAACACACGGGAGTTCGTGCGTCGAGAGTACCCGAAAAGACTAAAAAGAGGAGAAAAGAAAGGTAAAACAAAGGAAAACAAAAGAGATCTCCTCGGACCGACACAAAGTCACTTCGGTCCGAGGGTGGATCGAGGTCGAGTTGGTGGGGACCGACGTGGTGCAAGTCGGGCCCGATGTACTGGGTAACTCGGTCTTGTTCAAAAAGTAGATCGGTCTTGGGTTTTTGGGTTCCTCCCCCAACTAGACTTGGATATTCAACCTCAATTCAACCAATAAGTGTTTGATTCTAGTGAGATCGAGGTTGTTCGCCCCGAATCCCTCCAATCTACACCTCGACCCAAGGGAGTTTTCACTTCACCTTCGATGCTAGAAACTTGTGATGGAATCGAGATGCTCTCGCTTACTCTTACCAATCACAAGCCCTAGATCCCTTGCTTTCGCAAGAGAATTGAAGCTCAATGTAGAGAGGATTCACAAATCAAGCACTCAAGGCTATGAAATTGGGGTTTTCCACCCAAATCTAGCTAGGGGATTCCCCCATAGCCCAAGACTATGGAATCTACTCCATATGGTAAGAGAAAAGCATAATCAAAAGGGAAATCAAGCAAAACTCAATCATCAACATCCAACCAAACTCCAATTGCATTCAAATCCAAAATGTCTACAAAATCCAAGTCTCAATTCTACTAGATCAAAGCAAAACAAAGTGCAAAACTCACAAATCTCCCTCTCTAGGCCAACGATCTCCTCTCCTCTTCCTTCTTCCTTCTTCTCCTTGCTCTCCAAGTCTTCCTTGAGCCTTTAGAGAGTGAATTTGGTGTGGTGTTGTGTGTGCCCCTCGTCCCCCTCCTCCTCCTCCCTTCTTTTCTTTCCCTCTTCTCCTTCTCTCCTCTTCCTTCCTTTGATCACTAATCACCTCTCTTAACCTCCTCCTTGGATTGGGGACCAAGGAATCCCAATTTAGAAAGGGGCAAATGTGGAAAGTTGCTAAAAATATGCCTTGGGGAACAATCCAATCCGTTGCCGACTTGGACCGACACGGAACTACATCGGGCCCGACGTTGAAGAACGTCGGTCTTGGTCACTGGGTGCTCGATCTCGGGCCCGACTTGGTGTATCTCGGTCCTGGGCCTCGATCCTTGTCTTCTTCTTGGGTTTCCTTTGGTTCCACTTCATTCTGGACTTGGCTCTTGCATTCCTTGACTTGACTCCTTCATTAGCTCCTCTTAATTGTCCTCATTCTTGCCATTTTACCTACAAAGTCAAACAAACTCGCATAGTTTCCGACTCTTGAAGAAAACCGGGAACTAAGCTAAAAAGGAACCAAAACTAACAAAGAAGAGAATGAAAAACAGATATTTACAAAGGAAATTAACTACTAAAACACCACCAAAACGAGAGACATCAGAATACCCCATACTTAAACTTGCTTGTCCTCAAGCAATAACATTGTAAGTAAGACCGAAGCATAATCTTCAAGTAAAGCCTCATATGAAAAATCAATCAAGTAAGCACAAGTGATAGACATGCTAGCAAGATTATATCATTGCACATGATCAAGTGTTCAAGGAATAAAGTCTAATGCAACAAAGTCTCACTTTAGGTATGTGAAATGTGTATCACTCATCATGTGTTTAGGCTTAGCAATGAACACTCAAACTCAAAAATCATGCAAGTGTTGGGCCGTTAGAAATCCGAGCCCACAACGCAATAGAGGAGAAGCCCATAATCAGAATTATCGCCAACAACCGATTGAGAGAATCCGTTAATTTCGCATATCATTAATGCTGCAACGGTATTGTAGCAACGGGATACGGGATCATAACTCCAAGGGCGAAAATCAAGGGATTTGCTCCTTGATTGCCAACGGCTAAGTCAAAGGCAAGAATCTTGGGCATTTATAACAAATCTTCACCATAAATTCAGGCGAGATCTTAGGGATTTCTTCATTAATGAGCAACGGTCTTATTAGAAGAATTGCAGCATTATAAAAGGCAAGGAAGGCCCTCAAGAGAAGGGGAGGGATACAACTCTCGGACACAATTCTCTACACCCACAAAACACTCTCAAATTCATATATTCTAGCTATTTCTTTTGTTTTAAGGAGAAAGATGATCTCTTGTAACAATCGAGGAGTTCATATACATACACACGACCAATACAAACGATCCTAAGCATTCTTCAAATTTCTTTGATTATATCTGTTTTGCATTCGTTTATTCAATTTATGTTTGTTATTTCTTTTCGATTTACATCTTATTCGTAACTTGTAACGCGTTGTGACGACTTTGTGACTAGGATTCCCTCATTATAGCGAAGTAACACGTTTACGTGGTTAATTCGCCCAAAACAATTGGCGCCCACCGTGGGGCCCTAGCCAAAAAAGAAGCCACGCCGGAGCAAGTTGCGAAATCTTCATCAACATGGACGTAACTCTTAGCCATGAGTTATCAAAGCCGCGACATGGGGGTCAATTGCCCATACATTATGTGAGTAAAACTCTACTTGATGCAGAAACGAGGTATTCTCCTATAGAAAAATTGGTTTTATCTTTGGTAATGGCTTCAATAAAATTACGTCCTTATTTCGAAAGTCATTCTATCATTATGAGAACTAACCACCCGATGAAGAGTATCATGTCAAAACCAAAGTTGTCAGGTCAATTCACTTGAATAAGTACGACATCACATACGAGCTTAGGACAACTATGGAGTCACAAGCATTGGCAGATTTCGTGAACGACTTCACCCCTACCCCTTTCGAGTTAGAAGAACATGACGTGTTACAGGACTGGGGGTAGTCCTGAAATCACCACTGGGGGTAGCTCGAAGCTATAACAAACGCGTTAACGCAAAGGTGCTTACGAGTTATCGGAACACAAAGCTATATCCTTTCTGAATAAGGTACATAACAAAACTGTCTTCTCAACATCTTTACATTTCCCCACACATACACACCGTTCTACTACACGATTCAGAAAAAACGCTCTTACGCGTACATGCAAAATTCAGAAAGAAACGCTCTTACGCGTACATGACATCGACTGTTGGGACGATATTAAGGACGACAGTCATTAATATTTAAACCAATAATGATCGTCCCTTGTTTTGATAATGACAAACTCAAAAGTATTTGATAAGTTGTCCAAGTGTTGATCTCAGGTAAGTCCAGTGGACGCACATGAGCGAAAAGGACAACAAGTGAACGACAGTCCCTAAGCTGTAGGGACGCACGTCATCAGAACCTCCAAAGCTGAACGTAATTGGTGAAGTTCCTGCGAAGATAGGACGGCGTCCTCATCAAGAAGGGACGCGCGCCAAAATACGGACGAGGTTCAAATTCAAATCAAGGCCGCCCCAACATGATTACATCATCGTCCGGCCTTAGTCCTCAGAAGGAAGTTTCCTTTGTCTGGGCACGTGTAGACAATGCCAAAGACGTCGCTTTCCCAGCGATGGTCCCCTGCCCACGCGGAGGCTTCCCAAGCGTCAACAGAGTTGACTTCCTCAAGAGGCTCATCGCACCGTTGATCAAAGCCCAAGGATCCTGCCAAGTCTCAGAGGACGCTAGAGGACAAGAACCACTTTCGCTATAAATACCCTCCCAAGGGTATGCATAGCGTTGGTGGACTTTGAAGACTTTCTCTCAAGCTCTCCCGAAGCATTCAAGAACATCAACGAAGATCGAGAAGATCAAGTGAGCTTGAAGCAAGAGAAAGAAAGTCCAACCACATCAAATCCAATTCAAACCACAAATCAATTAGAGTTGTAGTTTGTCTCTCACAACGAACCGTGAGAGACGTGAGTGATAGCTTCCTTATAGCTAAGAGTGTTAGGTTACTTGTTAGGTTGAAAGGAGTGTTACTAGTGAGACTAAGGACGGACGCTTAGCTCAGAGAAGTGTAACGACTCGCCTAAATTGTAAGGACTCACTCTCAATAAGATAAGGGACGGCTATTGAAAATCCTCCAACGGAGGTAGAGGTTTACCCATAAGACTAGTTGGTCTTAGTGGGGTTCCTCTATAAATACTCGTGTCTATTCTCTTATCTTGTTTCCTGTTAAGTCTATTTTCCGCTGCACTAAAGGACGTCCTTAACCCAGTTAAGGACGCCTTCATTAACGACTTACGATCCAACAATTGGTATCAGAGCAGGCGCTCTAAATTTTGTTGAGTTGCAGGTACAAGATGGACATGGAACCTATTGGAATCTCCTTTGTGAAGCCTCCTCGCCTGACGGACGGCAACTTCAACCGCTGGAAGATCCGCTTCGAGAACTTTTGCAGAAGTCAAAATTATCAATGCTGGAGAGTGATCATGAAAGGTGATCTTGTCGTCCCTGATGACAAGAAAGATAAAGAGGACGAGTGGGGTCCTGACGAGTTCAAGCTTTTGGAAACAAACGCTAAGGCAATATGCTTCCTTCAAGCGCCCCTTTGCGAGAGGGACGCCACCCGAGTTAGCAATTTGGCAACGGCCAAACTACAATGGGAAGCTCTTGAGAAGTACCATGTAGGTACGGCGGAGATGAAGGAAGACGTTAAGCTTGAGATCAAACGTGAGTTCTATGCCTTCAGAATGCTGCCTTATGAAACTGTCAAGGACTATTCATACCGCTTTGAAGCTCTAGTGATCAAGATGCGAAATTTGTGCATCCCAGAAGCTGAAATCTCAATGAGGAACAGAGTTGGAGTAGTCATTGATGGTCTTACAGGGAAATGGAATTTTGATAGGACTACGTTCAAGGAGAATACAACCAACAAGACCCTGGATATGGAAGAGATCTATGGGAAGCTGAGAGGCTATGAAGCAAGAAGGGAAGCTGATATGGCTGAATTAGCTAGGAACCCTCAGACAGATCTCGCCTTGATGTCATCAACCCTAGAGTACGCTGAGTATCTGCGTCACCAAAGAGAACTTGCTTTAATGGTGGAAGCAAACAAAAATGAGAATCGTGAAAGGATGCGTGCACAAGCTCTAAGAGAAAAGGAAAGCAAAACTAAGGAACAACTCGAAGAAGAGGAAGAGCTTGCCCTTCTACACAAGGTTGCCCGCTTATGGGGTAGAAGGACCAGAGATTTCAAGAAATACAAGATGCCTTACAAAAAGGAGAGTCCCAAGTATACAGAGGCAGAAATGAAGGAACTTACTTGCTACAAGTGTAACAAGAAAGGACACTTTGCCAAAAAGTGTACTACAAGACTAAACTTAAAAGAAATGAAGATGAAGGCCCTTTTGGGAGCGTGCGACGCCGCATGGGATAAAGTGAGTTCGGATGATGAAGAGCCTGAAGGACCAGTGGCGTACATAGCCATCGAGGACGCCTCAGATAATGAACAAGTGGCGTACATGGCTGTGGAGGACGCCCCAGTTCTTGAAGAGGACGCTCCTGAAAGGGAACAAGAGGTAACTCGTGAATCCTTGATGACTTCTTTAGAAAATTGTTCTAAGTCCAAACTTATTAAACTCATTGGCAAGATCATGGAAGAAAGTGTGATCATGCAACATAGAATGGATGAACTTGAACTTGAAAATGAAAATATTCTGGTTGAATGTGAGAACTGTGCTACAGTGTCTTTGCAACTAGAGTCCTCACGTGAAGAAACTAAGTCTCTGAAAAATGAAGTGATGTGCCATAAACTAGAGAACGCCAAGCTTAGGGAAGAAGTAAAAGTGTTAGGAAAGAGTCCTGTAGTAGAGGAAGTTAGACCAATAGTGTTTGTCCCAGCCAAGAGAGGACTAGGCTATGAGTCTGACTCCAGGAACTCCCTCCCTAGCGACTTTGAGGCAAGCAAAACTTCAGAACTTGAATTGGAAAAGGAAAAGACCAAGAATCTCCTTGAAAGAATTAGAGTCCTAGAAAGTGGAGAGAAAGGTCAAAAGGACTACTACACTAACTCCACCAGTCATAGGATCTACAAGAAAATTGCAAAGGGGGAAGGTTCAAAAGTCTGTGACCCTCAAAAGATGAAAAAGAACAAAATCCAACGTCCTAACAAAACGTACTACCTTGGTACTTACTACAGGACGTGTTGGTATTGTGGACAAGGAGATCACTTTAAATATGAATGTTTAAAACTGAAGAACGACATTGAAAATGGTAAAGCTGCTAGGACCAACATTGAAAATAAAAAGTCCGTCCCTAAGGAGAACTCTAGACGTCCTAGACGTTCTAAGATTTCTTTCCGAAAGCATGCTATTTCAAATGATGTGAATATAAGTGACTACATGCCAGAACCAATGTTCTATTTTTGTAACGAACCAGGTAAGGAACACCTTGCCTGGGTCGCCAAACACTAACTTTGGTTTGGCAGGTGGAAGTGAGGGGACGCCCATGGACCATCGATAGTGGCGCCTCGAATCATATGACAGGAAGCCAGATCCATCTCACTTCTATCCAAAGTAGCGCCACGGGAGGAACTGTCTCGTTTGGCAATAAGGGCAAGGGAAAGATCAAAGGGACGGGAACTGCTATCCTCAATCCATCCATCAAAGCGACAAATGTTAGCCTTGTTGAAGGACTTGGTTTCAACCTCCTGAGCGTCTCTCAAATGTGTGATCAAGGTGAAAACCTAGTCACATTTGACTCAAAGGAGTGCCTCGTCATCAACAAGAAATCAAACAAAGTCGTCCTCAAAGGAGTCCGAAAGAACAATGTCTACATCTTCAATCAGGAGTTCAAGCCAAAATCTGAGTTGTGCTTATCTGTGTCAAAGGAGGACGCTGACCTCTGGCATCGCCGACTTGGCCATGCTGGACCAAGCACAATCTTCAAGCTTCATCAAAGAAATCTTGTGAAAGGTCTTCCCCAAATTGATCTTGAGAAAATTGAATAGTGTGAAGCCTGTATCAAAGGAAAGCAAACAAGAACGTCTTTTAAGTCAAAGAACGAGGTCAGCACAAAGAAACCTTTGGAACTTCTCCATATGGATCTTTCTGGACCAATGAAGACGTTGAGCTATGGTGGAAAGAGGTACATTTACGTTTTTGTAGATTATTATTCTCGATTCACCTGGGTTATTTTCTTAGCTTCAAAAACAGATTGCTTCAACGCATTCAAAGTCTTCATCAAACAAGTGGAAGTTGCGCTTGAGACGCCTCTCAAATCCATAAGATCAGATCATGGGACGGAGTTTCAAAACTCAGAGTTCGTGGCCTATTGTGATCAACATGGAGTCTCTCACAACTTCTCAGCTCCAAGGACTCCTCAACAAAATGGAGTGGTGGAAAGAAAGAATAGGACGCTGGAGGATATGGCAAGAACTATGCTTTTAGCTAATAGCGTCCCCAAGTACTTCTGGGCGGAAGCTATTGCTACAGCGTGCTACATTGTCAATCGAGCCATGATCCGTCCTTTACTAAGAAAGACGTCCTATGAGTTGTTGAACGGAAGAAAGCCTCGCATCGACTACTTCAAAGTCTTTGGATGCAAATGCTTTGTTCACAACAATGATAAAGAGAGACTTGGAAAGTTTGATGCAAGAAGTGACGAAGCTATATTCCTTGGGTACTCTCTCACCAGCAAAGCATATAGAGTTTTCAACAAAAGGACTCTAAAGCTTGAGGAGAGTATTCATGTTGTGTTCAAAGAAAGTGCCTCTCACAAAGAAAAATCAAGTGGGAAAGATCGCTCATACTCTAATCAGCAGGATGACTCCGACGATGAAGTTGACCTTGGGACATCTGGAAAATACTATGTTCCTAAGGACGCTTTTCAAAACCCTGAAGAAGTCTCAATGGAAGTCCCCAGTGCTGCTCAGGAAATTCTCTCTCGGAGTGAATCACCCGGTCAACTTGATGGTGCTGAATCAAGTCTTCAAGGTGAACAACGTCAAGAAGTGGACGCTCAACCTGAGGGGGAACACTCTGAGCCTTTCAATGAAGACGACGGGTTTGATTCCGATGAATCTGACTGGACGGACCCTAGATGTACTCCTGCAAAGGACGATATTCATAAGGGATCCATTCTTTCAAGACTTCATTCAACAGATCAAATCATCTCAGACATGTCAAAAGGAGTTCAAACAAGATCAGCTGTGAATCAGTCCCATAATGCCAACATAGCGTTTTGTGCCTTCAACGCCTTTGTGTCCTTAATTGAACCTAAGAACATAAAGGAGGCACTTCAGGATGCTGATTGGATTCAAGCCATGCAAGAAGAAATTAATCAGTTTGAAAGGAACAAGGTTTGGACCCTCGTCCCTCGTCCAAGAAACAAAAACATAATAGGGACGAGGTGGGTCTACAAGAACAAGCTTGATGAGAGTGGTCGTGTATCAAGAAATAAAGCAAGGCTCGTGGCTCAAGGCTATAGACAAGAGGAAGGAATCGACTATGATGAGACCTTCGCTCCTGTTGCCAGAATTGAAGCCATTCGCCTCCTTATCGCCTATGCCGCTCACAAAGGGTTCAAGCTTTTTCAAATGGATGTCAAAACCGCCTTCCTCAACGGCAAGCTCAAAGAAGAAGTGTACGTCGCACAACCTCCAGGATTTGAGGACGCTGATCACCCTGATCATGTGTACTTCTTGGACAAGGCACTCTATGGACTCAAGCAAGCCCCTCGTGCATGGTACGATAGGTTTGCGTCCTTCCTCTTGTCCAACGGGTACACACGAGGTAACATTGATAAAACACTCTTCTTAAAGAAAGTCCTTAAAGATGTCTTGATTGTCCAAGTCTATGTCGATGACATAGTCTTTGGAAGCACTAACATGAAACTTGTAGAGGAATTCAAGAACTTGATGAGTAGTGAGTTTGAGATGTCCCTCATAGGAGAGCTCAACTTCTTCTTGGGACTCCAAATCACTCAGCTTAAAGATGGGACGCGCATTCATCAACAAAAATACATCCGTGAAATGCTCGAGAAATATGGGATGAACTCATCGAAACCCATTGATACTCCCATCTCCCCTAACACTCGCCTTTATGCTGATGAAGAAGGCAAGAGCGTAGATCAAGAGCTCTACAGAGGAATGATAGGATCCTTGCTATACCTAACGGCAAGTCGTCCCGACATCATGTTCGCTGTGTGCTTATGTGCTCACTTCCAAGCAAATCCAAAGGAGTCCCACATGCAAGAAGTGAAGAGAATCTTCAGATACCTCAAAGGACGGGATGACCTATGCCTATGGTATCCCAGAAAGACGTCCCTAAACCTGGTAGCGTACTCTGACGCAGATTACGCTGGCCATGTGGTGGATAGGAAGAGCACCTCAGGAATGGCTCAATTCCTGGGCTCGTGCCTTGTATCTTGGGGATCCAAAAAGCAAAACTCCGTGGCACTCTCAACTGCAGAAGCTGAGTATGTTGCTGCTGCTTCATGCTGCTCGCAAGTCCTATGGATCAAGTACCAACTTGAAGATTATGGTACGCTACTCAACACAGTCCCTATCTTGTGTGATAACACTAGCGCTATAAGTATTGCCAAAAATCCTGTTCATCATTCTAGGACGAAGCATATTCATATAAGACATCACTTTCTTCGTGATAATGTTTAACTTGGATTGATTAGAGTGGATCATGTTAGGACTGAGGACCAAGTGGCCGATATCTTCACAAAAGCACTTGATAGACGTCCCTTCGAGCACCTCCGGTTGCTTTTGGGGATGATAACTTTTAAATGATCAAGTCCCGTTCTATTATTCCCTCTATGATTGGCTATGTTTTGTTGAGATCTTGTCTTAAAGTGTGTCATGCATTTAAAGTCATCTTTAAAGGACGCTAGTCTAAGATATGTGATTTCACTTGTGTTTTTGAATGTTATTCATTTCGCTTTTCATCTCAAGAGTATCCCTGATCACCCTACCCTCATTACAAGCCGAAATGATGGGAACTCTAAGCTTACCCAGGCCGAGAATCTTGCAAACGCGTCCTATGAGCGTTCTTTGTTTTATCTTTACGGGACGTACTTGCTTGATTTTCAAAAATGGTTCTAAGTGATCAAAGGGACGAATGTTAAGAGCTGAGAGTTGTCCGTACAGAGTTCTAAGTTCAGAGGTTGAGAACAGTGTCTGGGACGCCGTGGTTCAGTTCAGTGGTGTGTAGTGTTGTGTTGATAGGACGCCAGCTTGGAGTCCTTTGCAGTTGTGAGAAGTTTGAATGTTTGAATTTGGGAAGATGAACCGTCTTCGAGAAGCTTCAGCGAAGATCCCGGGATACGCGCGAACAGTGCTCAACAACTATGTTTCTTAGTAAAGAAGAAAGCCACGTGTGGGAAGGCGGGTGGAGGAAGCCGAGTGTAAAGACCCTGTTACCCCTGACCGTCCAACTTCGTCTTCTTCCTATAAATACCCACCTGTGCATTCCGAAAACCTTTCTTCGCTCATCTGTTGTTTGCACACTTATAGAAATCTCTCAAAGATCTTCACAATCTTCAAACGCATCCCGAAATCTCTCTCCAAACCCTAATCCTCCTCTATTTAAACCATCTCAAAAATGGCCAACACAAGAGCTTCAACAAACCCCTCACCATCGTCGGCGGCGAAAAACCCCTCCTCCTCAAAATCTCCTCCGGTGAAAGGTCGGTCCTTAATGGAATCCAGAGGCAGACCCTCCGGCCGCCAAGAACCGCCTCGCCACCATTCTTCATCCCTGTCCACCCAACGCCGCCACTCCAACACCCCTCCCCAGCCCCTTCGCTCCCAACCTCCACCACAACGACAACAACCCCGCTCTCAATCCAAGTCCCAGCAAAAGAGGTTCTCATTTCTGGAGAAGCCCTTCAAACCCGAGCCTGAGACAGACCAAGGGCACGCCGGTAAAGGCTCCGTTTTTAAACTTCCGTCCCAACCCAAACGCCGTCCTCCCCTTGACCGTCTCATTGAGGACTGGCTTGAAAAAGAGCCAAGGACGCTCGCCAACATCTGTCTGAGGGCGTCCACTCATGAACATCCTCCCAAAATCCAAAGACTCCTCCACTACTTCATGATCACCTACGTCCAACCCCGCCTCAAAGAAACCAATCACACCAACCCACCGTTCATGGGGCCAGGAATCATTTCTGACTCCTTTGGTGGAACCGTGGACGAGCTCGCCAAACTGCTCCCGGCTATAATGGAGTTTGTTGTGGCTCCTGCGGGCTCCGTCCCTTCCCAGAAACGCAAAAGGCCTTCCTCTCCCCCTCTGTCCAAATCGCTCCAACTTAAAGGCCCTTCTTCCTCTCCACCAAAGCCAGTCCCTTCCTCCCCTCCTCCCGCCCCAAAGCGACGCCTCAAGTCCTATGCTCAACTTGAGGGCGTCACAGATGAAGAAATGGCCGCCATTCGCCTCTCCAAAATTCAACTGGAAAAAGAGGAGACGGCGCGCCAAGAGCAAGAGCTAGCAGATAAGGAAGCCGTTGAGAAGGCGATCCAAGCGAGTATGCAGGACCTTCGTCAACTCCCTCCACCTCCTCCAAGGGTAGAGGACGCTCCTCAGGTCCAGGACAAGGACGTTCCTCCAGTACAGGTCCAGGCCGAGGACGCAACCCCTGCTACGCTGCCGCCTCCTCCCTCTGCTCCGCTCAAGGTGAAGCCAATCTCAATGGTTCCACCCAGCACTTCATCCGCTCCCCCCACTAAAGCTAAGATCCGCACTCCTACTCCCTCTCCTCCTAGAGCTTCAACTCCTCCTCCTCCGCCTGCTCCGGCCGTAGAGGAAGCTGCTCAAGTTAAAGGGACGCCTCTTCCAACCGTCCCTACAGAGTCCTTGGCAAGGACTCCAGCGGTGGACGCGCCTCCCACTGAACAGGTGTCCACTGCTGAGGACACGGCAATGGTTGAGTTCCAAGAACAAAGGAACGAAGCCTCCGATGAAGAGGATGCCCCTCCCCAAGATGATGAACCTGAGGACGAGGAGGGAGATGGAGATGAAGAAGACGCGGGTGATGAAGTGATCGTGAGAAATGGCTCCAAGCAGAAACGCTTCAAGAAAATCCTCTCACCGCTTCTCTTCACAGCCCAGTTTCTGGCAGAGAACCAGCGCCAAGAGTTCTTGGACCTTCTGGAGTTCCAGGGATGGACGCACTTGGGGCTGAGGCCGCTGATGTTGACCCTGATGAGGTTCTCCGTTTCTACTCCAAGTTCGAAATCACAGAAGTAAGCGGGAAGGCTCAGGGGACTTTTGAAATAGATGGGGACGAGTATTCCGTTGCTGAGGGCACCGTCCACAAAATGCTAGGCCTGCGTCCTTCTCCTCCGGATTCGCTGCATGATCTGCCTTGCAAGAACTTTGCCCGCTTCTCCCAGGACGAAATCCTCAACAGAATATTCAATGGGAGACAGCCAGCTGCTAAGGACAGAGTCGCTCATTGCCTCACCAAGACGGGCGTCCTTACGCACCACTTTATTGTGCGCATGGTCGTCCCCCGCCAAGAGAAGAAGTCCATTGTTCAAATCACTGATAGCATTCTCTTGGACGCCTTCTTGGAACGCCAGCCGATAAACTTGCCCCGGGTAATCTTGGAACATATGGGCAAGTGCACAGGAGGCAGGCACTCTCTTCCCTTCCCCGGCCTGGTCAAGCAAATTCTGAAGCAGCAAGGACTCTATGCTCCTAAACAAGAGCGTTCCTTTGGCATTCATTGGGACGTCAGGCAAATCACACTCCAACCCGTTGGAAAACTCAGGTGTGATGAGCCCCTCCCGTCCGTCAAGCGCCAAATGGAAAAGGAACGAAAAGAGGCTGAGCGGAAAGCCAAAGCTGAGAGGAGAGCTCAAGTTGTTGATGCTGCTGAAACTAGGGAAGGCGACCCTGAAGCTGAAACTGTTCAAGTAATTGGGACGCCAGCTGAGGACGCTGCTGATGAAGAGGACGAGCTCGATGGTATGAGCATCCCTGATGAGGCCGAGAAGCACTCTACAAAGTCTCTGATGGGCATGATGATCGAGAACCAGTGCATAATGATAGATCTGATTCAACAGGTTCACGACACCCTTCACGTCCACACAGAACTTCTTGAGCGCAACAACGAGCTCCTTGCCCAGAACAACCATCTTCAGGAGCAACACCTCAAGGCTCTTGGCAAGCGTCCCCGCAAATGATCACATTCCTCTTCTCTAACCCTGAAACAATTTATCATTTCTTTTGTTTTTTTTTAAGACAATGGGACGCTGTCCCCGTTTTGAACACCTTTTGTGAATGTCTGTAATGAACGTACTCTTTTCTCATTCTGAATGCCATTCACTACATTTGTGCTTCATTTTGTCTAAGCGTTCTTTACTTTAGTTATGACTTTGTGCTTACATGCTTTTCCACTTGTTCTCCTTTTCGATGATGCCAAAAGGGGGAAGTATAGTTTTGCAGAGATGCGATTAGCTTTAAGTTTTCATAGAAAGCATGTGCTTAGGGGGAATTTCGGCCAAGTCCAAAGGACGCTAGTTAGGAATAAATTAGAACGCACTTAAAAGAATGTGTTGCATGTCAACCTAAGCTGAAAAGCAAATCAAGTGTAGTTTTCTCAGGCTAAAAGCTTTACTTCTGTGCGCATTATTTGAAAGAGTTTGTCATCATCAAAAAGGGGGAAATTGTTGGGACGATATTAAGGACAACAATCATTAATATTTAAACCAATAATGATCGTCCCTTGTTTTGATAATGACAAACTCAAAAGTATTTGATAAGTTGTCCAAGTGTTGATCTCAGGTAAGTCCAGTGGACGCACATGAGCGAAAAGGACAACAAGTGAACGGCAGTCCCTAAGCTGTAGGGACGCACGTCATCAGAACCTCCAAAGCTGAACGTAATTGGCGAAGTTCCTGCGAAGATAGGACGGCGTCCTCATCAAGAAGGGACGCGCGCCAAAATACGGACGAGGTTCAAATTCAAATCAAGGCCGCCCCAACATGATTATACAAGTATGGAGGCGACAACACTTCGCCTCCTCGGCGGCAAACTCCGGCCTGGCATATTGGAGCAAATGATCAAACTTCTTTGCCCTCTCCATTACACTTAATCCCTCCACCTTGGGATTATACAGCTCATCCTGCTTCTTGTCTTGCATTGCAGGCGAAAAGAATCGGTTCATTATTTTTCCCTTGAACATTGCCCAATTTAGTTCGGGATGGTCAGGGAGTTTGGAATTCTCCCACCATTCATTCGCTCCGTCCCTAAGTTGCAATGCCGCAATATGCACTTTTTCCGCTTCGGTGCAACGCGTATTCCTAAGCAACTTCTCTATGTGAGAGAGCCAGTAGTGAACGCTAGCAGGCTCTTCAGCACCATTGAAGGTCTCGGGCTTGAGAGAGAGAAAAAACTTCAATGATTTGTAGAACTCAGACGTATGAAAACGAGCATGGTCGGCTCCTAGGTTCACTATAGGAACTACCTCTGCGGCATTCGGTTGATTTGCTACAGCCTCAGGTATCGCTTCTTGAAGCATCTGTTGGAACATGACCTTGAACATCGCAATGCTCGCGACATCAAAAGTTAAAGTCGGAGTTGCTGCTGGTACTTGGTTGTTTCCACGAACTCCGGACTCCATTCCTCTGTCACCACCCCCGTCTGGGACATTGACATTTGGGTTAAAATTTCTTCGAGTCTTCACCATCTGTAGTGAAGAACAATTGTTTCCATTAATCACAATCGTTGCACTAGGCGTGGAAAGAGCACAACTTATAGACGTAAACATAGAATATTTGTAATCCTATATTGGCGGACGAAGGCACTTGGAAGGAAGTTATTTATAGAACAAAACCGCTCCTTGACGTCTGTTACAAGGAGGTTTTAATAAAATCAACTTCTCGAGTTCTGTTACGAGAAGATTCGGTAGAAAGTCGACTCCTTGAATTCTGTTACAAGGAAATTAGAAAATTCGAAGGAAGTATTTTTTTTTTGACTACTTGAAAGTTGGAGTTTTAATAAATAACAAAAATCACGAGTGATGTTTCTTTTAAAACAACGTTTAGATGTAAACCTCGAATTTTAAAACTCATGAAGAAGAAAACTCAACAAGGAGAAAAATTTATTCCTATTCTTTTTCAATAGGAATAGTATTTCAAAACCCAAATCGTTTTAAGGAAGTTTGATAAAACTTCGGGTTTAAAATAAATCGTTTTAGCTCTGATACCACAACTGTAACACCCCGATTTCACAGGCATAAGGGTAATACCGCCAACAACCTCGCATTCCACAGTCCGAAGCCGTTTAAGGCTTGAGTATCATAACACGAGAATAACAAACCAAATCTTATTTTTATAACAAAAGTTGGATTCGGTTACAGAGGCTCTTACATCCTTAGTTGTTTGATAATACAAAAGTAAAGAGTTGCAGCAGAAAAGATAAGTCTCGAAGAGAGACGAAAGCATGTGGGAACCATAAAGTATGGTCAAAACAAAAGACATTTTAAAGACTTCTTCCTTCCTTCCTTCTTGTCTTCCTTCCTTCCTGCAGATCTTGATGTCTCCGGCTTCCTTCTGAACAGCCTTCCCTTGCCTATCTGATATCCCCATAAAGGCAAGGAATACCAGCCAACAATGTTGGGAAAGAAAGAAGGGATGTTAGTCTAACGCGAGACTAAGCAAGTGGTAAAATAAATTTCGGTTCTCTGAAAGGTTTAGACATGAGGGCATCATAGACCAACGGAAAACCGACTGATGCCCAACAGTCAAGGGTTCTTTATAGTGGAACGCATAAGGCTCTTTGAGCGAGAGGTTTATGTGTTTGGCACGGTGTACGAAGGGTAACGAGAGAAGATAGAACTTCCTCGGAATAGGACGTTATTAGGAGATAACGCCTAAGAAAGAAATGTGTTTATAGATTTGTTGGGAACTTTAATCATTCAAGAGTTTGAAAAGCATCCAACATAAATCGAATCGTATCAACCTCATCATAACTCGAAGATGCCGACAGGGAGGTGGCCACAAGGACGCTTAAACACCTGAACCCATCTTGCCATTTTATAGGCGTTTTAACAACTCGAGTCATGCATTCAGATTGGATAGGCGATTGTCAATAATGTGGACCCGGAGTGATTTTCCAAGTTGTACTAATCACCCCGCATTCATTGATTACTATGCACGAAGCACTAATCTTTCATTAGTTATAAATCAATGCACTTTACTTAGTGAATTTTAGAGATAGGCAAGCCCTAATGAGGGACGAACCAAAGTGAGGAACCTAATCCTCAACACTTTGCAAGAGTGTTCACCTCTCTATTCGGAGAGAGGTAGAGTCATGACCCAGTATCAGGAGCCGATAACGAAATATACCTCCTAATACGTTATAAAGAGACAGCGGATCACTAAACCGGCAGTCCCTAACTTAAGCTAATCTAGAGCAAAGTCTCGAAAAGAGACTTGAAACAGTCAAAGGCAACACATCATCGTAGTCCTAAGTCCAAGGCTAATATTCGATAATAATAATGATAAACAATAACAATGGTCATTATTTCTAAGCATAATAATCCTAATCAAGTTATTAGCAAACAAGTTTGTTCCCAACGATTATTTTGATAACGGAAAGCAATTTCACGATTATCGAGTAAGAAAACAAAGAACCATCCATTTGCCTTAAGACGTTCTTAAAAACGCTAATCGAGGCATGGAGTCGAGGCTAGCAAGGCTCTAGACAAGGCGTAAGGCAAGGCAAGACGCAAGGCAAAGGCAAGGCACGGCCCGGGCAACGGCTAGGCAACGGCCCGGGACGAAATGCAAGGTAGGATGCTGGCGGCGGGCGCTGCCCCCTTGGCGGCGGTCACTGCCCCTGGCGGCGGTCGCTGCCTACTGCAGTGACGACGGCGTGATTTTGCAAGCTTCCTCCGATCAGCTCCGGCCACCTTTCGACGAGCTTTTGCCAACAGTAGCAAGAAGAACACTTCTACTTTGTAATGGAAGAGGTTTCAAAGGGAGAGAGGAGAGATTTGGATGTGTTCATCCTTCACCAACACACCCCTATTTATTGTGTTTTCCATCCTCAAATGATCCAAAAAGAGTTGACAAAGTGCCTAATAATCCAAAAGAGGTTGACAATGCATAGTTGACATTGCCCAAAAGGTGTTAGGATTGCTCTCCAAGCAATACTACAACAGACCTCAAAACCCCCGGCGCCCACAATATAAGTGTTCGTCGAGCCACTTGCGTCTGCAGCAAAGCGGCGGTCGTTGCCATTTTAGCGGCGGTCGCTGCCTTCTGAGGACTGGGCAACATTTTGGTAAAATTGGCATAACTTCTTGGATACTTATCAGAATTGCCTAAAACTTTGAGGGATGAAACTAGACTCCTTTATCTACCATCAGGCTTTGAAATCACTCAATTCCGAGCTCTAATGAAGGTTGTATGAATTTTTGAAGTTAAAGTGTCCGTTTAGCGTTATCCAACGCTATTCGGTTAATCGGGTGACCTTTGCCCTTTCTCTTGTCGTTCCAAAGACAAAATTGAGTCATAAAACTAAGGAGAATTTCATATTCCATTTTATAAAATTTGTGGATATTACAGCATCCTAGAGCATAGACATGATATGGAATAAAAACAGGTTGTGTTTGGATAACACGTTAAGGACAAAGACATATAATGTATCCAAACAAAATATGGGGTAGGGATTTTTTTACATCCAAGGTAATTGGTCCCAGTTGTGGGCTAACAAAAAACGGGTTCATAGGGACTGATCGGTCCGGGATCGGAGGGTCTCACAATTTAAATTTATAAAACCGAACCTCAAATTGTAGTAAAGAGGTAGGGTGTCGAACACACGGGAGTTCGTGCGTCGAGAGTACCCGAAAAGACTAAAAAGAGGAGAAAAGAAAGGTAAAACAAAGGAAAACAAAAGAGATCTCCTCGGACCGACACAAAGTCACTTCGGTCCGAGGGTGGATCGAGGTCGAGTTGGTGGGGACCGACGTGGTGCAAGTCGGGCCCGATGTACTGGGTAACTCGGTCTTGTTCAAAAAGTAGATCGGTCTTGGGTTTTTGGGTTCCTCCCCCAACTAGACTTGGATATTCAACCTCAATTCAACCAATAAGTGTTTGATTCTAGTGAGATCGAGGTTGTTCGCCCCGAATCCCTCCAATCTACACCTCGATCCAAGGGAGTTTTCACTTCACCTTCGATGCTAGAAACTTGTGATGGAATCGAGATGCTCTCGCTTACTCTTACCAATCACAAGCCCTAGATCCCTTGCTTTCGCAAGAGAATTGAAGCTCAATGTAGAGAGGATTCACAAATCAAGCACTCAAGGCTATGAAATTGGGGTTTTCCACCCAAATCTAGCTAGGGGATTCCCCCATAGCCCAAGACTATGGAATCTACTCCATATGGTAAGAGAAAAGCATAATCAAAAGGGAAATCAAGCAAAACTCAATCATCAACATCCAACCAAACTCCAATTGCATTCAAATCCAAAATGTCTACAAAATCCAAGTCTCAATTCTACTAGATCAAAGCAAAACAAAGTGCAAAACTCACAAATCTCCCTCTCTAGGCCAACGATCTCCTCTCCTCTTCCTTCTTCCTTCTTCTCCTTGCTCTCCAAGTCTTCCTTGAGCCTTTAGAGAGTGAATTTGGTGTGGTGTTGTGTGTGCCCCTCGTCCCCCTCCTCCTCCTCCCTTCTTTTCTTTCCCTCTTCTCCTTCTCTCCTCTTCCTTCCTTTGATCACTAATCACCTCTCTTAACCTCCTCCTTGGATTGGGGACCAAGGAATCCCAATTTAGAAAGGGGCAAATGTGGAAAGTTGCTAAAAATATGCCTTGGGGAACAATCCAATCCGTTGCCGACTTGGACCGACACGGAACTACATCGGGCCCGACGTTGAAGAACGTCGGTCTTGGTCACTGGGTGCTCGATCTCGGGCCCGACTTGGTGTATCTCGGTCCTGGGCCTCGATCCTTGTCTTCTTCTTGGGTTTCCTTTGGTTCCACTTCATTCTGGACTTGGCTCTTGCATTCCTTGACTTGACTCCTTCATTAGCTCCTCTTAATTGTCCTCATTCTTGCCATTTTACCTACAAAGTCAAACAAACTCGCATAGTTTCCGACTCTTGAAGAAAACCGGGAACTAAGCTAAAAAGGAACCAAAACTAACAAAGAAGAGAATGA
Organism: Polygonum aviculare; assembly: GCA_934048045.1. Classification (NCBI taxonomy): domain Eukaryota; kingdom Viridiplantae; phylum Streptophyta; class Magnoliopsida; order Caryophyllales; family Polygonaceae; genus Polygonum; species Polygonum aviculare. The sequence continues at coordinate 18,763,493 of OW204028.1, forward strand.
AAAACAGATATTTACAAAGGAAATTAACTACTAAAACACCACCAAAACGAGAGACATCAGAATACCCCATACTTAAACTTGCTTGTCCTCAAGCAATAACATTGTAAGTAAGACCGAAGCATAATCTTCAAGTAAAGCCTCATATGAAAAATCAATCAAGTAAGCACAAGTGATAGACATGCTAGCAAGATTATATCATTGCACATGATCAAGTGTTCAAGGAATAAAGTCTAATGCAACAAAGTCTCACTTTAGGTATGTGAAATGTGTATCACTCATCATGTGTTTAGGCTTAGCAATGAACACTCAAACTCAAAAATCATGCAAGTGTTGGGCCGTTAGAAATCCGAGCCCACAACGCAATAGAGGAGAAGCCCATAATCAGAATTATCGCCAACAACCGATTGAGAGAATCCGTTAATTTCGCATATCATTAATGCTGCAACGGTATTGTAGCAACGGGATACGGGATCATAACTCCAAGGGCGAAAATCAAGGGATTTGCTCCTTGATTGCCAACGGCTAAGTCAAAGGCAAGAATCTTGGGCATTTATAACAAATCTTCACCATAAATTCAGGCGAGATCTTAGGGATTTCTTCATTAATGAGCAACGGTCTTATTAGAAGAACTGCAGCATTATAAAAGGCAAGGAAGGCCCTCAAGAGAAGGGGAGGGATACAACTCTCGGACACAATTCTCTACACCCACAAAACACTCTCAAATTCATATATTCTAGCTATTTCTTTTGTTTTAAGGAGAAAGATGATCTCTTGTAACAATCGAGGAGTTCATATACATACACACGACCAATACAAACGATCCTAAGCATTCTTCAAATTTCTTTGATTATATCTGTTTTGCATTCGTTTATTCAATTTATGTTTGTTATTTCTTTTCGATTTACATCTTATTCGTAACTTGTAACGCGTTGTGACGACTTTGTGACTAGGATTCCCTCATTATAGCGAAGTAACACGTTTACGTGGTTAATTCGCCCAAAACAATTGGCGCCCACCGTGGGGCCCTAGCCAAAAAAGAAGCCACGCCGGAGCAAGTTGCGAAATCTTCATCAACATGGACGTAACTCTTAGCCATGAGTTATCAAAGCCGCGACATGGGGGTCAATTGCCCATACATTATGTGAGTAAAACTCTACTTGATGCAGAAACGAGGTATTCTCCTATAGAAAAATTGGTTTTATCTTTGGTAATGGCTTCAATAAAATTACGGCCTTATTTCGAAAGTCATTCTATCATTATGAGAACTAACCACCCGATGAAGAGTATCATGTCAAAACCAAAGTTGTCAGGTCAATTCACTTGAATAAGTACGACATCACATACGAGCTTAGGACAACTATGGAGTCACAAGCATTGGCAGATTTCGTGAACGACTTCACCCCTACCCCTTTCGAGTTAGAAGAACATGACGTGTTACAGGACTGGGGGTAGTCCTGAAATCACCACTGGGGGTAGCTCGAAGCTATAAAAAACGCGTTAACGCAAAGGTGCTTACGAGTTATCGGAACACAAAGCTATATCCTTTCTGAATAAGGTACATAACAAAACTGTCTTCTCAACATCTTTACATTTCCCCACACATACACACCGTTCTACTACACGATTCAGAAAAAACGCTCTTACGCGTACATGCAAAATTCAGAAAGAAACGCTCTTACGCGTACATGACATCGACTGTTGGGACGATATTAAGGACGACAGTCATTAATATTTAAACCAATAATGATCGTCCCTTGTTTTGATAATGACAAACTCAAAAGTATTTGATAAGTTGTCCAAGTGTTGATCTCAGGTAAGTCCAGTGGACGCACATGAGCGAAAAGGACAACAAGTGAACGACAGTCCCTAAGCTGTAGGGACGCACGTCATCAGAACCTCCAAAGCTGAACGTAATTGGTGAAGTTCCTGCGAAGATAGGACGGCGTCCTCATCAAGAAGGGACGCGCGCCAAAATACGGACGAGGTTCAAATTCAAATCAAGGCCGCCCCAACATGATTACATCATCGTCCGGCCTTAGTCCTCAGAAGGAAGTTTCCTTTGTCTGGGCACGTGTAGACAATGCCAAAGACGTCGCTTTCCCAGCGATGGTCCCCTGCCCACGCGGAGGCTTCCCAAGCGTCAACAGAGTTGACTTCCTCAAGAGGCTCATCGCACCGTTGATCAAAGCCCAAGGATCCTGCCAAGTCTCAGAGGACGCTAGAGGACAAGAACCACTTTCGCTATAAATACCCTCCCAAGGGTATGCATAGCGTTGGTGGACTTTGAAGACTTTCTCTCAAGCTCTCCCGAAGCATTCAAGAACATCAACGAAGATCGAGAAGATCAAGTGAGCTTGAAGCAAGAGAAAGAAAGTCCAACCACATCAAATCCAATTCAAACCACAAATCAATTAGAGTTGTAGTTTGTCTCTCACAACGAACCGTGAGAGACGTGAGTGATAGCTTCCTTATAGCTAAGAGTGTTAGGTTACTTGTTAGGTTGAAAGGAGTGTTACTAGTGAGACTAAGGACGGACGCTTAGCTCAGAGAAGTGTAACGACTCGCCTAAATTGTAAGGACTCACTCTCAATAAGATAAGGGACGGCTATTGAAAATCCTCCAACGGAGGTAGAGGTTTACCCATAAGACTAGTTGGTCTTAGTGGGGTTCCTCTATAAATACTCGTGTCTATTCTCTTATCTTGTTTCCTGTTAAGTCTATTTTCCGCTGCACTAAAGGACGTCCTTAACCCAGTTAAGGACGCCTTCATTAACGACTTACGATCCAACATCGACAACATCTTACGAAAAACTAGCAAGGGACGCCTTGTGACGTTACTGGCCAAAGCAAAGGCCCCTGCCTAACAATCAGGCAACAATGTGCACACAACGACTAGTCGGACAAGGATGCAAGAAACAGGTTACGGGTTACGGCACTTGCAAAACGATTTCTACATCAATGCAAGTGTTTACACCTTACACCTTACACAAAACAGGTTACGGGTTACGGCACTTGCAAAACGATTTCTACATCAATGCAAGTGTTTACACCTTACACCTTACACATTTTGCTCTCTATTCTATGCATCGCACACAAAAAGCGCTATACAAATATTACATGCGGAAACACGTTTATACACGTTCCGCCACAAGTACTTCACACGGAAACACGTTTATACACGTCCCGTTACGAGTACGTACTTCACACGGAAACACGTTTATACACGTCCCGTTACGAGTACTACACACGGAAAAACGTTTATACACGTTCCGTCACAAATACTATGCGGAAACACGTTTACACACGTTCCGTCACGTATGCTACATGCGGAAAAACGTTTATACACGTTCCGTCACAAACACTACATCATTACATGATACTTGCGGAAATACGTTTAAACACGTTCCGTCTTCACTTCAGTCTTCAACTCCAAACCCGTTTTGGAACCAACAAGGAGCGACGAGCTTCATTTCGCGGGAAACAGGTCCGTGATTAGATCAAAAACCCTGAAAAGTCGGGCACTTTCCCGAATTTTTGATGGGGGTATTGTTGGGCCGTCAGAAATCCGAGTCCACAACGCGATAGAGGAGAAGCCCATAATCAGAATTATCGCCAACAACCGATTGAGAGAATCCGTTAATTTCGCATATCATTAATGCTGCAACGGTACTGTAGCAACGGGATACAGGATCATAACTCCAAGGGCGAAAATCAAGGGATTTGCTCCTTGATTGCCAACGGCTAAGTCAAAGGCAAGAATCTTGGGCATTTATAACAAATCTTCACCATAAAGTCAGGCGAGATCTTAGGGATTTCTTCATTAATGAGCAACGGTCTTATTAGAAGAATTGCAGCATTATAAAAGGCAAGGAAGGCACTCAAGAGAAGGGGAGGGATACAACTCTCGGACACAATTCTCTACACCCACAAAACACTCTCAAATTCATATATTCTAGCTATTTCTTTTGTTTTAAGTAGAAAGATGATCTCTTGTAACAATCGAGGAGTTCATATACATACACACGAGCAATACAAACGATCCTAAGCATTCTTCACATTTCTTTGATTATATCTGTTTTGCATTCGTTTATTCAATTTGTGTTTGTTATTTCTTTTCGATTTACATCTTATTCGTAACTTGTAACGCGTTGTGACGACTTTGTGACTAGGATTCCCTCATTATAGCGAAGTAACACGTTTACGTGGTTAATTCGCCCAAAACAGCAAGTAAAGACTTTACCATTGAAGCTAATATCACCAATTCCTCCACCTAGAGATGCCTATTACAATGCACACAAAGAATATGAACTTGGCTCAATGGAGATCCTCAAAGAGGTTCCATTCGGCCGGGTTGTAATGGGGCTTTTGGTATTTCTCAAGGTGGGAATCACTTTGGTCTTGTGGTGCTTACAAGGGGATTGAACTTTCTAGTCTCTCACCAAACTCACCAAATTCTTCCACTTTCAACTTCACACATCCAAAAGACTTTGAATTTTTCTCTTTCTTTTCTTTTCAACCCACACTTTCACTAACATTCCACTTCATCTTTTCACTATACTTTTTGTTGGATTTTTCACACTTTTTCCACTATGGATCGACTTTGAACACACGTCGGGCCCGATGTGCACTTTAACTCAGTCGGTGCCCATTTCTTCACTTAAGCACTTTGCTTTCAATCCACTATTTTTTCCAACTTTTCTTTCTTCACAAAGATGCACTACCCACTTGGTTTATAACTCCATTTCTTGCCCTTTACCAAAGAGAATCTCAACTCTCCAAATACTCTTCCAAAACCTCTCACTAAAGTCCAATCCCATAAGGGTCAAGTGATATAGGCTAGGAATCATATTTTTGAGGAGTTTCAAACAAAGGTCTAAGGCTAAAACGGGGCTACAAACAACGGTTTATCTTCAAGGTAGGATATGGAACATTTTGTGACTAAATGAAATAAAGTTCAAATCAATGTGACAATGCATAGAACAAATCTCATATTGGTCTTGGAAAATAGATAAACACCTCAATAGCAAGTATTACTTAGCATGCATGAGCTAATCACACAAGAAAATGAGGGATATGCAATATGAACAAACATCCCTAAAATGGCCAAAAATCATCTCACAAGGGTCACTCAAGCTTAATTGCATCAAAACTTATCCAAGAACTCATGTGCTCAATAAAAACATGCAAGATATCATATCACATCAAAAGCAACATCCATTTAGAGGCTAAACTATCCAAAAATATGCAACGGAATTTACATGCTCACATCATCATTAGCCTTCATATGGACATCTAAGATGGGAATTCCTAGTCCAAAAACAAAATTTTTTTGACCTTTTTCACACAATTTTCGAATGTTTAGGGATTTTTTGCAAAATTTTTCTCGAACACAAATCAAACTCATCCATTCATGCCATAAAATCAATCATCATCCTCATACATCATACTACTATCCAAAATGAAACATCCCTTAAACAAGAAACTACACATGGAACTAATGAGCTACTAACCCACCCCATACTTAAAATTTTGATGTCCTCATCAAAAGAAATCAAAACTCAAAAGGTAAAGAGAAGAGTAGAGATAACTCACAATTCCTTATTCTTGAATGGCATGTTGAGGCTTAGTTTGGAGGGTGGCCACGTCGTTGTCTCCTTTGGAGCCGGGCATGTCGCTCTCGCTCGTACACTCGATCATTGAAGGGGTCGTGGCTTGGCGGTTGTATAGGTGGCGCGGGAGGTATCCATTGATCTTCACGGGTTGAGAAATTCCCGGACATCCATTCATTGAAACTTGCTTGGACGGTCCACCTTTGATCCTCGGCCGCCCTCAAGTCCTCCACTTCACGTCTAGTGTAGGCGATGCTGCGGTTCACCTCATCAAATTGCACTTGGAAGTCTTCTTGGTGGTGAGAAAGTTGTTTTTGTTGGAAGTTGAGGTATTGTTGTTGTTGGTTGAGTTGGTGCGCTTCTTGAAGCATTGATGATTGTTGAAGTTGGAGATGCGACAATTGGTTTGCCAAGAAGTTCATGTCCACCGATTGGTTAGGCTCGGGGAACACCATTCCGGGCCCAAACCATTGGGCATACCCCTCATATCCTCCATAGCTTGGTGGTGCTTGATGTGCTCCACTTCCCTCACCCCTCTCGAAGTGGCTCGGGACCGGATCGGGCAAGTATGCATCGGACCGACGTTGATGGATGTCAGGCCCGACTTGAGATGCACCTCGGTCCAATAGTGTTGGGGCGTGGTCGGTGAGCAAATTGTGGTAACCACCTTCTTCTTCTTCCTCTCTCTTTCTAGGCAAGTCAACATCCATGTCGTCTCTCCTCACGAACTCAAATTGGTTGGGCTCCTCTTCTTCGGTGTCCGGGGATGCTTGAGGTGTAGTGAAACGGATGTGTTGAGGTTGTCTCCTAACCTCAAGTGTCCCCTCCGGCTCCTCTATAAGGATTGACGTTCCCCGCCCACACTTGATACCAATTGTAGTAACATGTGAGGTCGAATAGTCGAGGCCCCAAAGGAACTTGTACTTGGCCGAAGTTGGAATGAGGCATGAGTCGGTCTATGAAGCTGGGAACAACTTTCTCCTTGATGATATTAGCTTTCTTGAAGTACTTGAGGACCATGAATTCCACACCATTTGGAGCCGGTGTGTAGGTAGACAAGTCCACCTCAAGACGGTGAGCTAATCGGGCAATCATGCCTCCAAAATAGATCCACGAAGAACTTTGGAAGTCCCTCACCATCTTCACCCATTCCCATGTGAGGTTCATCGGCTTCTCATTCTCAAACAACATCTCGTAGAGAATCATGGCTTCCTCCTTCATCGGTTTACTCAATTCGTGCCTTGCAAAGATAGAACAACCCAAGGCTCGGATCATGACTCGGAAGAGTGGGTTGGCTATCTCATTTGTTGATGCGCCCTTCCTCATTTCACGTCTTCCGGCTATAAACCTCCAAAGATAATCCACCTTCTCATTGTCAACATAGGCCTCATCTCTCGGAAATGGAAACCCAAAGTAATGTGCTAAGTTCCGGAGAGAGAGTTCTTGCAACTCGTTGCCCATTTGGAAGGAGATCATGCCTTCACTCTCGGGTCCCTCATACGTGCACTTGAATGTTGCCATGAACTCGGACGTCAAGGCGGGATAATGAGTGTTGTTCCACCTTAGCAACACATTGAACCCAATGTTTGAGTAGCACCGAGTAAGAGCCTCCTCCATGCACATCTTTCTAATGGACTCCCAATCTAACCACCGGGTGTGGTGAGATAGACCCATGAGACGCTCATACTCTCTAGCATCATCCTCATCCTCAATACGCACATCATCCATCCTTTGGACTCTCTTGGACGACTTGTTGGACTTCTTGGTTGCTTTCTCCATCCTTGAAGAAGATGCTCGGGTAGACATGGTACCTACACACAATCAAACCCAAAGAACTACAAGATAAAATCTATACAATCCACAATAAGAACACAAGCTTCCATCACAAACAACTCATCATGCAAAGAGATGACCTCAAAGGGGTCGATTTTGAGAGTATAAACACATGAACACTCAAAACACACTCAATCCACAAAATTCAATCATGCATGAACTAAGATTCACATATCAATGGTCAAGCTTCAAGACATATCATGATAAACATGCTATAACCAACATTCAAGCTCATGAAATCCTAAATTCACACAAGAGAAGCTCGAAAAACATTGGACCAACCAACAAAGGACATCGGGTCCGAGGTTGTGGACCTCGGTCCGAGTCTTGGACCGACTTTCAACATCGGTCCCGAGGTACTGGGCACCTCGGACCGAGTCCCTTCCGACTTCTCATCCTAAATTCATCCATGAAACACATTATCATGCCCCTAAAATCCAAAATCTACCATTTCTCATCATCAATCGAAGTTCCAAGTGGGTCTAAGCAACAATTAAGCACAAATTTTACAATACATGCAAATTACCATGGATGCTCAAGGTCTAAGCTCACTCAATCATGGCATATCTCAAATCTAACAATGTAAGCATGAATTTCACAAAGAATCAAGTAGAGATTGAGATTCACATACCAAATATGAAGAAACTAAGAACTTCTAGCAATCAACTCTTAGAACTCAAATTTTCTCTTCTAGATCTAGAAGAAGGATGTAGATCTATGGGATTTGGGTGTGATTTTTGGCTTTTGGTTCAATGCTTGGGGATGCTAGGGTGTTGAATCGAGATCTTGGGTTGAGGTTTCTTTGAGGATCGAGTATGGTAGGGGAAATGGGATCGATTTGGGATTTTGAGAGAGAATTGGGTATTTTGGGAAAGTAGTTATGGGGGTGATGGATGTTAGGTAAGGGAAAAAGCTCTTAAATGGGGAAGAAGACAAAGGTGGGTCAAGAGGGTATAGTAGGAATTTCCACAAAGTCAAGGTCCAAAAATGGGTCGGCATAACTGGACCGACGTCGGGCACCTCGGGACCGAGGTACTGGGTACCTCGGTCCTACACGGTTTGGCTTCCTAAAAAAATCCACGACTTGGTTACTTCTATCCACAAGTTCTTGCATCATTTCCACAAATACCACACATGCTAATGAAGCTCACACAACACACATTTACACAAAATACAAGCTAGAGACGACATTAGGACTAACCTAAGCTAAGGCAAAAAGAAACAAGCTAGAAACTACGAAAATGAATCTACTAAACCCGGGTTGCCTCCCGAGGAGCGCTTCTTTAACGTCATTAGCTTGACGTCTAACCTCTACCCTTCAAGGAGGGTGAGAAAGTGTGGCATCCAAATTCTCCATCATCCTTCTCCTCCAAACTATAGTTTCCTCCAAACTATAGTTTGGCATCTCTTGCATCACCTCATCTTGCTCTTCATCACCTACACCACAAAAGTCTAAAGAATTTCTAGGAGACTCAATGACATTATAACTCAACTCATCTTGCAAATCATTCAAGCAAAGATAATCGTCTCCTAGATCCTCTTTCAAATCATCTAAGCAAATGAAAGAATCTCCCACATCAAAAGGATATAGATTAGGATACTCTTCATGATTTGGTGGGCTATCTCCATCTCTTGTCTCATCATGGATTTGAACATCGACCATGTCATGGTCTCTCAATGGTGTTTCCTCTCTTGTGGATTCCAACTTCTCCCTCTTGCATTTGGCATTTTCCTCTAGTTTCAAAATCGCCAATGCGTCCGGTTCATTAAGGGCCTTGTTGAAATGAAACTCCACTTTCTCCTCGCCAATCTCGAAAGTGACTTTCCCATTCCTCACATCAAACTTGGCACCCGCCGTAGCTAGAAACGGCCTTCCGAGAATAATGGGAACCATCGGATCCTCTTTCATGTCTAAGATCACAAAGTCGTCGGGTACAAAATACCTTCCAACTCGAACCGGGACGTCATCTAGAATTCCGGTGGCCTTTGTTGATGAACCATCGGCCATAGTAAGACTCGTATCAACCGGCTCTATATCTCCGAGGTTAGCTCTTCTCCATATGCTCATGGGCATAACCGAAATACTTGCTCCCAAATCACAAAGAGCCTTGAAGTTTTGGGATCCAATCCCTACGGTGATGGCAAATGTTCCGGGATCACCAAGCTTTTGAGGTAGCTCTAAGATTTGCACCTCATCTTGCATCTCTACAATTGACCTCTTCTTGCTTAAGATTTCCTTCAAGAATTTTGCATAAGATGGCATCTCACTTAGAGCATCGGTGAAAGGGATGGTGATGTTCAAGCCTTGTAAAAGCTTCAAGAACCGCTTGAACTTGCCCTCAACAATCTCCTTGGGCTTTGTTGGGCACAGAATTTCCTCACAGAAGTATCGAGACCCGATTGAGACTTCTTCAGTACTTCTTCAAAGCACAGCGAGAGACGACGGGAGTCAAGGTCGGTTGAACAAGATAGAGTTAAAGCTATACGATAGATCTCTTCAAGATATTCCGTTAAGATCTCAATTAGCTAGAATCTTGTATTTTCTTATCTTTTCCCATATGATAAATCGATCTTAAAGGACGCTATATAAACCGATTGTAAGCCCTAGGGCAAGGACACGCTCTTTTACGCATTCAATCATACTTTGAATACAATTCACGAACTTTTACATCGTTCGTCTTCTTCGTGATTCCCCTCGATCAGGCCCGATTTAGGCCAGGATTCCCTTGGGTGAATTTTGGCTCAAACAGTTTGGCGCCCACCGTGGGGCCGTGATCGGAACAATCACGCAAAAGACACACTGACTCAAGCTCCCCGGCGACAATGTCAGGCGATGGAAACGAGACACCAAAAACTCCCCTTGCCGACCACGGCAAGGATCCCGTGCCCCCTGAGAACCGGTCGCAAGACGAAGAGATGACCGACCTTAGGGAACGGATGCAACTCCTCCGAAAAGAGCTGAGCGACCAGAAAAGCTTCTACGACGCCCATGTGGAACGCCTCACGCGAGAAAATAGTCAGCTGAAGCAACAATACGAGGTTATCGCCACGGGCCGCTGATCTCTCCGTGTCAATCGCCGCACCGACGGCATAGTGAGAAGACTTGACTTTGAAGCGGGCGAAGGAACCTCCAAAGGGGACGAAACTCAGGACGCACGTGACAAGACACCAGTGTTACCAGAAGATGCCCCAGAAGCTTTCGCTCGACACCGCCGCGAAGAAGTCCTCCTTGACAAGGACCCGCCAAGATATCCCCGGTCAGAGGTTAGGAGACACCGAACACCACCTCGGGATGCTTGGCCGGACAAACGAGAAACCGATGAAGAGGATTTCGAAAGGGGGAGGCCCAGAGACCTCGACGCAGCCATACGAAGGAAGGTAACGGAGCAGATGGGGGTCATCGCTGATCAACTCCGGATCGGTCGAAAAAGTTTCCAACCTCTGGAACCAGAAGCCCCCGATGGTTTCGACGAGTCCCCTTTCTCCCGTCGCATCACCAGAGTGGAAATACCAAAGAAATTCACCGTGCCGAATATGACTCCATACAATGGTACCACCGATCCTGACGAGCACGTCGCGATCTATAAGCAAAAGATGATGACGAGCCCGGTCCCGTCATACTCCAAGGAGGCAGTGATGTGCAAGGGGTTTGGCACAACTTTGACAGGTCCGGCACTGACTTGGTTCATAAAGCTGCCACGCGGTAGCATCGGTTCCTTCGCCGAACTATCGGACTCCTTCCGCACCCAGTTCGCTAGTAGCCGCAAATTCGAGAAGCAATCCAGCGACCTCTACCGGATCCGTCAGAAACAACACGAGACTACCAGAGAATTCCTAGAACGGTTCAACTGCGAAAAAGTCTCGATACAGTCTTGTGACGTTACTACCGCAGTGGAGGCATTCAGGCAAGGGATCATCCCCGATGGCGGCCTATACAAAGAGCTTACCAAGCATCCCTGCTACACCTTTGAGGAGGTCCAAGCCCGGGCCCTGGCTCACGTCAGATTGGAGGAAGACAGGACCTTGCGCAAAAGAACCTCAGAGTTTGAGAAGTACGAGAAGAGGGGCTCAACCGACGGCCGCAAGGGCTCGCTCGATCAACGAAAAGATCGTCGATCACACCCGTATTCACGCCCTAGCCACGGGCAGGTGAATGCGGCCAGAGCACGACAAGCGGACGATCAATACCGCGACCCGCCGCCACCATCACTGGAATCACTCAAAATCAACATCTCCACGGATAAGCTTCTGCGGAACATGGCGAAACAAGGGGAGTACGTGAGGTGGCCTCGGCGGGACAAAGCCCAAAAAGCAGACAGGGACACCACCAAGTGGTGCGATTACCACGAGTATCACGGCCATTGGACCCGAGACTGTATCATGCTCAGGAAGGAATTGGCTCGCCTTATCTCAGAAGGGAGAATCAAAGACGTAACACCAGATGCTCAGGTGCCCAAAGAAGTACTAGAGAATCTGCAGCCCGAGCCAAGGAGAAGGAGGGACCCCCCAACACCCGACAGAGTTGTCAATGTCATCTCAGGGGGTTCAAGCATCTGCGGCCTCACGTACTCAGCGGCGAAACGACATGCGCGCGAAAGCAGCTTCGATCGCCCGCGAAGTACCGGTGGGGGTTCATCTGGACCCGCTATTGTCTTCGACGACAGCGACGCGGACTTCTCCGCCGAACCCCACCACGATGGCCTAGTGATCTTCCTACATATGGGAAACGTGTTGATGAAGAGAATCCTGATTGACACCGGTAGCTCTACCAACCTCATGACACTCGATGCTCTGAAAGAAATGGGGCTGTCCGAGAGCGACATCCACAAGCATCCGGTTCCATTAGTGGGTTTCAGCGGCGAAGTTAAACACACAGTAGGAGACATTGCTCTCACCACCTTCGCTAAAGGGATAAACATGCAGGTCAATTTCCTCGTGGTGGATTGCCCCTCTTGCTACAACGTCATCCTTGGACGTCCATGGCTGCACGACATAAAAGCCGTCGCATCCACATACCACCAGACGGTGAAATTCCCGACCCCTTGGGGCGTAGCGGAAATCCGCGGGGATCAACGGTTGGCTAGGGAGTGCTACAAAGCGGCCCTCAAACCAACCACCCTAAGACCGGAAGCATAGCAATTACAGAGCGTCACCCCTCCACCGGCGCAAATCGAGACCGAAGAGAAAGCGGAGGAGGTGACTCTCAAAGAAGGAAGGGTGGTGAAGATTGGAGAAAAGCTAGAACCAACCATCAAAAAAGGATTAGTAGAATTCCTGAAAAGTCACCAAAATTGCTTCGCTTGGAGCCATGAGGATATGACGGGGATCGACCCCTCCATCATCACTCACAAGCTCAATGTCAACCCCGAACATCCTCTTGTAAAGCAAAAGAGTCGGAGGTTCGCACCAGATCGGGTCCAAGCGATCGAAGAGGAAGTGAAGAAGCTGTTAGAAACAGGGAAGATCAAAGAGGTGAAGTACCCAGATTGGCTAGCCAACGTGGTGGTGGTACCAAAGAAAAACGGAAAGTGGCGGGTGTGTGTGGACTTCACCGACCTCAACAAAGCCTGTCCCAAGGACTTATTCCCGCTACCGCACATTGACACCATGGTAGACGCCACGACTGGATACGAACTACTCACCTTCATGGACGCCTTCAGCGGCTACCACCAGATCCAAATGGAGCCCCAAGACCAAGAGAAGACCTCCTTCATCACCGGACAAGGCACCTACTGCTACCGAGTAATGCCATTCGGTCTTAGGAATGCCGGCGCAACCTACCAGCGATTGGTCAACCGGATGTTCAAGGACCAGATTGGTAAAATTATGGAGGCATACATTGACGATATGGTGGTAAAGAGCACAGAGAAATCCCTACATAGGGGCCACCTTGAAGAGACCTTCAAAATCCTGGAGAGATACAACATGAAGCTAAATCCGCAAAAATGCATCTTCGGGGTACGGTCCGGTACTTTCCTAGGGCATGTGGTGACCAAACGGGGGATTGAGGCCAGCCCAGACCAGGTGCGAGCAATTGCCTCCCTGAGATCCCCCCGAAGTGTGAAAGATGTACAAAAGCTAGCCGGAAAAATAGCTGCGCTAAACCGGTTTATCTCCAAATCCTCGGACAGGTGCCGGCTATTCTACGAAGTCTTAAAGAAGAACAAGAGTTTCCAGTGGACCGAAAAACACGAAGCTGCCTTCGAAGAGCTAAAGAAGTATTTCGCCAACCCCTTGCTGTTGGCCAAACCGGTCCCTAGAGATGTCTTACAGCTCTACATAGCAGTATCAGAGAATGCCCTGAGCGGGGTACTAGTTAAGGATGAAGAAGGCCAACAAGTACCAGTCTACTTCATAAGCAGAACCATGGTGTCAGCATAAACACGCTACTCCCCCACCGAGAAATTGGTGTTAGCAGTGGTGATGTGCTCAAATAAACTACGGCCGTACTTCGAGTCTCACACCATCGTAGTCCTGACGAATTACCCACTCCGACAAATCATGCAAAAGCCTGAATTCTCAGGAAGGATGGCGAAGTGGGCGATCCAGCTGAGCAGATACGACGTCAGATTCGAGACCAGGAGAGCAATCAAATCACAAGTTCTGGATGACTTCGTTGCCGACATCAACCCAAACCCCGAGGAGAGAGTACCCGAAGAGGTCTTAGCTACCTCCAACGACGATGCAAAAGAAGAATGGCTATTGCACACCGACAGAGCCTCGAACGTAAGAGGAGCAGGGCTCGGGGTTATTCTAAAGTCGACAAAGGGGGATCTGATAGCCCAGGCAGTGAGATGTGATTTCGAAGCAACTAATAACGAAGCTGAATACGAAGCACTCATATTCGGCCTAGAGCTAGCTGCCGACTTATCTATAAAGAGAATCAAGGTATGCGCTGATTCCCTGCTCATCATCAACCAGATCTTAGGGGTCTTTGAAGCTAAGGACGACAGGATGATCAGCTACCTCGGGATAGTCAAAACACTATCCGAGAAGTTTGACCAAATTGAATTCGAGCAAATCCCTCGTGAGCTAAACGCTCCAGCCGACGCCCTAGCAGGGCTAGGATCAACCTTGGACCCCCGAGAGTTCAACAGCGTGCCTCTAGTCCACCTTCTGCAGTCAGCCCTCGTTGAGGCATCAGCAGCGCAGAGCAAAGATCCTCCCCCGAAGACTGGAGTATCAAAGAAGTATCAAGACCCCGACGAGGCGGAGAAAGATACCGAAGCCAGCTGGACAAAACCATACCTCGATTGGCTCGTCAAAGGGGAAGCCCCTAAGGATAAAGACGAAGCCAAGGCCCTGAGGTCAAAAGCTACGCGTTTCGCTATCGTTGATGGGATCCTATTCCACAAATCAGCGGCGGGTTTCCTTCAACGTTGCGTAGAGAAAGAAGACGCCGAAGAGGTCATGAGAGAAGTCCACAGCGGAGACTGCGGTAACCACACTGGGGGTCGCAGCTTGGCCAATAAAATCCTCAGGCAGGGGTGGTATTGGCCCCCCATCCGTCATGACGTTACAAGTACGCCCAGTCTTGCGACGCATGCCAGCGCCATGCCCCAGTACCTCACCAGCCACCGGAAGTCCTCCACCCGTCGATTACTCCCTGGCCCTTCATGAGATGGGGAATGGACATCGTAGGGAAACTACCCCCTTCCACGGGGCAGAAGGTTTTCTTCCTGGCTATGACGGACTATTTCTCCAAGTGGATTGAGGCAGAGGCTTTCCGGGAAATCAAAGACAAGCAGGTCATCTCCTTCATAAAAAGAAACATCTTAAGCAGATTCGGAGTGCCCGCGGAGATCACTTGCGACAACGGCTCCCAGTTCATAAGCAAAAGGATGCGCGACTTTTGCAAGGCTTGGAACATTGACTTGGTCACCTCCACACCTAGATATCCTCAGGCTAATGGCCAGGCCGAAGCAAGCAATAAAGTCATCATCAACAACTTGAAGAAGCGGTTAGCAAAAGCCAAAGGAAATTGGGCAGAGGAGCTACCTTTCGTCCTGTGGGCCGACCGCACTACACCTAAGGGCGCGACCGGCCAAACACCTTTCTCCCTGGTGCACGGTTGCGAAGCCGTCATACCAGCCGAGGTTACGGTGCCCACCGCTCGCTACGGACTCACCACGTCCGCAGGTAGCAAAGAAGAATTGGAGGCTGACCTAGACACGGTCCAAGAGCTCAGAGAAGTAGCACATACACGTATCTCGAAGTACCAACAACAGGTCGCAAGGAGCTACAACAAGAACGTTCGCGTTAAGTGCTTCCAAGAGGGAGATTGGGTCTTGCGCAAAGTATTTCAGAACACCGCGGAGGCCAATGCCGGTAAACTGGGACCAACTTGGGAAGGGCCATATAAGATCACCAAGGTAGCAGGAAATGGAGCATACCAGTTGGAGTCCAGAGACAGAAAAGCAGTCCCCCGAAGCTGGAACGCGACGCACCTAAAGACGTATTACTTCTAAACTCAGTTGTTCTCAATAAGTTTTCAATCCCTTCTTTAGCATTAGTTTCGAAACTTCTTTAGGACCTAGTTATTTCCTTTTCAATAAAAGACTTTGGGGTCACCACCCCCGACGTCGATGCACTGTTCTTATATATATATACGATCTAGAGTTTGTCTTTGTTAAGTGATTTGATATGTTTCGCGAGAACACAACTCTCCCACAACTCAAAGTCACCTCGTGCAAAACACCCTCACGGTCATAACTTATGCGCAACCAAAAGCGTTTTACTCAAATCAACCACTGTATGTTTGCATGGTTATACCGTCTAGTATGACGATGTCGTCACGCATACAACGTGATGAAGTAACCCATAAGTTGGTTACCCCCCCATCTAAGTCCAATCAATGTAGTCACATTGGATTAGTACGGGAAGGGGAACGCTATAGCACCGATACCCAAGGCCACATTTGCAGGACGCCGTGAAAACATTACATCCTAAGGACTAAACTTATGGATCCAAAGGATGCCTAAACATAAAACAACTATGTACGGACCTTTGCAGTAAATTAAGCGCAATAACCGAAAACCTCTTTCGTGGTAATTATGCGTTGGGGAGGAGTCACATAACACTTTCCCCGGATGCTGACCTACTAACGCATCTAAAACTATCAAACATTGCCAACCAAACGCAATTCAAAGTAATAGCAAAACACACCACAAAGCAGATAACCAAAAGCGCCATACAGTTGGCGTCAAAACGATTAAGTCCAATATTTTCTGGCCTACGGCCAAAAATATTAGAAAAGGTACTGGCTCGGTAGCCAACAAAGTATTAGAAAAGTTTTAAACAAACAGAAGTCTTGGAAACTAGCAGAAAAACATAAATTTTGCAAGAAAGGGCAGGGGTGATCAATCGTCTTTCGGGCTTGCCTTCCCTTCAGTCTTGTCCTCGGCATCCCCATCTTTGGCACCTTCCTCACCACCAGTGGCCGTACCACCATCTTCAGCACCAGGGTTCTCAGCGGCGGTACCCGGGGTCCCAGCCTCCTTGGTCTTCTCCGAGTCCTCATCCTCGGCCACTTGCTCAGCAGTCTCGATGAACTCCTGACCTGGAGGGGGGTTGCAGGATGGAAAGTACTCTTCCAGGGATGCCTGCTCCGCGGCGAGTACCCAGTTCTCGCCTATTCCTTCGGCTTGGTCCTGAAGAAGTTCCACCCGCGCCTTCAGCGTATAGTACCCGGCCACCTGGGTCACCACCTCTGAGAAATGCTTGGCTGACCTCTTCGCCTCGTGCATCCAGGACTCCAAAGAGGCTTTCTCAGCTTGCAGGTCCTCCACTTGGATCGACAAGGAATCGATAGTTGATTGGAGCTTCTGGACCTTTCTCTCAGATGCGGCAACAGCATCCCTGGCGCTCTTAGCGTCGGCTTCCAACTTCGACAGCTCATCGTGAGAGCGGCAGTTGGTCGCCATCAGTTCTTGGAAGGCCTGCGGTGAGCGTGGCCCGATAAACAAAAAGGAGATGCTGGAGTATGCGCAAAGGAAGCAAAGAAGTTCTAAAAAAAAAAAAAAGAATCAACTTACCAGCCTAAGGGTGGTGCCCACACGACTAAACGCAGCATCAAGGGACAGCGGTTGGAACTCGGCCTTGATATTGGGTGATATCTTATCGCCAAAGACGCCCAAAAGATCCTTGGGCTCTCTCTTCTTCATGACAGGAGACGGGGTCTCTTCGGTCCTCTTCCGCTTCGAAGGCTGAGATTTCTTGGAGTCCACTGAGGGAGTCGGGGAGGCCAAAGCTTTGATACCGCTGGATCTCAATCTCTTCACCATCCCAGCGGCAGACATGTCAATCTTAGCACCTACGCACATCCAACAGTTAGCAAACTATGACGGAACAAGGGATTTAAAGATACAGGGTTTTAAAAAGAAAAGGGGGCAAACCCAAACCTGATTTTTTCCCAGAAGAACTCGCCATGTCGGAAGATGTTGGGGTTTTGTTTGTCTCGGTCTCGTCCTCGTCAGGCTCTAACGCCTCAACTTCCTCTACCGGTTCTTCTGGCTCTGGCTTGATCTTTTTTGGCTTGCGTTTTTCGACCTCGACCTTCAACAATCGCCGGCAAACACCTGTATCAGTACTCCTGGAATTGATTCCCACCGGAACTGCACAAAGAAAAGAGGAAACGCGGATCAGAGCTAATCATGACACAAAATCAAGGGGTTAATAGCAGAGAGAGGCATGGAGCCTTACGAGATGTGTTCCATCCATCTCGAAAGACTGCTAACACGTCGTCATCTACGCCCCTTAAAGATTCTAACTCGATAAAAAAGAACCGAGCCTGTAAGCTACAAGAAGGCATTTTGGTCTTGGGAATCAGAGGGTTCTTGACGTCCCGGGCATGAAGGGTGATCCTACCAGCTCTCTGGGGGACAATTTTGTAAGCAAGGAGGAGCTCTCCCATGGTCATCTTAAGACCCCGTTGCGTAGCAAGTTCGTCAATTCTAGCAAGCGTACGCCATGTCGTGGGAAGGATTTGGCAAGGTGAAATTTTCAGGGTACTAATAAACTCTCGGATGAACTCAGAGAAGGGGAATTTCAAACCTATGGAGAATGGGTAGTCTAGAAAGCACACCCAACCCTTTCGCACCCAATCGATCTTTTCGATGGTGGGAGCGTGGAATCGGGTTCCCAAGGGAAAACCCCCAAATTCGACCCATTCCGCAATTTCATCCCGGGTCATGGTGCAAGGGAGGAGGTCTTCCTCACTAAGGGCTTTGGAAGAAGTAAAGGGGGACCTCGGAGCCATGGAAAGCAAGAAAGAGAAGCGAGAAGGGTTGGAGAAGTACCTGAGCGTTCGAAGAACGAAGAACAGAGGAAGAAGAGAGAAAAGTCAGACACGGATGAAGGCAAAGATGGAAAGAGGAGGACGAAAGAGAGGGTTTAAGAATGGAGCCTGCAAATCCCGAAAGTCGAGGATTGACTGCAACATCAAATCAATTAAATGCACCGTTCGAAATTTGAAAAGAATTCAAAATCCAAATGCTACATTTAGGGGTATTGTTGGGCCCAGAATTTCCTCACAGAAGTATCGAGACCCGATTCAGACTTCTTCAGTACTTCTTCAGAGCACAGCGAGAGACGACGGGAGTCAAGGTGGGTTGAACAGGATAGAGTTAAAGATATAAGATAGATCTCTTCAAGATATTCCGTTAAGATCACAATTAGCTAGAATCTTGTATTTTCTTATCTTTTCCCATAAGATAGATCGATCTTAAAGGACGCTATATAAACCGATTGTAAGCCCTAGGGCAAGGACACGCTCTTTTACGCATTCAATCATACTTTGAATACAATTCACGAACTTTTACATCGTTCGTCTTCTTCGTGATTCCCCTCGATCAGGCCCGATTTAGGCCAGGATTCCCTTGGGTGAATTTTGGCTCAAACAGGCTTCTTCATAGGATATGGAAGAGTAGTGCCACTTTGCTTCTTGCTTGGATCAACCTCCTTGGATCGATCTTTCTCAACAATTCCACCCTGGACCGACGTTGGAAGCACCTCGGGACCGACTTCAGGGACATCGGTCCCAGGGTAGAGAGTTTCTGGGCACGTCGGGCCGACTTCAGGACATGTCGGGCCCGAGTTTGGTTCAACCTCGGTCCTCTCCAGGGGGCTTCCTCCGTCTACTGGTTCGACTTCTGGACACGTCGGGCCCGAGTTGCTGGGAACCTCGGTCCGACTCTCTTCTCTTGATCTTGGAACTTGTGGCTCGGGCAAACTCCGTCCACTCCTTAATCCTATGGCTCGAACTTCATTTTGTTGTTGTGGGGCACGGGGATTCTCCTCGGGTCGGCCCGGGAGTCTCCCTTCCTCTCTTGGAAGTTGATTCGCCATGTGAACAAACTGGTTGTCCACTTGTCTTCTCCACACACCAAACTCCTTGAATTGAGTCTCTATGTTGGTCACTTGGTTCTTCAAATCTTGAGCCCATTGTGGTGTTTGCTCATAGAATCCCGGGGGTCGGTATGGTGGTTGTTAGGCCCTTGGCTCGTTTTGGTTGAAGTTGTTGTTGTAGCCACTAGCTTGCCCTTGATTCCACCTTCCTCCATTGTTGAAATTGGATCTTCCTCCGAAATTTCTTTGGACATAATGAGCCTCTTCAATTTGTTCCGCCAACCGAACTTGGCGCTCATTCGGGCACTCTTGTGCTCCATGCTTCAAAGAACCACACTCTTCACATGCTCTTGTGGTTTGTTGGATATGACCCATCTTCCTCCTCATCTTGTTCAATTCATCCTCCAAGAATTGGATCTTCACATCTTTGTCCACCTCCTCACTTTTGGGATCGTAGAGCCTCTTCGGACCTTCTCCATGGACTCTTGCTTCCCTGCTCACATTGCTAGCCCCATACATCGCCTCATAATCCGAGAGTTTGTCCAACAACTCCCATGCTTGTTCCGGCGGCAAATCTATGAACCCACAATCGGTATGGAGGTTCAATTTATCCTTTGTGGCGGGGTTGATTCCTTGGAAGAAGATGTCTTGAAGGACATAGGGTTGTTGACCATGTGTCGGGCACGCCCTCAACATCTCTTTGAACCGATCCCACGCCTCGAAGAGTGGCTCGTGGGCTCCTTGTTGGAAACTAGCAATCTTCATTCTAAGCTCCGTCGTCTTGGTGGGCGGGAAGAATTTCATCAAGAATGCTTCATTTAGGGCCCTCCATGATGTGATGGATCGAGGTGCTTGACTCTCCAACCAATGCAAAGCCTTGCCTCCCAAAGACCACTTGAAGGCTTTGAGTAGCACATACTCAAGTGTCTCATCGTCCGTGGAAATGGTCTCACAAAGGTCTTTGAATTGCTTCACATGCTCGATCGGACACTCATTCGGCCTCCCTTGGAATTGCTCTCTCTTGATGAGTGAGATTAATTGAGTTTTTATCTCAAAATTCCTTGACACCTCCGGCAAGACAATGGCCGGCTCGGGCACCTTCAACTCCGGATGCATGTATTGTCTAACATTCCGGGGTTGAGTGTTGATTTGAGCCTCCAATCTCATCCTTTGCTCACGCTCTCTACGGGCCTCGGCATCTCGGTTCGCCATCTCAATTTGCAAACGAGCCATGTCGGCTCTCATCCTCTCAAACTCCTCATCTCGGGCTTGGTCCGCCATCCTCTTCTTCTTGCGGGCTTGCCTTAGAATACTCTCCGGGTCACACACAAAGTCGAGCTCAAGGGTTCCTCGGACGGAACTAGCTCGCATGCACCTACAACCAAAGACACAAACAAAAACCAAATCAAAACAAACAAGGGGTTTGGGCTAGTCCCTCACCCAAATCACTACCAAAAAGCAAAGACTCAACAAAGATGGGTACCTCGAACAAGTAGAACTCCCCGGCAACGGCGCCAAAATTCTGATCGGTCCGGGATCGGAGGGTCTCACAATTTAAATTTATAAAACCGAACCTCAAATTGTAGTAAAGAGGTAGGGTGTCGAACACACGGGAGTTCGTGCGTCGAGAGTACCCGAAAAGACTAAAAAGAGGAGAAAAGAAAGGTAAAACAAAGGAAAACAAAAGAGATCTCCTCGGACCGACACAAAGTCACTTCGGTCCGAGGGTGGATCGAGGTCGAGTTGGTCGGGACCGACGTGGTGCAAGTCGGGCCCGATGTACTGGGTAACTCGGTCTTGTTCAAAAAGTAGATCGGTCTTGGGTTTTTGGGTTCCTCCCCCAACTAGACTTGGATATTCAACCTCAATTCAACCAATAAGTGTTTGATTCTAGTGAGATCGAGGTTGTTCGCCCCGAATCCCTCCAATCTACACCTCGACCCAAGGGAGTTTTCACTTCACCTTCGATGCTAGAAACTTGTGATGGAATCGAGATGCTCTCGCTTACTCTTACCAAGCACAAGCCCTAGATCCCTTGCTTTCGCAAGAGAATTGAAGCTCAATGTAGAGAGGATTCACAAATCAAGCACTCAAGGCTATGGAATTGGGGTTTTCCACCCAAATCTAGCTAGGGGATTCCCCCATAGCCCAAGACTATGGAATCTACTCCATATGGTAAGAGAAAAGCATAATCAAAAGGGAAATCAAGCAAAACTCAATCATCAACATCCAATCAAACTCCAATTGCATTCAAATCCAAAATGTCTACAAAATCCAAGTATCAATTCTACTAGATCAAAGCAAAACAAAGTGCAAAACTCACAAATCTCCCTCTCTAGGCCAACGATCTCCTCTCCTCTTCCTTCTTCCTTCTTCTCCTTGCTCTCCAAGTCTTCCTTGAGCCTTTAGAGAGTGAATTTGGTGTGGTGTTGTGTGTGCCCCTCGTCCCCCTCCTCCTCCTCCCTTCTTTTCTTTCCCTCTTCTCCTTCTCTCCTCTTCCTTCCTTTGATCACTAATCACCTCTCTTAACCTCCTCCTTGGATTGGGGACCAAGGAATCCCAATTTAGAAAGGGGCAAATGTGGAAAGTTGCTAAAAATATGCCTTGGGGAACAATCCAATCCGTTGCCGACTTGGACCGATACGGAACTACATCGGGCCCGAAGTTGAAGAATGTCGGTCCTGGTCACTGGGTGCTCGATCTCGGGCCCGACATGGTGTATCTCGGTCCTGGGCCTCGATCCTTGTCTTCTTCTTGGGTTTCCTTTGGTTCCACTTCATTCTTGACTTGTCTCTTGCATTCCTTGACTTGACTCCTTCATTAGCTCCTCTTAATTGTCCTCATTCTTGCCATTTTACCTACAAAGTCAAACAAACTCGCATAGTTTCCGACTCTTGAAGAAAACCGGGAACTAAGCTAAAAAGGAACCAAAACTAACAAAGAAGAGAATGAAAAACACATATTTACAAAGGAAATTAACTACTAAAACACCACCAAAACGAGAGACATCAGGGACCGTTTACCTGGACAAGGCTTAGGGAAGGCTATACAACTGACTATCATTTCGGCTTGTATCAAGGGTTAAACAAGATCAAGCCAGTTGTCTTGGGCTCAAAGAAACATGCTTTTGAGTTCAATCATTCTAGCCTCTAGCTATTCAAGTGCAATATTAGATCACACAGCACAGAGACAACATGTAGCAGCCATTAGAAAGAACGCAATAGATGCATAAATTCCTTATAAGATGCTACCTAATTAGCCAATCATTGGGGGAATAAAGGACCGGGACTCACTTACCTCAAGGAGATCATGCCTAGCAACATCCTTAGATGTTTATAGGACTTTCTATCCCATGCCATGGTGAAAACATCCTCCATTTGGTCCTCATCTCCCATGCATCATCTCATTAGTCTTAAGGAACAATCGGGATCATTCCCCCTCAGCTCAAGCACCAACAAGTGAGTTCCTG
Source organism: Polygonum aviculare (assembly GCA_934048045.1). NCBI lineage: Eukaryota > Viridiplantae > Streptophyta > Magnoliopsida > Caryophyllales > Polygonaceae > Polygonum > Polygonum aviculare. The sequence continues at coordinate 18,786,749 of OW204028.1, forward strand.
ACTCACCTCCACTTCGAGGTTGTGATGGATCATTCTCTGTGAAACACCTCTCCTTAGGTTGTTCCCCTCACACCTCCCTGCAAACCAAGCTCAAGTACTAGTTTTGGGGACCCACACATACTTGGGTTCCCGGGGATTAGTCCTTGTACCAAATGAATCATTTCCACAATGCACACAACAAGAATTAGAAGACTTACATCCTTTCTGTTGTTGCACTTTCTGGGCGTTGTTCCCTGATCTAGGAAACCTTCTGTTGTTCCTAAAAGCATAGTGCCCGCGCTGCTCCCAGTGGCCATAGCATTGCTTGACTTGTGGTTGTTCCTTTCTCCAGTGGAACCTTTCTCTCTTCTGTGGTCCCTTAGCATTAGTCCTTCGCTGATTGCGACTTGCACCTTGTGCACTTGACTCACCCTTCTCTGGTTTGTAGCCTAAACCAAAGTGATTGATCCCAGCAGATCCATTAGCATTGTTCCTAGCGGAACCACCTGTATTGTTTCCAACGGAACCACCTGTATTGTTCCCAGTGGAACCAGTAGCCTTGTTCCCAGTGGCTTGCTTTAGCCAAAGCTTATGTGCTTTCTGTCCTACATACCAAGAAGATTGATTAGTAGAACCACTATTTTCAAGAACACTTACTTTACCCTCCAAGTGTTTGTTCCTGTCTGTAGCACTTTGCAACCTCCTTTGAAGACGATAGACTTCCTCCTTGTCTTCAAGCTTTCTCCCTGGTTGTTCCTTAACAAATCTCAACTCATAGAGTTTCTTTTCATTCATAAGGTTAGTGGCAACAAGTTCATCAACCCTAGATCTCAATTCATTCAACTCAGTTTGATCAGAGGGATCAATCTTTTTCAACTCTTAGAAAGTCTTAAATTTTCACTTTTAACACTTTCCAAGTTAGCATGCAATTCCTCATTCTTAGAGATCAGATTTTCAATATCATTCTTAAGAGTAGGACATGCATCACACAAAATAGAAGAACAAGTATCAACATTTTCAAGTTTCTTTTCTAGTTCTTCCTTCTCATCTAAAAGGTTCTCAATGAAATCAATTAAGAACTTTTTCTTAAAAGACTTCAACTCAGTGAAAAGATCAGGTTTTTCACATACCTCTTCTTCTTCTTCTTCGAGATCAGTTTGGAGTTGTTCCCTGACCACCAAGCAGTGATGATCCGGCTCAAGATCAGACTCGTCCCCCCATGCAGCAATAAAGGATGTTTTCTTTCCTTTGTCATTACCCTTATTAGAAGAGTCCTCATCATCCGACTCCTTCTTTTATGGGCAATCCCTAGCAAAATGCCCCTTCTCTCGACAATTGTAGCATAAAGTGTCAGGATTACACTTAAAGGATCTACCTTTGCCGTTTCCATCCTTGTTCCTTATGTTGAGATACTTTCTCACGGCACCAGTGATGAGAGCAACATCAGGATCATTGTCCTCTTTCTCCTTCTTGCCCTCCTTAACCTGCTTCAATGCCTTAGAAACTTTCAAGGCAATGTCTTTCTTGCTGGGAACATCCTCTTAGCAGGATTTCAACTTGTCCTCGTGAGCAGTGAGTGATCCTATGAGGTGTTCTAGCTGTAAGGTACTCAGGTCCTTTGCCTCCTCAATAGCCGTTATCTTTGGCTCTCACTTCTTGGGCAAACTCCTAAGGATATTGCGAACCTTATCCTCCATGGTGTACTTCTTTCCTAAACAAGTTAGCTCATTGACAATAACATTGAAACGAGCCATCATATCTTTTATGGACTCACCTTTATCCATCTTAAACAACTCATATTTTTTCACAAGAATATCAATTCGATTCTTCTTAACCTCAGTGGAACCTTCATGAGTTGCACATAACAAATCCCAAATTTCCTTAGCACTAGAGCATGCTGAAACTCTTGAGAATTCATTATCATTTAAGGCATGATTAAACAATTTTATGGCCTTAAAATTCTTAGAAAGTACCTGCTTCTCCTCAGCATTTAAGGCACTTATCGGCTTAGGAACAATCTCACCAGTTGTGGCATCCTTCATTGTTACCTCTTGTGGACCATTGGCAACTATCTCCCATAAGTCCAAGTCCTCAGATTTGATGAAAGTTTCCATCTTGTTCTTCCACCAACTGAACTTCTCACCTTCGAAGAACGGTGGACGTACCATCGAGTGTCCTTGACTGTTCCCTTCGTGACTGCTCATCTTTTCCTGAAAAATCCTAACACAAATCTAGAGCACACCAGGCTCTGATACCAATTGTAGGATCGACGTGTTAGAATACAGACCCTGACCCTTGAGGGATCAAAGAACTGGACAGCGGAAGCAACAGGAAACAAGTAGCAAACAAATTACTGATCCTTAGCAGGGATCAATCTATCACGAAACGAAAACAACACACACAAAGAACACAATATTTAGAGAGGAAACCCAAAGCAACCAACTAGTCACTTTAGTAAAGCCTCTACCTTCCTTAGAAGGATTTTCAATGCCTTACTTACTTTTATTGATTATCACGAACTACAATTGCAAGTTAAGGTACCAACGTAAACTAGACTCCTCCTAGAATACTCTCCTAACTTCTAGCCCTTAGAACGTATAAGCAACTCAAAGTAGACCAACTATACCTCAGAAACTTGACCTCTCAAGCTTCAATGGGTTCGAGTCTTTCTTCAGTATCAACAAGTGCGTCTGCTGTTACTGATCCTTGAGACTGTGCAGATCGTTGATCCTCTGAACAACGACGATGAAGCTCTCCTCTTAGAACTCCAATGGCTGGTTAAGAAGCTTCCAAAACTCCTTAAAGTCGCCGCCTTTCTTCTCCAAACGAAGTCTCCTTTTCTCTCTAGTAGAAGAACTCCAAGCGGGTAATTTCCAACCTTAGAAAAACCCTAAACTCTATCCTAATATATAGTAAACTATTAGGTCTGATATGATATTATTTTCTTGCCATAAAATAATATCTTTCCACCTAATAATTAACCATATACGGATTTACACAATCAAATCTTCAACAAGATCTTCTATCATATCTTCTTGACTTCTTAGGCTCCAAGTAATGACCAAATCAATGAGATATGCTTCCCATAATTATTATCATCCTTTTAAAGATAATAACAACTCTTTCCAGCTGTAGATACACGTCCTTAATGAAGGAAACACGCTCCTTCCATAAATAGACCTCTTTCTCGTGGTTGGCTGGCACATTGATCCCTCTGGGACCAATCTCTCTTTCTGCTCTTGTTCTCTGGTTCTCTTGTTCTCTTTGCACCTGTTTTCTCCTGAAACACTTTGGAAAAACTCAAACCATTAAACCTTATGGTGTTTATCATCATCAAAACTCATGGGACTGATCTCGAGAGATCACTTGATTGTTCGACTGATCCCGAGGGAACATCAGTCCAACAGCAACCAATTGTTTGGCAAAAGGACACTAATGTTAGGCCTATGGAACTCATGTCAATATGTCTTTATCTTTGTCCCTTCACCTCGGTGAAAAATATTCTGGTTTCATTATTTTTCTTTTTAGTAGGCCGAACTGATTAACACATTATTTTACTTAATTTGTGGTCCTTTTCAACTACACTATATATCCGGGATTTGCTAGTGAAAGTGAAGTCCTTGTCATTAAAACATTGAAAGTCTTAGTATACATAGAGGAAAGTGTGCATGAGACTTAGACCATGTTCATCGGTAGTATGTGGGAGAGTTTGTCATCCAAAATTAAAAGGAAAATAAAATAAAAAAATAAACAAAAAAAAAACTTTCAAAAAAATGTTCCCTTTGAAAAACGTCTCTGAAAGAATTTAGGGATAATGATGATAAATTAACTAAAAGGGTTTCTCATTCATGAGTATGCTACTAGTATTTTTTTGGTCAAAAGTATGCTACTAGTATTAATCACGTTGGAAAAGAAATACGGTAACATAACAAGATGGAAAAATAAGAATAGGGAGTGACGTTAGACGTCTTGCAAAATTTACAGTGGCTCAGATTGTAATAGATTCTAGGATCATTTAGAGCAATTTTGTATAGATTATTTTACTAAAAAATGGATCGTCTTTAAATTACAAAAATAAGATCCTATAGATTTTCTCTATTGAACCTCAATCTATAAATAAGGACCACCACCGGCACCACTCATTTAAAAAAAATGAAACTACTTATTTTTATTTATTTTTGGTTAAAAATGAAACTATTTATCTTCATGCATGTGTTATATTTTCCTAGACTAGAATGATTTTGTGGGGCGATTCTGTTTGAACAAGATGAATAAAATGTGTATTAATGCAATGCACCATATATATCTTGGAACAGACAAACGTGGCAAACTGACTGAAAAGACATGGAGCATGCAAGTTACAATTACAAATGCAGTCTCATCCCGGCCATTAGTGAACAAAAGAGCCCTCTTGGAAGGACCTCATATTCAGAATACATGTAAACATCATGCACGACATGGCACTTGCAAGCATCGATCACTTATGGAATATATTATATATGGGGTGACCCACCAGAATTCAAGCTCAACTATCAATCAACGCGAGTACTTGACCCTCTAGCTTGCTAGCTACTATATACTGGATATCAGTGACTTTACCATGCGCGCACCTTGTATTTGATCATATGTATGAATATGATTGGTCGGGTCAAATTGGACATATAACGTCAACATTTAAGTCAGGATCGGTTATATTAGTTAGGGTGCGTTCGTAAACTTGAAATAAGTAACTTTTTTGATAAATAAGTTGAATAATACTTATAAGTATCCGAGAGAAGTGTTCGGCAATTCAAAATTTTAGATACTTATTTGTCCAAAAAAATGAGAAGCTGCCTTTCATCTTATTTGAAAATGAGTATGTTTATTTCTTGAAAAAATAACTAATCTGCAAACCATCGTACCGAACATTCACTTTCAGCATCAGTTTTAGAGGTGTCAAACATGTCGGGTCGAGTGGATTCGCGCTTGATCTTTTCAGGTTCAGATTCAGTACGGGTTCGGGTCATCGCGTTACAGGTCAAGTCGAGTCGGATCTTGACAGGTTATTGTGCGGGATCGAGTCGACCTAACATGTCAAGAATTTGAATTTTGAATGATTATTAAAATAATCTTATGATTAAATAATACTATTTAATAATAAAATGTTTTTAGTTTAATAGATTTTTATAATATTATTTTATAATAGTTTTTATAATAAAAATTAGAATATTTACAAGAAAATATATTTATTCTAATTTATAAAAAAAATCAGGTCGTTCAGGTCGGGTTTGGGTTTCAACCCAATCAGGTCCGAGTTAATCGGGCTCAGTTTTTTCTTCTACTCGCTACTATTGGGGTCAGGTTTCAACCCGAGTCGATTTTTTTGGGTTCAGTCAGGTTTTAACAACTCTAATCAATACAGTATCATTTAACTTATCAATACCCTTAAATCAACATTAACCTCAGTACAGAAAATCAGTATCAACAGTATGTTAACTTATTGGACTGACGAATCGATAATCCAACGTATATATTGGGTCCAAATTTTAAGGTCCTCTATGATTGCACTATCCATTTGAGCCTTCATATTTAATGTCCACGCATCTCAACCATCACAAACTCTGTTTTTTTTTTTTTTTTTTTTACTATCAAGTACGTAGTTAAACATATGTGTTAAATATCACACTACAATTTCTATCTCCTTCACACTTTTTTAATTTCTTTAGTACATTACCCTCAAATTAATTTTACAATAGTTAAACGAAATCTAAAAACTGTATACAATTACAAAAATATATTTCGATCAACAAAACCTATTGACGATATTCACATTTTCATTCTTTCCTTTTTAAAGCTGATTTGAATTAATATAACATCTATTAACAATTTTTTACTAAATGATATACTTGTAAGGTTTATAAAGAAATCAAATAAAGCCACAAATAAGCTTATTAATGGTAGTCATTTGCCTTCTCCCATTACCGGCAAGATATGTGGCATTAGGCAATAGTTAATTGACATAATTATTTTATTAGTTATTTTATAAATTAATGAAGGTTATAATCACATTAATCAGAATCTTTAAGAACTAATTTAGAGACTATAAATATATTTTTAAAATTTAGGTAAGATTTGTATAAAGAGGCAAGAATCAATTTATTAATTTTCTTTTTTTAATTATAGGTAAGATTTGTATAAAGAGGAAAGAATCAATTTACTAATTTTCTTAATAGGGATATTAAAGTAATTTACAATGTGATGTAAAGTAAAAATGTGTGATGTATAGCATCTCTCTAGTAAAAACAAATTTTTGTGCCATGCACTAATTTTGTCATAATGTCCATATAATTTAAGGATCTACGAAAGTACAAATATGTCCTCCCTATCTGACCAAAAAAAAAAAATGTCCTCCCTAGCAAATATAATTTCCATAATTTTGCTATAATTAGCGTTGTCGGAATATATGGCACAAAGTAAACATGATGGTAATAATATATCCTGCAACCGGATCAATGGTAGAAAAATCCATATATATAACATGACAGAATTCGGACACATGGCTTTTACACATTCATGTTTTTTTACCTTATTTTTTCTTAGTCACGTAAGCAATAATCTATTATATATATATATAACCACTGAGGATCAGAACCTCTTCATATTCTCATCTAAAACAATTTTTAAAATACGATATATAGTATAGATATTTTTTTGTAGGGCGGACTATAGTCCGTCCATACTTTCGTGCCTCCTCCAAACTAGTGTTCTAAAAAACAGTCTAGGCGGCCGCCTAGGTGGCGTCTAGGCACTAGGTGGCGGTCCACCGTATCGAATAGCCCCTAGGCAGATGGGTAGGCAGCGAGGAGAGCTAGACGGGTGATACGTGATTGCCTGCGACGAGGGCTATGGTTGGGGTTGCGGAAGCTTTTCAGGATCTAGGGGTTGTTTCGCCTGCTGCCCTTGCTCAATTTTGCTTCTTAGAAGAGAAAGGCTCGCCCTTGGATTGGATGATCCAACAAGGGTTGAAACCTTGATTTGGTGGTGGAACGAGAGCCAAGAGGACTTGGGTCCTCGCGGCCACCTGCGGAATTGCACACGAGATACACAAAGTTTAGTATGATTCAATTCACGAGATGCAAGAACGTTATGTAAATTATTGGAAGACTTTTTCATGCAATTGAGAATTGAGAACAAGAGGGAGCGTGAGAGAAAGAGAAGAGAAGAGAGGTCGAGAGGATTGATGTTGAGGATGATCGATCAAAGCCAGCAAGGAACACGCCAAATTGGTGTTAAGACTCCCAGGAAATCAACTTCAATAAGTCAATTTCCAAGGATTCAAAAATGATTTTTATTGAATGCAAACTTGAGTTTAAATAGACAAATAGGAAGCCAAAATTCTATCTTCTAACACTTGCCTAAGATAGAACTTTGCTTGGAAAAGAAGCTATGTAATTAAATTAAATAAAAGGAAACAATAACTAATTAGATAAAAGGAAATAACAAAGATAATAAACTTCTAACAAACTAACAAACTCGAAATTCCTAAAATATGCTAAAATCTTAAAGATAGAAATAAGGAAACTTAAAGATTCCCGTATGATTTTGTACTGCTCTCAGTAAAACGTATTTTAGACGATCTTCTGGTCGGATTCTCATCTTGACGTCAACTATGAAGTTGTAGATCTTTGAATAAGCTTTCCAACTCATCTTGAATCGTCTCGAGATCATTTTCCTAGCCAAAGTTATGGCTGTTTTACTGAACAGTACTCAAGCTGTGACGAGAACTTGAGTTCCGAAAATATCTTCAAGCTTAATCCTTTTTCGGGGAGGCCTTGGACGTATAACTTGATAGCATTGAAAAGATAATTTGCCATACTTTAAAACCTTATTGAACTTGAAAGCGCGTGACTTGCGGAAAGGTCTTGGCTTAGCTCGTCGATTGACCTCCAACTCCCTCTTCTTAGACATATATGTTATTCTTGCATCATTCTCCTCCACTTGTCCTCGAATCGTCCTCGATTCGATGTGAGGTATAGGAGTACAAGGAGAAGATAGGGTAGAAGAAAACTTTTTAGCAAAAGGAAGAGTTGGTGTAGCAACGCTCACCACTATGGCCATGGTAGAAACATCAGTCTTGGTGGCGGAAGTGATGGCTAGGGCAGATTCGCTTGGCTCGGTGGCGGTAGAGATGGGCATAGGCGCCTCCTCATGTGTTTGCTCTTGGATCGTTTTAGGAGGATGGCTACTTGGCGGAATAAGAGCATCAAGGCGTTCCTCAATTTGTTTCCAGCGGGGCTCGAACTTAATCTCCAGACCTTTCATCGCGTCGGCCACCGCCTGGCTCACTATGGATCGAACAGCCGACCTAGTTCGAGCCTCAGCCGCCCGAGCCTGAGCCGCCTTTCTGTAGGCTGCGGCGAAGGAATAGGTCTCCGGGGATAAGATAACGTTTTCAACCCGACGTCGTTGGCTCATGACTTCCAACCCGAAACCGCTGGGCTCTGATACCAATTGATACCACTTGATACCACTTGATCGATCTCAGCGATCAAAGCCAGCAAAAGCCCAACACAATCACAATCATCAACAATCCCAGCGGTCGATCCTTAACTTTGGCTTACTGAACCGCTGGCTCATCAACAATCCTGCGCCTACCAATCCAAGATCTATATCCTTGGGCAAACTTCAACTCGTGACGGCCTTCACACCGAAGGTTGTCACGTATCAATTGGTATCAGAGCCCAGCGGTTTCGGGTTGGAAGTCATGAGCCAACGACGTCGGGTTGAAAACGTTGTCTTATCCCCGGAGACCTATGCCTTCGCCGCAGCCTACAGAAAGGCGGCTCAGGCTCGGGCGGCTGAGGCTCGAACTAGGGCGGCTGTTCGATCCATAGTGAGCCAGGCGGTGGCCGACGCGATGAAAGGTCTGGAGATTAAGTTCGAGCCCCGCTGGAAACAAATTGAGGAACGCCTTGATGCTCTTATTCCGCCAAGTAGCCATCCTCCTAAAACGATCCAAGAGCAAACACATGAGGAGGCGCCTATTCTATCACCCGCACTAAAGACATCCGCATCCAGCCAGAGAGGATCCCTAGATGACTGCCCTACCCCGAATGATGACACCCTCGCAGTCATACCTCCACCTCAAGTGGAGGAGGAGCGCCGCGATGATGTATCCATGGAGGATACTTCGGTCCATGTGCCCATCTCTACCGCCACCGAGCCAAGCGAATCTGCCCTAGCCATCACTTCCGCCACCAAGACTGATGTTTCTACCATGGCCATAGTGGTGAGCGTTGCTACACCAACTCTTCCTTTTGCTAAAAAAATTTCTTCTACCCTATCTTCTCCTTCTAGTCCTATACCTCACATCGAATCGAGGACGATTCGAGGACAAGTGGAGGAGAATGATGCAAGAGTAACATATATGCCTAAGATGAGGGAGTTGGAGGTCAATCGACGAGCTAAGCCAAGACCTTTCCGCAAGTCACGAGCTTTCAAGTTCAAGAAGGTCTTCAATTATGGCAAATTATCCTTTCAATGCTATCAAGTTACACATCCAAGGCCTCCCCGAAAAAGGATTAAGCTTGAAGATATTTTCGGAACTCAAGTTCTCGTCACAGCTTGAGTACTGTTCAGTAAAACAGCCATAACTTTGGCTAGGAAAATGATCTCGAGACGATTCAAAATGCGTTGGAAAGCTTATTCAAATATCTACAACTTCATAGTTGACGTTAAGATGAGAATCCGACCATACGATCGTCCAAAATGCGTTTTACTGAGAGCAGTACAAAATCATACGGGAATCATTAAGTTTTCTTATTTCTATCTTTAAGATTTTAGCATATTTTAGGAAATTCGAGTTTGTTAGTTTGTTAGAAGTTTATTATCTTTGTTATTTCCTTTTATCTAATTAGTTATTGTTTCCTTTTATTTAATTTAATTAGATAGCTTCTTTTTCAAGCAAAGTTCTATCTTAGGCAAGTGTTAGAAGATAGAATTTTGGCTTCCTACTTGTCTATTTAAACTCATGTTTGCTTTAAATAAAAATCAGTTTTGAATCCTTGGAAATTGACTTATTGAAGTTGATTTCCTGGGAGTCTTAACACCAAATTGGCGTGTTCTATTGCTTGCTTGATCGATCATCCTCAACAACAACTCCTCTTCTCTCAATCATCATCTTCATCAATAATTTCTGCGCATACCAATCCGAGATCCATATCCTTGGGCACATAAACACGGTAGGATTGGCGCCGTGAGGATGTTGAGGATGATAGATCAAAGGCAGCAAGGAACACGCCAAATTGGTGTTAAGACTCCCAGGAAATCAACTTCAATAAGTCAATTTCCAAGGATTCAAAAATGATTTTTATTGAATGCAAACTTGAGTTTAAATAGACAAATAGGAAGCCAAAATTCTATCTTCTAACACTTGCCTAAGATAGAACTTTGCTTGGAAAAGAAGCTATGTAATTAAATTAAATAAAAGGAAACAATAACTAATTAGATAAAAGGAAATAACAAAGATAATAAACTTCTAACAAACTAACAAACTCGAAATTCCTAAAATATACTAAAATCTTAAAGATAGAAATAAGGAAACTTAAAGATTCCCGTATGATTTTGTACTGCTCTCAGTAAAACGTATTTTAGACGATCTTCTGGTCGGATTCTCATCTTGACGTCAACTATGAAGTTGTAGATCTTTGAATAAGCTTACCAACGCATCTTGAATCGTCTCGAGATCATTTTCCTAGCCAAAGTTATGGCTGTTTTACTGAACAGTACTCAAGCTGTGACGAGAACTTGAGTTCCAAAAATATCTTCAAGCTTAATCCTTTTTCGGGGAGGCCTTGGACGTGTAACTTGATAGCATTGAAAAGATAATTTGCCATACTTTAAAACCTTCTTGAACTTGAAAGCGCGTGACTTGCGGAAAGGTCTTGGCTTAGCTCGTCGATTGACCTCCAACTCCCTCTTCTTAGACATATATGTTATTCTTGCATCAACGGGTGCTTAGGTGAGCTAAGCGAGGGCGTAGGCGAGCACCTAGACGGTAGGACTAGGCTGGCTAAACGGGCTAAGCATGGTGGGCAGGCGCTTAGGCGGGCGGCCTCCTAAGTGGGTTGAGTGGGCTCTAAATGGGGTTGGTTAGGTTTTTGGGTGTCAATTTAGATGAAAATATTATAATGAGATTATTCTTATTTTTATATATATTCTCACCAATTTAAAATAATAATCCTAAATTTTCATAATCATACTAATCCACCTAAGGCCCTCTAACCACTAGGCCCCTTCCTAGCTACCACCCAACCCCCGCCTAACATTTTTTAGAACACAACCCCCCGTTTATTTTGGTCACTTGCTCTTCCCATATTCCTTTAACACCAACCAAATGGTCTTACCCCCTTGCATTCTAGATTTTCAGAAAGATTGATAAAGGAATAACTAATCAAAAATAAGAAAGGGGATCAAGTGAGATCAACCCTTAAAATATAAAATGAGATCAAATTTCATCCGTTAGATATCCAGAATTCAATGGCCCAGATTGCCTCCACTTTTTTAAGCCCCTTTCATCTGTAAAGGGCATTTTGGTTCTTTTTCTACTCCCAATCTTCCTGATCGATCTGCTGCTTTATGCGTTCCTAATTTTCTCAATCGTTCTCCTTTGAAAATCACAATTAATCCATTGTTCTTCCCCCAAGTTCATCCATATGTTGTTCTTCTCCAACACGATTCTCTTCAATTCCCTTCTCCAATCTGATTCCTTTGACCTCCAATCAAGGTTGTTAGGATCGGGATCCTTGAATCGGATCGTAGAGTGGTAGTAGGATCGAATCGTAGGATCGGATCGATGGGATCGTAAGATCCTATTAACTTGATATATTTATAAATAATTCAACTTCAATATATGTTACATATCAATCAAACAAGAAAATAAGTTATCAATGTATGTATTTTCCACATCCACCATTCCATATCACAAAATAATTGACCATAATATGTTCTTATACCAAGAAAGTACGTGAAAATGAGAAGGAAATAATGTCATTTTTTACCTAATTAATTATCCATAATTAAATAGAATGATGTGTAATGATACCATTATAAAGAGTAATATCATTAAAAAAATACCACAATAACACTATAGCTTAAATAAGTTTGTAGTAGCTAGGACACAAGTGCTATGAGTATTAATAAATTAATAGTAAAGTTCAACTTTATCAAATAATCATCAACTAATAAAAAAAATATCTATAAATATAAAAGTTCATGAAATAAGTAACAAAATTAAATTTTATAATAATTCCGATTTCCGCCTACAATGAAACCAAGAGGAAGAATGAAAGAGAAGGGGATTGGATAAATGGACATTTAAAAAGGATTTAAATTAAAAATATGATACTCCCTCCGTCCCATAATGTTTGTCCAAAAGGACGGTTTTTGCGGTTTTTAATGAGAGGTGTAAAGTGGTATTGGAAAGTGAAAAGGTAGAATAAAGTGGGTAAAAGATATGATTGAATAGGGGTACTTTTGGAAATTTATAGAGGATAAAAGTTGAAAAGAGATAAAGTAGGTGAAAAAGTTGGATAATGGGGGTAAATGTATAGAATGAATAGGGGTAAGATTGGAAAAATTTATTGATATAAAAGGAAAGTGGACAAACATTTTGGGACGACGGAAAAGGAAAGTGGACAAACATTATGGGACGGAGGGAGTATAACTTATATTTTTCCTTTTTAAAAAAATATTAGTTTAGAATGGGCTAGTGAGTAACCATATTTTAACCATTTAAATGGGCCTAAATAGCCTAAAATATAAGAATTGTACTCTACAACTCGTATTTATGGGATCTTACGATCCTACTTGCGATCCTACGATCCTACGATCCCACCAATCCTATACGATCCTACTTACGATCCTACTTCATACGATTTTATATACACGATCCGAATCGTTTAGTCAAATTTGAATCGTAGGATCGCAGGATCGTACGATCCGAGTCGCGATCCTAACAACCTTGCCTCCAATTCCCTTCTTATGGATTTAGGTATATGATCTCAAATTTTGAAACTTGTTTATGTGAACTTCTATCAATTGTGCTTGTAATTGTGAAACTCGTTAATCTGCTCTCTTTTGTGTGAACTCGTTAAATTTGCATTGTCAAAAGGTTACAACAACATGAACAACTCAATTTTGATGGTTTCGATTGAATAACTATAGTGAAAGTTCATTCTTGTCTTGTTGCCCACCATGTATTCAATAAAATGCCTCAATAAAGGTGTCTTAATTTACATGAACCGTTATATGGCTTTCAATGAACCTTTACTTGAACATTTATGAACCATAATGATACTCTTTATGAACCAAAAGAATAGTCGTATTTTCCCATTTGTAGTACTCATTATGTGTTTCATGTTGTTTCACACATAACTTTTACGCTTCTTTTATAGATTGTTTATGTCTTTTACATTGCAAATTGACAATTTCGATTGAATAGAGAGGTTGAAAGCGTATGCTTGTCTGGTTGCCCACCATGTGCTCGACAAAATGCCTCAACACATGTGCCTTAATTTACATGAACTGTTTTATTGTTTTTAATGAACCTTTCCTTGAAAATTTATGAACCATAATGACATTCTTTGTGAACCAAAAGAAGAATCGTATTTGCACATTTGTAGTACTCATTATGTGTTTCGTGTCACTTTATATTTTTTTGTTGATTGCTCGTCAAGCTCGAGTCATTCTCACATGTCTCATTCAAATAATGATACTAGTTTAGATGAAGTTTCATTGAAGGATTTTCATAATAATACTAGTACCATTGGTGGAGCCTCATTGGATGATGATGAGAACGATAACGATGCCTACATTCTTCACTTATCACAAGATTGTTCTTATTTCATTACTACTTGTACGATTGAGTATAAACCTCAAACAATGTTTTTTTATGTGTGTTTGAGGATTAAGTTATCTTCTATACACTTTAACATTAAGCTATCTTCTATGCACTTTAATTACACGACATGGACCTACAAGTGGAACACAATGAACCAAATTCTTTTCTTTTACACAATTTACACATTTTATCATATATGAACGGAGTGATTCAAATTCATGAACCATTACGTCGAATCCAATGAACCAAATAATTAAACTTCATGAACTTAAAAACAATGAATTCAATATTTTTCTTTTATACAATTTACGCATCTTGTAATATATGAACCGAGTGATTTAAATTCTTGAACCATCACGTTGAAGACAATGAACCAAACAATTAAACTTCATGAACCTACAATCAATGAATTCAATACTTTCTATTGCACAATGAACCTACAAGTGAAGCAGAATGAACCTACACGTGCAACACAATGAACCTACAAGTAGAACACAATGAACCTTATGAGTGGGGGCTAATTTGTCTTTTTGGGTAAAAATCAGTTTATTTACAAGTTTGCCACCATGTCTGCCATTTTTTTATTTCCTTCTTTAATCTCTACCGTTAGATCCCTTCAACCCTAACGCTTCTTTAATCTCTACCGTTAGATCCCTTGAGAAAGAAGACAGCAGCTACATAAGGGCGGGACGAGGCGGGACAGCCGGGCAGTCAATTGTTGGAGCCGGCGGAAGGTGATGCAAGGGCCGGCCGTTGACTGAAAGCAACGGAGAAGGTGATGGGAGGCAACCAGTAACTCCTCACTTTAGGTTGCCGGCGGCTAGCATCGTAGGAGTAGCTTTAATTAGGTTATATTTTAAATAATTTTAGTGTTTTGGGTGGTTGGGCCGATAAATTGAGGAAATGGTGTTTTGAATTGGGCCCAATTGTATAACTTTTTTATAATTGTCTGCGAACATATTATCGAGCTTGTTCGTGAACAAACGAGCCGAGTTTCTAAGTGTTCGGATTCGGCTCGTTTATCTTATCGAGTTGTTCGGGCTCGGTTCATTTATAAATCGAGCCGAACTCGTACGAGCTTTTACCGAATCGAACTCCGAACATCTCGCGAACGGCTCGGTTCATTTACAGCCCTAATAAGCGTACAACATGTTTCCATTATTAGTTTTTTTTGGTTGAGGACACTGCCCATGAGAGTCGAACCGGTGACCTCTGGATACTACCCTTGGAAGCTTAACCGTTTTGACTAAATGCCCGAAGGCTTTTTCATTATTAGTTACTTGTGCCTAGTACCACTCATTTATCACCGTGACACGTAGCACCAAGAATACTTGAGCATAGATTTTCTGCAGTTCCTTGTCCTAAATAATGTCCTTGCACATTGATATGGAATGACTATATTCACATGCCATGCCAAATTCATTCGATCAGCTGTTAAGTAGCTCAGTCTGGACCACCAAAATCAGTCCAAAAGTCCAGCAATATTTACTCAATTCACTCAGCTGCCATTTTCATCTTCAGCTGGAACACAATTTTAATCTACTCGTCAAGTTCTCCAAACCATACAATGTAACACAATTTCACACCACCCCACTCTCCTCTTCGGCACATTCACGAGGCCAGAATCTTCTGCACTCATCTAAGTGGATTGGTAGGTTCAAGCTCCTACATTCTTCACTAAAAGAGCTTCGTCTGTCACCATGATTAGTTTAGCCACTAGAATAAAGTCACAAGCAGAAAGGGACTAGTATCAACCTTCCAAACAATTTTTCCTCTTCCAGTTGAATTGCTTTCTTCCGTCGACAACTCTTTCGGGCTCAAATTAAAGCTAAAACCAACAAGTGAAAACCCTCTGCTTTTTTCATGTGTTGCGTGATGCTTGGTATAAGGGTTCGTTTGGTGCAACAATCTTATTACATAGCAAACCGAAGCCATATAATCGAGAGCCAAGCACATATGCATTTCAGCAGTACAACCAATGGTACACCACTAGCTTCTTGCTCAGAAGTGTGCCTTACGTTACTCAGAGGATTCTTGTTTTAAATTGTGAAAATATGTTAGTCAACCAATTCAAGTAAGACTTGTATCAATATCAACTCAACAAATATAAGATTGCCTAGTCTATCAAGTAAATACTTCACAGTCTAACATATTCAAACCACAATTAGTGGCTTGCTTTACTTTATAGAGTTGAATAGATCACTCTGTTTCTCACAAACTACCTAATCAGACATCAATATCATACCATCATCCTAATATAGGGACATGCATCCAACCCGCTATTCCTTGTTCTGTTAAGCACCCTGCCCTCTCCAGAGTATAACAAATTATATGTTTCAAATTCCATATCCAACTACTACCATACATATTACTTGAGCAAACCTTAAGAAAAAGCTAATAATCAACAAAAAATACAGTATAAATCTAAGCATTCAGGGTCACCAAGGCAAAGTAGCAGAAATTAAATTGCTGCCAGACCAATGATTGATTGCATGATCAACACAAACTAATAAGACTTGATGTACTAGCATATCAACTGTTCTGAATCATTATTTATTCATAAGTAACCGTTTCACCATCCAGGATGCATTTTCATCCCAATTCTACAAAATATACCTCAAAATCTCTCTTCCTCGATAATCATCGAGTGATCTGTCTGGAATCTTATATAAAAAAAGAATCAACTATAAGAAAACTCTTACCTCCTCCATGAGCCAGGAGAATCCAATTGTGTGTGTATGAAAAAAATGGCAATGCATAAGATCAATCAGTCGTCTGTACTCACAAGAACCCTAGGGTTTAGGGTTTAGGGAAGCAGAAGCGGCCGCTTGCCTCTTCCTTTCGTCGGCAGCCTCCTCCGCCTCGGCCTCGATCATCTTCTTATTCCTCTCGATAGCCGACGCCACCTCGGCCGGCATATACTTCTCGTCGTGCTTCGCCAACACCTCGGAGGCCGAAAAGTAATAGTCCCCAGCCCTAGCCTTGGCGGTGACCTCCTTGGCCCGCCCGCCGGACGAATCTCGGCGTATCTCGTCGCTAATGGGCTTGACGAAGCCCTCGACGACAACGGAGTGGCCCTCCCGGAAGAGATCGGGCAGGGAGCCCTGGTACCGGACGAGGATGTCGGTGAGGAGATCGGTGACGACGAACTCCATCTCGGGGGAGGAAGGCGGCTGGCAGACGCTGCCCTCGAGGACGAGGCCGCCGAGGCGGAATTTGGTCTTGGTAGGGTTTTGGCGGAGCTTGGCGAGGGCGTCGGAGGGGGTCACGTAGAAGACGAGTTGGTCTTGGAAGTTGTTGAGGACCAGGACCAGGAAGCCGGCCACGCCGGAGAAGGCCAGCGCGTAGGTCCAGAGGCGCCGCGTCTGGAGCTGGCGCGCCTTGGCGCCGATGTCGAGCTTCTTGGGGCGCCGGAGGGTTGAGAAGGAGGGGGAATGGAGGAAGTTGTTCGAGGCCGGAGTGGCGATGATCGTGGAACGGGGGAGGAGAGCTCTATGGAGGAGGCGTGAAGCCTGGCGGAGGGAAGAGGACATGGATCTGGAAGCCATTGTTGGATTTGGTGCTGGGGTTTTGGAGAAACGGGATTTTGTTTCGTGGGCTAGTCCGACTTGAGTTCCTTCCTCTGCTTCGACCAAAAACTGGTCCAAATTGGAATGAGGTGTGAAATTCAGAATTTCCCCAAAACTGTTGTAATTTCCACGAAACTATCCACAAGAATAATTATTTCAGAAAGCCACACAGAGAACAGAAGGTAGTCTCTTGTTTAGTTTTTTCTCTTCACAAGTGTACCAAATGTACTCGAGATAATCCATCATCGAGGCTCTTTTTTTTGAAAATGGTTATGTGTAATAGAAAGAAGAAGTACGTACAAGTTTAAAATAAGTTCATAGCTCTACCAAAAAAGGGAAGCGGAAAACAAAAGGATTCAAAGTTATCAAAATGGACCCAAAGAAACGAGATCCAAACTAAGAAACTCTATGAAAGGATTGTTGGTGATTTTAGTGTCATCAGTGATTGATCCCTAAAGAATCAGTGATGGTTCCTGAGGGATCAATGACCATTTAGTGTTATCGGGATTCATGCGACTTTTATGAGGTTCTATTTAGCTTATCACAAGTCTGGGGGTGTGAAGTACACACTTGTGTAAGTATATTTGGGATCTAGTGGGAATATTAAGGATATGTTACTCTGGGATCAGTAGTTAAAAGAACAAGAGTTATGGATGACTGGTACCAACGGGATCAGTCAGATTAGCGGTTTGAATATTGGTCACGTGGGCTAACTACCAATATAACCGTTGTATAACTACTTGAGTAAACTCCTTTTTATCATTGGTTTCAGATGGGACACGTGTCTCTCCAAGAGAGAGCCGTTGGGGGCTAAGGATCAGTAGTAACCGTTGGTAACCGCTCAAGTAACCGCCCATAATTAACTTGTAGAAACCGCTCCCTAGGCCTTCCTACGCCCTATATAAGGCTAAAGGAAGATGAAGTCGGGCTGGTTAGAGAATCTCTCTTAAGATTCAACTTACTCGAAGTCATACATCCATCAATACATCATTCTATAGTTTGATCCTTACCACAAGCCTTGGAAAGGATCAGCAGATTTGTTTTATCTTACTTCAGATTTTGTGGATTCCCTAAAGCTTATAAAGGGCAAAATTCTGATTTCAGAAAGTGTTTACTGTTGAAGTCCAAAAATACCGACAATAGTGTAACGCGATGAGAGTAAAAGATTAGAACTCAACCGAGTCAACGGACGAAGAGATGGACAGTATTTGGTCGCTTTTGGTGTTTAACGCGATGAGGGTAATGTGAAGGATGTTTTGTATTAGCTGTGAGATTACAGCAGTAGACAGAGATTCTCTATCGCGTTTGGGTATATCGGGTTACAACAATGATCTTAGCTCGAGAACTAGTGTGTGTGTGGTTCGCCGGTTCTTCGATCCCCGTCCTGGTGCGCAGAGCTCGCTATTTATAGCCGAAGTCCGGGCTGAGATTGTTTGAGACATCGATGTGGGACGAGTGCCGCCCAAGTACGTGTCGCTTGCTGGTTGGTCTTCGGAGCGGTGGCCGCAAGATTGGCCAACGGGAGGCCAGGATGGGACGTTGCCGCCCACCGCTCGCTTGATGGGACGCTGCCTCCCACCCACTTGCGTGGATGGGACGTTCTCCCTCCTCCGCGATGAGAGTAAGGCTTTTGCGGGATTCTGCTCTGGAGGGGATTCTTGTACTTGAACCCGGTGTATGAACGCGATAGAGGCAGGGCGGGGGTTGACGCCGCTGAGAAGTTTACACTTATCAATATTTTGTTTTGGTGGGGTGGTCTGATCTGCCTAGCAAGACTAAGGTTTCCCGGGGGTGTTACCGCGTTGACGGTTTCCGGTATCAACACAACCCCATGGACCGGGCCTCAAGGACCTTTTGAGGACGGGTCCAAAAATAGCATCTGGCACCGGAGACGTGGTAAACGGAACGCGGTGGACACTTTGAGGTGAGGGACCACGCGCGGACGACAGGGTGTGGAGGTGGTGAGAGGTGCTTGACGGGCCGGTGGAATCAATGGGCCGATCAGAAAAGTGTGGCCCATTTAGCGAAACGGTCCATTATGCCCCTTAAAAGAGCGAGGAAACCGCTCGTCTTCCTCATTCCGCCATTTCAACTTCAAAAACCGTCCTTCGCCCTCGTTCTCGCCCTCTCGTCCTTGTCCGCCGGCAACCGCCCGCCCGCCAGCGACGCCGCCGTCCACGTTTGCCTCCGCCTCCTCGTGACCACTCGGTACGCTCGCTTTCTCTCTCCCTCTCTCCTTCCTCGTCTGCTTCTGTGTTTTTTTGGGTTTTCCGGGGTTTTCGGGGGAACGCCCTAATTTCAGCGGTGGCACCGCTGCTGGAAATCGGTGACGTTTGGGGTAGTTTTCGCCGAGACACGCCTCGCTGGAGGGTGGGCCTAGGGTTTTCCGAGGTTTTTGGGTGGCAGAGAGTGGCGGAGGGCTCTGCCGGGGGGGACCAAGCGTCGTGGATAGGCGAAACGTCGTGGGAGGCGAAGCATCACGCCTGTGGGAGATCGAAGATGACGCGCTTAGCGCGACGTCTCGTCCTATCAGCGTCTTGTCGCCTCGGCCTACCCCTGGGGATGCGTGTCGAGAACAGCGGAATGTTCTCCTGACTCAGCGTGCGCGCCCCCAAGCCTTCTGTTTTGACAGGGCTTCTCGTCACATTGCGAAATGACACCTGCCCCTAGTTGGGGTACCACACACCTTGTCTTTATTTGCTTTCTACACTTGCCCATGAGCACTACCGTTTACTGTATATTTATCGCGTTATATGCTTCTCCGTGATTGTTTCTTCCCATGCACATCATTTCTCTTTTCCTTCCTCCAGGAGCCTCTTTGCTTCCGTGCCTTGGATTTGGGGTTTTCCAGCGACTCCTGCCCTTCAGGCGTGGATCGCGGTTACCGGATATCAAGTTGGGATGACTTCTACGCCCCTGACTCCTCCTTTGAGTACCGGGATATGTCCGCGAGTGATTCTCAGAACAACTTTCGCGAGCCTGACGGTTTGAGCAAGAGCGATCCCACTACGGTATCCGAAGCCCGTACGAAAAGCGAATCCTCATCACGATCTATGGCGCGCTACAGGCCCTTTGATCCCCATGACGAGGCCGTGGGCGATGAGGCGTCGACTTCCGGGACCGCGAGAAGCTTTCCCTCGCGGTATCTGACGCGGATGCAAGCGGAGGTTCCGCGCTTCCGTCAGACCAGGCCCCATCGCCTGGCCGAGTATGAGAACCCGACGACGCTGGAGAAGGGCAGCGCCTCCATCATGACTCTCGAGGAGCTGGATGTTATCGCGTCGGGATACCCCTGGCCAGCCGGGGTGGAACTTCTGTTGCCCCTTGATGGGGGAAACAGCTTCGCCGTCTACGAGGCGGGCATTGTGGTCTACGCGGCGAGCCTTGTCGCGGGCTTTCGGGCCCTGCTGCCGCGCTACGTCTCAGATTTTTTGTTTGATCTTGACCTTGCCCCGGCCTCGATGGCGCCCAACTGTTGGAGCATCATCGCGGCCTATCACATGCGGTGCCTAGAGCTGAGGCACCCTCCCTCCGTATGGCATATGCGGCAGGTCATTACGGTCAAATCAGACAGCCGAGGCATCGTGAATTTCAGCCTCACGCATTGTAATCTTCTAATTACTCCCTCCAACGTGGGTCCGCGATGGAAGGAAAAATGGTTTATCGTGCACGACACCGAGGGCGACAAACGACTTTGCACCATGGTTGCCGACAGGTTCCGCCCCCACAAGCGCAAACGCGGTGAGTAAAAAATGGCCTCCGCGGAAAAGAAGGCCTTTGCCGCGCCCTTCAAACGTGAGCAGAGCGTTTGGATAACATAGGAGCGCCTTGAGCGCGCTGGGCTAAGCCAGAGGCCGGCACCGCCCCGGGAGAACGTGGTGCCCTCGTCGGGCACCCCGTCCCAGGAGCCCGGGGGCGAGGGTATTCCTATTTTTCCTGATACGGCCTTATTTTACTATGCTTTGCTAGTGTCTTTGAACGCGTTAACCCTGATTGTTGGTGGTTCGTTTTTGCAGGTATGGACGTGTTCGCAGCTCTTGTTTCGGGCAAATCTGCCCGTACCGACTCCGCGGCACCCTCTACGGCCCAGACCCTGGGCAATATGGAGCACACCGCGAAGGGTGCGCACGACCAGAAGGGGCGGGGCCACCCTCCGGGTCAGAAAGATAAACGTGCCCAAGGTCCCTTGAAGCGAAGGACCGCGGAGGACGCGGTCCGTGCCGAGGGGGTGGCCGTGAAGAGGGGTAAGAAGGACGTGGCCCCGGCCGAGGAACCGGACCTTGAGACCGCGAAGGGACCAGCTCAGATTGTGATGGGCGCGGGCCACCGTCGTCATTGGTCGCGACGGGCCGAGGTGGAGGGGTTCGCCTCCTCGGGGCCAAGCTGGGGCACCTTCCAGGAGGGTCAATATGCCTACGACTCGGAGAGGGAGTGGTTCCAAACCCTCAACGGGGACCAGGTCCAGGGAGAGTGTGAAGTATGGCCACATGGTACGCGGTTCCTGCCCGTTTTATGTTTTATTATTACTTTGTCCTTGTTTTGTGATCTTTGTTTTGGTGCCGCCTTGATCCGTAGGTCAACGCGTGGTTGAACTATCTCCCTGACCGCGTGCGCGAGGAGGAGGCCAAGACGGAGGCAGCGGTGAAAGCCAAGGAGGAGGCCGACGCGTCGCTCCAGGAGCTGCGCGCGCAGGCGGAGAAGGACGCCGCGGCGCTCAAGTCGGCCAAGTCCCAGGTTGCGGCATTGAAGAAGGATGCCGTGGGTTTAAAAGCGCAGAACGAGGAGCTGAGCGCGCAGCTGGAAGCAACCAGCAAAAAATTGGAGAGCGCGATACCCGACTACCTCGCCTCGGAAGAGTATATGGACCGACGCGTCGACGACACGCGGACGGTCCAAGCTCTCCAGTATTGTGAGAGGTACAAGGTGAAGTACTTCGCTCCCGACCTCCAACGCGAAATGGGAGCTATCTGGGAGAACGGGGTGGCGAAACCACCTTTTGACGTCGTGGAGGAGGACGATGTGGCGGAAAATGCCGGTGTGAACACTGATCAGGAACCCTCCGCCCCCGACGTTGAGACAGAAAAAGCCCCTGGGGATCCTTCTACCTCCGCGCTTGCGACCGATGCCCCTGATGCTTGAAACCCTCCACCAAGACCAAAAATCATTTTTTGTTTCTACCTTTTTTGTGAACTGATGTTTTATTCGGCCCTCAAGGATTAAGTACTGCTTGTTGCCGCACCGCGGCTGTAATTATACTTTTGACGCGATCTACGCGTTTAAACTGCTTTTGCCGCCATGCAGCCTTTTAATCATATGTTTGCTTTTTTGCTCTTAAAACTCGCCGTACCCAACCCCATGCCAAGGTAGGTGCTAGGACCGCGCTTGACACGAGGCTAATGTAGTTTAGACTTGCGAAACCTCACCGTACCCAACCCCATGCCAAGCTAGGTGCTAGGACCGCGCTTGACACAAGGTCAATGTAGGTTAGACTTGCGAAACATTAGTGAAGTTTTTGACGAATTTAAGGCTTTACGCGAATGCGAGGGGTGGAACCCAACTCGAGCGCACCTAAACGCATAGTGCACGTTAGCTGACAACCCCAAGCGAGGACGGCAACTCGGGTTTCCCTAACGACTAAAGTTTTTGATGTTTTAAGGCATTATGCAACTGCGAGGGGTGGAACCCAACTCGAGCGCGCCTAAAAACATCGCGCGCGTTAGCGGACAACCCCAAGCGAGGACGGCAACTCGGGTTTCCCTAACGACTGTGGAGTTTTTGATGTTTTAAGGCGTTTATGCAACTGCGAAGGGTGGAACCCAACTCGAGCGCGCATAAGCGCATCGCGCGCATTAGCGGACAACCCCAAGCGAGGACGGCAACTCGGGTTTCCCTAACGACTGTGGAGTTTTTGATGTTTTAAGGCATTATGCAACTGCGAGGGGTGGAACCCAACTCGAGCGCGCCTAAGCGCATCGCGCGCGTTAGAGGACAACCCCAAGCGAGGACGGCAACTCGGGTTTCCCTAACGACTGTGGAGTTTTTGATGTTTTAAGGCATTATGCAACTGTGAGGGGTGGAACCCAACTCGAGCGCGCCTAAGCGCATCGCGCGCGTTAGCGGGCAACCCCAAGCGAGGACGGCAATTCGGGTTTCCCTAACGACCGTGGAGTTTTTGATGTTTTAAGGCATTATGCAACTGCGAGGGGTGGAACCCAACTTGAGCGCGCCTAAGCGCATCGCGCGCGTTAGCGGACAACCCCAAGCGAGGACGGCAACTCGGGTTTCCCTAACGACTGTGGAGTTTTTGATGTTTTAAGGCATTATGCAACTGCGAGGGGTGGAACCAAACTCGAGCGCGCCTAAGTCCATCGCGCGCGTTAGCGGACAACCCCAAGCGAGGACGGCAACTCGGCGGCTTTCCGTAACGACAAATTCATTATTTAGGACGGTGCACGGTAGTTGTCTCGTTTTATTCACATGATAACTGGTAGACTAAAGACATTACAACCAACCACAACGCGGTGATAATCCTAGCTTATTTACACATAGTATTTCTTGAGGCGTGCCTCATTCCTGGTCTTGGCGAGAGTTTGTCTCGTCGTTGGATCTGTGAGTTTGAAAGCCCCCGGGACAACCTCCTTGGACAAGAGGTACGGTCCTTTCCACTTCGCGTCAAGCTTGCCCCCGTCGGCCCTTCGGAGGGCTAGATCGCCCTCCTTGAGGCCGCGGGGCTTGATTCTCTTGTTGTAGTACGCCGCGGTCCTTCTCTTGTACTCGACCGAGCGCAGCTCCGCCGTCTCCCGGCGTTCATTGCGAAGGTACATTTCAACTTTGAGAGCTTCATCATTGGTGAACTGGTCGTACCCCGCGACTCGCTCCGTGGGTAACATGGACTCGACGGGTACGACGGCATCACTGCCGTAAGCCATCGCGAAAGGTGTTTCTCCTGTTGCCCTGCGCGGCGTGGTGCGGTTTGTCCATAGAACAAGCGGCAATAGCTCGGCCCATCGGCCCTGAACGCCATCCAGCCTGCGCCGGAGGTCGTCGAGTATCCTCGCATTGACATTTTCCACCAATCCGTTGGACTGAGGGTGTGCAACCGAAGAAAACCTCAACTCGATGCTCAAACTCGCGCAAAAGTTACGCGTTTCTTCATTGTCGAACTGGGGGCCGTGATCTGTCATTATCGCGACTGGGACGCCGAAACGGCACACCACATTCTTCCAGAGAAAGCCACAGACCTTCGTGCTTGTGATTCGGGCCATGGCCTCGGCCTCCACCCACTTGGTGTAGTAATCGACCAGGACCAGGATGAACTGCACCTGCCCGGCGGCTTTAGGGTAAGGACCGAGGATGTCCATCCCCCACATCGTGAACGGGTAAGCTGGTTGGATGCTGCGCAACTCTCGTGCCGGAGCATGCTGGATGTTTTCGTAGCGCTGGCACTTGTCACACTTCTTCACATATGCCGCCGCATCGCGGCGCAGGGTAGGCCAATAGATTCCCATCCGGACTATCTTGTGGACAAGAGTCCGCCAGCCCGGATGGCCTCCACAGATGCCCTCATGCACCTCCTCGAGGACCTCGAAGACGGTGGCCTCGTCTACGTAGAGCAGGTTGGGCTCCGCGTAGCCGCGGCGATACAACTTGTCGCCTTCGATGCAGTACCGCGCCGCTTTGAGCTTGAGCTTACGCGCGCTCATGGCATCGTCCTGGGGCAACTCTCCGGTTTGGATATATCGGACTATGGGAGCCATCCACCCCTACGTGGCCAGCGCGAACACCGCCTGAGTCACACCGCGTTTCATCTTCCTCTCGATTATGACCTTATTGCCGACCTCAGGCGGTAGGGCCGAACCCATCTTGGCCAGTGCGTCGGCCTTAGCGTTTGACGCACGCGGTATGGATTCGATGGCAAAAGTCTTGAGGCAGGCAATCAACGCCTTGACTTTGGCGCGATATTGAGGTAGAAAACCCGCGGTACACTCGTACTGGCCACCGACCTGTCGTGCGACAAGCTCAGAATCCGTGAACACCCTTATCCTTCGCGCGCCCACCAGCAGGGCCATCTCAATTCCCGCGATCACCGTCTCATACTCGGCCTCGTTATTGGTGGCCTCGAAACCGAAATTGAGGGCATGTTCGGACGCGTAGGAGGGTCCCTCAAGGACCACCCCCGCACCCGACCCCAGGTCGTAGTGCGAGCCGTCGACAAAGACCCTCCACTCATCGGGGCTCTCTTCCGTGTCGGGGAAGGTGAACTCCACCACAAAGTCGGCAAGGGCCTACGCCTTGATCGCGGTCCGCGGGTGGTACGAGATGTCAAACTCTGACAACTCGACCGCCCACTTGGTCATTCTTCCCGACAACGCGGGCTGATGCAGGATTTGGCGTAGAGGAAGGTCCGACAGGACCTGGATGGGGTGCGCTTGGAAGTAGGGGCGCAACTTTCTTGCCGCCACTACGACGGCCAGAGACATCTTCTCCGCGGGTGAGTACCGTTGTTCTGCCGGCTGGAGCACCCTGCTGGTGAAGTACACCGGGTAACTGAAATCGCGGGTGAGGACCGCGCTGACAGTATGCTGGCTCATGGCAATGTACAACTGCAGATCCTCTCCCGGGACGGGCGGGGAGAGCGTTGGAAGACGGGCGAGGTAGACCTTCAGAGCCTAGAACGCGCTCTCCATCTCTTCTGTCCATGTGAAGGTGGTGGTGCTGTTGAGACAGGAGAAGAAAGGGAGAGCGCGGTCCGACAATCTGGAGCAGAAACGGCCAAGATAATTTACCGCGCCCGCCTGTCGCTGGACTTCGTTGCGCGAAGCCGGTGAGCGCAACTCCAAAACCGCGGCAACCTTCGAGGGATTGACGTCTATCCCCCTCGCGCTGATCATGAATCCGAGGAACTTCCCCGATTTCACCCCGAAGACCCACTTTTCCGGATTCAGACTCATTCGGTGGGCGCGCAGGGTTTGGAAAACCTCAGCCAGATCGGCCAGGTGCTCCTGCGCGCTGTGGCTCTTGACCACTATGTCGTCGACGTAAGCCGAGAAGCTGCGCTTCAACTGTCTCCGGAAGACATGGTCCACCAGGCGTTGGAAAGTGGCCCCCGCGTTCTTCAAACCGAAAGGCATCACCCTGTAACAGAAAGTCCCGCGTTGAGTGATGAACGCGGTGGAATCCTGATCCAGGGGATCCATGGCTATCTGATTGTAGCCGGAATACGCATCGAGGAAACTCAGCGCGGTGTGACCGGCGGTGGAGTCGACCAGATCATCAATGGAAGGCAGGGGGTAGCTGTCCTTGGGGCAGGCTTTGTTGAGGTCCTTGAAGTCGACACACATGCGACACCTCCCATTGGACTTTTTTACCAGCACGGCATTGGAGAGCCAAGTAGGATACTTGACCTCTCGAATGAAGTTGGCGCGCAGGAGCTTCTCAACCTCCTCATTTGCCGCGCTGGCGCGCTCTTCGTTTGTCTTCCGGCGCCTTTGAAAGACGGGTCTGGATCCTGGGCTCACCCGGAGCGAGTGGAGCGCCACCTCGGGAGCGACGCCCTTTAGGTCCGTCGCCGTCCAAGCGAACACGTCGCGAGAACGGGCTAGGAGACCTTGGAGGCTTTCGGCGTCCACTCCGGTCATGCAGTCCCCCACAAACAGCTTTTCGGTCTCATCGAGGAAAGGGGTGATGGCGACCCTCTCAAAGTCACCGAGGGGCTCGCGCTCACGCTCTTGTCGCGTATCTAACTCCGCACCGGCGCCCCCCGCGATAGTGTACGCGGCCGGGCGAGTGCGGGTTGATGCCTCATAGCACTTTCGTGCTTCAATTTGTTGGCCATGGGCGACGCCCACCCGGTCCTCGACGGGAAACTTTAAGACCAAATGATAAATGGATGCGATGGCCTGGAACTTCATTAATGAAGTCCGTCCCATTATCGCGTTGTAGATGGAAGGGAGCCGGACGACAATGAACTCTATGGGCTCAGTCCGGCAGGCGTCTTTACCGTCCCCCAGGGTCATGTCCAGAGTGACCAATCCCGCGACGTCGACCTCGTTGCCGGAAAAGCAAGTGAGCTTTCCTAGCGTAAGGTAGGAGCATGGTAGGTGAAATGTCGAGCTGTGCGAACGCGTCATAGTACAGGATGTCCACCGACGCTCCCGTATCCACCATGATCCTCTTGACTATCTTGGTGGCGATGACCGCGTGCACCACCAGAGGATCTGTGTGTGGGGTGATGAGTTCACGGGAGTCGGCCGGCCGGAAGGTAATGTCGGCATGAGGGACTCCGGCCGCACCCAAACTGTTGATGGCGCCCCCGGAGGTCGAAGCGCGAGCATAACGCTTCCTCTCCCCGCCGCTAGACCCCGCGAGGGTGGATCCCCCCGCGATGGTGTTGATGTAGACATTGGGGTCGTTTGGGTTGAGCCTTCCCCTTGTTGGCGCAGCTGCGGCCAGGGTGTTAGCCTGAGCCGGCTGACCGCCGTCGTTGCGCGGTCCGAGCTCCGTGGTGTTGGCTCCGGTGTATGGGTCGTTATTTTGCCAATTGGCGCCACGGTTGTTGCGCGGTCCGCGGTCCCCTTGATACCCACGACCGCGCCGGCCTCCACCATGGTTGTGACCCCCGCGCTGCCCACCTTGAGGTTTTGTTGGTGTGGTGGACACGGTGAGGGCCTCCGGTGTGGTTTTGGCCTTGCCCTTGCGTCCTTGCCGCGGTCCTGCGTAGGTTTTCCTGCCGCGTCCTCGGCGAAGACGCGCTTGGTGATGGCATTGCAGGCGTCCTCGTAGATGTGCAGGGTCTTCCCGCACATCTTGACTTTGAAGGTTCCATCGCGGAGGTTGTGGATTAGCATGTCGCGGGCGGAGGTGTCGTTGAGGTGAGGCACCTCCGACGTCGCGTTGACGAACCGGGTGAAGAAGGCTGCCAGGGTCTCCTCCTCTCCTTGTGTCACGCTCATGAGATCTTTCGTTGTCTTCATGCGCGTTCGCGACCCGCTAAAGTGGGACATGAACCGCCGCGTCAGATCCTTAAAAGACCTGATAGAGCCCACCGGGAGGTTGGTGAACCACCTCATTCCGGCGGCTTTGAGGGTGGAGGGAAAAACCTGACAGTACATGGCGTCATTGTAGGTGTTGAACGTCATGTGCGCGAAGAATTGCCTGACATGCTCTCCCGGGTCTTTCGTGCCGTCGAACTGTAGTGTCGTCGATGGCTTCTGGAATCCCTTCGGCATGGGCTCCTCTTGTATGAAGTCGGCGAAAGGGTTGCCGTAAGAGGTGCCGCGGTCGTCCACCATCATGTTACATCGAGAGCCGGAGCGTGTGGACGGAGGTCGAGAGTCGGAACGCCCTCGCGACACGATCATGTCCTCGCTCGAGCTCCCTGGAGGCGGGGTGTGGTATGTCTGGCCCGGTCCGTAGCCCGCGGCGTAAGCGGGTACATAGGGCTGGTGGGGCATTGGGTAAGCACCCTGGGCGTGTTGCATGGGATATGCGCCCTGGCCGTAGTGGTACGCGGGGGCGTAGCCCTGGAAGTGGGGGTTGGGAGGTGACAACGCGTTGGGGGCGTCTTGGTCGACCTCCTGCCCGGTGGAGCTCCCGTTGGTGATGGAGTATTCCTCCACGTAGGGCTCCTGTGCGGGTGCGTACTCTTGGTAGTACTGCGCGTGGACATACCCTTGGAAGGGGGCCTGCGGCTGGAAACCCTGTAGGAAATGAGGGTTCCACCCTGGCACGGCCTGTGGCTGTTGCGCGGGCGGGCCACAGCCGGGCATGGGTGCAGCCTGGGGCATCGCGGGTGGTGACCCGTAATACCACGGAGGTGGCGGCTGCATCCCGAAGGCCGTGCCGTCAGCGTAGTAGGCGTTGTTGCTGTTAGCGTCCATCACTCTGCGTCAGTTGAAGCGGTGCCTGCTTGGTTTGAGGAGGATCCCCACGGACGGCGCCAATGTTGAAGTCCGAAAATACCGACAATAGTGTAACGCGATGAGAGTAAAAGATTAGAACTCAACCGAGTCAACGGACGAAGAGATGGACAGTATTTGGTCGCTTTTGGTGTTTAACGCGATGAGGGTAATGTGAAGGATGTTTTGTATTAGCTGTGAGATTGCAGTAGTAGACAGAGATTCTCTATCGCGTTTGGGTATATCGGGTTACAACAATGATCTTAGCTCGAGATCTAGTGTGTGTGGTTCGCCGGTTCTTCGATCCCCGTCCTGGTGCGCAGAGCTCGCTATTTATAGCCGAAGTCCGAGCTGAGATTGTTTGAGACATCGATGTGGGACGAGTGCCGCCCAAGTACGTGTCGCTTTCTGGTTGATCTTCGGAGCGGTGGCCGCAAGATTGGCCAACGGGAGGCCAGGATGGGACGTTACTGCCCACCGCTCGCTTGATGGGACGCTGCCACCCACCCACTTGCGTGGATGGGACGTTCTCCCTCCTCCGCGATGAGAGTAACGCTTTTGCGGGATTCTACTTTGGAGGGGATTCTTGTACTTGAACCCGGTGTATGAACGCGATAGAGGCAGGGCGGGGGTTGACGCCGCTGAGAAGTTTACACTTATCAGTATTTTGTTTTGGTGGGGTGGTCTGATCTGCCTAGCAAGACTAAGGTTTCCCGGGGGTGTTACCGCGTTGACGGTTTCCGGTATCAACATTTACACGACTCAAATCTTATCCGAAGACAGACATCATTGATTATTCCCCAGGTGTTCTGCAATGAAGTGAAGACGGATCAATAGACGCAGCAACGCTCGCTGGATCAACGCAGGGATCAACACCAGAATCCAACAATCGAAATCAGAATTTTATGACCAATGATGTCTGTGTGTGAGGTGACAAACGGGTTAAAGTTGAAGGGGATCAATGGTCCTTTGATCGTCCTACAAAAGAACCCAAGATCCAATGGAAATTGATCCATGCTCTTCTCAAGTTTAATTTTGAGAAAGAAAAGGCTTTTCGTCTGATATTATTTTGAATAATGATATTTAATGGTGGATTTTAAGCCATGTTTGATCCTGTGATCATGAGATTAGAAAATCACATGTATGGAAAGTGTTTTGAACACAAGTCCATGTTTTCTTGTTACTTCGTAATGAGAATTGATGAGTGTGATATCTAAGGGTGTGATAATCATATGGAAGGGATTATTGTATGGTTATGTAAGGTCAAATGGATTTTTGGATCAAATAAAAATTCGGATGAATGTTCATGAGAAGGGATCGATGGATGTGATTCCCTAGAAGGGAAAGTGTTCGTTTTGTTCATAAAAATGAAACGAGTGTATTTAAATGATAAGTTCATCATTGGACAGTGATAAGAACTGTTAATTTGCACCACTGTTCCCTCGATGGAAACGGATAGTTTATCAAAGATAAACTGAAAATGGATAGTATTCCTCGAAAGGGGAAGGTTTCCTAATGAGTCTACTATACCTCGTGTGTAGATTACTCATGTTTAAATTCAGATTACTCAATAGAAGTTATTGTTCCCTGTTGGACAGATTACTCTCTTGAGTCTACTGGTTAAGAACCTACTGTGTTACACAGTTTGGCTTTTTGACTCTACTGTTCCCATACTGATTAGTCGGTTTTATTCCATGTTGTTGATGTTTTTTGTTTGAGTTTTATACTTACATTTGATTAATTGCAGGTTAATGATGAAGCAATTAGATTTGTTTAAGGTTCATAACCTTGTTCGGATCAACAATAGTGAGAATGGCACAATGTTGCAAGGTTTATCTCACAGGATCAGTGGAATTTGTTCTACAATTAATTTCCTAAAAGGGAAATGAAGTGAATGTCTGATTTGACATGCTTGTGCTAGGAACAAATGTATAAGATGACATGTTGATCTTTTGAAAGGATCAAGGACAAGTAAATCTTGTGAGAAATTTTTGTCATCATAACTCTCCATCACTAGTACAAAATGCCTTGTACAGGGTGTTTTTTTATTGAAGCACAATGCGCTTTTCATAGTGCATTAAACCTTAGTGCATTAAAGGGTTGCAGATGGCGCTTTTTTGAAAGTGTCATAAAGTAAAGACACGGAGGGCGCTTTTTCAACGTTTATGGCGCTTTTTTAAAAAAGCGCATTAAACATTTAGGGCTCTTTTTTGAAAAAGCGCCCTAAACTTTAACGCCGCTTTTTCAAAAAAGTGCCCTAAAGTTAGTTTTTTTTTAAAAAAAAACACCTTAACTTTATTAGTTTTTTTTAATTCAAATCTACTAGCTGCAAGCCTGCAATAATATATTGCACCTGTATTTTTAAAATGCACACCACAAATTTTAAATGCACAAATCAAATAATACAATATTTAATAATTCAATATATTAATCGATCAATACACAAATATTCAATAAAAATCATCAAGTTTTCCACTACATAGTGAGAGTGCAATCAGTACACAACACTTTCATTGTTTCTA
The DNA here is from genome assembly GCA_934048045.1 of Polygonum aviculare. NCBI lineage: Eukaryota > Viridiplantae > Streptophyta > Magnoliopsida > Caryophyllales > Polygonaceae > Polygonum > Polygonum aviculare. Next base: position 18,818,595 of record OW204028.1, read on the forward strand.
ACATTATAACAAGCTAAATTTGAAACACTCATGTGGAATCATTTCCCGGTCATGAAACAAGCTAAATTGTTTGAAACTGTGTACAACCAAAGGGAGATATCAAGTGATGAACGAAACCTTTTTCTATATAAGTAATGAGCAAACTTTCTCAACCTCGGGCAGCATCTTGTGCATCGTAGGCCAACATCAACCAACAAAATCAGTGCTTCCTGTAGGCAAGAGTTGAGATGGCACTTAGTAGTTAGCATTAGAAGCAGATTACTCGCACAAACTTGAATTGTTCATAATGATTCATATTCATGAACCTACATGCAAGAGGTCCAAAACAGTAAAGTCACAAATGCTAATAAAAAATGTAACTCAATAAAGGATTAAGCAGCCAAATTCTCATACTAACCTAAGAAAAAAAAATCTCAAAACATGCTTCAAAACTGAGAATATGCAAAACCCTATTGAACAATGAGCAACCTATGGAAGGTAGAAACACGACATTGAACAATCTGTAGCTAAACAGCCCTTATTGAGCAAATTTTTTGAACTCTGAAGGCACCAAAAAGGATGATTAATCTACTAAACAAGTTAACATGGCTTAAGCTGATATTTGGCACAACAAAAATAAACGAGTGACCAACATACAAAAACAAAATCGGAATCATTGAAGTGAACTAGGTCGCCGAATAAACTCAATTATTCAGAGCAACAAAATGTAATGATCGAATTTTACATAGCAAAATCGGAACAAGGCGGAAAGACGGGAAAATTGAATACCTTATTCCGAGCCATTTTCAGGGAGTTGAAACTTCAAATTGAATGGTGGAAATAGCAGACAAGTGAGTGTTCTTCTAACTCTTTTATGTTTCCCTACAAACGAGAGAAGAACATAGCAAAGCTGAGGTTCGTCTATCCATACATGTGATACATATAACTATGGTCATATATTATACATGGTTACGAACAAGCTTCACATTTTAAACCTGGATATATGAAGAATAAATTGACAAAGGTACAGAAGACAAATTCTAATGGTTTTGTGGAGATACTTGAACAAGCATAATTTGAGGTGATATAGAAACAAACCTTTTCCTCAACCTTTAGATGTTTAGAGAATAGCTTGACAGAAAAAACTTCTAATATCAGAGATGAATAGCATTTCTAACAGGAGCTACTAATATCAGATTAGAAGCTCTCTTCCAAATAGTTTCACAAAAAAACACAGAAAAACCTTCTAATCTCCCATCACTACTACTAACACTAAGACGAGAATAAGGGATGACATTAAAGAAACCGCGTGACTGAACATAGACTCATATAGCACCGAACTTTGAAGCTTAAACCAGATTTGCTGGCTTATTTGTTCAATTGGACCTATTTCCAACTTTAATGTCCAGCTTTTGCATAACAATGAAATATAAAAGGCACAACACCTTTCAGCATACGAAAGAAATAGAGAGAACAACAACAATCAACTAACTCATTTCAAAATGCATATATCTGCGTGACAGAACAACAACATTCGAATGCTGCATACAGAAAACTCATTCAAACATAAGTGGGGCATCATACACAATTACATACCAAGTGATCATCATCTAAAGATTCATGAAGAACCCTCATTTCTGTGAATACTGGTGGCTTTCTTCCTAAGTAAAGGTGTTCAACCATAGCCTTTTTCTGAGGATTCAAAACAAGGTATAATATATATTAGAATAGCCGAACTAAAAACAATTACCTGCCCATTCATAATGAGGTCAACTACACTAAAATCAATTTAAACTCTCCTATGTGACCTATAGAAAAAATGCACAAAAGAAATTTGAATTCCTATTCTTCAAGTAAGGCACTAAAATGTCCTAACAAAGTTCACCAATTCACTTCACCAATTCCAGACAAGTGACCACTACATAAGCATAGCAACATCCAATTAAAAAGAGAAAGATTCACTTATGATCATCAGTGTGCATTAAAACTAATTCAAATGCCTGAAAACCACATCAGAAAACCAGGAAAGAGTTCAGATTGTTGGACAAAGCTCTACTATGCAACAGACATTCTAGAACCATGGTTTAATAAGATGTGAAATCATACAACAGTCCAAGGCTTGTACTTGTCGAGGAACCAAGGTATAATCGGCAGGAAAATCTTATGAGAAACAATATCTTCCATACAAACAGGCCAAAGCTTCTCAAGTCTGTTTTGAGTTCATTATATATCTACATATGCTCTATCTCAAGTCTGGTTTTGTGTTATTCTAAGTGCAGCTATGGATTTCGCTAGCTAGATTTTCACTTACAGTAGAACATGGCAAGATGTTTATTAGCAACATGCAATTTCCAGAACAAAACATAATATCAGCACTGCATACTTGATAGAATCAAGCTATATCCAGTACTATAAAACTCCATTTACCGATTAGGAACTAAGTTAACTCTTCAAATTGCAATTTCCAGAACAAAACATAATATCAATGACTAACCGATTACTAATCCGAACAGGAAACAGTGAGATTACCTCTTGCAAGCACTGCTTAACAAATCTCTTGTGAACATCCAAGGTGTAGGCGTAGATCCTCTTTAGCAGCCGCCGAACGCCCTCGAAGGTGAGAACTGGAAATATCGCGAACACAACAACAAATACAAGGTGAGATAGCCTATCGATTGAGACTCAAGGGAAGAAATTAACCAAGATAGCCTCACTCCTAGTTTCAGAATGAGCTGGGAAACGAATTCGAAGTGCGAGAAAGAGAAATTGACGAGCACAGAAGGAGAGGAAGGGTAGTAACTCGGCCTGTTCTTTGAAGTAGGGAACCCGAGAGGCCAGAGGAGGTGCGAAGACGACGAAGGGGAGCGGAGCTGCTGGCGAAGCCGATGAAGGCGAACTAGAGGGGAGCGGGAGTTGCTGGCGAGGACGAAGGCGAACTGTTGACGAAGACGAAGAGCGGAGTTGCTTGGTGGCCAGAGGGTTCACGAACCTCGCCGAAGGACCTCGCCGGAGCTGCAAGCTGCTGGCCAAAGGTGCGACAGAAACCCTAAAATCGATCGGTGCGAAGTTTGCAGTTTTGCTGGTGCGAGCGAGCCCTCCCGGTTTGCTTTATAAAATCGTCTGGAGCGGTGCATTTTTTTTGCTTTATAAAAGGAGTATTAGGGCGTTTTTTATAAAAACGTCCTCCCGGTTTTTTTTGGGGCGCTTTTCGTAAAAAGCGCCCTCCGTATATGTGATTTTAGGGCATTTTTTTTTAAAAACGCCCTAAAGGATATTATTTTTTTTAAAAAAAAATTAATATTATAGGACGTTTTTTTTATATAAGCGTCTTCCGTGTTTGATAATTGAAGGCGTTTTTTAGAAGCGCCCTAATATTTCCGCATTGTATAGCCAATTTTGTACTAGTGCATGAAAGACATGGGAGAGGTTGATGTTATCTTAGGGATTAAGATAAAAGGGGAGGAAATATGAGTTTTATCTTGATCCCAGTCTCATTACATTGAGAAAGTGTTGGGAGATGAGGTTGAGGGATCAATGTCTCTAGATAGGACTGGAACGTGTCCTTCGGAATCGATGTCTTTTGACTGTCCTTCAGGATCGATGTCTTTTGACATGAATACTTGTTTCTTGTTTAGAAATGTGCGTCCCTCAACATTCCATGTTGATAGTGTCATTATTTTCTTGGATATAAAGGAAATGTTGAATGCAAGTTGGATCAAGTTTAAGAATTGTTCCTTGAAAGGTGGATGGATATTTCTACTTGGGATCAGTTCCAAATCCTGGATTATGGAAAAGGATCTAGCATTCTGATTTGATAACGGGATCGAGGCTGGTAGGATGAGTTGTACCCTGGATTGAGGTAACTACTATGAACTAAATCTACGATGTTTCGTTAAGGCCAAAACTGATTTCAACTATGTGAGCATAGTAACTCTGGCCAGAGGGGATCGATCATGCTTGTTGATACCAGGTCACATCTTTGATGTGAGGTATCGCATGGTTCGAGGATTCATGACACATAGTGTGATTTTGGTTGGCTGAGTCAGTGAAAGACAAGGTGGCTGATCACTTGACGAAGTGGTTGGTCCTAAGGGGATGAGAATGAAAGACCCATATTGCTTTCTAGGGGTGGGACACCTAATTCCTACCTAATGAAAATTAGGACAGAATTCAATGTGGAAAGCCCATTTCTAGAAACTGTGAGCACAAAGGATCAATCCCCAATGTGTGCTCTGTCCTACAGGATCAGAGGTTGAAGATTCTATCTTCTTAATAGTTCCTTTGAAAAGGTACAATGTAGGTGTACGACTACAGGATCTACCTATGTGGACGTGGAGTTTTTGGTCGCTCCATGAAGCTCGGGTTGGCTTCACATACGTTCATGAATGGATAAGGACTCAAGGACCATTAATGGAGTCAAGTTAGACTATAGATGTGTATAGTAACTTATGTGTGTGTTATCTTTATGCATCTAAAGAGGTTGATTGGTTCAATCCTTAGGACACCATGATTCCGAGGTGTATGAAATGTGTAATTACACTAAGACATGAATTCAATCGTCACGAAATTTGTGTTTATGCATGAGTTTGGGATGAAGACTTGCTTATTTTGTGAATCAAGGATTGCACTAAAATGGAGGAGGATTGTTGGTGATTTTAGTGTCATCAGTGATTGATCCCTAAAGAATCAGTGATGGTTCCTCAGGAATCAATGACCATTTAGTGTTATCGGGATTCATGCGACTTTTATGAAGTTCTATTTAGCTTATCACAAGTCTGGGGGTGTGGAGTACACACTTGTGTAAGTATATTTGGGATCTAGTGGGAATATTAAGGATATGTTACTCTGGGATCAGTAGTTAAAAGAACAAGGGTTCTGGATGACTGGTACCAACGGGATCAGTCAGATTAGCGATTTGAATATTGGTCACGTGGGTTAACTACCAATATAACCATTGTATAACTACTTGAGTAACCTCTTTTTTATCATTGGTTTCAGATGGGACACGTGTCTGATTCAGGCTATTTTGTATAGGATAACTCTTGTATTTTGAGAGGATTTTGAGATTGTTTAGGTTAGTTTTGAGCATTATTGTAATATGAAGACCGAAGACACAAGTTATGAAGAATCGAGAGTTAAAGAGCTTAAAGACCAAGATTCGCCACTGCATGGATATCGCGGTCGCGCTGTCTGTGGCGCGGTCGCGGTAGAAGCCGACTCAGCATTTGACCATTCGATGACCGCCGCGGGCGCGGTGGTGGTGCCGCGGTCGCATTGCCGGCCGACATTGAGACGGGCGAAATTCTATTTAGTGTATCTTGTTTCCTTTCTTATATTTCGGTTTCCTTTCTTATCTAGTCCGAAAAGGTTGTTCTTTGGGGCTATTTAAGGGGAACCTTTCTAGGTTTTTAGGAGATTCAACTTACTTGTCAATCAATTGTTCTTTCAATAAAGATTGGAGCTTTCTTTGTAATGGAGAACTAACTCTCCTCTTGAGTTTATTCGATCAAGGAAGCTTTATTATAAAGTTGTGAAATTCTGGTAACCTCTTTATCCCTAGGTCTTTATTGATACTCTTGTGCTTCATCCCATGATCTATGTTTGATTTTATGAGCCTGATCAACTTGTTTTATTGACTTAGATCTATTGTTTGAATTAGGATTGGTTGTTGTCTATGCATCTTTCCTATTTCTCGAAACAACTCTATTCTAGGACCGTGGACTAGTTTAGGGAAGAGTATTCAATGGTTTAATTGTGCATGAGACTCGTAGCTTGATTGCATGATTTGATTTCCTAATATCACTGTTCTCTATGCTAATTCTAGGTTAAGCGTCCTTGCCTAGGGTTATAGAATTGCTTGGACCGTGGACTTGCGATTGTTAATGATTGGGATTGGAATTGACCTAGGCATATAAAGAGGTGGATGAATTTATGATCAACTGATTAATAAAGTGGAATTGATTAGATAAACTCTACTTGATAACTTTTGATTGAAACTAACCTTCAAAACCCCCTTTTGAATACTTGCATGAAAACCATAAAATCTGACTAGAAACTGATTCTTTTGGGTTCGACCCCTTGCTTGCTCACTATACTGTTGTTTGCATGTTTGGGATTTATTTTTGATAAGGGAACAACGACTTTGCCCGAGTTAGTGTCTCTCCAAGAGAGAGCCGTTGGGGGCTAAGGATCAGCGGTAACCGCCCAAGTAACCGCCCATAACTTGTAGAAATGGCTCCCTAGGCTTTCCTACGCCCTATATAAGGCTAAAGGAAGATGAAGTCGGGCTGGTTAGAGAATCTCTCTTAAGATTCAACTTAGTCGAAGTCATACATCCATCAATACATCATTCTATAGTTTGATCCTTACCACAAGCCTTGGAAAGGATCAGCAGATTTGTTTTATCTCACTTCAGATTTTGTGGATTCCCTAAGGCTTATAAGGGGCAAAATTCTGATTTCGGAAAGTGTTTACACGACTCAAATCTTATCCGAAGACAGACATCATTGATTGTTCCCCAGGTGTTATGCAATGAAGTGAAGACGGATCAATAGACGCAGCAGCGCTCGCTGGATCAACGAAGGGATCAACACCAGAATCCAACAAGGATCACCAAGACTTGGAGTTATTCTCATTCCATTTGGGGAGGACTAATTCCTTGATGGGCATCAATTGGTCGTTGTGTACAAGGAGTTGACAATGGCCAGGTTTTTAAAAATTAGAAGATAGCGGACATACCATGAATAGTAAACAGAGGAGGTGATATATATTGGTATAACGAAACTTGTAGAGAAAGTGACTTTAGATTTTTGCTATATCTTCACCGCCAACAATATTATGATCTTGAAACCTTTGCTTAATGATCCATTCATTTCTCCTAAGCCAAATCTTCCCCCAGATCCGGCATAAGAGAAGAAATCAAATGCGTCTAGAACCTCGGGATCGTAAATGGATTCGACTACTCCTCCTCGGGTTGGCCACATGGCTTGGAGGTGGGCAACAATAGTTCCTATAGATTCTATGGAAGTTGCCCAAATAAAAAAACATGTTAAAGTACAATGGAGCCTTTTGTGGATTGTTGCACCTATGTGTGGCCTAGGCATGTTACTGATTTTGGGCATTTACAAGCCAAGGTGACTGCTTTTTTCCTTTGCGATTGATCGATTTCCGATGAGATTTACACAAATGTTTATGTAAAGGGGCGTTGTGTTCATTTGGACGAAGTGAAAACATGCACAGTTATTTTTGTGCATTTAGAGAAATCTCTCTTTTGTGTTTCTACTCAATTTCTTAACAAACACAAATATAGAAAAACAATATGGTTGTGTTATTTTTACCTTACTAAAACTTTGACAGAATCCCTAGACTCATACCTAATATCACATACTTTATAAGAAAAGAGTATATATACGAAAATTCACACGCATATATAAACATGGCTAATTTCCTCCGCCAATTCACCACACGTACGCTAAACAATTGAGTCACATGTGGTGCATTGAAGCTTATTGCAAATTAGGCAATGTATGTCATGCATATCGATCTATGCATCTTTTTTTTTAGCCAATCTATGCATCTTTTTAGTGCTACATGTATATATAACTTAATTTGATACGTACATCCTTATTGATGCATATATAACGCTAGCTTGTACGTCGCTGCGATTCTGGAAGGTTGCTTGTCACACATTTTGTCCAACTCATTTGCCAATTAATGCGTCTTCGCCTTCTATTGCTTATTTGGATTTTCTTTAGACCATACTTTATACATATAAACATATATATATATATATGTATATCATCAGCGGGAAGGGAAAAGAAGATAGCTACATATTGTAGTATGGACAAGTTACATCAATATATGAAGTAACAAGTACGTTTAAAGAGTTACTCGATACATTAAACAAAATATAGAAAACCTTATTTTATTTAAACTAACCTTAAAGATATATGCCTTGCTAGACTTTGGTATGAAAGTATACTTTTTTTCAAAAAGTATACTTTCATTGTTTTGGAATTGATGAAAATCAACTACATTTCATCAATTTCAAGGAAACGAAACTATACTTTTTGGAATAAAGTATACTCTTACATAAATGTGTAGCAAGGCCATAGTATGAGATTAATTTAAGGAGGGCATGTAAAGCCGGGGGAGGGACTAAGGCCACAAGCGTTCATAAGGAGGAGCACCTTAAGCGTGATGAGCTCAATATTAGTAGTGTCCAAGCTGTTGTCTCTAACGGCCGAGCAAAGAGGGCAACAAGGGCGAGGATTACTGAAATGGAGCTGCCTCAACACTTGGCAACACGCTCGAGTTGCATACGTGACTCCTAGAGGACCCACGCATATCCCTACGTTTGGGGCCGGAGTTGATGGGGAGGCCGATGGAGATGGAGAAGGTTGACAAAATATTGGGATGAAGATGCAAAGCAAAATTGACAATAATAGCACTAATCTTGTTAGAGCTGAGATGGAACCCATGTTGACATCTAATATATATCCTAGGTTTTTGGATTAGTGTACGTGTGTAAGCAATCAAGTTAAAATAGGAGGGTATATATAAGAGAATGTATCTTCAAATTATGAACATAGGTAAATTATATTAGGATTCGGATCTAAATCCGTAGGTAATTCCATAATTGTGAAATGGCCTAACCCCCGCCCAAACTAAACCCGCAATTAGTATACTGCCTAATGTTGCGCACCTAATATAAGCTTTAAATGTGACATTTCTCAATTTTAGAATTTGAAGACATATAGCTCGAGTTGATCGAGATCTACCCAGCCTAGACCTAGAATGATGAAAGTACCCGATCTAAACCTTACGTAATTAACCAACGTGATTTGATTGACTGGTTCATGTAGACGGGGATCATAACTATATACTAAAGCGGAAGCAAATTTTGCCATCATATTGCGCCTCATCACCCCCTCATTTAAAAATCTATCTTACTAAATCTTCATTTTATCATAATTTTATACATAGTTAATTAAGATATTAGTTCTATCTTAGAATTTGAGTTGTTTAATTAATAATTCTATCCAAATACATAAATCTCTATCTTATCATTATATACATTTAATTAATACATGGATTTATCATAAACCTTTTATTTAAAAAAATATTTGTTTCGTCATAATATATAAATTATAATCATAATATTACCCATTTAATTAATATCATATTAACTTTAAATTATTTTTCATAATTTTATTATGGTATTTTTCGTATTTAATATCATATTAACTTTAAACTATGGTATATTTAAGAAATTTTCATTCTATTAAAAAATAATATATTAAATACATTTTTACTATCATATCATATTAAAATATCAATATAAAATAAAATTTTATTTATATATATGAGGATACACAAGAATTATGTCATTTTATAATCCAAAAAATAAGCGTCGTTTTAAAACAAAGTATACATATGATAATATTTATAATTATTATAGTAAATTCATACACAAAGCAATAATTAAATAGATAACATCCCCGTACAAGGTACGGGTCATTTGCTAGTTTAGAATATATTCGAGCTAGAATCCCTTTAAAATTAATTGACTCTCTCTGGCTAATTTGCTTAGGGAGGGAATAATGTTTAACTAGTTAAACGCTTATGCCAAGGGTAAAGGTTGTACAAATTTGGAGTATATTATATGTCAAATGGGTCGGTTCGATGTGGTTCGGGTTCAGCCCGAGTGTGGATTCGGGTCATTTGGATTGCAGGTTAAGATGGATCGGGTCAATGTAGGGTTATCGTGCGAGTGCGGTTGGTCAATGGGTTAAGAATGTCAGTTTTATGATTTTTAATAATAAAATATCATAAAATGTAAATAAATTTTATTTATTCTTTATATACAATAAATCAGGTTAACCCAAGAGGTTGGAATGTTGGATCATTTAAGGGTTACCGTGTGGGTTTGGTTTGGTCAATAAAAAGGATTTCTAAAATAATGTTATGATTAAATAATAATATCTAATAAAAAAGGATTTTTATAGTTTTTTATAATGAAATATATCATAAAATAAAATTTAAAGTAATTTTTTTTATACTTTATGTTTAATAAATCAAGTTAATCCAACGGGTTACGTCAGGTGCGGGTTTCAACCCAATCGTATTCGGATTAATCTAATTAATTTATTCGAGTTTCGTGTGTAAAATTTTGGGTTTTAGCCCTAAAATTTTGGGTCGAGTCGAGTTGCGTTGAGTTTTAGCAACTCTTACATTACAAAATTTGAACCAAATCTATTAATATTAAATTAGAGAAATATAATTTCTAGTAACCTCAATAAAAAAAATATATAACTTATTTAAAAAAAGCTCGCATTTCAACAAGGACTCTCTTAAACTTATTCATAGAATATATAAATATATTTTAATATAAATCATGAAAGATTTTTTTTTATGCTGATTGTTAATAATATCGTCCACATTCTCAAAATAATTAAATACATAAGATAAATTTTTCTTTTAAATGTTATTGAATAATAATAAAAATAAAAAGTTAATTTATCTATAAAATTTACCTATTTCAACTGTCTATATTAAAATGATATTTTGAAGGTAATTTATTATATTTTGTCACAAGATACAACTTTTTTGAGAAGATTTGGGTTCTACCTCATATTAGAGTGGTATAGAACTATAGATAACAACGATTGTTTTGAAGTGGGCAAAATTGGACGAGGACTCACGAGTTTGTCTGATTGGGTGAGTCAATCTGCAAATATGCAAGGGAGGAATTCCCTAAGTTATATAATATGTGGAATTTGTGCAATTGTTTGGTGATGTGCATGCAAGGAACAAGCTCATCTTTGAAGATGAGTGTATATATGGAGGTGTAAGCTTGTATTAGTATTAACATTACTTTTGTAAGAAATTGCTTGAGTGCTAGCTTAGATGGAGACTGGAGAGTCAAGTCGAGAGAGAAGCGAGAAACATTTTTCAGAAATTGGGGATTGATTTGAATGCGACATGCTAGTCCTTACTAGCACAATTTTGTTCTGGTTAACTTGTGAATAAAATTACACTTTTATTAAAAAAAAACATAATGACCGTTGTTGGATAGAAAACAATGTTCCACATCGGACAAGGAGCAAAAATACCACTAGTATATAAATAAGGTGAAACCCCTACCCATTGGCTTAAGCTTTTGGGTAGAAAGGTGGATCCCGACCTTATGTACAAGGTGGATCACATATGCTCCAAAGACATATAGTAAAAGTCCACTTTTAGAAAAAAAAAATTTATAAATCTTGTTATTAGAATTTCTAAACTCTTTTCTAAAGAACTAGCTGTACCCGTCGTGCCATGCACGACTTGTATTTTTAAATTTATTTTTGGATATATAATTAATAGAATAATTATGTGAAATATATAATAAAAGTTTTAACATAATTGGATTTCATCGATTATTAAAAGTTTTAATTGTTAAATAATTGATTGAGAATATGTTATTATGCAAATCATGTACTTATATTTTATAGTCAATAAAATACATTATTATGCAATTTATATTTACTTATATTTTGTTATGCAAAGTACTAACTTCATATACCCAAATTAAACATGTAGTTATTTTAATCATAATATTTAATAAATAATATTTTCCCTCTATATGTGTGAATAAACCAAAAAAATATCGTATCAAAATATAGTATATTTCAAAGATCGTGATATTATAAATCTAAAAACAATTGGTATAAAAAGTATTAGGAAATTGATAGAAACTGTTAAAAACAATTTATAAAAGAGGTTGATTCACATGAAAAGCCTCCTTAAGATATAAACTGTAAATAATTAGGAGCCATTAGATTAAAGAAATGAAGGGCTGAGATTGGATGAGGGAAAAAAATATGAAAATAGGGTATTAAATAGACATGGTGGCAATTTTGCAATTATATGCAAAAATAAGGACATAAGAGGGATTTCAGATAACATAAGAGGGAAGACTATGGATGAACGGGTTCGAGGCCGGAGTGACGATGATCGTGGAGCGGGGATGGTGGTGGCGGATGGCCGAGTGGGAGGGGAGGAGAGGTCTATGGAGGAAGCGTGAAGCCTAGCGGAGGGAAGAGAGGGATCTGGAAGCCATTGATGGATTTGATGCTGGGGTTTTGGAGAAACGGGATTTTGTTTCGTGGGCTAGTCCGACTTGAGTTCCTTCCTCCGCCTCCACCAAAAATTAGTCCAAACTGGCTTATTGCCCCGTACAATCTACGGGGAAACATAACATTCTTTTTGATATATTATTCAATTCATAAAAAGAATGCATAGTATTATTATTATGATAGTGATATTGTTTTTTTATCTAAAATCGTTATAATATTTTGTTGATTCAAAATCGTGGTGATGTTAAGAATAAATTTAAATTTAAATTTATATAGTATGAATTAAATAATGGTCATAGATAATATACTATCATTTTATTTCAAAATATATTTGATTATTTAAAAAAGTCATATGTGATATGATATGAAATCTCAAGTGAAATATTTTATCAACATATATTTTTTTATAATTAGTAAGATTTTTATCTGATGGTAGAAATACAAAACTAAGTTAATTATGACTTATTTTATTTAGATAAATCATTTAGAAAAGTAGACTTGCATAAGTGATAATATTTTTTGAAATAAAATGAATATTTTAATAGATCTTATAAAAGTATAATTAATTTAATAATAGTAGAGTCATACATCAATACAATTTAAAAATGAATATTATAACACATATTTAGTTTATATAGTTTTTAGATACTTTACAAATATACTTTTAGATATTTGTTACTTAAATTATAAATTATGGGACAAAAAAGATTGAAAAAAAAATATGGCACATATGATATATAGGATTATAAATATACAATAAAAATAAAATTTTAGAGTGAAAAATAAGTTTAACAAATTAATTATACTTTTGATTTATAAAAATAAATGTCCAAGTAAATAGTTGAAAAAGATAGATATTAGATGGAAAAGATAGAAATTAGAAAAAGAAGAAAATAAATGATAGACAATTAATAAGAATAAGAAAGACTTTAAAAATATTTTTCTAAATTAAAGTTTTTAACATGAGGTAAGGCCAGAATTAACGTGGAGGCTCAAAAAGTCTCGACTTTAATATATAGTATAGATTGGAATGCCGTGAATTTCGTAATTTCTCCCCAAATTGTTGTAATTTCCACGAAACATCCATAAAAATAATTATATTTTAGGAAGCCACATAGACAAGAGAAGGTAGTCTCTTGTTTTTTTTTCCCTTTTCACAAGTGTGCCAAATGTACTCGAGATAATCGATCATCAAGGCTTTGCAAATAGGAGGAGAGACACAAGAATCCCAATTCCTCGAACCAAGCCCCACTAACATAAGAAAAAAAAAAGCCAATGCTTTATACACACAAAATTTTTACCCGACGCACACGCTTCATAAGGTGTGAGTTTTTGTATGCGCAACGCTTCGTGCGCTTCATGAAGTGTGAGGTTTCGTGTGCGGCTGAAAAATTTTGTGTGTGTACAGATTTTCCGGAAAAAAAAACTGTTAACTTTTTTTTGAAAATTGTTATGTATTATAGAAAGAAGAAGCATGTACAACTAGAGGTGTCAAACAGGTCGGGTCGGGTGGATTCGGGTTCGGTCATTTCGGGTTCGGGTTGAGTGCGGGTTCGGGTCAATCAAGTTACAGGTCAAGCCGGGTCGGGTCTTGACAGGTTATCATGCGGGTTCGGGTCGACCTAACAGGTCAAGAATTTGAGTTTTTAATGATTATTAAAATAATGTTATGATTAAATAATAATATTTAATAACAAAATACTATTTTTAATAGATTATTATAGTAATATTTTATTTATAATAGGTTTTATGGTAAAATATATTATAATATTTACAATATAATATCTTTACTCTACATATATATAATATATCGGGTCGGTCGGATCGGTCTCGGGTTTCAACCCAATCGGGTTCGGGTTAATCGGGTTCGGTTTTTTCTTGTGCTCGCTACTATTCGGGTCGGGTTTCAACCCAAAAAATTTCGGTCGGTTCGGGTCGATTTTTCGGGTCGGGTCAAGTTTTGACAGCTCTATGTACAACTTTGAAATCAGTTCAATAACTTAAAAAGGCATAGCTCTAGCAAAAACATCTCAACAACTCGTCAAAGCACAAAGAAGTAAGCTGAAAACAAGAAGGTTCAAAGTTATCAAAATGAACCCGAAGAAGAGAGATCCAAACTATGAAACTCTAAGAAAGGATCACCAAGTGATGGGGTTCTTCTCATTCCATTTGGAGATGGCATCAATTGTTCGTTGTGCACAAGGAGGTGGCAATGGCCCGATTCTCCAAAATTAGCAGATAGCAGACATACCATGAATGGTAAACAAAGGAAGTGATAATGGCACAATGGAACTTGTAAAGAAAGTGACTTTAGACTTTTGCTATGTCTTCATTGCCAACAATATTATGATCTTGAAACATTTGTTTAAAGATCCATTCATTTCTCCTAAGCCAAATCTTCCAACATGTGATATGAATTTAATTCATTTACGACGAAACTTGCTTGGCCACGTGGCTTGGAGGTGGGGAACAATAGTTCTTATGGATATTGTGGATATCTATGGTAGTTGCGCAAATAGAAAACATGTTAAGTACAATTGAGTCTCATGTGCATGTGTGGCCTAGGTATGTCGGTCACACGTCCAAAAGTGGCATTTGTGTTATGATAGAGGTTTTGTTTCACTTTTAGCTCAAAAGAACTTTTACTATAACAATTAAATTTTAGACTTTTTGAAAAACATATCATGTCCCTATCTCTTACATTTCCCGAGAAAAAGTTTTCACCTAGAAATTACTTTTCGTACCAAACTAAAACAAGCCCATATTCGCAAGTATTAGAAGCATGAGAAACTCTAAAAATGCCTTATGAGTGATTTTGGGCATTTATAAGCCAAGTGGCTACTTTCTTCCTGTGCAATTGATCGATTTCCATTATTGACTATGAGATTTATACAAATGTCTATGTAAAGGGGTGTTGTATTCATTTGGACAAATTAAAAACATGCACATTTATTTTTGTGCATTTAGAGAAAACTCTCTTTTGTGTTTCTAAACAATTGAGTCACCTATGGTGCACTGAAGCATATTGCAAATTAGGCAATGTACGTCCCTAGATGCCATGCATGATAAACATTTATGCAACTCTAACCACGGGTGTGCAGGAGGCTAACTACATATATGTCCTAGGTGGGGACTAGAAGAAACTATTCTAGACGTTCTTTGAGATTGTTTAGCAATCCAAGACCTATCATTAGTTCCCCTTGTCGGGCCGGGTAAGATGCTCCCAAACTACATGGGCGCAACCTTTGTGTGTATGTATGGTTTGGCACTCTTGGAAGTGCAAGAATGACTTGGTTTTTAAGAACATCCCAAGCACCCTTGCACTTAGCCATACAAAATTATAAGCTCAAGGCCTTGATTGCGATACAAGGGGCCACTATACGTTCTTTAGTGGAACGATAGTTTTCTATACCAGTAAGACGGCACAGATTAAATTCGGAAAGAGCATAAAAGAGCAATTAATCGCTACAAATCGTGCGGATGCCTAACCATGACAATGATCGGGGTCCATGCAAAGGCTTATGTATTCAAGTGTTGATCTTGTTTTGAGCATATGCTTTGGGAGATTTATTACAAATGTCCTTGATCTTTGTCCGTTGTCAATCTTCCATAATTTAGTTGATGGAAATTAAGCTTCATAGTGCTATTATTATTAGTTTGTGTTTGTTTATTTCTACACAAAACGTGAAAACATACACCGTTAAACTCGTTTTTTGGTGTAAAACGCTCTCTATGTTAGAAAACCTTTCTGCTACTATTTCTGTCCCTCCAGTGAACCACCTTCCTCCGGCTGCCATGGCGGTCGATCAGGATAGTGGTGGCCAACCCCCGGGTAAACCTCCCGACAAGATTTCATCTTGGAAGGATGTTGTCTCGGGAGGGGCTTCGTACCCGCAAACGAAGATCAACACGGAATTCATCAAAGGGAAAACGAGGTTGAGTTTCCCGCAAGGTGAATTTGGAGATCCGGCCTATGATATCGATGATGATGTGATGGAGGCTCTAGCCTCGGTGTGGACGAATTCCGCGGTGGTCAAGCTTCTTGGCTCCCCTGTGGCGTTTCAAGTCATGGAGCGGAAGATTCGTGAAATGTGGCGTACAGAGACCCGTATGCCGATTATCGATTTGACTTGGGGGTGGTTTCTTGTTCGTTTTGAAAGGGAAGATGACTATATGAAGGCGCTGACGTACGGGCCGTGGACAGTTTTTGGTCGGTGCTAGATCGTTAAAGCTTGGACCCCGAAGTTCAGGACGGCGGAACCGATCATGTCGACCCCTACTTGGGTTCGTATCTCGAATCTCCCGGTGACCCTCTATGAGGAAACAATCTTGTTGGACATGGCTCAGGGGATTGGCCGGCCGATTCGGGTGGATCCAAGGACTTTGTACACGTTCAGGGGGAGATTTGCTAGAATTTGCGTGGAAGTGGATCTCGAGAAACCTTTGAAGGGCACTATTCGTATGAATGGCGAGACGCTGCTAGTTGAGTATGAGGGGCTTCCGACTATATGTTTCGATTGTGGGAGGTTCGGCCACCTTAAAAGTCACTGTCCGTTTCGGTCGGGGCAATCGGAGCAAATCGTGGTGTCCTCGAAGTCGAGTGAACAGGCTGCGTCTTCGGTGGCGGTTAGTAAGGGCCCTAGCGTTGTGACCGGGCCTTCCGGGGTGTTTGGTACGGCCGGCTCCGGTGAAGTCCATCCCGTCGCCGCTGAGAGGACCAAGACGGCGCATGAAGCGGCTAAGACTGGCAAAGGGCTCTACGGCGAGTGGATGATACCGGAAAGGAAACCGCGCCCAAATCGGGGAAATCCCAAGAGTGGTGGGGAAGCCCGAGCTGAGAATGGGAAGAGTGGCCAGAATAAGGAAAGTTACCATAACTCGAATAAGAGCAAAGATGCTAACGGTCCAGCGTCGTCTATGGTAAATCGATTTGAGGCCTTGAAAGTCGCGGATGAAGGGAAAGAGGATCCCGAGATAAGTGGCGTGAGTTCTAAGAAAGGGAAGGAAGTTGTACATTTTGATATTCCGGTTACCAAAGATAAAACGAAAAATAATAGGAAAGATATGACTAATAAGAAACACGGTTTTGTGCAGGTTTGTTCCGAGGAGAATATTCAAGTGGGGTCCAAGAGTGTTGTGGAGCGGGTTAACCCGGTTTTCGGGTCGGATGGACATGAATCGAAGGCGCCAGGCCTTGAAGTCGAGCCTCTGAAGAAACGAGAAAGGAAGTACCGGCGACGAGGAGTGGCCTCAGCGCAGGCCTCGAAAGATTTGGGGCTTGTAGCGGCGATCATTGAGAAGAAGGAAGAGGTCGCGGTGCGAACCGCTTGTCCTCGGGCAAGAGAAGGCGACAGGTTGAGGAGAACGTGGATACCGGTACCGGTTTTCGGACCTCTTCAGTCGTGAACTCGGGTGGCGAGCTAAGCCATGACCCGGGTGACGACGGTAACGGGCCAAAGGAGAAGGAGGAGCCGTGCAACACGGTGGTGAACATGAATCCTCTGTTTGTGATGGATAATGAAGGGACCCAGGGTGCCCTCGACACGTTGATGGGTGATAGCAGTGACATCTCTCGGGAGTCGAACTGCTGATCTTCTTGCTTTTCTCTCTCTTTACCTTAATCGTTTTTACATGAATATACTAATGTGGAACTATTTCGGTGGAGGAAAACCAAGTTTTCATCGTTCTATTCGTTATCTGTGTAAGAACCATGCGGTGGATGTGCTCGCTTTGTTTGAACCGAGAATCTCAGGCGATCGAGCGGAGTCGGTGTGCAACCGGTTGACCAGGGGCTTGTTCTCTAATTGTGAGAGAGTTGAGGCCCAAGGTCTAGCTGGTGGTGTTTGGCTTCTCTGGAAAAATCAGAATATTCAGCTCACTGTAGTGCAGAGGAACAAGTCTTTTATTCATGTTTCCTTTGTTGAGAGGGGTGTGCGGTCGCACTTGATTGTGGTCTACAACCCTCCCTCGGTTTCGAAACGGGTGACTTTCTGGCATGAGCTCAAAGCTGTGATCTCTAGTATCTTCAGTCCGGTTATTATTGGAGGCGACTTTAATTGTATTACTGCCAGCCATGAGCGTAAGGGGGGCGTCGATGGGCTCCATGCTGATTCTCATGTTTTCAGTAGATGGATCAGCAGATTGAATTTGGTTGATTTGGGGTTCTCTGGTCCGGCTTTCACCTGGAGCAGGCGTCTATCCCCTACTTCAGTGGTCCACAAGCGTCTTGACAGGATTTTCACAAGTGTTCATGGTCGCACTTTTTGGCCGGAAGCTCGGGTTTCGTCACCTCCCCAAGTTCTCCTCGGATCATTGTCCGTTGCTTCTCAGCTTGCTTCCAAATCTGAATTTTAACAAGAACCGTTGTCCGTTCCGATTTGAAGCGGCTTAGCTTGCTCATCCCGATTTTAATGAGAAAGTCAGGAGTAGTTGGCGATCTTCCATCGAAGCTCCTGGTGCCTTGCTGTTCCTCAAAGACGAGCTCATCAAGTGGAACAAAGATGTCTTTGGAAATATTCACCAACGGAAGAAAGCGACCATAGAGAAGTTGTCTTCGGTTCAACTGGAGATCTCTAAGAGTGATTCTCCTGTTCTGATGGCTGAGGAAGGGCGCATCCTGTCGGAATTGGATTTGATTCTTGAGCAGGAGGAACTTCTGTGGTTTCAAAAATCAAGGGAGCTGTGGCTGAAGTGTGGGGACCGTAATACCGCCTTCTTCCATACTTTAACTATTATCCGGAGGAGACGTAATCAGGTCGAGTGCCCCAAGGACAGTTCGGGTCAATGGGTTGATGAGAAAGGTGCTCTGGAGAAGCTAGCTATTGACTTTTTCGTGACTTTGTATTCCGAAGAGCCAGTGGATATCAGTGTTTTCCCTCTTCTTAGTGCAGGTTTCCCGTCGATAAACGCTGATTGTATGGGCGCGCTGTGTTCGGAGGTTTTGTTCGAGGAGATTTGGAAGGCCTTTGTTGGATCGTTAGTATTGAGGGACGTCCTTTACTTTGGTAAAGGCGTCCTTTGGTTAGGCGTTCCTACGAGGTGTAGGAGCGTCCTTGAGTAATGCAGCGGAAATAGTACTATACAGATAAAGGATGAACGCAGTGAATTATAGAGGAACCACTCAAGACCAAGTAGTCCTTGAGTGTAAACCTCTACCTCCTTGGAGGATTTTTGAATAGTTCTTTCCTTTCTATTGAACGATCTTACAGTTGTACTGGCGAGCCTTTATAGTTCTCTGACACTTAGCTTTTCCCTAAGTTCACTTGTAAAGAACTCCTTTAAGCCTACAACTTAAGCTAGTTCAATCTACTAAAGGACTCTATTCCTACGTTCTGCAGTACTTCGCAGAACTCTCTCTCTCTCTTTTTGGTTTTTGTGATTACAAACTGTTTTGTGGTTTGGTTACAAAATCTCACTCGATCTAACTCAGGTCTAAACATTGTTCTTGAGTTCTTGAGTTAGTTCTTCGTGTTCTTGAGTGAGTCGCTTTCCTCTGATTCTCTCTGAATATTCCTGAAAGCGTTGCCGTCACAATAAATGCCTTGGGGCTATTTATAGGACTTGGGGAAGGGCGTCTTTTCACTGGGACGATCATGCCCTTCATGGACGTGGCTACAGGATCTTCCTCCACGTAGTAGGGCGGTGATGAGGAAGCTTCCTGTATCCAGCTGTGTATGATGAACTCCGCTACAGGATCGGCCGCCACGTGTTGATGAACTCTGCAACAGGATCGTCCGCCACGTAGTGTTGGACTCCGCTACAGGATCGGTGTCCACGTGTCCTTGGATGATCAAACATTGTCGTGTGATGTCATCCTGTCGGCTAGTGAGTAAGGACTCCTTTCTTGCGTTCCTACTTGCTTGGGACTCCGTCCTTGCTCAAGTAGTCTCTGGTTGGTCCTTACTTCCTGTTAGCTAGCGTCCCTAAGCTTGTGGGACGCCCATACACACTTGTTGTCCTTTTGGTCACTGGCGTTCCTGAACACTTGGACAACTTTATTAGAATCAAAGTGAGTTTGTCATATCAAAACTAAGGGACGGTTGTGTGGTACACTAACAAGTACGCAAGCGTTCTTGATAGCGTCCCAACAACCTTGAAGGGTATGGGCCCGTTTAAATCTCCTGGCATCGACGGATTTCAACCGGGCTTTTTTCAGAAGTGTTGGAGCGTTGTCAGTGGATCGGTTATTTCCTTTGTGAAAGACTTCTTTGCGTCGTCCCACCTGCCTATGGGTGTGAACGACACTTAGATTGTCTTGTTGGCCAAGGTTGAGAAACGTATCCCAATTCTGCCCTATCAGCCTTTGCAACGTCTTGTACAAAATTGTGACGAAGGTGCTTACCAACAGATTGCAGCCTCTTATGTCTCAGCTGATCGGGCCTACGCAAGGCAGCTTTGTTTCGGGTCGCTTGATTACTGATAACATTATCGTCGCGCAGGAGGTCGTCCACTCTATGATGCGGAAGGCGGGTTCTAAAGGGTGGATGATTCTTAAACTTGATCTTGAGAAGGCCTATAATAGGCTGAATTGGGGTTTTATCAAAGACACCCTCTAGGTTGCTGGCTTCCCGAGTACTTAGATTGATTGGATTATGGCGCGTGTTTCTACTCCTAGGATGCAAGTCCTTAGGAACGGGGAGCTCTCCGAGCAGTTTATCGCTTTTAGGGGGGTCCGGCAAGGAGATCCGATTTCGCCATATTTGTTTCTCTTGTGTATCGAGCGCCTTAGTCATGTTATCTTGCAGGCCGTCGAGGATGGTAGCTGGAAACCTTTGAAGATCACTCGGAGTGGTCCGGCTCTTTCTCATATGTTTTTTGCGGATGACATCCTTCTTTTTAGTGAAGCGTCGGTTCGGCAGATTAACGTGGTCATGTCTTGCCTGGATCTCTTCTGCAAAGCCTCAGGACAGAAGATTAGTCCTAGCAAGTCAAAGATTTTTGTCTCCAAAAACGTTAACCGCAGGCTTCGTCGTTGGTTGGAAGAGGTTAGTGGTTTTAAGGTGATGTCGAACCTCGGTAATTACTTAAGGATGCCGATCCTCCACAAGGCTGTCTCCAAGTCCACCTTTGAACAACTGCTGAATAAGTTTAATTCTAAGCTCTTGGGTTGGAAGGCTTGTACGTTGAATTTGGCTGCCCGCACCACCCTTGTTAAGTCGGTTCTCACGTCGCTTCCGGTTTACTCAATGCAATCCGCTCTCCCGCCGATTGGTGTGTGTCATAAGATTGACAAAATGAATCGAGCCTTCATTTGGGGGAGCACGAGTGAGAGGAGACGCCTGCACAAAGTGGCTTTAAGCACCGTTACCAAACCGAAGGAGTTCGGTGGGCTCGGAGTTAGATGTATAAGGGAGTTGAATCTGGCGCTCGTTGGTAAGCTTGGCTGGAGGTTTTTGATGGACGATGGGGCGCTGTGGGCTAAAATTTTGCGCAACAAGTACGTTGAAAGGGCCTCCGGAAATTCGCCTGCGTGCTCGCATATAGGGAAATCTGTTCGGACAGGTATGCAGGAGGTGGTTCTCAAAGGGTCAAGATGGCTGTTACGGGATGGTCGTTCCATCAACTTTTGGTCGGACTCGTGGCGTTTGAACGAGGCCCTGAATCTTCATGCTGTGGGCTCTTTATTTGAGGAGTTGTCTAGTAGGTCTGCCCGGGAGTTTTGGATTGAAGATTCGGGATGGGATTGGTCGGAATTGTTGGTGCTTCTGCCTAGCCGGGTGCTTCTCAAGCTGGCGGCCTGCATGGTTCTCCCGGTGGTGGATGGTAATGATGACGAGGTCTGCTGGAATTTCTCGTCCGACGGGGCGTATTCGGTGTCCTCCGCGTATGATTTTCTCATGGGCAACTACGACAGATGTGGCACGGACGCCGGGTTCTATCGCCGGCTCTGGAAGTGTTCGGTGCTGGAGCGTGTTCGCAGTTTCAGCTGGCTTGCGAGCGTTGGCGGGGTCCTCTCGAATCAGGAGCGCGTTAGGCGACATATGGCGACGGATGCGGGTTGTCCTCGCAATTGTGGCGTAGCTGAATCTTATGTGCATCTGTTTCGTGATTGTGCTCCGGTTAGTCACATTTGGCTTTTCTTCCAGGTTACTCTGTCTTTGCCTTCGTTTTTTCACGAGGAGTTTGCGTCTTGGATGCGGCTGAACAACTTGGAGTCAAGAATGGTGATGGGTGTGAGCTGGAATGTGTTGTTCATGGTGGGGTTGTGGTAGATTTGGAAGTGGAGGAATGCGCAGGTCTTCGGGGGAGATGTTTTCCATCAAACCCAAAACAGTTCATTCTCGAGAAGGCCAAGGAAGCGGCTCGTCATTATGGCAAGGAGTTAGGTGCGAGTAGGGGCGTTAACAAGTCGGTCCAGGAGGTTGCTTGGTGCCGCCCAGAGGTCAATCAAGTCAAGATAAATACGGATGGCGCGGTTAGAGATGACTTGGCTTCGGCGGGTGGTGTGCTGCGTAATTCGGAAGGTGAGTGGGTCGGTGGTTTCGTTCACAATATTGGTTCGTGTACCATTCCAATGGCGGAGATTTGGGGGGTGTATAACAGTTTAAAGTTGGCTTGGGATAATGGCCATAGGGATGTTATCCTCGAGTCGGACTCTTAACTCGTCATACAATTCCTAAACTACAGGGTGAGCCGAAACCACCCCTTTTTCAGCCTGGTTTCTAGTTGCCATGGCTTTCTTAGTAGGGATTGGGAGATCCAATTCCGTCATGTGTATTGTGAGGCTAATTCGGTTGCGGATTGCCTTGCTTCTTTTGCGTTTAGTTTTCCTATAGGATTTCATGTATTGTCTGCCCCTCCCGAGGGGATTTATTTATCGCTAAATAATGATGTAAGGGGTCGGGCTATCCCCCACTTGATGACTACTTAGCCCTTTTTCTTATTAATAAAATGCTCCCTCAAGGAGCCGGAGAGTGCTGCCTCTCCTTCGACCAAAAAAAATTAGTAACGCGTGTATGAACTCAATAACTATTTTTAGAAACAGTTACTCAACTGCAGAGAAAGGAAGGTGGAAGCAGTTAGTGAAAGTTAAAACAGTTAGAATGTGTGTCTATATATACGTAAAGCCTCTGTTTTTGTAAGGTTGTTACTCCTGATGCGCGCCTATAATTTTTGGGGAAAATTTCGCGGAAGCCCCAGATCCTTCCTGCAAATCAATGGATGGTAAACGAACCAAGACAAAGACACGAGAAATTGTTGACCCAGTTCGTCACAAGGACTACGTCTGGGGGCACTACCAAGCCAGGGATTCTCCACTAGATCAATCAGAGGACTCAAGGATTACAAGGATTCTTCCTAACCTAACCTCTCAATCTCACTTTCAGGATCTCTCTCGATGTGTAGGGTTTTGGTAACACACCAATTACAATATCAATGTCGAGTATAAATAGAGGACTAGAGCCAAACAATATCTTTTTCCTCAAGGAAACAATAATATCCCGAAAGATATGGAATATTCTCGTCAAAATACGCGGACGTTTGAAAACTCGGGATCATCATGTGAAAACTCGGGCGAGTTCCCGGGCCTCCTGCCCGAGTTTCGCCGGCCGAGAGTACCAGTCATGAAACGCGGGCAAGACCCCATGAGACGCGGCCGCGTTCCTCGCGTGCTAGCCCGCGTCTCACGCTTGTTGTAAGAACTCGACCCCTGCTGCCAAAACTCGGCCGGGTTCTCGCACCACCTCGAGTTTGTCTTCTCCTCCGCCTTGTTCTTCGACTTCTCTTCCCGTCCTTCGGTCCTTGTCTCACACCGTCTTCTCCCGCTCAACCGAATCAGGCTCCATACTCAACAATTGATCGCTCTCAATCGCGAGGGTCTCAAGAATACAATTTATAACCCGACCCCGTTGTAGCACGTGGTGGGTGTCGAACGCTCGGGAGTTTTGTCGTTTGATGTACCTAAAGACTTGAAAACGGAAAAGAGAAGATAAAACGAAAGAAAAGCAAAAGAAATCGCTCGGGACCGACACTAGGTCACGTCGGGCCCGAGGTGGATCGACGAGAAAGGGAGTCGGGACCGACACTAACAAAGTCGGGCCCGATGTTACTAGGTATGTCGAACTTCAAATTGGAGAGATAGATCTCGGGTTTTTGGGTTCCTCCTCTAGTAGATATGGGCTATTCCACCCCAATTCAAGCAATAAGTGTTGATCCTCGTAGGATCGAGGTTGTTCGCCTCGTTCCTGCCACTTCTACACATCGTCCCATAGGGAATTTGACCTCCCTTTCGATGCAAGGTCTCGTGATGGGCAATTGCTCACTTTCGTTCACTCTTGCCAACCACAAGCCCTTGATCCCTTGCTTCCACAAGGAATTGTAGCTCTATGTAGAGTGGGTTCCTAGATCAATCACTCAGGGCTATGGAATTGGGGGTTCAAACCCAACCTAGCTAGAGGTTTCCCCCATAGCCCAAGATCAATGGAATCTACTCCATATGGCTAGAGTAAAAAGCAATCAAAAGACAAAGCAAAGCAACCTCAATCATCAAACTCAAATCAAATCCAAATCTCATTAACCAAAAAAAGGAAATCCACAAATACCAATTCAAATCCACAATAGCAAAGCAAAACAAAGCAAAACTCACTAGCTATCCCTAGATCTCTCCTTCTCCTCCACCGATTTCTCTTATTCTCCCTCTCTTCTCCTTTCTCCTTGCTCTCCAAGTCTCCCTAGAGCCTTTGAGAGGTGATTAGTGTTGTGTGTGTGGATAATTGTCTTCCTTCCCCCTAATTAGAAGCTAAGAATGCCTAAAATCGAATAGGGGCAAAAGTGGTAGATCACATTTGTTTGCCTTGGAGCCCAATCCTCTTCCGACCGACTCGGACCGACACGGGGGCATGTCGGGCCCGAGGTGCTGGGCACGTCGGTCCGAGGTCAAAACTCGATCTCGGTCCCGATGTCGCCTGGAACTCGGTCCTGTCCTTTGGCCACCTCTTCTTCTTGGCTCTTCTCTTGCTTCTCTTCATGGGTTTCTCCGCTCTTCCGCTCCTTGACTTGCCTTGCTCCTTCTTCGGGTCTCCTTCGAAATATCCTCGAATCATGCCAAAAAACCTACAAAATACACAAAAATCGCATAGTCTCCGAATCTCATAGAAAAACGGAATCCAAGCTAAAAAGGGGCAAAACACACAAGAAAAGGAACAAAAGACACATATTTACAAGGGAAAATAACCTATAAAACACCACCAATTTGAGAGACATCAACAATCTCGCACCTGGAGACTGATTCCAATTGTAATTGAACATCTTCCAACGCTCAACAAACTCACACCTGAAGAATGTTTCAGAGCGCCCACATCGTTTGCCTGACGTTCCTCCCTTCTAGTAGTGGTAGTGTCAGCCCTCAAGCTTATGTGCTCAGGCCATCAGAAGCCTCTCTCGGCTTCTCTTCAGTCTTGCTCCCACTTGGTTGCCATTCTACCGGATACTCCACCGCTCTGTGAAACAATGCATCTCCCACATCTCCTGCGAAGCTTGCATCTCCCTTGTTCCCATGCGAATTCTCACACTCGTTCTTGTAGTGACCCTTTTTACCACAATTCCAGCACTTGACGTGACTCTTGTCCCCGGAAGACTTCTTCTTCCCTTTGGACTTCGAAATCCCATGACCAGACTTGCCCCTACTTCCAGCGTTCAGGGCCGAACCTGATGTAGAACCTGTTTCTTGCGTGCGAGTCCCCTCGCCAATCACCAAGTCCCGCACCTCTTCGTATGTCAACTTCGATCCCCTTTCTAACCGATGCGCTCAGGGCAGTAACGGTACCGCTCCAACTCTCCGGTAAAGAAGAAAGCAATAGTAAAGCCTGTACCTCATCTTCAAAGTCGATCTTCACCGAACTCAACTAAGAAATCGTCATATTGAGTTCGTTCAAGTGATTTGCCACCGGTGTGTTCTCTCCCATCCGCAAATTGAACAACTTTCTCATCACATGCACCTTGTTCATTGTTGACGGCTTCTTGTACAGATCAGACAAGGTCTTGAGAATCTCCTTCGTCGTCGTTGACTTGAGCGTGTGACAGGCGACATTCCTGGACAGCGACAGGCGCACCACGCTCATCGCCTTCCTGTCCAACAACTTCCACTCGTCGTCCTTCATGCCTTCAGGCTTCCCCTCCATAGGTTGATGCAATCCGGACCTATAGAGATAGTCATCAATCTGCATCTTCCAGTACCCGAAGTCTACGCCATCAAACTTCTCAATGAGGATCTTACTGACATCCATCTTTCAATCTTTGGAACCTGTAGCTGTGATACTAGTTGTTGGGGAAAATTTCACGGAAGCCCCGGATCGTTCCTGCAAATCAATGGATAGTAAGCGAACCAGGACAAAGACACGAGCAATTGTTGACCCAGTTCGCCACAAGGACTATGTATGGGGGCACTACCAAGTCAGGGATTCTTCACTAGATCAATCAGAGGACTCAAGGATTATAAGGATTCTTCCTAACCTAACCTCTCAATCTCACTTTCAGGATCTCTCTCTGTAGGGTTTTGGTAACACACCAATTACAATATCAATGTCGAGTATAAATAGAGGACTAGAGCCAAACAATATCTTTTTCCCCAAAGAAACAATAATATCCCGAAAGATATGGAATATTCTTGTCAAAATACGCGGACGTCTGAACACTCGGGATCACCATGTGAAAACTCGGGCGAGTTCCCGGGCCTCCTGCCCGAGTTTCGCCGGACGAGAGCACCAGTCACGAAACGCGGGCAAGACCCCATGAGACGCGGCCATGTTCCTCGCGTGCCAGCCCGCGTCTCACGCCTATTGCGGGAACTCGACCCCTGCTGCCAAAACTCGGCCGGGTTCTTGCACCACCTCGAGTTTGCCTTCTCCTCCGCCTTGTTCTTCGACTTCTCTTCCCGTCCTTCGGTCCTTGGCTCACACCGTCTTCTCCCGCTCAACCGAATCAGGCTCCATTTGGTATCAAGGGACATTTTTTGGTTTAGTTTTGTGATTGCTTCTATTGATTTTTTTGGTTCTGTCAAGGGACTTTTTTTACGTTTGGTATCAAGAGGGATGAGAGAACGCTCCGCTTCATTATTCTTGTACGATGACACAATCAGAAATGCCTTCAAGTGGGTCAAACACCAAGACAGGAGAAGTATCCAAAGTCAATGGGGAAAAAAATAATTACTTTCATGTATCCTATGTTGATAAAGACAAACTATACAGCATGGGCGATTAAAATGGAAGTGTTTATGACTTCCCAAAGAGTTTTTGATGCAATAGAAGGAACATCCCTGGTGATAACAAGAAGGACAAGATGACTTTGGGAGCAATCTACTATGCCATCAGCGAGGAAATGTTGTTGCTTGGGCACCACGAACACACCTAAGGAAACTTGGACAATGCTTAAGAATATGAACGGAGGGGCTAAGAAAATCAAGGAGGTTAGAACACAAACCTTGTTAAGAAAATTTGAAGGCCTAAAGATGAAAGAAAATGAGTCAATCAATGACTACTCAAGGAAGTTGACAATCTTGGTGAACAAACTGAGAGGTTTAAGAAACAAAGTGGAGGAAGAACATGTAGTAAAAACCTTAATGGGATCAAGATCCTTAAAGTTTATCCAAATCACATCCACAATTAAGGAATTATATGATTTAAAAACCAAGACTACATATATATGAGATGATCGGATCTCTCAAGGCACATGAAGAGAGACTACATGATTTTGGAGAAACAAATTCAAGAAAGAACATTATTGACTAGAGCAAAGTGGAAGGCCAGGGAGAAGAAGAAAGGGAAAGAAAAATCTTTTAAGGAAAAAGGAAGTTCTCAAGGAGACAAATCACGTGGAAACAAGGGAGATAATAAAGATGAAACACGACACCAGGAGAATGGAGAACGAAATCCAAAAAGAAACTTCGACAAGGGTAAAATTAAGTGTTATTCTTGTGGAAACATGGGTCACATCGCATCAAAGTGTGACTCCAAAGAGAAAGAATACAAGGCAAACGTGATGATGAAAAATGATGATGAAGAAGAACCTACACTACTAATGCTGGAAACAGAAAGTAAGGAAACTGTGTTGGAAAGTAAGATGCTAAATCGTGAGAAAAAAGAGGATGATGAAGCCTCAAAATTCAACAAATGGTACTTGGATACAGTGGGTAGCAATCATATGTTTGGGAATGAGAATCTGTTCATAAACATTAACTAGAATTTTGAAGGCAAAATCAAATTTAAAGATGCATGGTTTAGTCGTCACTATCTCAAGTAAAGGATCTGTCTTATTTACTGGTATTTCAGGGGAACATATACCTATGAATTGATGTGCATTATATTCTCAACTAAAGTCAAATATAATAAGCGTTGTTCAGTTAGAGTTAAATGGAAATAAGGTTGTTATAGAAGATGGAGTTTTGAGGTTATACTCTGGAAAAGGAATGTTGACTGCAAAAGTCAGGAGGCAAACAAACAAATTATACACCTTGAATTTGAAGATTGCAAAGCAGGTGTGTCTATTGTCAAAATTATCCAATTTAAGCTGGTTGTGGCATGCTTGATACAGCCACTTGAACTGCAATGCCTTCAGAAGTCTTGCATAAACGGGAGTGGTAAAAAGAAAGCCATAGATTGATCAAGTAAATCAACTTTGTGATGGATGTCTTCTGGAAAACAACATAGAACAACCTTTTCTCAAGAAGCATCATACAAGGTTGTAAAGGCTCTAGATCTCATTCATACAGACTTGTGTGAGCCTATTTCTCTAACTATAATTGATGTAAAGCATACTTCCTCTTATTAGTAGATGAGTACTCTAGATTTATGTGGATTAGATTGCTTAAAAATAAGGATGAAGAACTGGATTACTTCATCAAGTTTAAATTTGTAGTTGAAGTTGAGAAGGAGCAAAAAATCAAGCCATTAAGAACCGACAAAGGTGGAGAATTCAGTTCAGCAAAATTCAAGGAAATCTATGAAAAAGAAGGAAATAAGAGGTTCTTGACTGCACCATACTCTCCTCAACAAAACAAAGTCGTTGAGAGAAGAAATCAAACCATTATGGAAACAACTAGGTGCATGATGTCTCTCATTTTGGTGGTGTTTTAGTGGCTAATTTCCTTTGTAAATATGTGTCTTTTGTTCCTTTCTTTGGTAGTTTTAGTCCTTTTTAGCTTAGATTCCGATTTTCTATGAGATTCGGAGACTATGCGAATTTGGTGCATTTTTTAGGTGATTTGGCGTGTTTTGAGGAAGTTTCGGAAGGAGTCCCCAAGGAGGAGCAAGGCATGAGCACAAAGGAGCGGAAGAACCGAGCGATCAATGAAGAGGAGCTCAAGAAAGGCCAAGAAGAAGAGTGGACCGAGGCCAGGATCGAGGTGCCCAGCAACTCGGGCCCGAGATCGATCCATGGAGACTCGGACCGAGGTGTGGCAAGTCGGGCCCGAGGTGGCTCCGTGTCGGTCCAAGTCGGCGAAAGTGTGGATTGGGCACCAAGGCACACAAATGTGATCCACTTTTGCCCTTCTTCTATTTTGAGTATTCTTGGTCCCTACTTAAAAGGAGGAGAGATTAGAAGACAATTATCCAACATTACACACATCTAATCACTCTAAAAGGCTCAAGGAAGACTTGGAGAGCAAGGAGAAGGAAGAGAAGGAGGAAGAAAAGGAAATCGGTGGAGAAAGCTAGATCTAGGGAGAATTTGTGCATTTGAACTTGTTTTGTTTTGTAATTTGTGGATTTGGATTAGAGTTTGTGGATTTCTCTTGCTTTGAATGAAATTTGGCTTTGCTTTGATTTGGATGATTGAGATTTGTTTGCCTTGTGAATTGATTGTTTGTTACTCTAGCCTTATGGAGTAGATTCCATTGGTCTTGGGCTATGGGGGAAACCTCTAGCTAGGTTGGGTTTGAACCCTCAATTCCATAGCCTTAGGTGTTGATCTAGGAATCCACTCTACATAGAGCTACAATCTCTTGTGAAATCAAGGGATCAAGGGCTTGTGATTGGCAAGAGTGAACGAAAGTAATCAATTGCCAACCACTTGAACTTGCATCGAAAGGGAAGTCGATTTCCCTAGGGTCGATGTGTAGAGTGGCGGGATCGAAGGTGAACTACCACGATCTCACGAGGATCAACGCTTAATGGCTGAATTGGGGTGGAATTACCCACACTTAGCTAGTGAAGGAACCCAAAAACCCAAGACCGATCTCTCCTATTTTGCTTAGTTCGAGTTACCTAGACGTCGGGCCCGACTTGCATCAGTGTCGGTCCTGGCCATTTCTTCGTCGATCCATCTCGGGCCGAAGTGACCATGTCGGTCCCGAGTGGTTTCCTTTGATTTTCCTTGTTTTTAGTCTTTTCTTTCCCTTTTGCAAGTCTTTTGGTACACTCATCGAACGAACTCCCGAGTGTTCGACACCCTACCTTGTTCTACAACTAGGTTTGGTTATAAATTTAAATTTTGAGACCCTCCGATCCGGACCGATCAGTGCATGATGAAAAGTAAAAGTGTACCGTATGAATTTTGGGGAGAGGTTGTGCAAACTCTTGTGAAAATGTTTTTATCTGGTTATGAAGAAGGCTTAAAGGCCTACAAACTATTTGACTCGGAGAAGAGGAAGATTTCTGTTAGCAAGGACATGAGAATTGAAGAAACAGAAGACAATAGGTGGAATTGTGATGGTCTCCATAACAACAATGCTCCAACTTTCAATATTCTTGTAGGAGAAAATCAATATGCTGTAGGAGAAACTTGTAGTTCTAACTTCAGTTCATCAACACATTCAATGCAACAAAGTGGTCAAAATCTAAATTCACCAAGAACAACAAACTAAACACCACAATCTGCATTAACTGGCAATTTGACAAGAGTTTATGATCACACCCCTAGAAGATTTAGATCTCTACAAGAAATCTATGATGAAACGCATGAGATTGAAGATGAGGTGTGATGTGTTTCACCATAGGATCGGACTCGATTCTGGCTCGAGGGAGTTCATGTTGCTCCTTGAGTTCGTCTTCGATGAGGGTTCTTGCTTAAATTTGCGGATTTGAACAGACATGTGACAAATTGAGACGTGTTGGATTCTTGAGGAACAAACTCTTTTTGATATTTTATTTATATTGGATAAGTAGTCGAACCCTCCCATTCGGTCAACTCACCGAGAGAGATTGACTAAGGGATACAAGGAATAGGAACCAGCCCTTACAATCCTATAACCCCAATGAATAAGTAGACGAACACACTCGGTGATGAGCCAAGCATGGACGCCTAAGGAAGTCTAGGCTAGGCTCGAGTCTCAAGTCTCACGAGCCAAACCCACCCTCCAAGCCTTCGGTTTACCCGTAAGCCATGGTTGTGTTTGAAAAATAAGAATGGCTAGGCCAAGGTTCGAGTCTCACGAACCATAGCCCGCCATCCGGCTCTCGAGTCTCATGAGAGCCTTCGTCTTGAGTCCCACAAGCCGGGACAACCCAAAACCTAAAAACTAGAACCCGAAGTCTCTAAGTTGAAGGTTCAAGCTATTACATAAAACATGTTCAAAATAAAGATTACATCCCTTTTATTTATAGGGTCAAAATTAGGGATTTTCTAGCTAGTCGCCTTAGGCTCCAAGGCATCGTGTTAATGATGTGTTGCTTGGAGCGAAAGGCGGTCTCCCATCATGGCTCTTCCTTGGCTGCCACTCTTGCTTGAGGAGGTGGAAGTGGTGGGTGCGGGCTGAGATGAAGGACGGTGGAGACTTAGGCTTGGGCTTGTTCTTGACTTCGTTGTGGAGAGCTAGCCCGGCCCAACTTGTTCTTGAAAGCTGTGGTCTTTCTTACTTGGACCACCTTAGAAAAAGGCCCGAAATGCGACATAGATGGGCACCCAAAAGCGGCACCGGCCCGAAGACGCGAGTGCCCACATGAGGCACCGGCGCCGAGAGGCATGAGGGCGAGGGGCTCGGGCGCGACCGCATCAGGCTCGGGCACGATCACATCATCCACCCCCCTTGAAGAGGATTCGTCCTCGAATCCTTTGGGTAGTGCATGGGGGCGGCTGTGGCGAGGTGGCTGATGTCATGCTTTTTAGTTAGATTTCATAGGTTGTTTTCTAGTTTGATTTGCATATTTTCCTATGTGTTTGTGTGTTGGACATAAGATTTCAACTCTCTTTCGAGGGTTGGAGTCGTTTGTAGGTTGTGCCTCGGCTAAAGTCGTCGTACCAAGATCAAAGATAAATAACCCAAACAAACAAACTAGTATAGCATGCAAGTAAGGGGTCGAACCCAAGAGAACAAAGGCTTTTAGTATTAATATAATTATCAACCAAAGAAAGGGGATTTAGAGAAGAGATCTAAACTAATCTAAACTAGAAAACAAAACAAACAAATAAACAAACATGCAAATATGGGGAAACAATTGATAAGGAGACAAGTTCATTCAAAAGATCTACTCATGAAATAATCACTTGATCATAGATTCATCCATTGATTTCATTCACACCTATGGTTAATTCCTATCCTGATCATTAACAATCGCAAGTCCACGGTCCAAGCAATTCTATAACCCTAGGCAAGGACGCTTAAACCTAGAATTAGCATAGAGAAAAAGGATATGCAGGATATAATATCAAACAATCAAGCTACGAGTCAATTGCAAGATAAAACAATCAATTCTCTTCTTAATCCTAGTTGCATAGACAACAGGTCTAGGTTAAGTTGTTTTCACAGATTAGTTTTGTCCACGGTCCAAACCTAATCCAACAATAGAACATCAATCAATTCAATAGGTTAGCTACTCGTAAAGAAACAATAAACATTCATAAGATGAAGCACAAAAGAATCAATATCAACCAAAGGATAGAAATCAATTACCAAAATCTCACGAGTTCATACATCAGAGCTTCTCCCTTGAACAAACCCAAGGAGACTAGCTCTCCATAACAAAACTAAAACCTAAAAGAATTGACTTATGAGAAAGAAGATACTCAAAACCTAAGGCTGACTCCTCCTTATATAGCCCAAGGAACAAGCTCCACGAGATAGATAAGGAAAGAGGCAAAAGATAGAAAAGGAAACAAGATAGAAAGATTTTGGCCCGCTTTGGATTCGACATCACCGCGGTCGCGTCGCTCCCACCACGCCCACACTATCACGACACAATGGAAAAGGTCATCTCGGCAGCCACCGCGGTCGCGTCGGCCAGGCCGCGGTCGCGGTATCGGGACAGAACCACTGACGTCACTTCGGAGGTTGTTTTGACCTTCTTCCGCTTTGAATTTGACTTCGGTGTACAAGGATGAATTGAAACCCTTGAAGTTAGATTTCCAATGGCACCGGAATCAGCTCAATCTGACCTCTATAGCTCAAGATATAACCTTTGCAAGCAAGTGGTGTCGCGCAGACAGCTCAAAACGCCTTAGAACTCTTTGTTGAAGGGTTTCTTGAACAAATAAATTTTTAGTCAAGACCCCGCGGAGTATAGCGAAGTCAGGATCGTCCACGGGAGTGAGAGTAGTGCTAAGTTTAGTCGATAAACTACGAAAGACAAAGAAAAACACAAACGAACAGAGTCAGGATCGACCTGAGGAGGGTCGATCTCGACCCTATGGGGGTCGATCCTGAGATCAAATTATCACGAAAGCACACAAAACACACAAGTAACGGTTCGAGCACGACCTAGGGAGTCGGGATCAAGGCAAAAACATGAATTTCAATCAATATAAAGGGCAAATCCTAGGGCTAGGGCTACCACAACAACAACCATACATGCTTTCAACAAGAATCCACAACTATCATGCCATCTAGATCATAGAAAAGTTAACTTTCGCAAACAATTCAAGCCGCTCAATCAATTTTCGCAAATTAAACAACTTTCTACCTATCCTTCAACCTAGGAATATCAACTTTCGCAAATAATCCTAATTAGATGTAATCAAGTAATCAACTTTTCACTTTCGCTATGGTTAATTACAAGACATGCCTCAACTTTCGCAAAGGATTAAGCACAAGATAGGTTAGATATGATCATCAAGCATTCAAGTCATGAATTCAAGTTTTAAACATGCATGATTGTGTTGGGTTTTTGCCCAACCCTAGAATTTAAGAAGACTACTCACACATGGCAAAGAAGAACAAGGAAGAAGAAGAAGAAGACATGGTCAAACCAAACTAAAATTCAAATAAAAACCAAAGATCAATCTTACAAACCTCAAACTTGTCCTCCAAGTCTTCTCCCTAATTCTCCAAGTCTTGATTGTTGATCAATCACAAAGCAAAGCATGAATTGAATTCCTGAAAACTATAGGTTCAACCTCCTTTTATAGACAAAAAGGAGTCCTAATCTAACTAGGAAACACAAACAAAACACCTTCCTAAAATACAAACTAGGAAACTTGCACTTGCAATCCGGATAGGTGAAGTCGGTAACGCGCGATCGACCCCCCTAGGGTCGATATCGACCCCTTCAGGGTCGATCCTGAGGCTCTGGTTCCTTGCGCTCCAAGTTTGGTCAAATGGCTCGAGGTCGACCTCCTTGGGCTCGATCTTGGGGTCGATGTCTTCACTTCTTCTCTTGTTTTTGCTTCTCTTTAGCTCCTCTCCTTGGCTCTTCAACTTGAATCTTCCTCCTAGCTCGTCCATCCTCTCCAAGTCTTGCTCCAAACTCGTCTTCAAACTCCAAAACACCTACAAAACGACACAAAAGCGCGTAGTTTCCGAATCTCAAGGAAATACGAAAACTCATGCAAAAAGACTCAAAAACACAAGACTCAACTACGAAAATCAACTTAAACCAACCTATCTAGACCCTAAAAATCTACCTAAAAACGCGGACATCAAAACACCCCATACTTAGACTTGCTTGTCCTCAAGCAATAATCAGGCAAATCAAGACCAATAACAAAATCTTCAAGCATAGCCCTTGTCAAAACATTTTAAACACAAGTGAAAAGAAAACAAGTAATTTTTAACGTCATCACATATGTATGAGTCTCAAGCTAGGCAATCACAATCCAACCGCATAAGGGATGTAAATGTGTTTCTCTCAACTCTCATGTGTTTAGACTTTCAATTCAACTCTCATCTCAATCTTTATGCAACATCTACTTTATCATTGAGACTTATATCACCAATCTCTCTACCTAGAGAAGTCAAAACACATCAATCTTCATAAGAACTTAGGCTCAATGAAATCTTCATAGAAGACTCCATTCGGCCGGGTTGTAATGGGGCTCGGTAATAACATAAGGTAGGGAGTTATTTGGCCATGTGGTGCTAAATCCGGGAATCAAACTCCTAAATACAACACTTCAAACCAAAACAACTCACTTCTTCTCTTCTCTTTTCTACTCATAACCAAACACTTCAATGAAACTCACACCCATCAATTTCTAACCCAAACTTCCATACTACAACTTAGAAACACTAAGAATTCTTGGCTTTGCACTTATAACATTTTTTTCCTTTTTTTTTTCTGCGCTCGAGCTTAGATAGGGTCGAGGTCGACCCCTGGGGGGGTCGAACCTGAGACCTTGTTTACTGGTAAGGGTCGAGATCGACCCATTAGGGGGTCGATCCTGAGACTTTTAGCTCGATCTTCTTCCTTACTTCTCTTTTCAATTTTTCAACAATGTGCAATCCAAGTCAAGAATCCTATTACACTACACTTCAACAAGTTGTTTTCTACCCTTTAACCATGTCACCACTTTCAAACCCAACCAAAATGTCACTCTACAAAACTTATTCCCAACACAATCTAAGTCCAATTCCCGGAATAGGGTCAAGCTAATATAGGCTAGGGATAATTTTTGTGGAGCTTCAAACAAAAGGCCAAGGCTAGAACGGGGTTTCAATCAAGGATATATCAAGGTAGGCATGGAATAATATGGGCTAAAAATATAAGTTCTTAATCACAATCAACATGCATGAACAATCTCATAGCGGCTTCAAGAAATAGATAACCATATCAATGACAAGAGATATATGCATAAAGAGAGTAAAATCACACAAACAAAGAAGAGGGAATTTTTGATGTTCTCCCTAAAAGGCCAAAATTCTCACTAGGTAAAAATTTGTTGGATTAGGAATTTCCCTACTTGTACTGTCTTCTTTGCAGACCCAGAGTTATCTGACCACTCTCCAGGAATTGTCACTGTTAACCCTACTTCAGCCATTAAGAAAATTCCTTTTAAGTTTAGGAATTATTGGACTGAGGAGAGTGATTATAGTCAGGTTGTGTATAATGCTTGGCAAGATGATAGAAGAGGTACTGCCCAGTTTAGACTTATGCTGAAGCTTCAGAAAGTTAAAGCTAGCCTGAAGCAATGGCAGAGAGGAAAGAAGCTGAGTCTTGAAGAGCAGGTGGAAGTTTGTCTCCATTCTTTAAATGAGAAACACAATGAGCTGCAAGCTGATTTTTCTAATGTGGAGAAGCAGAATGCAGTGAAGGAAGCAAAGCAGATTCTCAATCTTAGAATGGAGCAATTGAACAGCTTTCTTGCTCAGAAGAGTAAAATTGACTGGATTAAACTTGGAGAGGAGACTTCTCCAATGGTTTACAGTGGGATCAGAAGCAGGAAGGCCAGAAATAGTATCTTTGTTTTAAAGGACTGTGATGGTAATCTTTTGGATGAACAGATTAGTATTGAAAATGAAATCATTCTCTTTTATACTACTCTGTTAGGGAAAGAGACCAACAGGTTCCCCATAAATTTTCAAGGGATCACGGGTAAAACAATTTGTGCTGATAGTTGGGATAGATTGGAATCTTGTCCTACTGAAAAGGAAATCAGAAATGCTGTTTTTGACATTGGCAGTAATAAAAGCCCTGGGCCAGATGGGTTTGGTAGTCATTTCTTTAAGCACAGTTGGAGCTTGATTAAGCTTGATGTTGTTAATGCTGTCCAGGAATTCTTTAGATGTGGGCGGTTGTTGAAGCAATTTAACACCACTCTTATCAGCTTGATTCCAAAGGTGGATAAACCTTTCCTAGTCAAAGAATTCAGGCCTATCTCTTACTGCAATACTGTCTTAAAGATTATTTCTAAAGCGTTGGTTGCTAGGATCAGGCCTCTTCTCAATGATATAGTTGCTAACAATCAGGGTGCTTTTGTGCCTGGTAGGAGCATAGCTCATAATGTGGCTGTTGCTTATGATTTGGTGAAGGGCTATGGTAGGAAGAGTATTTCCCCTAGGTGCATGATCCAGGTAGACATCCAGAAGGCTTATGACAGTGTAAGATGGGAATACTTGGAGAAGGCTTTGGTTTTTTTTTGGCTTCCCTGAGAAGTTAACTAATTGGATTATGCAGTGTGTTAGTTCTCCTTGGTATTCAATCATTGTGAATGGAGAACCGAAAGGTTTCTTTAAGGGGGAGAAAGGTCTGAGGCAAGGTGACCCATTGTCACCCTTTCTTTTTGTTTTGATCATGGAAATGTTGAACAAGAAAATGCATCAGATCAGCAAGAAGAGGGGCTTTAGTTTTCATCCTAAATGTAAACGTTTGCAACTCACAAACATTGCTTTTGTTGATGATCTCCTTATTTTCTGTAAGCCAAATGTGAGAACTCTTCAGCTTATTAAGGAGGGTCTGCTAGAGTTTGGAAAGGAGTCAGGGTTGTCTGCCAATGCTGCTAAAAGTAAAGTGTTTTTTGGAGGACTCAAGGCTGACATGAAGATGGATTATGAAAGATTGTTGGGGATTGCTCCTGGCCAGCTTCCTATCCGTTATTTAGGTATTCCTCTTCATGCTAGAAGACTTAAAGTTGGTGAATATTTTCCTTTGCTGAATCGGATCACATCTGTGATGCAAAGGCAAAATATGGCTAAGCTCTCATATGCAGGTAGAGTGCAAGTCATTAAAGCAGTGGTTGAGGGGATCATTTATTTTTGGATGCAGTCCATGGTCCTCCCTAAGAAGGTGATCAGCAAGATAATCTCTTTGTGTAGAGCTTTTCTTTGGTCAGGGAAAACTGAGGGAAAGAGGTGCCTTGTAGCTTGGATTAATGTGTGTAGGCCTCTTGAAGAAGGTGGGTTAAACTTCAAGGAGCTTTTATCCTGGAACAAAACCTTAATCTTTAAGCTGGCCTTTGACTTTATTATGGAAAGAAGGAACCTTTGGACAGAGTGGGCTAGACAAAACTTGCTTAGGAGAGATTGTTTTTGGCTGGTTAAGGCATCTCCTGGTGACTCTTGGCTTTGGAAGTATTTGTTGCAGGCCAGGGATCTTATGGCTGCAAAGCTGAATATTCATTCCAGGATCCAGGGTGATTTGAATTACATTCCTGATAGGATTGTGGATAAAAGGGGCAAGTTGAATAGTGAAGTTGTCTATGATATTTTTAGACACATTTATGAGAAGGCAGATTGGAATAGGGTGATTTGGAAAGGTATTCAGTCGCGTAGATGGAGTTTCCATGCGTGGTTGGCTACTTTGAATAGACTCCCTATTGTTGTAAAGCTTTATAATTGTGGGCGAATTGCAAGTAGCACTTGCTGCCTATGTAATGATGGTGATGAGGATGAGTATCACCTCTGGTTCAGATGTGGTTTTGTAAAGCAAGTTGCAGAAGCTGTTTTCTATTGGGTGGGCATTGATGTCAGATGGATTTGCATTAAAGATTGGTGGTCCTGGTTTCTTCAGAGCAGAAGGAAAAGCTCCAATATTTTTTTGTCTAAGCTCTTAGCAGTTATGGGGGTTCTTTACATTACTTGGAGAGCGAGGAATGAACTAATCTTTAGGAATGTTCGCCCTATTGTCAACTCTGTTGTGAAAACAGTTATTGAAGAGTGCAAGCTAAGAATTCTTATCAAGCTTAAAGTTGATGGAAGAAGAGGCATGGCGCTTAGAAGAAGATTGATGTTGTAATGTAGTAGCTGTTCTGCTTTTGTTTGGGTTGGTTGGTGGCTGGGTTTCTTTTCTTTTTGGAATTCCATCTCCCCTCTTCACCCATTGCTGAGTGTGTTGGCTTTGCCACCATGAGGACGCAAGGGTGGGTTTGGCCCACGTTTTAGCATCGAGATCTTAGGGAGGCTCATGAGTGCTCTCTAAGGTCCTTGCAGGGTGTCTCGAGATGGTCTTCCTGGTTTGGTTTTTATTGCTCGCCTTGAGCTGGGTTTATGATTTTGGGTAGACGGATTGTTAGGCTTGCTCCTCTCGCTTTAAGTGTGGAGTGAGTGTTACTGATGTACACTCATGATGATGCAGCTTGAGGGTTTGTTCCTCTCTTATGCTTCGTGATCCTTATAGCAGTGAGTGCTTTGCATTAGGACCTGCTATTTGGATCCTAGCAGGAAGTTCGAGCAAGCTTTAGGGCCTTTGTATTTTGTGGTTGTTTTTGGGTTTGGTTGTTTGGAGTGGATTGTCCTGAAACTTTTGTTCCCTCTCTTCTCTAGTTTGCAATAAATTTGTTTACCATTTGCAAAAAAAAAAATTTGTTGGATTGCCACTACTTTCACTCAAGACACATATGCTCAATTTCATCACAAGTCACATTCCACAATCAAGAGCAATTTCTCAAAAACATGG
Source organism: Polygonum aviculare (assembly GCA_934048045.1). Classification (NCBI taxonomy): domain Eukaryota; kingdom Viridiplantae; phylum Streptophyta; class Magnoliopsida; order Caryophyllales; family Polygonaceae; genus Polygonum; species Polygonum aviculare. Next base: position 18,858,166 of record OW204028.1, read on the forward strand.
GCTACACTATCCAATTATGCCAAATGAATTACATGATAAGCATGAAAATTAATTTTCATCATAGGAGATCTAAGATGGAATGCTTTTTTCTATCCTAAAACAAACAAGGAAGCAAATATTTTTGGATTTTTCGACATTTTTCAATTTTTTTGGATTTTGACATTTTTCAATTTTTTTAGATTTTTCAAGACTTTTCTTAACAAGCAAATCTATCAAACAAACAAAGCAAACAAACAAAGACTCTATTATATACAACATGTGAGATTTCTTCTTCCCCACCCCATACTTAAATCATGCAATGTCCCCATGCATGAAAACACATGACAAAGTAAAGAGAAAAGAGGAAGGAGACTCACAAAAACTCGTGGAAGCTTGGTTGGAGATGGAGCTCCTCATGGAGGAGGAGGAGGACGGCGCGGGCGGAAAGGAGGTTGCTCTGGGGGAGCCCATGCATCTCTATCGGGGAAGTTGCCTTGGTTCCATTGCATGTAATCCTCCATTCGAGCCCATCGGTAATCATCCACATCTTGTTGAGCATAGAAGTAGCCTTGGAATTGTTGAAATTGGTGGTGCTGTTGGGTCATCATCTCTCGGGTTTGGGTTTGGTACTCCATGAGGGCCGCTTGACCCCTCATAATCTCATCATATTGCTCCTTTTGAGAGACGCGCATGGAGGCCATCTCATTGGCTGAGTAAGCCATGTCATATGTCGGTGGGGCCTCATGAGGTGGTGGCTCGGTGTAGGAAGGGCCAGAGTAAGCTCCCGAAGATGCTCCAAACTCAAAGTGTGGACCGGAAGAGGAGGGAAAGGATGGCGGGATCGACCCAGAGGGGTCGAGATCGACCCCCATAGGGTCGATCCTGGGGCTGCTCGAGGGTGGGGGCAAGGCAAGGTAATGTGTATCTTGAGGTGCGGGGCTTGGGTACCGACGTGGCCGGATTCTCAATGATGCATCTTGTGTAGGCCGAATTCTCAAAGGAAATTTTGCGGGAGCCCATGCCTCATACCAATTCGGGAGATGGAGCAAGTCAACTCGCTCCCGAGTAATAGCAACTTGGTTCTCATTGTAGGTGGAGTAGAATGTGGTGTCGCCTTTGGGAGGTTTGTCAATGAGACTAGCGTTGGCGATGTATGGGATATCCACAAAGATGGGCTTCTCTGCAGAGTATGCCCTCAAGTTCACCCCAAGACTCATCGCTAGCCGGGCTATCATTCCTCCAAAGTAGATGGCACCCGAGCCGCCCTTGAAGTCCTCAATACTCTTGATCCACTCGTAGCCAAGATTGACGGGAGCCGGAGAGGTGAAGAGCATAGTCCTTAGCACAATCATCTCTCTTCTGGAAGTACGGTTGAGCTCGGTTCTTGGGAAGAGGACGCTTCCTAGAATGCGTAGGATGATCCGGAAGAGAGGACTAGCAAGAGTGGAGACTTGCATGTTATGGCAAGAGGACACCTCCTTCCCGGTAAGATAGCTCCAAGTGTTGAAGATCGGAATGGGGCTCGGGTCGTCCTCCGTCGGATTGGGGAAACCAAAGGCGTCATTGAGTTGCTTCAAAGTGAGCTTGAACCATTTGTTGCCCAATTGAAACTCCATCTTCTTGTTGGAACCCGGGCTCTCTATGTCAGAGGAGAAGGTTGCCATGAACTCACAAGTTAGAATGGGGTAATGATGATTTTTCCACTCTAATATGTGCTCGGCTCCAATGTAAGAGAAGGCCTCCTTGACATCCTCATGAATATGCAATCTTTGCCCATCCGCCTCATCATACTACCTTGTCTTGTGCTTCATCTCAAGGAAGGTATTGAAGTCGTCAAAATACTTGGAGTGAATGTGGTAATCATCGAGCTTGGCCTTGTCACTCCTCTTTGCTCTCTTTGAAGGTTTGGAACCCGAAGCCGACATAGTACCTACATCAATTTAAACACCAAAACCACATAATACACACCATTCACCCCATACTTAAACAAAGGCAAGAATCTCAACTAAAACACTTCATAACATGGATAAGAGAGGATTTATAATAATGGAACATGAAGCACAAATCCATATCTCATCCTATTATGCAACCTAAGCCCAAAGAAACACACCCAAACAAGAGCAAATAGTACCTAGGAATGACCCAGGGAGGGTCGCCCTCGACCCCATATGGGTCGATCCTGAGCAAATCAACAACATCGGCCAAAAACACAAGTTCGGGTTCGACCCTGGGGGGGGGTCGATATCGACCAGGGGGGTCGATCCTGAACTCGCCATTCGTCTTCTACCTCTAGTTTCAACCGAAATTTTGGGTATGGAACCCATTAGCACTAAACCACAATTTTCTACCAAAATTAGCTCATGAAGATCAAGTCTAAACATCCTCAAGCATGCAAACTTCAACAACAACACAATCAAGCAAGCAATTTGCAAATTCATCAACCTAGGTCAAAAACCCCCAAATATGCACATTCAACCCCAAAAATCCAATTTCACTCAAGTTTAAGCAAAATTGAGAGTAGAGGGTGAGAAATCATACCAAAATTGCCTTGCAAGAGGTGAAAGAAGTAGAAATTTGGGTCGATGTCGAGCTAGATCTAGGAGGAGACGAGGCTGAATTTTTGGGGCTATGGGGGGGCGGTGTTTGAGTAACAACTCAGCTATGGAGATGGTGGTGGTGCTGTTGAGGTGCGGTGGAGGTGCGGTGGAGGTGTGATGTGTCGGTGGGGCGGCTGTTCCGGCGAGCTTGTGGGAGGGGAGGTGGGAGATATGAGGGTCGAACAAAGAGGGGTAGAAGACAAGGAGGGGGTCGGGCTGATGTTGTGAAGGAGGAGGGGGATTTTTGAATTAAATTTGGGTAAAAAGACATACCTTACACCAAGGAGGGTTATTTCGGAAATTCGTGCATAGGGTCGATCACGACCCCCTTGGGGTCGATCTCGACCCATCTGGGTTGATTCTTCCGCCATTTTGGTCCTTGTGCAAGATCGTCTTGTCCCGTCTTTTTGAGCTCGTGTTTTGCAATTAAGAGACCTGCAAAAACATCACAAAAATCCTATCCCAAGCAAAAATCTAGCCTAGAAATTGAAAAATCAAAAAGAAAAAAAAAGAAAAATCTAATCTAAAAACCGGGTTGCCTCCCGTAAGCGCTTTTTTAACGTCATGAGCTTGACGATGGGTGTTGTAGCTTAGTCCGAGGTGGTGAGAGCCCAAGTGGCTCGGATCTCTTCATCGGATTCCTTCCTAGCATAATACTTCTTCAAACGATGCCCATTGACTTTGAAAATCCCACCATTCTCGTCTATAAGATCGGCCGCCCCGTGCAAGTAAATATGGTGAACCGTGAATGGTCCGCTCCATCGGGTCCGTAGCTTTCCGGGGAAGAGTCGGAGTCTTGAGTTGAATAAGAGCACTTGGTCACCGGCCTTGATGGTTTTGGGCACAAGCTTGCTATCATGCCACTTCTTGGTCCTCTCCTTGTAAATTTTTGAGTTCTCATATGCCTTGAGCCTCAACTCCTCAAGTTCTTGCAATTCCATGAACCGCTTCTCCCCGGCCGCATCGAGATCCATGTTGAGCTTCTTGAGAGCCCATAAAGCCTTGTGTTCGAGCTCAACGGGCAAATGACAAGACTTGCCATACACTAGATTGAAAGGAGTGGTGCGGAGTGGTGTTTTGTAGGCGGTGCGATAGGCCCATAGAGCATCATCAAGCTTGGAAGACCAATCTTTTCTTGAGCGGGACACCGTCTTCTCTAGAATGCTCTTGATTTGCCGGTTTGAAACTTCCACCTGACCGCTAGTTTGAGGATGATAAGGTGTGACCACCTTGTGAGACACCCCATACTTGGTCAAAAGCGCCTCAAAGCTCCGCTCAATGAAATGAGAGCCTCCATCACTAATGAGGACACGAGGGACACCGAATCGAGGAAAGATGTTGGTCTTCATGAATTTGGCCACTAATCGAGCATCATTCGTCCTTGTAGCTATGGCCTCAACCCACTTGGAAACATAGTCAACCGCCACGAGTATGTACTTGTAGGGACCCGAAGAGGGGAAGGGTCCCATGAAGTCAATACCCCAAACATCAAAAAGCTCAACTTCCAAGATACCGGTGAGTGGGTTCTCGTTCCTCCATGTAATGTTCCCCGACCGTTGACACTCATCACAAGTGGTCACATATGCTTGCACATCTTTGAAGAGAGTTGGCCAATAGAGTCCGCTTTGAAGGATCTTAGCGGTTGTCTTGAAGCCCTTAGCATGGCCTCCCGTGGGTAGAGTATGACAATGTCGGATGACTCCCTCTATCTCATCGTCCGGCACACAACGTCGAAAGATGTGATTACTCCCTTGTTTGAACAAGTAAGGATCATCCCAATAATAGCGTTTGACGTCGTGGAGGAACTTCTTCTTAGCGTGGGACGTCAATCCTTCCGGAATAATGCCGCCGACAACATAGTTAGCAAAATCCGCAAACCAAGGGGCCTTCGACCCATGTATAGCAAGTATAGAAGCGCCAGATCGACCCATGGGAAGGGTCGTGATCGGCCCCATTGGGGTCGATCCTGAGAGCTCCTCTTCGCCGATGGGGGTCGAACTCGACCCTGGGGGGGTCGATCCTGAGACCTCCGCAGCTCCTCCTTCAATGTCTTCATGGTGGTCTTTGCTGCCTAGCATGAGGGTCTCATCCGGGCGTGTATCATCGATGGGAATTGATCCGCCGGACTCCATGATATGCTCAAGGGGTAGTCTAGATAGGTGATCCGCCACTAGATTTTCCGCTCCCTTCTTGTCTCGGATTTCATGATCAAATTCCTGCAGCAAAAGCATCCAACGAAGCAATCTAGGCTTGGCGTCCTTTTTTGCCATTAGAAATCTTATCGCGGCATGATCGGTATAAACAATCACCTTAGAACCCACTAGATAGGAACGGAATTTTTCAAATGCAAATACTACGGCAAGAAACTCTTTCTCGGTGGTAGTGTACTTACTTTGAGCTTCATCAAGAGTCTTACTTGCATAGTAGATGGCATGAAGCTTCTTGTCCTTCCGCTGCCCAAGAACCGCACCAATGGCATAGTCACTAGCATCACACATGATTTCAAAGGGAAGTGTCCAATCCGGTGATTGCATGATGGGGGCTGTCACAAGAGCTCTTCTCAACCTGAAAAATGCTTCAAGACAATCCGAAGACATGCTAAACTCTACATCTTTCACTAGTAAGTGAGTCAAAGGCTTAGCAATTTTAGAAAAGTCTTGAATGAAGCGCCTATAGAACCCCGCATGCCCCAAGAAACTCCTAACGTCTTTCACGGAAGATGGAGGGGGCAATTTTTCAATAAGCTCAATTTTTGCTTTGTCCACCTCAATCCCTCGTTTAGACACTAGATGACCTAAGACAATTCCTTCTCTAACCATGAAATCACACTTTTCCCAATTAAGCACAAGGTTCGTTTCCTCACATCTTTTAAGGACCCTAGAAAGATTAACAAGACATGCATCAAAAGAGGAACCATAAACCGAGAAATCATCCATAAACACCTCCACTATCTCCTCAATCATGTCGGAGAAGATTGCCATCATACACCTTTGAAAAGTGGCCGGGGCGTTGCAAAGCCCAAACGGCATTCTCTTGTAAGCGAAAGTCCCATAAGGACAAGTGAATGTGGTCTTCTCTTGATCACCGGGGTGAATGGGAATCTGCCAAAAACCACTATAGCCATCCAAATAGCAAAAGTAATCATGTTGAGCTAAACGTTCCAAAACTTGGTCAATGAAGGGGAGCGGGAAGTGATCCTTCCTAGTGGCACTATTAAGTTTCCTATAGTCTATGCACATCCTCCACTTGGTAGTAGTCCTAGTAGGAATCAACTCTCCCTTCTCATTCTCTACAACCGTCATCCCCTCTTTCTTAGGAACCACATGTACGGGGCTAACCCACTTGCTATCGGAGATAGGAAATATGATACCGGCATCTAGCATTCTAAGGATTTCTTTCTTCACTACCTCTTTCATGTTAGGGTTTAGCCTACGTTGGTTCTCAATAGTGGGTTTATAGTCATCCTCCATATATATCCTATGCATGCACAATGATGGTGAAATACCACTAAGTTCCTCTAGAGAATTTCTTATGGCTTTCCTATGGGTCCTAAGCACATAAAGCAATTTGTTCTCCTCATCCTCACTCAAATTAGCATTAATAATGACGGGGAGAGAAGAATTTGGACCAAGAAAAGCGTACCTCAAAGAATCGGGAAGCTCCTTGAGCTCGGGAGTGGGCTCGGGCAAGCTAACTTCATCTTCGTGCTCCGCCTTGAGTGCATCCAAGGCAAGAATGGACTCCTCGCCATCATCCAGGGAGGTCGATCTCGACCCCATGAGGGTCGATCTTGAGAGCCTCGAACTTGGTGGTAGAGGTTCCCATGTCAAGAGTCGTCCCGTCGGGTTGTTGCACTCGATGTATCCGGAGTGTGTGTAGAGCATCTTGACCTCCTCATGACTTGATTCCTTCAATGTTGGATTGAACCGGAACTCGACCACTTCTTCACCAATCTTGAAAGTAAGAAGTCCACTCTTGACATCAATGACCGCGCCTGCGGTGGCTAAGAAGGGTCGTCCGAGTATGATGGGAACGACCGGATCCTCGGGCATCTCCATGACTATGAAATCATTAGGCACAAAGAACTTCCCCACTTGAACGGGAAAATCATCAACTACACCCATAGGCTGAACACACGATCCATCCGCCATGTATAACCTCATGTTCACCGGTACTAGCGGCCCCATGTTGGTCTTGGACCAAATTGAGAGTGGGAGCAAGCTAGCACTAGCACCAAGATCACACAATGCCTTGAAGCGATAAGCCCCAATACCAATGGTAATAGCGAACTTCCCGGGATCACCGAGCTTCTCGGGAAGGTCCAATGACCTCACCTCATCCGTTAGTTCCGACATCGATCGCTTCCTAGATAGAATCTCCTTCAAGAACTTGGTGTAAGCGGGCATTTCATTCAAGGCCTCGGCGAAAGGAATAGAAAGATTCAAGCCTTGAAGCAACTTAACAAAGCGCTTAAACTTTCCTTCCGTCGCGTCCTTGGGTTTCTTCGAAGGGTAAGGAAGTACCTTGGAAGAGGAAGGAGTAAGATCCGGAATAATTGGTGGAGAGGGGTTGAAAGACGTCCCGGGTGCAGGGTGGGCGAGCTCGACCACCTCGGGGTCGATCGCCTCTTCATCCCCATCTTGGGCGGTCTCAGGCTCGACCATGGAGGGGGTCGATATCGACCCAGGTGGGGTCGATCCTGAGGCTGCTTCTTTCGCCGGTTGCTTCGGTGGATCGGGTAATGCTTTGCCACTTCGAAGGTTCATGGATCGGATTTCACCATTGCTTGCTCGGCCTCTAGGATTCTCCTCGGGTCGGCCCGGAAGTTGTCCTTAAGGTCGTGGAATTTGAGCCGCTAGATTACCAAGTTGGGAATCAACATTCTTCCTCCATGCATCTAAGTTTCCCAATTGGCCTTGGACGCCATCAAGTTTGCGGTCGAATCTTTCAAAGAAACCTTGAGCCCAAGCCGGTGGTTCTTCTTGATAACCGGGAGGTCTATAAGGAGGGGCCCTTTGCTCTTGTGGAGGAGGTGGATAACTTTGGCCTTGACCATTGTTATTCCATTGAGAATAGTTGTTGTTGTTCCTCCCGCATAAGCATTGTTTTGGCCTCGGGAGGGTCCTCGCATATAGTTGGCCTCCGCATATGCCTCGGCAGCCTGAACTTGCTCCACATTTGTACAAGAAGCGGTTGTATGAGATTGAGAACCACATTCTTGACAAGTGGGGGCAGCGGACTTGTAGTAACTCACTAGCTTCTCGAGCCGGTTGATCTTATCTTGCAAGAATTGAAACTTCACATCTTGATCAATTGGCTCACTATTTGGATCATAAAGCTTCTTTGTTTGAATCCGGATGGGTTGTTGGGTCCCATACATGGCATCATAGTTGGTGATTTTGTCCAATAGAGTCCATGCCTCATCGGGATCCATCTCAATGAAACCGCAATCGGTGTGAAGATTGATGCGGTCCTTTGTAGCGGCGTTGATCCCTTGGAAGAATATCTCTTGAAGAACATAAGGAGGTTGTCCATGAGTAGGACATTGCCGAAGAAGCTCCTTGAATCTCTCCCAAGTCTCAACAAAAGTCTCGTTAGGAAGTTGATGATAAGAAGTGATGCGCTTCCTTAGCTCGGTAGTCTTGGCCGGTGGAAAGAACTTCGTCATGAACAGGTCGTGCAAAGCCTTCCATGTAGTGATGGACCTAGCGGGTAGACTTTCGAGCCAATGAAGTGCCTTCCCGGTTAGAGACCACTTGAACGCCTTGAGGAGCACATATTCGAGTGACACGCCATCGGCGGCGATGGTGTCACAAAGATCGGTGAAGTTTTTGATGTGCTCCATAGGGCATTCGGATGTCTTGCCTTCATATTGAGACCTCTTGATGAGAGTGATAAAGTGGGACTTGATCTCAAATGCACGCTCAATCGCCGGGAGCACTATAGCGGACTCGGGAACTCTAAGCTCCGGATGCATGTATTGCTTAGCGTTCCTCGGAATAGCATCTAGTTGTTGTTGGAGACGGGCAACAACCTCTCTTTCTCGGGCAGCAACCTCTCTTTCTCGATGCAAAGCAGCATCTTGAGCAGCATGCTCCATTTGCATACGCTCCATCTGAGCACGGAGTTGTTCCATCTGTTGAGCAAGAGCCTCAGCGTCGGCCATTGCTCGTCGTTCTCGTAGCCTGCGATGAAGAGTTCTCTCTATTTCAGGATCAAAGGGAAAATAGTCGATTTTCCTTCGTGAACTAGAGGGCATACACCTGCAATCACAAACACAAGAAAACGAATCAGTAACACACAAGGGGTATGGGCTATTCCCATCCCCAAATATCAACTAAACTCGGCACTATTGCACACTCCCCGGCAACGGCGCCAATTTGTTGAAGGGTTTCTTGAACAAATAAATTTTTAGTCAAGACCCCGCTGAGTATAGCGAAGTTAGGATCGTCCACGGGAGTGAGAGTAGTGCTAAGTTTAGTCGATAAACTACGAAAGACAAAGAAAAACACAAACGAACAGAGTCAGGATCGACCTGAGGAGGGTCGATCTCGACCCTATGGGGGTCGATCCTGAGATCTAATTATCACGAAAGCACACAAAACACACAAGCAACGGTTCGAGCACGACCTAGGGAGTCGGGATCAAGGCAAAAACACGAATTTCAATCAATATAAAGGGCAAATCCTAGGGCTAGGGCTACCACAACAACAACCATACAAGCTTTCAACAAGAATCCACAACTATCATGCCATCTAGATCATAGAAAAGTTAACTTTCGCAAACAATTCAAGCCGCTCAATCAACTTTCGCAAATTAAACAACTTTCTACCTATCCTTCAACCTAGGAATATCAACTTTCGCAAATAATCCTAATTAGATGTAATCAAGTAATCAACTTTTCACTTTCGCTATGGTTAATTACAAGACATGCCTCAACTTTCGCAAAGGATTAAGCACAAGATAGGTTAGATATGATCATCAAGCATTCAAGTCATGAATTCAAGTTTTAAACATGCATGATTGTGTTGGGTTTTTGCCCAACCCTAGAATTTAAGAAGACTACTCACACATGGCAAAGAAGAACAAGGAAGAAGAAGAAGAAGACATGGTCAAACCAAACTAAAATTCAAATAAAAACCAAAGATCATTCTTACAAACCTCAAACTTGTCCTCCAAGTCTTCTCCCTAATTCTCCAAGTCTTGATTGTTGATCAATCACAAAGCAAAGCATGAATTGAATTCCTGAAAACTATAGGTTCAACCTCATTTTATAGACAAAAAGGAGTCCTAATCTAACTAGGAAACACAAACAAAACACCTTCCTAAAATACAAACTAGGAAACTTGCACTTGCAATCCGGATAGGTGAAGTCGGTAACGCGCGATCGACCCCCCTAGGGTCGATATCGACCCCTTCAGGGTCGATCCTGAGGCTCTGGTTCCTTGCGCTCCAAGTTTGGTCAAATGGCTCGAGGTCGACCTCCTTGGGCTCGATCTTGGGGTCGATGTCTTCACTTCTTCTCTTGTTTTTGCTTCTCTTTAGCTCCTCTCCTTGGCTCTTCAACTTGAATCTTCCTCCTAGCTTGTCCATCCTCTCCAAGTCTTGCTCCAAACTCGTCTTCAAACTCCAAAACACCTACAAAACGACACAAAAGCGCGTAGTTTCCGAATCTCAAGGAAATACGAAAACTCATGCAAAAAGACTCAAAAACACAAGACTCAACTACGAAAATCAACTTAAACCAACCTATCTAGACCCTAAAAATCTACCTAAAAACGCGGACATCACTCTTTATTCTTGCATCCTTGTGTCTTCGGCCTAGATATTACAATTAGCACAAACTCTAACCTAAACACACTCAATATAGCCCTAAAATACAAGAGTTAACCTATACAAAATAGAGCGAATCAAATTCCCCCATACTTAGATGATTAGATCTTGCTCGTCCTCGAGTAAGCTCAAAACAAATATAGCAAGGTAGCACATCTAAGATCTCAGGAAATACAAGTGCAGATAAAAACACTCAGCTCACAACCCGAACCCAAAAATATAGAGAAATCATGAGCATAAAACAATGAAGCTCAAACACACACCTCACAACAAGATATAACACTCAAGCTCTAAAAACATGAAAGAGAGCAACCTAGGATCTACCCAAATCTAACATGTAGCCCCAAAGTCCCTGTTGAGAGAGTCTCACAAATAAATTTGTCAAGACCCCGCTGAGTATAGCGAAGTCAGGATCGTCCACGGGAGTTAGTAGATCTATAGTCTAGCAATCAAACTACGAAAACAAAGCAAAAACAAAGAAAAACAAGCAAACAAACACAAATTGCACACCCTGTGGAGCCAAATTGCACGTTCAGAGGGGGGTCGCAGCCGACCTAAGGGTGGTCGCAGTCGACCAACAACAGAACGTAACAATACACTAAAAACATCTATTGAGGGGGGTCGCAGCCGACCAGTTGCAGGTCGCAGCCGACCTATTCTGGGCACGGAGAAGGGTTTGGTAAAATCAAGGAAAAACAACTAGGGGTGGGGTTTCATCACACCACAAGCATGCATTCAAACAATGATAAAGGACCAACTCAACTCATAATCTCATGGGTGACTTTCATCACAAAAGAACACATCAAGAGCCTCCATTCACATGAAAGCGTTAACATGCAATCCAACTTGTTCTTCGGAAGGTTCGACTTTCATCTAACCCGGCTAGTCCGTATTCACAACAAAACCTCTCAATTAGGCAGCAAACAAGAACATTCCCCCTTCTTCAAGGGTTTTAAGCACACAAGAGGGATTTATGGGCCGAGATTTCAAGTTAAGCATAGATCTACGCATCAAGGTCACAAATTGCATTTCCATGGTGGGTTTCACCCCATCCCTAGCAAGAAAACTACTCACACATACTAAAACACGCAAACAGCAAAAGAGAAGATGGAGACATAATCGAAAACAACAACTTAAATTAAACAAAGATCCAAACTTACAAGCTTTGCAAATCCACAAATCTCTCCCTACAAATCCTCGTCTTCCATCTTCCTCCTCTCCTCCTCCATGCCCACTCCCTACTCACCTCCCAAAGAGGGAGAGTGAGAGAGCCCTCTCTATCCCTAAGCTTCCCACACAAGCTTCCCTCTCTCTCTCTAAAGCTCCAAAGAAAAGGAGCCCAAAAGCCCCTTAAATAGAAGCCCACAAAAGTCAACTTAAGGAAGCTTCCTCAGCCTGCCACAGCTGCCACTTTTGTCCCCCTTTTTGAATTTCAAAAATCCCGTAAAAAGCATTACTTGGGCGGCAAGGATTCGCTTTTGGTCGCAGCTCAGGGTGGTCGCGGCCGACCATGGGGAGGTCGGAGCCGACCTACAGCAGGATCATGTTTTCTTCGTGTTTTCGCTCGAACTTGCTCCATTGCTAGCCTTTCTTCGGGGTTTCTTTTTCGATGTTTCTTGGGTTCCTTTTAGACTTCTTGTAGCTTCTTTTGAGACACATTTTGGCTTGAAGATCTATCCTTGAAATCCTTGAAAAGCTCCACTTGACTTCACTACGAACACCGCAACACCGTCATCTCCTAGAATGCTCGGTAAAGCTCGAAAACTCCTCTAAAATGCTCCAAATACCTACAAAACACAAATGCAAACACAAACGAATCCAACTCTCGAAAGAGAGCGGGAATCTCATGCAAAACACACAAACACATAGGAAAATATGCAAAACAAACTAGAAAACAACCTATGAAATCTAGCTAAAAAGCATGACATCAAAATACCCCATACTTAAACTTGCTTGTCCTCAAGCAATAACCCTCATGCATCAATACCAAATAACAAGCTTAAGAATGCCTTTAAGGAAAAGTAAGCACAAGTAGAATGATGAGCAAACAACTTCAATATCATAGCACACATGTATGTATTCTAAGCGATAACAATCCAACCTCACAAAGGCAATGTGTTTCACTCACTTTAAAGTGTTTAAGGTATATCAATGAGCACTCAATCTCAACTCCAAATGCAAAACCTCATAGTCAATGGAAATTATATTCAAAATTCTCCACCGAAGAAATCAAAACAAGTTAAATCATCAAAAGAACTTAGGTGGCTCAATGAAGACTTCAATGAAGTTTCATTCGGCCGGGTTGTAATGGGGCTCGGTATTTCAAATGGTGCGGAATAATTTGGTCTTGTGGTGCTAATGAATCCGGGAACCTAGACTCCTAGACTTCAAAACTCAACTACACTCAACCAACTCCTTCTTTCTTCCTCCAAACACCAAACACTTCAAACTTTTCAAAGCACACATCACTTCACCTACCCCTTTGTCTTTCTCTTATGAGGAAGCTTTGGCTCTTGCACTTATTCAAACACTTTCTTTTTGATTTTTTTCTTCTTCTTTTTTTTTTTTTTTTTTGGTCTGGTGCAGGTCGGCCGCGACCTAAGACAGAGAGGCCTCTTTTCACTACACTCGTGCTACCCGAGCCAAAACTACTTCTTTCTCAATACTCTTCTCAAGAGAACTCCTATATCTCCACCTTCATAATCTCTTCATCTTCACCCCTCTTCCACAGCAACATCACAATCCATTCTAAGTCCTAATTCCCGGACTAATGGGGTCAAGCTTATAATGGCTAGGATACTTTTGTGGAGCTAGAAATAAGGCTTTAGGCTCAAACAAGAGGCTTCAAATCATGGGATCATGCATAGGTAGGATAGAAAGGATAGAAATAGGCTCATGAAAATAAGTTCAATATCATTTGATCTAACAAGTAATGAGTATATCTCCATTGGTTTCAAATTTCAAATAAGCATGCCATTGTCAAGTGATAAATGCATATGGAAGAGTAAAAATCACACATGAAAAACCAAGGAATAAAGCATACATTCCTTGTGGCCAAAAGATTTCTCACTTAGGTTCAAATTTGTTGGATTGCCTTTCACTTAGAATTATGCATGCTCAATGTCCATTATATGCTCAAAATTCAAAAATCAAAGTCGCGGTTAGGCAATCTTACAAAGCAAGTTACAAGGAATTACATGATGATGCTTGTAATCACTATCCTAGGACATCTTAGCAAGGGTATTTTTCCATCATAAAAATCAAAACAAAAAGACTCAATCATGCTAACACACACATACAAACATACACACAAACATGCAAAAATACATAACACAAACACAAGAACACAAGCAACATGCAAATGACACAATCAAGTAATTTCCCCAAACCACCCCATACTTAAAACATCAATGTCCTCATTGATTAAAAAGTAAAGAGAGGGAAAAGAGAAACTAACTTGAACTTGGAGCATTTAATTGGAGAAGATTCATCTACGAGGAGGAGCGGGCGGTGAAGTGTCGTTCTCATTAATGCTCGAGTTTTGGGCTGCAGGGGAGGGTAGGGCATGACCTAGGGGAGGTAGGGCACGACCATAAGAAGGTAGGGGCCGACCATATGAAGGTCGGGGCCGACCCTTCTCAGAGACCACCTCCTTTACATTGTCGATCATCCCGGTCCTCTTATGCCCTTCCGTTGCTTCGGGTTTCTGCAAAAGGTTAGTGGAGGTGCAAGACAAGCTACCTATCTAGTCTAGACCAAGGAAATTAAATTAACCAAAGCTAAAAAGACCAAAATAAAAAGAAAAGAAAAGGGAAAGAACGGGTTGCCTCCCGAAAAGCGCTTCCTTTAACGTCTTTGAGCTAGACGAGAAGTACCTCATTAGTCGGAGGTTGTGAGAGCCCATAGTGGCTCGGATATCCTCATCGCCACCCCATACTTAGAATGAGACAAGAGGGTGGAAGAAGGGGTGGAGAGAGGGGTATCCGCGCTCAATCTCTATGATCGGACATCGTCAACGCTCTAAGTAACCTATCAAAGTCTTGTGAAGGCACCTCATGAAAGCATATGTAGCATATTGATAAATTGAAAACAAATAATATAGCACTCAAGGATCGTTTCAACTTATCAAAAGCGCAAGAAAATTTTTCATGAGAGGGATTAGGATAAAACCAATTTGGTGTTTGTGGTGGCGCCTCACAATACTCATCAAAGTCGTCCTTGTAGGCCCATAGCTCCTTGCGTCCTAGGGTGACGATCTTCATCTCTTCACGCTTCGCCCGCTCTTTTCTAGCATCCGGGGTCAATGAAGGTCCAAACCCGACCACATTTTCTTCACATTCCTCCATGAGTGGGTTTGGTTTCAACATTGGTAGCAAAGACCTCGTCCATCCTTCATCCTCTTGGGCCTTAACCTCCTCAATTTCGGTTTCACTTAGCAAGAGACTTCCATCCTCAACTTGGGTCTCGACTTGGTTTTTCTCGGCTTCATCTAGCAAGAAACTCTCTTCCGGATCATCCTCCAAATTCTTCATCTCCTCTTCATGGTTCTCTTTCAAAGCATTGTCAAAGCGGAACTCTACTTTCTCTTCACCAACATAACATGATACGAGTCCCTTCTTGACATCTATGATAGCTCCGGTCGTGATGAGGAATGATTGGCTTAGAATGAGTTGAGGGCATGACTTGGATAAAGGCTCAATATGCTCAATGGAAGGTTCCTCGGCCTTCTTGGGTGGGAAAGGAAGCGCCTTTATTTCCGAAGAAGAGGGAACGTGTTTCGGCAACTTCTTTTCGCTCCTTAGGTGAACCGCATCAATGTGACCTCTCGGGCTCTTCTCGGGGTGGCCCGATAATTGCCCTTGGGGTTGTGGAATTTGAGCCGCTTTGAAATCTCCTCCTTGGTTTTGAACTCCTATAAGGCCAGTGCACACTTCATGGATTCCTTGAATGAGTTCTTCTTTCAACCCTTGCACCCATGATGGTGGTTCTTCATAGCTAGGAGGTTCATAAAAACCCCAGTTGGGATAATCATCACTTGTCCAATAGGCATCCCAAGCATAATGTGTGGCTAACGGCTCTTGAAATTGATGTTGAGGTAGAGCATCCTCTTGGAAGCAGTTTGGTTGTGCTTGGAGGTAGGCTCGGGCTTCCAATTCTCTTTGACATGCATAAGCCTCGGCATCTCTTTTTCTTTGGAGGTTTATCACTTCGAGACGAAGATCGTCCAATTCTCTAGGAAGGTCCTCATAAGTCGCCATGGCTATATCCAACCTAAAAACAAAAACAACACAAAACAAATCAAAAACACACAAAGGGTTTGGGCTAGTCCCTCACCCAAAAGAAAGCTAGACCAAGAAACTAAACTAACTCCCCGGCAACGGCGCCAATTTGTTGAGAGAGTCTCACAAATAAATTTGTCAAGACCCCGCTGTGTATAGCGAAGTCAGGATCGTCCACGGGAGTTAGTAGATCTATAGTCTAGCAATCAAACTACGAAAACAAAGCAAAAACAAAGCAAAACAAGCAAACAAACACAAATTGCACACCCTGAGGAGCCAAATTGCACGTTCTGAGGGGGGTCGCAGCCGACCTAAGGGGGGTCGCAGTCGACCAACAACAGAACGTAACAATAACTAAAAACACCTACTGAGGGGGGTCGCAGCCGACTAGTTGCAGGTCGCAACCGACCTATTCTGGGCACGGAGAAGGGTTTGGTAAAATCAAGGAAAAACAACTAGGGGTGGGGTTTCATCACACCACGAGCATGCATTCAAACAATGATAAAAGACCAACTCAACTCATAATCTCATGGGTGACTTTCATCACAAAAGAACACATCAAGAGCCTCCATTCACATGAAAGCGTTAACATGCAATCCAACTTGTTCTTCGGAAGGTTCGACTTTCATCTAACCCGGCTAGTCCGTATTCACAACAAAACCTCTCAATTAGGCAGCAAACAAGAACATTCCCCCTTCTTCAAGGGTTTTAAGCACACAAGAGGGATTTATGGGCCGAGATTTCAAGTTAAGCATAGATCTACGCATCAAGGTCACAAATTGCATTTCCATGGTGGGTTTCACCCCATCCCTAGCAAGAAAACTACTCACACATACTAAAACACACAAACAACAAAAGAGAAGATGGAGACATAATCGAAAACAACAACTTAAATTAAACAAAGATCCAAACTTACAAGCTTTGCAAATCCACAAATCTCTCCCTACAAATCCTCGTCTTCCATCTTCCTCCTCTCCTCCTCCATGCCCACTCCCTACTCACCTCCCAAAGAGGGAGAGTGAGAGAGGCCTCTCTAACCCTAAGCTTCCCACACAAGCTTCCCTCTCTCTCTCTAAAGCTCCAAAGAAAAGGAGCCCAAAAGCCCCTTAAATAGAAGCCCACAAAAGTCAACTTAAGGAAGCTTCCTCAGCCTGCCACAACTGCCACTTTTGTCCCCCTTTTTGAATTTCAAAAATCCCGCACAAAGCATTACTTGGGCGGCAAGGATTCGCTTTTGGTCGCAGCTCAGGGTGGTCGCGGCCGACCATGGGGAGGTCGGAGCCGACCTATAGCAGGATCATGTTTTCTTCGTGTTTTCGCTCGAACTTGCTCCATTGCTAGCCTTTCTTCTGGGTTTCTTTTTCGATGTTTCTTGGGTTCCTTTTAGACTTCTTGTAGCTTCTTTTGAGACACATTTTGGCTTGAAGATCTATCCTTCAAATCCTTGAAAAGCTCCACTTGACTTCACTACGAACACCGCAACACCGTCATCTCCTAGAATGCTCGGTAAAGCTCGAAAACTCCTCTAAAATGCTCCAAATACCTACAAAACACAAATGCAAACACAAACGACTCCAACTCTCGAAAGAGAGTGGGAATCTCATGCAAAACACACAAACACATAGGAAAATATGAAAAACAAACTAGAAAACAACCTATGAAATCTAGCTAAAAAGCACGACATCAGTCCCCAAGCAAGAATGATCCTAAACACACGAATTTTTCCGCTCAATTCTGCTTAGGCGCCCTTTCGGGTTTTCACCTAACCGCTCTTTTCATTTTTCAATAGGGGGTGCTCACAAATACTCACAACACTCATAAACCTCATATTACCCCAGCCTAATGCTGGTCCGGGTTACCTGCTTATTACCTGAGCCGCCCTTTCGGGTTTTCGACTCATCCCAGGATTTATATGCCTTTTTTCAATTTTTATGGCTTTTCTATCTTTTTCTTTTTCTTTCTTCCTTTATTATGCAAAAAGGTATGGTGCAAGTGCTCCATGAAAAGAAGAAAATCAAAAATCTGAAGCAAAACACTAACTAAACTAACTAAGATAAGCGAATACGAGTACTCCTTCCCCATACTTAAATCCTTCATTGTCCTCAATGAAGCAAAGAGAAAGGATAGAAGCAAGGAAGAAGGAAATCAGAAGACTCACAAACGAATGAAGAGAGGTGGAATGGAAGAACTCTTCAAAGGGTGGAAGAAAGCAAAACTTCGTAATCCAAGTCTGGTGGCTAACGTGGCGCGGGCGCGGAATTACTGCAGAGAGCGAAGTCAGCATCGCGTGGACCACCGCGGGCACGGCTGATGTGGCGCGGTCGCGGCACTCGTGCAGGGACGAGTTCTTGACTTCATCTCGAACAATGTAATGTGTAAACAACCTTCGTATCTTGACTCGTCTCTTGGAAGATGGACAAATACTTGAACTTGAGCCGTGGAGAAAAGAACTATCGGGGAAACAAAGCTCCCCCATACTTAGGCTTTTGCACATAGCCAACATAATGGAATTACAAAGGTGGGTGAAAAGAAAAGAAATAGAAGGGATGGAAAAATAGAAGATGGAGTAGAATGGGTATAGATGGATGAAAGATATAGAGATAGAATGGGACCAAAAAGTCCTCTTTTTTTTCTTTTTTTTTCTTTTTCTCTTCTTTTTTTTTCTTTTTTCTTCTTTTTTCGCTTTTTTTTTGAAACAAGGGGCCTCCGCGGGCGCGGCGTGAGGATTGCGACCGCGGAGGTCTAGTACCTGTACACCGGGGCGCACTGGTGATCCACCGCGGGCGCGGCCAAGGCGGCGCGGGCGCGGTATCACGCTTGGCGTGCCCTTTCGGACCTAGTACCTGCACGTTAGCCCGGAAAAACTTTTATTTTCAAATTCAACTTGGATCTCAAATTCGGGTTGCCTCTTGAGAAGCACCTTGGGTTAACGTCGATGGCTCGACGCAATCATGATCGGACATCGTCAATGACCTGAGCAATCTATCAAATGTCTGTGAACAACTCTTATGTGAGAATACATAGCACAAAGATGAATTGAAAGTGAATAATATATCATTAAGGCACCGTTTCAATTTATCAAAGTAGCTAGAGAAGTTATGATCAGATTGATTAGGATGGAACCAATTTGGAGTATTAGGTGGTTTTTCAAAGTATTCATCAAAAGAGACAAATTCAATTTTAGCACTATCACCTATTTTAGGACTAAAAAGTGAGATCTCATTAGGCAATCTATCATGCTCAAGACCTATGTCAGCACCCAAAGGACCATCAATGGAAAATAAGGGAGAAGAGGAAAGGATACAAGGATCATGAGTGATCACCACCGGGGACTCCGTCGTAGGAGACATAGACATCTCTTCAGGCGAAAGGGAAACCTCCAATGCATCGTCAGGCTCCTCTGTTGTGACACAATCAGGATCATCCATCTCGTCATCCCATATAGAGTATTTGAGTGCTTCTGGAAGACGTGGACTTGGCTTCTCGGGAACTAGAGGAAGAAGGTTCGGCTTCTCTCGTGAATCATCGTTGACAACAGAAGAACCGCGCTCGCGGAAAGTGAACCGCGGTCGCTGATCGTCGACAGGAGAGGAATCGGCCTCCACATACCCGCGGTCGCGGGGAGATGATCCGCGGTCGCGGGTCGGCTCTTCTTGAAATTTCACCGCTTCTACATAGAACCCGCGGGCGCGGCACGGTGGGGGCGGTCGCGGATCATCCGCTGAGTAATCAACGTGAGCCTCTGTAGGGATTCCGCGGTCGCGGTCTGTCTGACGCGGTCGCGGAGTAGCAACAGGAGCGTCATTCATTATGCCCAACTCTCGTCCACTCCTTAATGACATACCACTTACATTCACCAGTGCTTGAGGAGTAGTATTGATCTTCTCGGAAATCTCCCTCATTCGCCTCTCGAGTGTCTTCATCTCTTGGAGTTTCCTATCAAGTAGCTCTATCTCCTCCAGTTTCCTAGAAAGATGTTCTCCAGGTGATGGCTCATCAGGACAAGAGGGTGTTGTGCTTCTATCCTCCTCAGCAAAGTTCTCCACTATCTTAAAGACTTCCTGGGGGGATTTTTCTAGATAAGAGCCTCCACATGAAGCGTTCACGAATCTGCTGTGCTCATAGCGCATGCTGTTGGGACGCTATCAAGAACGCCTGCGTCCTTGATAGTGTACCCACAACCGTTCCTTAGTTTTGATATGACAAACTCAATATGATTCTAATAAAGTTGTCCAAGTGTTCAGGAACGCCCATCTAACAAAGGACAACAAGTGTGCATAGGCGTCCCACAGGCTTAGGGACGCCAGCTAACAGGAAGTAAGGACGAGCAAGAGACTATTTGAGCAAGGACGGAGTCCCAAGCAAGTAGGAACGCAAGAAAGGAGTCCTTACTCACTGGCCGACAGGATGACATCACCAGACAACATTTGATCATCCAAGGACACGTGGAGACCGATCCTGTAGCAGAGTCCAACACTACGTGGCGGACGATCCTGTTGCAGAGTACATCCATACGTGGCGGCCGATCCTGTAGCGGAGTCCATCACACACAGATGGATACAGGAAGCTTCCTCACCATCGCCATCATACGTGGAAGAAGATCCTGTAGCCACGTCCTCGAAGGGCATGATCGTCCCGGGAGAAAGAGAAAGCGACTCACTCAAGAACACAAAGAACAAACTCAAGAACTCAAGAACAGTGCTAAGTCTTTGAGTTAGATCGAGTGAGACTTGTAACCCAAATCACAAATCTGTTTGCAATCAAAAGAATAGAAAGAGAGTCCTACGAAGTACTGTAGGACGCAGGGATAGGAGTCCTTTAGTAGATTGAACTTGCTTGAGTTGTAGGCTTAGAGGAGTCCTTTACTAGTGGACTTAGGGAAAAGCTAAGTGCCAGAGAACTGTAAAGACTCGCCAATACAACTGTAAGAACGTTCAATATAAAGGAAGAACTATTCAAAAATCCTCCAAGGAGGTAGAGGTTTACACTCAAGGACTACTTGGTCTTGAGTGGTTCCTCTATAACTCACTGCGTTCATTACTTACCTGTTTAGTCTTTATTTCCGCTGCAATATTGAAAGGACGCCCCTACACCTCGTAGGGACGCTCAACCAAAGGACGCCTCTACTTCAAGTAGAGAACGTTCATCAGACTAACGATCCAACAATTGGTATCAGAGCAGGCGCTCTAGATTCTTACTGAGTTGCAGGTAAAGATGGACATGGAACCTATTGGAATCTCGTTCGTGAAGCCTCCACGCCTGACGGACGGCAACTTCAACCGCTGGAAAATCAGATTTGAGAACTTCTGCAGAAGCACAAATTATCAATGCTGGAATGTTATCAGAAAAGGTGATCTTAAAGTTCCTGCTGACAAAGTTGACAAAGAGGACGATTGGGGTCCTGATGAGTTCAAGCTGATGGAAACCAATGCAAAAGCTATTTGTTTTCTTCAAGCGTCCCTCTGTGAAAGAGATGCTACAAGAGTTAGCAATCTCCCCACCGCAAAACAACAGTGGGAAGCTCTTGAGAAATTTCATGTGGGAACTGCAGAGATGAAAGAGGACGTCCAGCTGAAGATCAAAAAGGAGTTCTATGCCTTTACTATGCTACCAAATGAAACGGTGAATGACTACTCGTACCGTTTTGAGTCCCTTGTCACCAAGATGAGGAACTTGGGCGTTCCAGAAACAGAAATCTCCATGAGGAACAGAGTTCAAGTAGTTATCGATGGGTTGACTGGAGTTTGGAACTTTGATAGGACAACTTTCAAAGAAAACACAGCCAACAAAACTCTAGATATGGAAGAGATCTATGGGAAGCTCAGGGGGTACGAAGAACGTAGAATCACTGACATGGCCCAGCTAGGAAAGAACCCTCAAACTGATCTTGCCTTGGCGTCCACAACACCAGAGTACGCTGAATACCTGCGTGGACAAAGAGACCTGGCATTGATGATGCAAAACAAAGAAAAGCTTGAAAGCTTGCGTCCCAAAGAGAAAGAAAGAAAGTCAAAGGAAGAAATTGACTCAGATGAGGAACTCTCTCTTATTCACAAGGCTCTCAAATACTACAACAAGAAAAACAAGCATAGTAGCAAGAACAAGTCTTACAAAAAGGAGAGTCCCAAATACACAGAAGCTGAAATGAAGGAACTCACATGCTACAAATGCAACAAGAAAGGACATTTTGCCAAAAAATGTACCATGGGAACGTCCTCCAAGGACAAGAAGAAAGCTCTTATTGGAGCTTGTACAGCTGCATGGGATGATCTCAGTTCAAGTGATGAGGAACGTGATGATCAAGTGGCGTACATGGCAGTGAAGGACGCTCCAATTGTTGAAGAGAACGCCTCCGACAATGAACAAGAGGTAACTCATGATTCCATGATGCGTTCTTTAGAAAAATGTTCAAAACCAAAACTCCTTAAGCTTATTGGTAAAATCATGGAGGAAAGTCTTGTCATGAAAAGAAGAATGGATGAACTAGAAGATGAAAACATTGTAGTTGAATGTGAGAACTGTAATTCAATGACTATTCAACTAGAGTCCTCATGTGAAGAAACTAAGTCCCTAAAAACTGAACTTGTGTGTCTTAAACTCGAGAACGCCAAGCTTAGGGAAGAAGTGAAAGTTTTGGGAAAGAGTCCCATAGTTGAGGAAGTAAAACCAATAGTTTTTGTCCCAGCCAAAAGAGGACTAGGATATGAATCTGACTCTAGGAACTCTCTCCCTAGTGACCTTAAGGCTAGCAAAACTTCGGAACATGAACTTGAAAAAGAGAAAACTAAAAATCTCCTTGAAAGAATTAGAGTTCTAGAAAGTGGAGAAATAGGTCAAGAGGACTACTACACCAATTCCACCAGTCATAAAATTTACAAGAAAATTGCTAAAGGGGACGGCTCAAAGGTATGCGATCCCCAAAAGATGAAGCAAAACAAAATCCAACGTCCCAACAAGAAGTACTACCTCGGTACTTACTATAGGACGTGCTGGTACTGTGGACAAGGTGACCACTTCAAACATGACTGTGTAAAACTAAAGGAAGACATTGAGAGTGGGAAAGTTGCTAGGACTAATAATGAAAATGCTAAGTCCGTTCCAAAAGCTAATCCTAGGCGTCCTAGACGTTCTAGAAGTTCTTTCCACAGAAATGCCATTTCTAATGATGTGAACATTAATGACTACATGCCAGAACCAGAGTTCTACTTTTGTAACGAACCAGGTAAGGAACACCTTGCCTGGGTCGCCAAGAACTAACCTTATTTTGGCAGGTGGAAGTGAGGGGACGCCCATGGATCATTGATAGTGGCGCCTCAAATCACATGACAGGAAGCCAGATCCATCTCACTTCTATCCAAAGTAGTGCCACGGGAGGAACTGTCTCGTTTGGCAACAAGGGCAAAGGAAAGATCAAGGGAACGGGAACTGCTATTCTTAACCCGTCCATCAAAGCAACCAACGTGAGTCTTGTTGAAGGACTTGGGTTCAATCTTCTTAGCGTCTCTCAGATGTGTGATCAAGGTGAAAACCTAGTCACATTTGACTCAAAGGAGTGTCTCGTCATCAACAAGAAGTCCAACAAAGTTGTTCTGAAAGGAGTTCGCAAGAACAATATCTACATTTTCAATCAAGAGTTCAAACCCAAATCAGAACTATGTCTATCTGCTTCAAAGAAGGACGCTGATCTCTGGCATTGTCGTCTTGGCCATGCTGGACCTAGCACAATTCTCAAGTTGCACCAAAGGAATCTTGTGAAAGGTCTTCCCCGGATTGATCCTGAGACGGTTGAACAGTGCGAAGCCTATATCAAAGGGAAGCAAACAAGAACGTCTTTCAAGTCCAAGAATGAAGTAAGTACAAAGAAGCCATTGGAACTTCTCCATATGGATCTTTGTGGACCAATGAAGACACAAAGCTACGGTGGAAAGAGGTACATTTACGTTCTTGTAGATGATTTTTCTCGATTCACTTGGGTTCTTTTCTTGGCGTCCAAAGCAGATTGTTTCAAGGCTTTCAAAGTCTTCATCAAACAAGTGGAAGTTGTCCTTGAGACGCCTCTCAAAGCTATAAGATCCGACCATGGGACGGAATTCCAGAATTCAGAGTTCCTGGCATTCTGTGATCAACATGGTGTCTCTCACAACTTCTCAGCTCCAAGGACTCCTCAACAAAATGGCGTTGTAGAAAGAAAGAACAGGACGCTAGAGGATATGGCAAGAACTATGCTTTTGGCTAATAGCGTCCCTAAGTACTTCTGGGCGGAAGCTATTGCCACAGCATGCTACATCGTTAACCGTGCCATGATCCGTCCTCTGCTGAAGAAGACGTCCTATGAGTTGTTGAACGGAAGGAAGCCTCGCATCGATTATCTCAGAGTTTTTGGTTGCAAGTGTTTCGTTCACAACAATGATAAAGAAAAACTGGGAAAGTTTGATGCAAGGAGCGATGAAGCCATATTTCTTGGGTACTCCCTCACCAGCAAAGCATATAGAGTTTTCAACAAAAGGACTCTAAAGCTTGAGGAGAGTATTCATGTTGTGTTCAAAGAATGTTCTTCTCACAAAGAAAAAGCAAGTAAGAAAGAACGATCCTCGTCACAACAGCAGGACGACTCTGAAGATGAAGTTGAAGATTGGTCCTCAGGAAAATACTATGTCTCTAAGGACGCGTTTCCAAATCCTGAAGAAGTCTCTGTGGACGCTCCTAGTTTTGTTCAGGGAGTTCCATCTCATAGTGAATCTCCAGTTCAACAGGATGTAGCTGAATCAAGTCAACAAGGTGGGCAAAGTCAAGATGTGGACGCACTCTCTGAGGGGGAACGCACTGAAGACGATGCTCGAGATGACAGTGATGATTCCGATGGAGACATTGATCCAAGATTTGCTCATTTATTTCAAAGGGAGTCCCGCTTCTCTCGGGACCATCCAACATCCCAGATTGTATCAGATCCTTCTCAAGGAGTTCAAACCAGGTCAGCTGCAAGCAAGTCCCAGAGTGCAAATTTGGCTTTCTGTGCATTCAATGCCTTTGTCTCTATGGTGGAGCCAAAGAATATCAAAGAAGCACTTCAGGACGCTGACTGGATTCAAGCAATGCAAGAAGAACTCAACCAGTTTGAAAGGAACAAAGTTTGGACTCTCGTTCCACGTCCCAAAGGCAAAAATATCATAGGGACGCGCTGGGTGTTCAGAAATAAGCTTGATGAAAGTGGACGTGTGTCAAGGAACAAGGCAAGACTTGTGGCTCAAGGATTCAAGCAAGAGGAAGGCATAGACTATGATGAGACCTTTGCCCCTGTTGCTAGAATTGAAGCCGTTCGTCTTCTTATTGCCTTCGCCGCTCACAAAGGATTCAAGCTATTTCAGATGGACGTCAAGACTGCCTTTCTCAATGGAAAGCTAAAGGAGGAAGTGTATGTTGCTCAGCCGCCTGGCTTCGAGGACGCCTCTCACTCAGATCATGTGTACTACTTGGACAAAGCACTTTATGGACTCAAGCAAGCCCCTCGTGCCTGGTACGACAGGTTTGCGTCCTTCCTTTTGTCTCATGGGTACACTAGAGGTTCAATTGATAAAACTTTGTTCATAAAGAAAGTTCACAAGGACATTTTGATTGCTCAAGTTTATGTTGATGATATTGTCTTTGGTAGCACTAACATGAAGCTTGTAGATGAGTTCAAGTCCCTCATGAGTAGTGAATTTGAGATGTCACTCATTGGAGAACTTAACTTCTTTTGGGGACTTCAAATTAACCAACTCAAGGACGGGACGCGAATCCATCAACAAAAGTATGTCCGTGAAATGCTTGAGAAGTACGGGATGAACACGTCCAAGCCCGTAGCAACACCTTGTTCTCCCAACTCGCGTCTTTACGCAGACGAACAGGGAAAGGACGTTGATCAAAAGCTTTATAGAGGGATGATTGGCTCTCTGCTTTACCTAACAGCAAGCCGTCCAGATATTATGTTTGCCGTTTGCTTGTGTGCACGCTTCCAGGCAAATCCAAAGGAGTCCCACATGCAAGAAGTCAAGAGGATCTTTCGCTACCTCAAAGGACGCGATGATCTTTGCCTTTGGTACCCCAGGAAGACGTCCTTCAAGCTAACTGGATACTCGGACGCTGATTACGCTGGTCATGTCATTGATCGAAAAAGTACTTCAGGAATGGCACAGTTCCTTGGTTCATGCCTAGTTTCATGGGGATCAAAGAAACAGAACTCTGTGGCGCTTTCAACTGCGGAAGCCGAGTACGTTGCTGCTGCTTCGTGCTGTTCACAAGTTCTCTGGATCAAATATCAACTTGAGGACTACGGTATCAATCTTGAAACTATTCCTATTCTCTGTGACAACACAAGTGCTATAGAAATTGCTAAAAATCCTGTTTTTCATTCACGCACAAAGCATATTCACATAAGGCATCACTTCTTGCGTGACAATGTAGAACTAGGACTCATTAGCATGGGACACGTTAGGACGGAGGATCAAATAGCTGATATTTTCACTAAAGCACTTGATAGACGTCCCTTTGAGCATCTCAGATTGCTCTTGGGGATGATAACTTTTAAGTAGCAAGTCCCGTTCTACTATTCTCTCAATGATTGGCTATGTTTGGTAGATTCCAAGTAGTTAAGGACTGTTAAGCATTGAACTCATATTTGCAAGAACGCTAGTCTAGAACTTCATGTGTTTGCTACTTTGGAACGCCATTCAAATTTTCTCTATTTATCTTGAAAAGAGTATCCCTGATCACCCAACCCTCATTATAAGCCGAAATGATGGGAACTCTAAGCTTACCCTAGCCGAGAACTTTGCAAAAGCGTCCTATGAGCTTCATATTTTCTTTTACGGGACGTACTTGCTTTGTTCTCAAATGGTTCTCAAGGTGATCACAAGAACGGTAAGTTGGTTGTTGGTTTGCTTGAAGAGGTCAAGGATTTGCTAAGTATGTGAGAACGCCAGTGGTTGTAGTTGAGAACGCCAGTTCAGATTTTGAGAAGGAAGTTGAAGAGTCAGAAATTTGAATTTTGAACTTTTGAAAGTGTGAACAGTGACCGTTGATCAAATCTTAAGGGGGAAGCTTTGCCACGTGTCGCACAGTAAAACAGTGTTAATTACCACTTGTGCCACCGCTTCCTCTATATAAGGCCAAAACAGTCGCTCTCGTTCATTTATTGCTCTCAACCACCTTTCAACTCAGTTCAAGCTCTGACTTCTCTCTAAAACTCCGGCGACTTTCTCTCTCTAAAAATCTCACCGAAAAATGTCTCAAAGGCACATGAACGTGGCCGGAACTTCAGCCGGTGGGAAGAGGCGAAAGCTGATAAAGTCCCACACTATTGAGAAGCAAAAGCAGCCCGTCCTTGATGAGTCCCTCGTGGATTTCATTAACAAGAAGCCAAAAACGCTGTATAGGCTGATCAGAGAACGTATGGCCAAGCCAGACGTGAAGAACGATGAGGAGAAAACGCTAAACTACGAGAAGTTCCTCGACCGTTTTGTGAGGCACGGGCTGATAAAGAACGACTACAAGGACCTGCCGGGCAGCCTGGAGGACGTCTTGTTCTTCACAATTTATGGAGGTCAGAATCTTGATAGTCTCCTTGATTTAATCCCTGACCTAACCAAATGCGTCCTTCCGGACTTCCCCATGTACCCCAGCCAAAAACGGGTGCCTAGTCCTTCTCCCCCTCCTCAAATTCCAACCATCCAATCTCACAAAACCCTGCCCGCCAAGCGTCCCGCTCCCTCATCCTCCGCAAGACCAACTGAGATCGTGGACAAGTTCCCGTCTCATATTAAAGAGGGACGCTCCAAAAAGATACATGACCCAAGGCCCCTCAAAAAGGCCAAGTCCTCAAGCGTCCCTCCATCCAAAAACACCTCCAAACGGCCAAGCTCCTCAAATCGACCATTCAACCTCTCTAAAGAATCCACTCCCACCCCCCAACCCCTCAAAATCACCCAACTGCCCACTCCTCCTCGCTCCCCTCAACCCACAAAGAAGAACGCTCTCATCCCCTTCCCTCCCCAAACTCTCTCTCCCCTCAACCTGGCCAACTTTCCATCCGCCCCAGCCCATATCTCCCCGCCTAAGGACCCTGAGACTCCCAAGTCCCGTCGTCCTTCTTCCTCCAGTGGCCCGGATGAGACCGAGCGGACGTTTGAGCACACGTTCCGCCGGAGGAAAGCTGGTGAGAAACCCAACGTTCTCCTCGCCAAAGACGCGCCTGCGCCAGTCGAGGATGTCTCCTCCTCCTCCAGCTCCAGCTCGTCTGATAAAGAAGGGACGCCTCAGGATGTCGATGTGATTGGCGACTCCAATGATGAGGTAGAAGTAGTTGAGAGTGCTCCTGCTGAGCACCAAGTACAAGAGAACGTTGGCGAGCACCAGGTTTCTCCAAAGGACGCCGAGCCAACTCTCTCTGAAGAGCTCGAGCGTGACAACCAGGAAATCCCTCCCTACAACCAATTCCTCCCCGTCCTCAACCCCTTCCCAGCACCACAAGAAAACCCCTCCCCCACAATCCAAACAGAGTCCCGTGACGCTGAGCCAACAACAGAACATCAATCAGAGGCTCAGGACGCTGAAGGCACGTCCCAAGGTCAGCCCTCTGCTGGTGCCGATCAAGTCACATCTGGTGGCAATGCTGAAACAGATCAAGGCACAGAGGACGCTCCCTCCAAGGACGCTTCTGACAGTGACTCTGAGCGCGCAGAGGACGAGTCTGATGATGATGAGGAGGACTCTGAGTCCCCCAAGGGCAAGCGTAAAAGGAAGAACGCTGATGTGCCCGTCAAAGTTCTCAGCCCTCTAATTTATTCTGAAGAGTGGCTACAGGGATTTGCTGATGATGAAGCCGTTCAGGAGTTCCTTGAGCTGCTGAGATTCCAAGGCTGGCAGAACGTAGGACCAGCGCCGACCACAGTTGATATTGATCAGGTCAAGGCGTTCTACAGGGATCTGCGCTACAAAGCAAGAGATGGCTCCCTCCACTTCAAAATTGAAGGTGAGAAAGCCTCCGTAACTGAACGCCAGATGCGCTCTTTTCTTGGTCTGGGTTCTCGCAAGTCTCCAGCTGATGCTCTCAGTTCACTCCCTGAAGGCGGCTTTGAGACAACTGATGAGGAACTGCCTCTAGTTGAGCATATATTTCAGGGTAAAAGGCCGATAGGACTGGACAGGGTAGCTCACGTACTGAGCAAGGTTGGCGCCATAGCCCACTACTTCATCTGTCGCGCCATCCTTCCAAGGCAGGAAAAGCGTTCTATTGTGCAAACATCTGACATCATTCTCATTGATGCTTTTCTGGAACGCCGTCCAATCAACTTAGCCAGAATTGCCATGCAACATATGGCCAAGTGTGGAAGGAAGAGGCATGCCTTGCCTTACCCTGGAGTGGTGAAAGCGATCTTGCAGTCCCAAGATGCATATGATGAGAACGCTCCGTCCAAGGAACTAGGCTTGAAGTGGAACGCCAAGTCAGGACTTGTTGAGATAAGGCACAATGAAGAGCTGCCGTCTGTGTTGAAACAGTTAGCGGCTGAAGCTGAGGAAGCGAGACAAAAAGCCGAAGAAGAACGCCTGGCTGCTGAAGCAGAACGCCAGGCAAATCCGTCTCAAGAAGGTATACTCGAAGAAGAGCCTGCTACGGACTTCTCTGCTCTAGATCAGATGCTGCTGGCTCCTTCTCCTCCTCTAGACCCTCCTGTGGACGCCCCTTCTTCTAGCTCTGGTCCGGCTCCCCGTTCTGCTCCAGCAAATATCTCTGAGCATCCTCCTGCGGAACTCTTAGGTGCAATCATGGACAATCAGTGCCTCATCTTCTCTGCACTTAAGGACTTGACCTCCGCGTTCTCCAAGGCTGCTGAAATTCAAGAAGAACTTCTCAAGTTCTATCAAGCCCAGCGCCGTTCTCAGTGATTGCCACCACCCCTTTAATCCCCTATCACTTTGCCTTTGCTTCTTTTGAACTTCACACACTACGTTCTATGTCTGTAATAACTCTAAAGGTTGTTTGAATGGCTATTACAATTGTTTGCTTGCATTATGTGTGTTTAAGCGTTCCACTGCTTTTAGTTGTGTGTTTGTGCTAACGTTCTTATCACTTGTTATCCTTTTCGATGATGCCAAAAGGGGGAAGTGTAGTTTTGCAGAGATGCGCTATAAATTAGTTATCTAGAATAAGCAAGTGTTAAGGGGGAACTATTAAGTGAAAGGTCTAAAGAACGCCATGCTAGAATAAACTAGAGGACGCCTAGATAATTCTAGGACGCTCTTCTCTCCTTAAAATCCAAAAGCTAGAGAATCAAAGAATGAAAACTTGTTCTAAATGATATTTCTCTAAGTGTTAGAGGACGCTCTTAAGTTTTCATGCATGCTAAGTTCCAATGTCAAAACTTTTTGCTGAAGAGTTTGTCATCATCAAAAAGGGGGAAATTGTTGGGACGCTATCAAGAACGCCTGCGTCCTTGATAGTGTACCCACAACCGTTCCTTAGTTTTGATATGACAAACTCAATATGATTCTAATAAAGTTGTCCAAGTGTTCAGGAACGCCCATCTAACAAAGGACAACAAGTGTGCATAGGCGTCCCACAGGCTTAGGGACGCCAGCTAACAGGAAGTAAGGACGAGCAAGAGACTATTTGAGCAAGGACGGAGTCCCAAGCAAGTAGGAACGCAAGAAAGGAGTCCTTACTCACTGGCCGACAGGATGACATCACCAGACAACATTTGATCATCCAAGGACACGTGGAGACCGATCCTGTAGCAGAGTCCAACACTACGTGGCGGACGATCCTGTTGCAGAGTACATCCATACGTGGCGGCCGATCCTGTAGCGGAGTCCATCACACACAGCTGGATACAGGAAGCTTCCTCACCATCGCCATCATACGTGGAAGAAGATCCTGTAGCCACGTCCTCGAAGGGCATGATCGTCCCGGGAGAAAGACGCCCTTCCCCAAGTCCTATAAATACCCCAAGGCATTTATAGTGACTTTAATGCTTTCAAGAATATTCAGAGAGAATCAAAGAGAAAGCGACTCACTCAAGAACACAAAGAACAAACTCAAGAACTCAAGAACAGTGCTAAGTCTTTGAGTTAGATCGAGTGAGACTTGTAACCCAAATCACAAATCTGTTTGCAATCAAAAGAATAGAAAGAGAGTCCTACGAAGTACTGTAGGACGCAGGGATAGGAGTCCTTTAGTAGATTGAACTTGCTTGAGTTGTAGGCTTAGAGGAGTCCTTTACTAGTGGACTTAGGGAAAAGCTAAGTGCCAGAGAACTGTAAAGACTCGCCAATACAACTGTAAGAACGTTCAATATAAAGGAAGAACTATTCAAAAATCCTCCAAGGAGGTAGAGGTTTACACTCAAGGACTACTTGGTCTTGAGTGGTTCCTCTATAACTCACTGCGTTCATTACTTACCTGTTTAGTCTTTATTTCCGCTGCAATATTGAAAGGATGCCCCTACACCTCGTAGGGACGCTCAACCAAAGGACGCCTCTACTTCAAGTAGAGAACGTTCATCAGACTAACGATCCAACACATG
The DNA here is from genome assembly GCA_934048045.1 of Polygonum aviculare. Classification (NCBI taxonomy): domain Eukaryota; kingdom Viridiplantae; phylum Streptophyta; class Magnoliopsida; order Caryophyllales; family Polygonaceae; genus Polygonum; species Polygonum aviculare. The sequence continues at coordinate 18,889,411 of OW204028.1, forward strand.
CCAAACATGATGTACTCAATAAGATCGTGATCTGTGAACCCATGGCCTGGATAACTAGAAACGAGCCTTTTGTAGCGATCAAGATAATCGTACAAGCTCTCCCCGTCATGTTGTTGAAGAGTGGCGATGTTCCTCTTAATAGTTGCCCTTACTGGTATGGGAAAGTACTTGTCCATGAATGCATCCCGCAACTGACTCCATGTTGTGATCCGCTAAGAGTGGAGATTGGTTAATATTGAGAAATACCACCCCTTAGCTGGTCCGGTCAGAGAGAACGGAAAAGATCGCATCTTGATTTGATCCTCAGTGACCTTAGCAGGCTTTATGCACAGACATACATGATCGAACTCTGTAAGGTGTTTAATTACATCGTCATCAGGCTGCCCACTGAATCGAGGTAAAAGACCAATCAAACTGGGTTTCAACACAAAGTCCACCCCTTCAGCTAGCGCAGGGTACTCAACAACCATCCTGTCTCCTAAAAACAACGACAGCACTTGGAAAATAATCAGTAGCAAAGGTGTGGACCGTAAGATAGGTCCACACAACAGCCAATAAAAATACTAATACTAGAAAGAAACCTAAGTTCCCCGGCAACGGCGCCAAAATTTGACTCGGCTAAAGTCGTCGTGTCAAGATCAAAGATAAATAACCCAAACAAACAAACTAGTGTAGCATGCAAGTAAGGGGTCGAACCCAAGAGAACAAAGGCTTCTAGTATTAATATAATTATCAACCAAAGAAAGGGGATTTAGAGAAGAGATATCGATCCAAACTAATCTAAACTAGAAAACAAAACAAACAAATAAACAAACATGCAAATATGGGGAAACAATTGATAAGGAGACAAGTTCATTCAAAAGATCTACTCATGAAATAATCACTCGATCATAGATTCATCCATTGATTTCATTCACACCTATGGTTAATTCCTATCCTGATCATTAACAATCGCAAGTCCACGGTCCAAGCAATTCTATAACCCTAGGCAAGAACGCTTAAACCTAGAATTAGCATAGAGAACAAGGATATGCAGGATATAATATCAAACAATCAAGCTACGAGTCAATTGTAAGATAAAACAATCAATTCTCTTCTTAATCCAAGTTGCATAGACAACAGGTCTAGGTTAAGTTGTTTTCACAGATTAGTTTTGTCCACGGTCCAAACCTAATCCAACAATAGAACATCAATCAATTCAATAGGTTAGCTACTCCTAGAGAAACAATAAACATTCATAAGATGAAGCACAAGAGAATCAATATCAACCAAAGGATAGAAATCAATTACCAAAATCTCACGAGTTCATACATCAGAGCTTCTCCCTTGAACAAACCCAAGGAGACTAGCTCTCCATAACTAAACTAAAACCTAAAAGAATTGAGTTATGAGAAAGAAGATACTCAAAACCTAAGGCTGGCTCCTCCTTATATAGCCCAAGGAACAAGCTCCACGAGATAGATAAGGAAAAAGGCAAAAGATAGAAAAGGAAACAAGATAGTAAGATTTCGGCCCGCTTCGGATTCGACATCACCGCGGTCGCGTCGCTCCCACCACGCCCGCGCTTTCACGACAGAATGGAAAAGGTCATCTCGGCAGCCACCGCGGTCGCGGTATCGGGACAGAACCACTAACGTCACTTCGGAGGCTGTTTTGACCATCTTCCGCTTGGAATCTGACTTCAGTGCAAAAGATGAATTGAATCCCTTGAAGTTAGCTTTCCAATAGCACCGGAATCAGCTCAATCCGACCTCTATAGCTCAAGATATAACCTTTGCAAGCAAGTGGTGTCGCGCAGACAGCTCAAAACGCCTTAGAACTCTTTATTCTTGCATCCTTGTGTCTTCGGCCTAGATATTACAATTAGCACAAACTCTAACCTAAACACACTCAATATAGCCCTAAAATACAAGAGTTAACCTATACAAAATAGAGCGAATCAGGTTGTTTTGTGTTTTGTAGGTATTTGGAGCATTTTAGGAGAAGTTTTCACTCATTTCGGAGCATTCTAGGAAGTGGTAGTTTGTTGTGGTTTTCAAGAGTCATAATGTCAAGAGTTCTTCAAAGAAATCAAGAGACAAGTTTGCAATAAGAGGTGCCTTAAAAGGAGTACAAGAAGCTTACAAGAATCAAGGAACGAGAAGGAAGAAACACCGAGAAAAGGACCGATCATTTGGAGCAAGTTCAAACAAGGGAGAAAAGAAACTCAACTACCAGTTGTAGGTCGGCTGCGACCTCCCCTAGGGTCGGCTGCGACCTACCCTGAGCTGCAAGAGAAAGAGGTCGGCCACGAGCTGCCCATGGTCGGCCCGTGCGAATCCTTACCGCACAAGTAATTGCCTTTTTGGGTATTTTGAATTTCGAATGGGTGTAGTTTTCAAGGTCGGGTGCGACTCATCTCTGAAACTTGTGATTTGCTTTTGTTTGCTTGTTTTGCTTTGTTTTCGTAGTTTGATTACTAGACTATAGTTTCTTCTATCTCCCGTGGAACGACCCTGAGTTCGCTATACTCGGCGAGGTCTTGACAAATTTATTTGTTCAAGAATAAAACCCTCTTAACAAATTGGCGTCGTTGCCGGGGAGTTAGTTTAGTTTCTTTGTCTAGCTTTCTTTTAGGTAAGGGACTAGCCCGAGCCCCTAGTTTGTTACTAATTTGCTTCTCTCGTGTTTTGTACGTAGGTGTATGCCCTCTAGTTCACGAAGGGTAATCGACCATTTTCCCCTTTGATCCCGAAATAGAGAGAACCGTTCGTCGCAAACTAAGAGAACGAAAAGCAATGGCCAACGCTGAGGCTCTTGCTCATCAAATGGCTGAACTCCACGCTCAAATGAAGCGTATGCAATTAGAGCGAGATGCTCAACCGCTGCTGCGCGGAAAGAGAGAGAGGCGGCTACCCGTCTTCAATAACAACTTGATGCTATTCCGAGGAATGTTAAGCAATACATGCATCCAGAGCTTAGGGTTCGCGAGTCCGCTATTGTGCTCCCGGTAATTGAGCGCGCCTTTGAGATCAAATCCCACTTCATCACTCTCATGAAGAGGTCACAATATGAAGGCAAGCCCACCGAATGCCCTATGGAGTACATCAAAAATTTCACCGATCTTTGTGACACTATCGCCGCCAATGGAGTGTCACTTGAATATGTAGTCCTCAAGGCGTTCAAGTGGTCCCTAGCCGGGAAGACACTTCATTGGCTCGAAAGTTTGCCCGCTAGGTCGATCACTACATGGAAGGCTTTGCACGACTTGTTCATGAAGAAGTTCTTTCCACCGGCCAAGACTACCGAGCTAAGGAAGCGCATCACTTCTTACCACCAACTTCCCAATGAGACATTTGTTGAAACTTGGGAGAGATTCAAGGAGCTTCTTCGGCAACGTCCTACTCATGGACAACCTCCTTATGTCCTTCAAGAGATATTCTATCAAGGGATCAACGCCGCAACAAAGGACCGCATCAATCTTCACACCGATTGCGGTTTCATTGAGATGGATCGCGACGAGACATGGGGCCTAATGGAAAAACTCACCAACTATGATGCCATGTATGGGACCCAACAAGCCGTCCGGATTCAGCCAAAGAAGCTTTATGATCCTAATGGTGAGCCAATTGATCAAGATGTGAAGTTCCAATTTATGCAAGACGAGATCAACCGGCTCAAGAAGCAAGTAAGCTACTTCAAGTCCGCCGCCCCACCTTGTCAAGAATGTGGTTCTCAATCTCATACCAACGCTTCTTGTACTAAAGTGGAGCAAGTTCGGGCTGCTGAGACATATGCGGAGGCCAACTATATGCGAGGACCCTACCGAGGCCAAAACAATGCTTATGCGGGGAGGAACAACAACTATCCTCAATGGCATAACAATGTCTATGGTCAAGGTTATCCACCTCCCCCGCAAGAACAAAGGGCCCCTCCATATAGACCTCCCGATTATCAAGCGGAGCCATCATGGGTTCAAGAGTTGCAAGAAGGGCTGATGCAAGGGGTGAGATCCGAGCTCACCACCCAACTGAAGGGTGTTCATACAAGGTTGGGAGACTTTGACTCATGGAGGAAGAACGTCGACTCCCAACTTGGTGATCTCGTGGCTCAAATCCCATGACCTTAAGGGCGCTTCCCGGGCCACCCCGATGAGAACCCAAGAGGCCATATTGCCGTTGTTCACCTCAGGAGCGGGATGAAGTTACCGGAACGAGATACAGGCAAGAAGACGACGGACGGAGAAGATGAAACCGTTCAGAGAACGGTCGGGGCCGACCTATCCCGTGGTCGACATCGACCCTCTCCATACTACAGAGGAGGTCACAACCGACCCTCCCCAAGTCAAGGCCGACGTCCGTTCCACCTTCTTCGACAACAAAGGTACTTCCTTTCCCATCCAAGAAGGCTAAGGATTTCACGGAGGGCAAGTTCAAGCGTTTCGTGAAGATTCTCCAAGGCCTCAACATCACCATTCCCTTTGCCGAAGCTTTAAACGAGTTGCCCGCCTACACCAAATTTCTTAAGGAAATTTTATCAAAGAAGCAGTCAATGTCTGAATTGACCAATGATGTGCGGTCTATAGAGCTTCCGGAAAAGCTTGGCGATCCGGGTAAGTTTGCTATTACCATTGGCATTGGTGCCCATCGATTCAAAGCTCTATGTGATCTTGGTGCAAGTGCTAGTCTCCTCCCTCTTTCTATATGGTCCAAGACCAACATGGGTCCTTTGGTTCCGATAAACATGAGGCTCTATATGGCGGATGGCTCTTGTATGCAACCCACCGGCATTGTTTGTTTATTTGTTTTAGTTTATTAATAATGTGTGTATGAATTCAATAACTATTTTTAGAAGTGGTTACTCAACTGCCAAGAAAGGAATTTAGAAACAGTTGATACAAGTTAAAAACAGTTAGAATGTGTGTCTATATATATGTAAAGACTCTATATTTCTAAGGTTGTTAATCTTGAAGCCTATAATACATAAATAAAGTAAGATTGTGTATTATAGTAATCAGTTTTCGTGATTTCTTCTATTGATTTTTGTGGTTCTGTTAAGAGATTTTTCTACATCAACATCACCTTTACAATAAATCGATTGCAAATTACGACACATAATGGCCTAATCATATATATATATATATGTTTATATAGAATAAGGATCCTATGAAACCCCTGTTTAGAGTGAAATCGGTGAACAATTTATATCTCTTAGATCTAATTATATGAACGATCCAGATTGACTAAAAATGGTGCATGTTTGAATTATAAAAAAATATCACACCAAATCAATTTATTTGATATCTTTCGGATTTTTCTCTCGCCGGATCTTACATATTTACTTTTTGTTTTCAATTTCTACTTTCATAAAAAGGCGCTCATTGATGATAATTCAGTTTCTGGTGCAATTGCCAATGGAGGAGCAATTCCTAGCCATGGAGTCAGCGAATATAATATGCTCCGATGGTATCTATAATCGGTGAGTAATTTTGCACTTAGTCTCCACTTCTTTTACATGGCTATGGTAATTCAAATTCAATGGCCGAATCAATTTGAGCAACTTTGAAGAATTTTGTCTACACTTTTTTCCAATAAAAGCATTGCAATCTTCGACATGAGTATATGAATTTTTGGTATTTTGAGTTTATAAAGCTAAATTTGAACTAGGTAGCTAAATCCGAGTTTGTGATTGTTAAAATCAAACTAGCTTTAATTCGAACATGGTAGTTAAAATCAAGTTTGTAAACCTAAATTCAAATTGGGTATTTTGAGTTTGTGATTTCTTAGTAGGATTTAGAATTGGCCTTAATTTGTGTATGTTAAATCTAGATTTGAAACAGGGCTAGTAGTTTGAATCTTGAGGTGAATATCTTGAATATATGATTATATTTGTTGAATTTATAATGGAATATATGATTTGAATTGATGATGTAGTAACCTGAATATTTACATGTATGATTTGAATTGTGAATATATGATTTTCGAATGCAATGGTTTGCGAATATATATATTTTGAATTGATGGATTAACCTGAATTCTAGGTAGTATAGCAGAATCAAAACTTTTAAGATAATCATATGCATGTTCTTATAAAGTATTTGAATATATATATAGCATACTAGAAGTATGATTTGAATCGATGATCTAGTAACCTGGATTTTTCTATGTGTGTTTTGAACTATGAATTTATGGTTTTCGAATACAATAGTATAATTTGTGAATATAACTTTTGGATTGATGTAGTAACTTGAATTTTTGGTAGCATAATCTGAATTTTTAAGACAATCACATGAATGTTCTTATTAACTATTTGAATATAGCATATTAGAAGTGTGATTTGAATAAATGATGTAATAACCCGAATGTTGCTATATATGTTTTGAATTGTGAATGTATGGTTTTCGAATACAATGGTTTATGAATATATGTTTTGAATTGATGTAGTAGCTTGAATTCTAGGTAGCATACTCTGAATTTTAAGGTAATCACATGAATGTTCTTATGAATTATTTGAATATTTCATATTATGAAGTATGATTTGAATCTAATAAAAAAAATGAATTAGCAGTGATTTCACTCTGAATGTTTATGTTTATTTGTGGAGCATGCAACTTTGAAGGTTGGAATATAGCGACATGATTGAAGAGCATACAAATGCAAAAAGAGAATGGAAGAAGCATGAAAGGAATCAAAGACAACGATGCACACTAAAGAATCAACAATTATTTATCTTTATTTTACATCGTATTCAAATTCAATTAAATTGTATTCATTCAAAAATTATAATGAGAATATAAAACTATCCTTTTTGTCAAATTCGATTATTACAAGTACATATTCAATGTACAATGTATTTATATTCCGTGTAGTTTCCCCTCAAATAAGACAATATAATTCGAATTCAACAAACTCGATTGCATATTCAAACCACATCAAACTACAATAACCTTTGAATAATATTCAGGAAATGCTAAATCGAATATTGAAGTAGCACAATCGAATTTGTAATGATTGACGAATGCATATACGAGATTGGTGTGATTATTTTTTTCTAAAATCTAGTTTGAATTCCGAAAAAAAAATTCCACAACCCTTAAATTTAGAAACTACAGAGTATCATATTGAAAAAAATCTGGGTTTAACTTGGATGGTAACTTCTCCCTACTATTATGGAATCTTAAACATCCAGCCTAATCTAGACTCTTGGTTTCATGGTAATCCAACGGCTATTATTAATTCATTTGTTTCACTATAAGAGGTGTTTTACCTGAACCCCCTCTATATATATTATTCAAAGGTTATTAATTCTATATATATAGATAGGTATATGTATATATATGTATATATATATATCTCCTTCTTGCTCTTTATTTGTCGGTATGATTTTTGTTAGTTTTGAATCTGGTTTGGAAGAATTCAATAAAGGAATAATGAAGAAGAGATAAAAACAGAAGGAAGAGAAGAGCAAAAATGATTTCATTTCATTGATTCATTCATTTGTCTGTTTGACTAGAAGGGATTTTGTTATTTATATATTGTCTACTGGAGAAGCACGGAGTAGAGAGTAGGGGAAAAGTTTCTGCGAGATCACGGGTCGGTCATTTCACTCATTTGTCTTCTTGCCTGTACAACTGGTTTTCTTAGGGCAGTGAATTTGATATCCGATCCGACGATCCGATCGAGATATCCACCTATCCGATCCGTTTTTATCCGTATCCAAATTAATCCAACTAAAATCGATCTGTATCCGATCAGATTTGCTATTTTTTCCGGATATTTGGATCGGATCGGATCAAAGTTTCAGATAAGTGGATATCCTAAAATATCCGTATATATAATATATATATATTTAGAAAATATATATGTAAATAAATACATGTTTTTACCAAAAAAATACAAATAAAGACACGTCTAATGCAATTGTATTGCATTTCTACAATTCCACCACCCTGTTTCTCTCCCTCCAGCTCTCCCTGCACTGAGTCAATTCCACTGAAATCCCTAACGAGCTGATATCTTGTTTAATGTTGTCCATCCAGCGTTTTTTCGGACGACCTCTACCCCTCCGACAATCCCCAAACTCCAAGTGCTCGCACCTCCTCACTATAGCGTCTGGTGCCCGTCTCTGGACATGACCAAACCATCGAAGTCTTGCTTCGCGAAGTTTGTCTCCTATGTTAGCCACCCCTAACTTGTTTTTGATATCTTCATTTTTAATCTTGTCCAACCTCGAGTGGCCACACACTGCGACTGCAAGTTTCTGTTCCTGAGTCTTCGTCGTCGGCCAACACTTAGCACCATTGAGGATCGATGTCCTTATCACAGATCTGTAAAACTTTCCCTTAAGCTTCAGCGGCACCTTCCTATGGCAAAGAACCCTTAATGCTGCCCTCCATTTCTGCCAACTAGGGGTGAGCATCGGTTCGAAACTGACCCGAACCGACAATAACCGACCCGAACCGAAACCGATATTTTAGAAATGTGTGAACCGAAAACCGAACCGAACTTTTTCGGTTCGGTTCGGTTCGGTTTCGGCTTAGGTCGGTTCGGCTTCGGCTTAAACCGAATGAACCGAGCTTATTCCAACTTTACTAGTTAATGAGAAGCAATACAAATCAATAATGAGAATTGATGAAAATCGACATATAGGATTCGAGGAGGTCGGGATGGCGGCGAGTTTGGAGAGCGGAGTCTAAGGAGCCATAGAGATAGATAAAGACGGGGAGGTCTGGTTTGGAGACCGGCGATTGATCGAAGATTGAAGAGGAATCGATGAAGATAAAGACGTTTCGGTTTTAGTAGTCGAGAAGGTCGGGAAGACAACGAGCTTGGAGACTGACGACTAAGAAACCATGGAGATCGGACGGGAGCGAGGCAATTTGTGGCCGCCGACGAGCTGACTACAGGACAGGGAGGTTGGGGAGTGGAGACTGAGAACGGCTAGGGTTTACACTTTACAGTGATCGATTGTTTTAGAATTGAGAGGGACACATATCAACGTGTTTGGGTGAGGCAACATGTTGGGTGGGCCAAAATTAGAGGAGTGGTGAAGTGGGCTATTGGGCCAAGAAGGATAACAGATCCAAATCAACTATCAATCTAATAATAAGTGGATAGGGGTTTTAATTTTTTTTATACTTCGGTTTAACCGAACCGAACCGTTTCTAAACCGAACCGAACCGAAACCGAAAATTTGAAATTTCCTAAACCGAAAATCGAACCGAAAGTCATCGGTTTCGGTTTGGTTCGGTTCGGTTCGGTCGGTTCGGTCTAAAATTTCGGTTCCGACCGAACCGTGCTCACCCCTACTGCCAACCTCTTTGAATACGGAATCTCACATCCTCCCCAATGCTCCCATCGCTATGCAAAACTAAACCCAGATACTTGAAGTTATCCCTCTTCGCAACGATCTCATCCCCCAGGTGCACCTCACTACTAGAATCATTTTCTTGTCCGAAACTGAATTCCACGTATTCCGTCTTAGTCCTACTCAGCTTAAACCCCTCAAACATGTTACCAAAACATGAAGTCATATTTTATTCTCCTTCTTTTGACCTCCGTGCTTTTTTCTATAATTCATCTACTATAATACAGTATAAAGCAAAACCTATGTCTTTTTTAAAATTTGCGCCACATCATCATGTTTGAATAAAATAATGAATTTATTTTTTTGCGTTATATTTTTCGAAAAATAATTTATATATCTACTTGATATATTATCCAATTTCCTTATATCTACTTGATAGCTTACCCAGTTTTTGGTATCTTAAGATTTTTTCCTAACATTATTTTTTAAAATTATATTTTTAAATAAATAAATAAAAGTTCAAGTTCTTTTTTTTGATATCTTACCAATCTTTCCTTATTAATTAGTATACATTTTTGTCATTATTAAATCTTAAAGAATAGTGAAAAAATTAACATATGTTAATAGTATATTAAATAATAATAAAAATTTGAAAAATTGAATAGAATTATTTTAAAATTAACATTGTATTAAATTAACACAATGTTAATTTTGAATCAATACAGTTTTGCATAAGCCAATAGATTTGGACTTGGGTCTATCGGGTTTGGATTATAAATTCTCGAGTTAAAAGTTTAGTGTCAAAATTCGATCTCGAATCGGTTAACTCAGGTTTATAATTACATTACCCGTACATGGTACGGGATTTGTACTTGTTATCTCTTTTTTCTCGATTAGAGTACTATCTATGAGAATTGAATTAGAAACCTCTAAATACTAACCTTTAGAACTAGTCAAAATACTAACTTTAGACTTAGTCATTTGACTGGACGTGGAAAGGCATTATTATTATCTCTTACTTGGGTAATTAGGTGGTTTCACTTGTTTCAAATTAATGGCAAACATACACCAAATTAGCGGCACAGTATATATTATTATAGGAAACACATATACGTACATATTACAGGTGATGGATATCGCATCTATGCATCTTTTTAGTGCTACATGTATATATAGTTTGATACATCCTTATTGATAAATATATAGTGCTAGCTTGTACGTCGCTGCGATTCTGGAAGGTTACACATTTGGTCCAACTCATTTACCAATTATATATTGCTTCTTCGCCTTCTGTTGCTCATTTGGATTTTAATTCTTTAAACCATATGTTATACATATATACATATATAATATCTTCCGGAAGGGAAAAGAAGATACTACATATGTAGCATGGACAAGTTACATCAATATATGAAGTAACAAGTACGTTTAAAGAGTTAATCGAAACATTAAACAAAATATAGAAAACCTTGTTTTATTTAATATGACCTGACATTGATTTAAGGAGGGCATGTAAAGCCGGGGGACGGACTAAGGCCACAAGCGTTCATAAGGAGGAGCACCTTTAGCGTGATGGCCTCAATATTGGCAGAGTCCAAGCTGTTGTCTCTAACGGCCGAGCAAAGAGGGCAACAAGGGCGAGGATTGCTGTAATGGAGTTGCCTCAACACTTGGCAGCACTCTCGAGTTGCGTACGTGACTCCTTGAGGACCCACGCATATCCCTGCGTTTGGGGCCGGTGATGGGGAGGTGGACGGAGATGGAGAAGGCTGAGAAAATGTTGGGATGAAGATGAAAAGCAAGATTGACAAGAATAGCACTAATCTTGTTAGGGTTGAGATGGAACCCATGTTGACATCTAGTATATATCCTAGGTTTTTGGAGTAGCTAGTGTGTGTAAGCAATCAAGTTAAACTAGGAGGGTATTTATAGGAGAATGCAGCTTTAAATTAATAAAATTATCAACATAGGTAATTTGTATTAGGATTCGGATTAGTGTTGAGATAAAGATGCTTACATCTTAACAACCAAATACTGCCCAAGTCGGTAATTGTGAAGTGGCCTAACCCCCTTCCAAACTTACCCGCAATTAGTAAACTGCCTAATGTTGCGCACCTAATATAAGCTATAGATGTGACATTTCTCAATTTTAGAATTTGTAGACATATAGCTCGAGTTAATTGAGATGTACCCAACCTGAATGATGAATATACCCGTTCTAAACCTTACGTACGTAATTAACCAACGTGATTTGATTGACTGGTTCATGTAGACGGGAATACGGGATTTAGGGTCCATATGGTATCTAACGACGGAAATGTAAACGGAATGGAAACGAACCTAGTCCACATTAGTATCATGATACATGATGAGTCACCTCAATTTTCATACAAAAACTACCGCAAGCCCCCTCGCGGCGCTCAATTTGTTTTCCTAATCTAAGGGTGGGGTAACAAACCACTTCAATCATTCCGTTCATCTCTTATCTAAAGACACAAATTTCAAGGTTTCAAATTACAATTTTTTTTTCAATTTATGTATAGTGACACAGAATTGGACTAGGTTCGTTTCCATTCCGTTTACGTTTCCGTCGTTGGATACCAAACGGCCCCTTAGACTATTCGAACTAGAATCCTTATCAAAATCTATACTACTATATTATAAAAAGCGGAGTCAAAGTCTTCACAAAAATTTGCGCCACGTGTCATTTTTATAATAAATAATCAACTGAACCTTCCTTTATATAATATGTTGTAATCATTAATTTTGGAAATAATCTAATCCGGAAATAAATTTCTATCTATCAACATATATATCTATATTATTTTCTATATATTTTGAAACAATTAAAATATAAACAAAAAATAATCTTTGAAACCGTATCCATATCTATAGTAAAATACATAATAAGCTTAACTTGAAAGTCGGGATATGTATATGGGATGGGGAAGATACATAATAAGATTAACTTGAAAGTTTGGGGTTACTTGTTTTGTACAATAAACTCCAGGTTATTTCGTTTTTTTTATCAAAAGAAAAGCAGCTTTATTCAATTAACTCCAAATTAGTCTCCAATACACCATAAAAATCTAGAGGGAAATGAAAATTGTTAAAAACAAAGAATGGAAGACTAGGCTTCCATCTACACAACCAATTTCCAGCTGCATTTGCCTCCCGCCTTACATGCACCCACTTGCATTAAGAGAAGTCCAAACTCCTTTCAATTGCCAATACCATTACCGTGCCAAGAACATTTGAGGCCAACTTCACCCCATTCGCTTGTTGCACCACCTTGGAAGAATCAGATTCGATGATCACCTTTCCCAACCCCAATTCAAACCCTTTTTCAATACCCCATCTCGCCGCTTCAGCTTCAGCAATCGCCACCGAGGAACCGCCTTGAATTCTCTTTGCACCAACAAACACCAGCCCACCAGCCTCGTCATGAGCGATAATTCCAATACCACAATTCTTCCCACAAATGGAGGCATCTACGTTGATTTTAATCCACCCCTGGGGCGGTGGCTGCCACTTAGCTCTCGGCGCACGCACAGCCTCGATCCGGTACTTGCCTTTGCTGCTCTTGCTGGCTTCCTCCACTATCTTCGAACCCTCATAAATAATCTCCTCTGCTCCAATACTTTTCCCTTCAAAAATCGCCAGGTTCCTTGCCTTCCAAAGATTCCAGTACAGAGCCGCCCACCAGATCTTATCTTCATCAGGAAGCAGCACAACCCGATCAGCCCAATCCAAGAAAGAGCGGGCCGATTCACCCAAACCTGCCAACGTAGGAAAACGGTCCCAAACTTCCGTCGGCAAAATACAATCTCGGACAGCATGGAGCACTGATTCCTCAAGGCCACACAGACAACAGCGAGCTTCGTCAACAACACCCTTTCTCTGAAGGTTTTGCAAGCATGGCAACAGATCATGCCCAGCTCTCCAAAGAAAGGAAATGATCGATTCTCGGAACCACCCCTAACTTCCATAACTTTTTCCAGACCCTTGAAGTAGACGCCGAATCAGCAGACTCCCCTACATTTTCCTGCAATTCGTTTTCACGCTCCAACAGCCTATAGGCCGACTTCACAGTAAAAGTACCATCCTCAGTGAAAAACCAAACAATCTGGTCAGGGACGCACGTATCGACAAGATAAATATCCAATACAGCCTCCTAATCATAAGGCAACATCAACTCCTTGATCACATCCTGCTTCCAAGCTCTGGAATTCCAATCAATCAGATCACAAACACGCAGCTCAGGGTCACCATTACGGAAATTCCCAAGAATTTTGAAAGAGGAAGGTCTGGGGATCCACCTATCCTACCAAACACGAATATCCCTGCCATTACCAACCTTCTAAAAGCACCCCTTTTCAAGGACTGATCTCGCCGAGCAGATACTTCTCCAGCAGTAGCTTGGACTATATCCAACCGACGCATGTAAAAAGTCAGAGCGAGGATAATACCTTGCCTTCAACATCCTTGCCACGAGAGAATTAGGTTTCTTCATCAATCTCCATCCCTGTCTTGCGAGCCAAGCCATATTAAACAAAGCCGTATTTCAGAAACCCAAACCCCCTCGTGATTTAGGCTTGCACATTTTGCTCCAACTCATCCAATGGATCTTACGAGACTGGTTGTTTCCGCCCCGAAGAAAACTACTCATCAATTGTTCCAGCTCATAGCATAGGCTCTTAGGCAAGAGGAAACAAGACATAGCATAAGTTGGCAGGGATTGAATAACAGACTTTATAAGCACCTCCTTACCTGCCCGAGAGAGAAAACTGGCCTTCCATCCCTTGACTTTCTTCCACACCCGATCCTTGAGCTGCCAAAGATCACTTTTTTCGATCTACCAACCATCGTCGGTAGACCCAGATATTTTTCATGCTTTTCGACTTCAGGAACATTCAATATCTCTTGAATAGCCTCCCTTCGATCCGCTTCCACATTCTTGCTAAAAGAGACCTCAGACTTACTCAGGTTTACTTGTTGACCAGAACCTGCTCCATACCGATGGAGAATATCAATGATCTCGTGCGCTTGTTGACAAGAAGCCTGAGTAAAGAGGATACTATCATCAGCAAAAAACAAATGCGAAACAACCGGGGCCGTCTGAGCAATACGAATACCCTGAATCCTGCCTTCGTGTTCACGCTCTCGAATGATCGCTGAGAAGCCCTCTGCCACTAAGAGAAAGAGATATGGGGAGAGAGGGTCCCCTTGTGTCAATCCCCTAGTCGGCAGAAAAGTGCGGGTCGAGCTGCCATCCATCAAAATCGAGAACGAAACACTTGAGACACACCGCATAATCAACGAGACCCATCTCTCCTCGAAACCCAACCGACGCATGCAACTCTCGAGAAAATGCCACTCCACCCTGTCGTATGCCTTAGCCATGTCTAGCTTGAGAGTCATGTAGCCCTTCTTACCCTTCTTTTTGTGCTTCATAAAGTGAAAAAGCTCAAAAGTTGCTATCACACTATCCGTAATGAGCCTTCCAGGAACGAAAGCACTCTGAGTTTCCGAAACCACCTTCTCCAGAACCATCTTCAACCTGGTCGCCAGCACCTTGGACAAAATCTTGTAGATCACTTTGCACAAGCTTATAGGACGAAGATCTTTCATGCGAAAAGGATTAGTAACTTTGGGAATAAAGGAAACAAAAGTGTGGTTAAAGCCCTCAGGAAAGTGGGCACCGTTAAGTAACCCTAGGATAAAAGAAATCACTTCCTCCCCGACAATATCCCAGTGTTGTTGGAAAAACAAAGCTGGCATACCATCCGGGCCTGGTGACTTTGTAGGATGCATAGAGAAAAGAGCAAGACGAACCTCTTCACCGGTGAAAGGGCGCAAGAGCATCAAGTTATCCGAATCCGTCAAGATAGGCGAGAGTCCTTGAGGAGCCGAATTTGTGTGTGTGCTAGGATTAGACTTAAAGAGCTCAAGAAAATAGTCCACCGCCACTTTCGATTTCCCAGTACTACTACGCCATTCCAGTCCCGGTCATTAACTAGCTTCAGTATTTTGTTCCGCCGTTTCCTCCCATTCGCCTTCTTATGGAAGAAGCTAGAATTCCGGTCACCCCACCTTAGCTCATTGGCTTTAGCATGCTGAAACCACATTAACTCCTCTTTCGCCATTAGATCACGCTCCCGATCCTCCAAAAATCTTCTTCTCTGAACCCACTCCCCTTTCATCCAACTCTTCTGCATCCACCTTAACTCCTCCCGAATTTCCTTCAGCTTTACCACCACATTACCGAACTCCAATTTATTCCAGTCCTTCATGTCCTTGACACAATTTTCTAGCTTGCCCATCACGTTACCATCACCCACCAAAGGATTCAACCAGCTATTTCTCACCACCACATGATAGTTTTCATGCTCAATCCACATAGCCTCAAACCTAAAAGGTCTCGGACCTTTTCGGTGCTCCTCCTCCACATTGCCCATCCGAAAAGAGTCCACAAAGATCGGTAAGTGATCTGACCCACAGCGATCCAAATGTCTAACACAGCTCGTCGGGAACATCTCGAACCATTTTTCATTTGCAAAGCATCTGTCCAACCTCTCCTGAATAGTCTTCACCCACACGCCCATTATCCCAAGTAAACTTGGCTCCCGACCAACCCAACTCCCTCCAACCACAATCATCCACGACACTACTAAAG
Source organism: Polygonum aviculare (assembly GCA_934048045.1). Classification (NCBI taxonomy): domain Eukaryota; kingdom Viridiplantae; phylum Streptophyta; class Magnoliopsida; order Caryophyllales; family Polygonaceae; genus Polygonum; species Polygonum aviculare. The sequence goes on from OW204028.1 coordinate 18,905,372, forward strand.
TTCATCATGTCGTTCCAGTCCGGTTCAAGGCCACCCTCCTTCTCGTCTCTTCTCAAAATCTGATTAAAATCCCCAATACACACCCACGCCTCGTGAGAATCCTCCGCTAATCTTCTAAGAAGAGACCAAGAATGAATTTTTTCTTCTTTCCTCGGCCAACCGTAAAAGCCTGTGATACACCAACTTTTTGACTCCTCCTTTGAAACCATATCAACGTCAATATGGTGTCTCGTAAAGCATCGGATATTGACCTCCACGTCCTCATTCCACAACAAACACAAAACCCCCAGAATTTCCAACACTATCAACTGCAAAACAACCCTCCAAACCCAACTTTATTCTAACCATTTCCATTCGCTTATGGTCACAACGCGTTTCCATAAGGAAAACCACCATCGGGGCCTCTCCCCTCACTAGATTAGTGAGTCTTACAATTGCGCGGTCCTTCTCCAACCCACGGCAATTGTAGCTGAGGAAACTCATTGTTTCCGGCAAGGGAGACACCCAGTCTCCCCCGCCGATATAATCTGTTTTTTGAACACACCCACTTCCTCATCTACTTCCATTGGACCTTCACCTTTTCTCTTCCTGTTATTCTCCTTAGTAACCTTGCTCGCCCTATTCTTTCCTCTAGCCCTACTCTTCCAACCTTTCTTCTTTTTACTGAGAGTGTTTTCTCCTGACACAAGACTAGCACCCTCAACCGTCTTTCCCTTCCTAGCTCTCTCATCCAGAACTTCTTTGCTAACCTCCACCCACTCCCTGCTCGAACCCACACTCCCTTCCCCCGTCTTCTGAATGGACCCAGCACCATTCCCTTCTCCAATGGTCCTTTGGGCTCCACCATCACATCTCAGCGCCCCACTCTTCGATTCCGTTATGGCAATCCGACTCACTTGTTGGCCCACTTCATCAGCAAGGGCATTCTCTACAATGCTGCTTTCCTTCTCCTCCTCAGCCTGCTCCAGCATTTCCAGTAAGGATTTTCTCACACCTCCCCCACTACTCCCAACCCCGTTCTTCTTACTTTGCTTGCCCTTTAAGATAGCCCTTTCACGCTCCTTCTCAGCAAGCTCTCTAGGCTGCAATTGCTTCAAAGGGGTAGCTCTAAGCCAATCACCATACACCCCATGTAACTCCTGCGCCCCTTCTTCATCACAGTCAACTTCTACATGCCCCAATCTTCCACACGTATAACAAAAATTAGGCAGCCTTTCATACTTGATCTCAAGCCACATTCTTTTGCCATTTAGCCTCATCATAAGACCCCGAAGTAAAGGCTTCAAAACATCCACCAACACTCTCATCCTGATAAATTTAGCACACAATAGCATATCCTCATCATCGATCTCCTCTACTCCATCAAAGACCATACCAATAGCAGCCGCTGTCTCCTTGTTTATAGCCTCTAGAGGAACATCATACACCCTTATCCAGAAAGAGGTCTTGTCTAAGACCATACGTGACGGTTGCTCCTATTTTGGCTCTTTGAGGACGAGTAAAGCTTTGTCGAAAGTCCAAGGCCCCCCTGACAATACTCTTTCTTTATCCTCCTTCACCGCAAACTTGAAAAGAAAGAGATTATCACGAAGTTCTCTGAATACAAAACCATGACGAAGGCGCCACGCCCCTTTCATTGTATTATTTAATGCAAACGCATTGAAGGGTCTGCATGTCAATAACCTTCCTACCAACGTAAGCACATCGTTCTCACCATCGTCACTCCCCCCACCTACAGAACCTTCGATCTCCACGCATTCCGACTCCGTCAAGTGAAGATCTTTCTTCTTCCCGTTTGACATTCTCTCGAGCCCTAACCCTAAAAACAGCACACACACAAAACCGGTGACACCCGCACGGACGGCGGGAGAACCCTAGCTCACACGACCTGACGCCGGAGAGAGGCAAGAACGCTCAGAGTACCGCCAGAAGACAGTCGCCAAGAAACGCTCTCAAGAAGCCCTATGGTTTTTGAGTCGATCCTACTCCAGGTTATTTCAAGCAAGTATCATCGTTACAATTTTATTCACTAACTAACAAATTATTTTTATTCCGATATAATAAACTAACAAATCTTCTTTGTTATTTTTACCAAACTAAGAGAGATTTGGAGAGTGAATTCTTAGATATCCATGCCAAAAGTTATTTGCTTTGACCAACTCAAGTTTTTTCTATCAAATCTGTTTTTTGCCTTTAGTATACGTTTCTTTTCCGTACAACTTTCATATAAATTTTTTGATATTTAGTATAACAAATATGTATCTATATTATATATAAAAGTTGGATTCCTTACAACCTCCACATTAATTTTGATCCCATTTCATATTAAATCTATGAAGATAATATTAACATTTATAACTATATAATTTATCAAGATAGTATTACCATTCTAACAATTATATGTGTATTGAAGTAAATCAATTATAAATCATTGGTTAAATAAAAAAATATATTATGTTTATCTACATAGAATAAATGATTTTGAGCACAAAATCATGTTTTATACACATAGTACGAAAATACTTACAAACCTTTCCCTAGGCTCGCTATGTTTTCATTGACAAAGTATAATCTTTTAGGTAGGTTTATGGGACAAATTAAATAGTAACATTGGGAGAAATTTATAAATCAGACGATATACTACAATCAAAAGTTATATGGCAAAAACCAGTCAAATCGAATAACATATAATCATAGAACTAAAAATAATTAGGGTGTATTTTATTAGTAAGTGAAATTAAACATGCAAAAATTTCACATTATAATCTATTTAAAAATAATTTTAATATTTGATACATGGGTGTACATAGTATACGACGGGTTAAACTAGTTAATTGAGTATCTCTGGCCAGTTTGCCTAAGGAGGGGATAATATATAACTAGTTAAACGCTCATGCCAAGGGTAAAGGGGCGGTATAAATTAGGAGTATATCGTATGTCAAATGGGTGGTTCTATCTGGTTTAGGTTCGTGTGGATTCGGGTCATTTGGATTGCAGGTCAAGACAGGTAAGGTCATTGTAGGGTTATTATGCGGGTTCGGTTGGTCAATGGGTTAAGAATGTCATTCTAATGAGAATTAATATAATGTTTAATAAAAAGTACTTTTTTAGTTTTTATAGTAGAATATTTCATAAAATTTAAAATAAAATTGATTTATTCTTTATATATAATAAATCAGGGTAACCCAGCTGGCCGGGCCATTGTAAGGTTATCGTATGAGTTTGGGTTGGTTAATCGGTTAAGAATGTCATTTTTTATGATTATTAAAATAATATTATGATTAAATAATAATAATTAATAAAAAGGATTTTTATAGTTTTTAATAATAAAGTATATCATAAAATTTGAAATAAAATTTATTTATTCTTTATATATAATAAATCAAGTTAACCGAACGGGTCGGGTCAGGTTCGGGTTTCAACCCAATCGTATTTGGATTAACCGAGTTCGATTTATTTCGAGTTTCGGGTTAAAGTTTTGGGTTTTAACCCTAAAATTTTGGATCGGGTCGAGTTGGGTTGAGTTTTAACAAATCTAAATTACATGACAAAGTTTGAACTCCAAAATTATAGTTATTAAATTAGAACAATAAAATTGCTAGTGACCTCAATAAAAGGAATATATAATTTCTTACAAAATTCACCTATTTCAACAAGGACTCTCTTAAACTTATTCATAGTATATATAAATTTATTTTCATCTAAATTATTTAAGATTTTTTTATGCTAAAAGTGTTAATAATATTATCCACATTCTCAAAATAATTAAATACATAAGATTATTTTCCTTTTAAATCTTATTGAATTATAAAAAAATTAAAATTTAATCCTTCTATAAAACTTACCTATTTCAACAGTCTATAAAGGTAATTTATTATATTTTGTCACATGATACAGCTATTTTGAGAAGATTTGGGTTCTACTTCATAATCTAGTAGTATAGGTAATAACGATTGTTTTGAAGTAGCTAAACGAGGAACCGAGCCCTCCGCTCCCTCCGCTCCCTTCTCTGTCATCTTCCCCAAGAAAACCCCAAATCTCATTATGCAAATCCCAAAACTCATACACCTCCATGAAAGACTAATGGTGAATCTCCTCCTCCAAATCTCCTGTAGAAATCTCTTTGGTGAACAGATTGAGCCCTTTCGGCTCTTGTCAGACCCGACATTAAGGGTTGTTCACGGCCAAAATCCTAACCCAAACCCTATGAAAAGGGGAAGTCCCCCGCCCCGGCGTAGCTCCATGGAGAGATGGAAGATCAATTGGAGGAGGAGACTAAAAAATCGATAGCCAAGAGTGGGTGTACTGGTGTTCACAACGTCCGTCCTAACCCTAGGGCGTGAAGATCCGTGGTGGTTTGGGATCCTCTCCAGCCAAACACAGCATCCTTTTGGAGGGCCAGTGCCTCGTTCGTCCTGTAACGTCGACCGCCGGATAACGAGCGGAGGTCAAAGCAACTTCTATTGGAGGAGTCAGTCAATGGAATCCGGGAAAAAAGGTATGAAAGCCTTTAATAAGGTTATTTGTGATGGGGAAAAATCTTCCTATGAAAAGCTAACCCACTTGAACAACAACCCTAGTGAACCAGTACACACTATGGTCGAGGAGACCGCAAGTAGTGGTGTAAACCTGAACAACAATGGTCATGGACCGTGTGGTAGTAAGAAGAACAAGCTAGACCCAAGTGTTTACCTCCTGTTCTTAAGGAACCCAGATCGACTGCATCTATGGATGCACAAGACTCAAGTGTTTACCCATTGCTCTGACTATGTATCTAGGCGTGTCCTTAAAACAGGGAAAAATATGCCGCTATCGAGCCTTAACTCTTGTTCGAGTGTGCATCCTCTAAGTATGTTGCTTGAAAGATATGAGGTCACCAGAAACAGAGGAGGAACAACAAAACCAACTGAGTGTATGGTCCTTGAACCCATGCAAAGAAAACACAAGCTTTGGAAGATGATCTCAACATATCTATATAATCTCCTGAACTATCAAAATAGACTAATTTGCATTGATGTAAATTACTATGCAATTCCAAGACTACATTTGTAACTAAACTGGGTTATGGGTAAATTGGGTACGAGACTCCTTCTTAATCAATCCTTGAGTAAATTTGCACAACATGTTGTTGATAGAGTTTCTGAGCAATCCTTGAGTATGAAGCTCGAGATGAATCACCCTGTTGAACTATACTACCCTGAACAATTTGAACAAGAATACATCAAGGTTGAGGAGACCATTAATGATGTTGTTCCTTTGATCAAAACACCACAAATGTTGCGGAAACTAACAAAGGTTGCGGAAACCATGCGAATTTGTGCTAAAATCAACAAAGATCTTGGAAAACAAATCTTAAATGTTCAGACGACAAGAGTATTGTTAAACTATGTATGATCAACCTTCCTTCCATGTACTATGTTGATTTGATTAGATGCAATCTACTCAGGAAGCCATGTATCCAACATGGCAGATCGCACCTGCAATAAGATTAATGATGTTTAAAAAAAACATTAGCATCCGGCTGGATAAGGACTACAGAAGACCAAAGATTGGACCCATTAGTAAACCAATTGTGATGAAGAAAGTATATACAATTCTATTGAGGAAACCAATTATGATGAAACTCCCTTGAACAAAGCCGGTTCCATCGGCATAGAAAACGAAAAAGAAAGTATTTGCAATTCTGCTATCTTTTGTGTAAGTGGGATTTTTGATCAAGCCCCTTCAAAATCAAATTTGATTCCTATAATGATGTTGTTTAGGATGTTCATAAGTTTATAGGTACCCTTTGATGACAGCCTACTCCTTGAGCATTACCCTCCAATCAATTTGATTGGAATTTTTTGGTGAGCTGCAATGTTTTATAGGATGGCTTGCACTCCTCTCTGTATAGATTTTCAAAAAAACGGAAATCTGTTTGGAAATTTTCGGACCGAGTTTGTCTAGGCCAAGTCGCTTGGTGCTCAGAGACTTCTGAAGATCCTTCATCTCGGTGGAGGGAACGTCAACTGTCCATTCGCACACCCTAGGATGGGTCGACTTGATGTCGGCGGCACTATTTTAGTGCTTTACTCACCACGATTCCAAACTCCCTTTGCTCCTTCTTTTTGAAAATTTGTACTTCATTTCGTTCATCTTGCTTGCCATTTGTGGCTCTTTTTGAATTTTCTCGCCGTTCACGGCTGCCGTCTTACGGCCTCTCGGGCTATCAAAATTATTTGGTACTCCAAATTTTTACCTCTTCAAAAAAAACGATTGTTTTGAAGTGGGCCACATTGGACGAGGAATCACGACTTCACGAGTTTGTCGGATTGGGTGAGTCAATCCCATGAGTTATATAATTTGTGGAATCTGCGCCATTGTGTGGTGATTAGAGTTGTCAAAACCCGATCTGACTCGAAAAATTGACCTGAATCGTCCGAAATTTTTTGGGTTGAAACCCGACCCGAATAGTAGCGAGCAAAGAAAAAAACCGAACCCGATTAACCCGAACCCGATTGGGTTGAAACCCGAGACCGACCCGACCGATCCGATATATTATATATATGTAGAATAAATATATTATATTGTAAATATTATAATATATTTTAACATAAAACCTATTATAAATAAAATATTATTATAAAAATCTATTAAAAATAATATTTTATTATTAAATATTATTTAATCATAATATTATTTTAAATAGTCATTAAAAATTTAAATTCTTGACCTGTTCAGTCGACCCGAACCCGCATGATAACCTGTCAAGACCCGACCCGGCTTGACATGTACTATGATTGATCCGAACCGGCACTCAACCCGAACCCGAAAAGACCGTACCCGAATCCACCCAACCCGACCTGTTTGACACCTCTAGTGGTGATGTATAGCACTTGACATGCAACGGACAAGCTCATCTTCAAAGGTGTGCGTATGGAGGTGGAAGCTTGTATTAGTACTAGCATTACTGTTGTAAGAAATTGCTTGATTACTAGATGGAGAGTCAAGTCGAGAGAGGCGAGAAACATTATTGAGAACTTGGGGATTGATGTGAATGTAACGTGCTAGTCCTTACTAGCACAATTGTGTTCTGGTTACCTTGTGAATAAAATTACATTTTTATTCAAAAAAAATAATGATTGTTTTCACATATCCTCCAAAGACATATAGTAAGAGTCCACTTTTAGAAAAAAATTCATAAATTTTGTTATTAGAATTTCTACACTGTTTTTTAGAGAATGAACCTTTTCAAGGCGAGAGAGGTGAGAAACATTATTGAGAAATTGGGGATTGATGTGAATGTAACATGCCAGTCCTTACAAGCACCATTTTGTTCCGGTTACGTTGTGAATAAAATTACATTTTTATTCAAAAAGAAAATAATAATTGTTTTCACATATCCTCCAAATACATAGTAAGAGTCCACTTTTAGAAAAAAAAATCAAAAATTTTCTTCTAGAATTTCTAAACTGTTTTCTATAGAATTACCCTTTTCAATTTAAAATCATAACTATATACTAAAGTGGAGGTTAAAAATAATAATTATCACGACATGTGTCAACCACTCCTCATTACATCGCATCACTTATCTTTAATAAAATAATTTAATTGGTTGAAATTTATTGGTGACCCCACATTAGAAATTTTCTTATCTATTGATTTCCATTTTAGTTTTTTTCCAAATGAAAAAAATAAACTTTAAATTTTATACATAATTTTTCTAGAAATCTTCTTATCTACTAATTTGCATTTTAATTTTTTTCAAAAATAAGTAAACATACTATAAATAAATATTAATATCAAAGTAAAAAAAAAGTATTGATAAAACAAGTATACCATCCTTATATGACAAAATTATAATATTATAAAACTTTGTTCGATTAAAAGAATGTATTATAACATAAATAGTGTATCACTAAAATAAAACCCAAAAGATGCAAATTATATAAAATAATACAAGATTTATATCAAACTGTATTTTTGAATAACTTCATATAAAATTTAAGTTTTTGGTTAAATCAAATCGTGCCTTCAAGGCATGGGGACTGATACTAGTTTTAGTTTCTAAGATTAGATCCTTATTTTCTACTTCTAGGAAATATGATTAATATTCCATAATAATCATAATGATAATGATAATAACAATAATAATGGAGAAAGAGTCGTGTAGGAAGGATTATTGTGGTGAGAAATAGGAATAGATCTCATTCGTTGGATTATATCCAATCGGAGGGTCAACATGTGTTTTCAATAACACCGCGTACATATGTTTCAGAAGACTCTCTAATGTTTCAGAAGACTCTCTCTCTGCACTCTCCCAAAATGGCGACAAATCTCCACACCTTCAATTACATCGCAGTCTGCGCATCCGCTTCCGGCGCCGACAACCGCACCTCCGACAACACTCGCCGGATCTCCATCCCTTCCTCTCTCCTCCGGCCAATTGGTGGATCCCGATCTTCGGCTGGTTCTCCGATCCAGACTACATCGACACCAGTAAAAACCAGATCGGCGAGATCCGAGGCGAATCGGCAGGAAAATCGCCGGCTTCTCTACCGTCACTTTCCCCACCGGCGACCTCAATCTCCGCGCTTTCATGACCGACGCCACCTTCTGTAATCGCCGGCTCCTTCATCGTCGACTTTCCTCTCTCCGCGCTGTCTACGCTCCACTTTCCTCTTCATCCTTGTCTATCTCGCCAACCGGACTGGATTCTACAAAAAGGCGTCGGAGATCAGCACCTTGTGCGGAGCCGGCGTCGGATCTGGCGGAGGGCGTAGATCTCGGCGGAGAGCGAGCTTCTCGACGGCGAAGAGGCGGCGGGGGATGGATCCGAGAGCGGATCTGATGAACGGCACACTTTCACCAAGTCAGATCTGAACAAGCTTGAGAACAATTGCTTGCGATCGGTGGAGAAATCGGCATCGTCGTAGGCGGTGCCGATGCACGAATCGACCGGTACTAATTCCAATTGGAGGTCTCGGCACGAATCGGCCGAGATCCTCCGCCTTCTTTCCTCGCTAGTATGTCAACTCTCTCTCTCTTCCGCTGGACTATAATTCATTTTCTTTTTGCTGCTTTTCCAAGGTTGGCATTGTGAAATCAAACAAGAGATTGAGTTTTAAATTGTGTGAATTGTAAGGGCGGGAAAACCTCCGGCGAGGTCGCCGATGAAGTCCGTATGCCACTCCTCAACGGAGGCGGCCGCTGTCAAGAGACTTACTCCGTTTCCGCTGCTATTCTCCCGTGACTCCGTGAGCTCTCCTTCATCTTGTTTTGTAGTATAATGCACTTAGTGAGTTTGGGGTTTTCTTTCTTCAGCACCCTTCCATGTGAATGCCTCCACTGCGATCAAAGCCTGTTTTCTGTAAGCATATTTGGGGCATTGATCCGACCAAAAAAAAATATGTGGGGCATTGTTTTGTTGAATTTAGGCCAAGTTGAGTATAATTGGTCCTGAACCTAAGGTAGTGCTCTGGCCAACTACATACATAAGCTTTGTGTTGTGGGATTTGATGTCTCTCATTTTGGTAGTGTTTTATAGGTCTATTTCCTATGTAAATATGTGTCTTTAGTCCCTTTTATTATGTGTTTTGTCCCTTTTAAGCTTAGTTCCCGTATTTCTATGAGATTCGGAGACTATGCGCGTTTTGTGTGTTTTATAGGCATTTCGGAGCAAGAATCGTGAGATTGGAGCATGGAATCATGGAGGAATTCAAGGATGAAAAAGGAGCCAAAACGGATCTAACAATGCATGGAAAGAAGCCTCAAGTGAAGACGAAGAGAATGGCGAAAGAATCGAGTCAATCGGAGCTAAAACGAGAGAGAACGGAGCGAAACAAGCTGAAAAATGCCTTAGGCCCGAGGTACCATGGTGGCCCGAGGTGGTGGTCCGAGGTGTGGCAAGTCGGGCCCGAGGTCCCTGGAACGAATGCCTTTGGACCGAGGTTGAAGCAAGTCGGGCCCGAGTTCCTCCGTGTCGATCCATGTCGGTCGTGGCTCCGGATTCCTTTCTTTTTGGGATTTTCTTGTTAATTCCCATAATTATATTTGCTTCCTTGGAGGTCAAGGAGTCTAGAAGCCTTGGGGATCAAGGAGTTCTAGAAGCCTTGGAGGTCAAGGACAAGCCTTGGAGCCCAAGGAGTTTAGAAGGGAAATCTCTATTTAAACTCTTGTGATCATCTATCATCTAGACACACTTTAGGGGGTGGACTCTTCTCCAAGGGAGGGAAAGAACCCAAGATCTAGAGGAGAATTTGGGTGAATTTCTTTCCTTGGAGAGGAGAGAAACCCTTGGCTAAGGGAGTGTGAGGAGGACGAGTGGGACACACACACCAAACCCAATTTCACTCTCAAAGGCTCAAGAAAGACTTGGAGAGCAAGGAGAAGAAGGAAGAAGGAAGAGAAGGAGAGATCGGTGGAGAAGAGAGGAGGAATTGTGAGTTTTGTACTTTGTTTTGCTTTGATCAAGTAGATTTAAACTTTCATTTTGTAGACACTTTGAGTTTGAATGCAATTGAAGTTTGATTGGATGATGTTGATTGAGATTTGCTTGATTTCCATTTTGTTTATGCTTTTCTCTTACCACATGGAGTAGATTCCATAGTCTTGGGCTATGGGGGAATCACCCTAGCTAGATTTGGGTGTGAAACCTCAATTCCATAGCCTTGAGTGCTTGATTTGTGAATCCTCTCTACATTGAGCTTCAATTCTCTTGTGAAAGCAAGGGATCTAGAGCTTGTGTTTGGTAAGAGTAAGCGAAAGTGGTCTCGATCCCATCACAAGTCTCTAGCATCGAAGGTGAGTGAAAACTCCCTTGGGTCGAGGTGTAGATTGGAGGGATTTGAGGTGAGCAACCTCGATCTCATTAGAATCAAACACTTATTGGTTGAATTGAGGTAGAATATCCAAGTCTAGTTGGGGGAGGAACCCAAAAACCCAAGACCGATCTACTATTTTGCTTAGACCGAGTTACCCAGAACCTCGGGCCCGACTTGCTCTACGTCGGTCCCGTGCAACTCAAACTCGATCCTACCTCGGAGCGAAGTGACCTTGTGTCGATCCGAGGAGATCTCTCTTGTTTTCCTTCGTTTGTCTTTATTTTCTCCTCTTTTTTAGTCTTTTCGGGTACTCTCGACGCACGAACTCCCGTGTGTTCGACACCCTACCTCTTTACTACAAGTGAGGTTCGGTTTTATAAATTTAAATTGTGAGACCCTCCGATTCCCGGACCGATCAGAATTTTTGCGCCGTTGCCGGGGAGTTCTACTTGTTCGAGGTACCCATTTTTATTGAGTCATTGATTTTGGTAGTGATTTGGGTGAGGGATTAGCCCAAACCCCTTGTTTGTTTTGATTCGGTTTTGTTTGTGTCTTTGGTTGTAGGTGCATGCGAGCTAGTTCCGTCCGAGGAACCTTTGAGCTCGACTTTGTGTGTGACCCGGAGAGTATTCTAAGGCAAGCCCGCAAGAAGAAGAGGATGGCGGACCAAGCCCGAGATGAGGAGTTCGAGAGGATGAGAGCCGACATGGCTCGAATGCAAATTGAAATGGCAAACCGAGATGCCGAGGCCCGTAGAGAGAGGGAGCAAAGGATAAGGTTGGAGGACCAAATCAACACTCAACCCCGGAATGCTAGACAATACATGCATCCGGAGTTGAAGGTCCCGGAGCCGGCCATCGTCTTGCCGGAGGTGTCAAGGAATTTCGAGATAAAAACTCAATTTATCTCACTCATCAAGAGAGAGCAATTCCAAGGGAGGCCGAATGAGTGTCCGATCGAGCATGTGAAGCAATTCAAGGACCTTTGTGAGACCATTTCCACGGATGACGAGACACTTGAGTATGTGCTACTCAAAGCCTTCAAGTGGTCCTTGGGAGGCAAGGCTTTGCATTGGTTGGAGAGTCAAGCACCTCGATCCATCACATCATGGAGAGCCCTAAATGAAGCATTCTTGATGAAATTCTTCCCGCCCACCAAGACGACGGAGCTTAGGAGGAAGATTGCTAGTTTCCAACAAGGAGCTCATGAGCCACTTTTCGAGGCGTGGGATAGGTTCAAAGAGATGTTGAGGGCGTGTCCGACACATGGTCAACAACCCTATGTCCTTCAAGACATCTTCTTCCAAGGGATCAACACCGCCACAAAGGATAAATTGAACCTCCATACCGATTGTGGGTTCATTGACTTGCCGCCGGAACAAGCATGGGAGTTGTTGGACAAACTCTCGGATTATGAGGCGATGTATGGGGCAAGCAATGTGAGCAAGGAAGCAAGGATCCATGGAGAAGGTCTGAAGAAGCTCTACGATCCCAAAAGTGAGGAGGTGGACAAAGATGTGAAGATCCAATTCTTGGAGGATGAATTGAACAAAATGCGGAGGAAGATGAGTTATGCCCAACAAACCACAAGAGCATGTGAAGAGTGTGGTTCCTTGAAGCATGGAGCACAAGAGTGCCCAAATGAGCGCCAAGTTCGGTTGGCGGAACAAATTGAGGAGGCTCATTATGTCCAAAGAAATTTCGGAGGAAGATCCAATTTCAACAATGGAGGAAGGTGGAATCAAGGGCAAGCTAGTGGCTACAACAACAACTTCAACAACAACGAGCCAAGAGCCCAACAACCACCATACCGACCTCCCGGATTTTATGAGCAAGCACCACCGTGGGCTCAAGATTTGAAGAATCAAGTCACCAACATGGAGAGGAAATTTGATGATCAATTCAAGGAGTTGGGTGTTTGGAGAAGGCAAGTGGACAACCAATTTGTTCACATGGCGAATCAACTTCCACGAGAGGAAGGGAAACTCCCGGGCCGACCTGAGGAGAATCCCCGTGCCCCACAACAACAAAATGAAATTCGTGCCATAGGATTAAGGAGTGGACGGAGTTTGCCCGAGCCACAAGTTCCAAGATCAAAAGAAGAGAGTCGGACCGAGGTTCCCAGCAACTCGGGCCCGACGTTCCCAGATGTCGATCTTGTAGACGGAGGAAGTCCCCTGGAGTGGACCGAGGTTGAACCCAACTCGGGCCCGACTTGCCCTGAAGTCGGCCCGACGTGCCCAGATGATCTTTACCCTGGGACCGATGTCCCTGAAGTCGGTCCCGAGGTACTTCCAACGTCGGTCCAAGGTGAATTTGTGGAGAAAGATCGATCTAAGGAGGTTGATTCAAGCAAGAAGCAAGGTAGCACTACTCTTCCATATCCTATGAAGAAGCCCAAGGAGATTGTTGAAGGCAAGTTCAAGCGGTTCTTGAAGCTTTTGCAAGGCTTGAACATTACCATTCCTTTCACCGATGCTCTAAGTGAGATGCCATCTTATGCTAAGTTCTTGAAGGAAATTTTGAGCAAGAAGAGGTCAATTATTGAGATGCAAGATGAGGTGAAGATATTAGAGCTACCTCAAAAGCTTGGTGATCCCGGAAGATTTGCCATCACCGTAGGAATTGGATCCCAAAACTTCAAGGCTCTTTGTGATTTGGGAGCAAGTATTTCGGTTATGCCCATGAGCATATGGAGAAGGGCTAACCTCGGAGATATGGAGCCGGTTGATATGAGTCTTACCATGGCCGATTGTTCATCCACAAAGGCCAACGGAATTCTTGATGACGTCCCGGTTCGAGTTGGAAGGTATTTTGTACCCGACGACTTTGTGATTCATGACATGAAAGAGGATCCGATGGTGCCCATCATTCTCGGAAGGCCGTTTCTAGCTACGGCGGGTGCCAAGTTTGACGTGAGGAATGGGAATGTCACTTTCGAGATTGGCAAGGAGAAAGTGGAGTTTCATTTCAACAAAGCCCTTAATGAACCGGACGCGTTGGCAATTTGGAAACTAGAGGAAAATGCCAAGTGCAAGAGGGAGAAGTTGGAATCCACAAGAGAGGAAGCACCATTGAGAGTCCATGACGTGGTCGATGTTCAAATCCATGATGAGACAAGAGATGGAGATAGCCCACCATATCATGAAGAGTATCCTAATCTATATCCTTTTGATGTGGGAGATTCTTTCATTTGCTTAGATGATTTGAAAGAAGATTTAGGAGATGATTATCTTTGCTTAGATGATTTGCAAAATGATTTGAGTTATGATGTCATAGAGTCTCCTAGAAATTCTTTAAACTTTTGTGGTGTAGGTGATAAGATGCAAGATGAGTTGATGCAAAAGACGCCAAGCTACACTTTGGAGGAGACGGACAAAGAAGGATTTGGATGCCACACTTTCATCAAACACAAATGGTGGCACTTTGGCTATGAGGATTGTGGAGAAGTGCATGACAAGGAGGATCAATTCACCGTTTTTCACCCTCCTTGAAGGGTAGAGGTTAGACGTCAAGCTAATGACGTTAAAAGAGCGCTCCTCGGGAGGCAACCCGGGTTTGGTAGATTCATTTTCGTAGTTTCTAGCTTGCTTCTTTTTGCCTTAGCTTAGATTAGTCCTAATCTCTTCTCTAGCTTGTATGTTGTGGAAATGTGTGTTGTGTGAGCTTCATTAGCATGTGTGGTATTTGTGGAAATGATGCAAGAACTTGTGGATAGAAGTAACCAAGGTGCGGAATTTTTAGGAACCAAAATCGGGTAGGATCGAGGTACCCAGTACCTCGGGCCCGAGGTGCCCGACGTCGGTCCAGTTATGCCGACCCATGTTGGACCTTGACTTTATGGAAATTCCTACTATACCCTCTTGACCCACCTTTGTCTTCTTCCCCATTTAAGAGCCTTTTCCCTTACCTAACATCATCATCCCCATAACTACTTTCCCAAAATAACCCAATTTTCTCTCAAACCCAAAATCGATCCCTTTCCCCCACCATAGTCGATCCTCAAGCAACCTCACCACAAGATCTCGATCCATTCCCTAGCATACCCAAACATTGAACCAAAAGCCAAAAATCCCACCCAAAACCCATAGATCTTCATTCTTCTTCTAGATCTAAAAGAGGAAAATTTGAGTTCTAAGAGTTACTTGCTAGAAGTTCTTGTTTTCTTCATATTTGGTATGTAAATCTCGATCTCTACTTGAATCTTTATGGATTTCATGCTTTCATTGCTAGATTTGAGATATGTCATGTTTGAGTAAGCTTGAACTTTGAGCATCCATGGTGATTTGCATGCATTGTGAAATTTGTGCTTAATTGTTGCTCAATCCCACTTAGAACTTCGATTGGTGTTGATTGATGGAAGAATTTGGATTTTAGGGGCATGATTATGTATTGCAAGGATAGATCTAGGAAGAGAAGTCGGAATGGACTCGGTCCGAGGTACCCAGTACCTCGGGACCGATGTTCAACATCGGTCCAGTAACTCGGACCGAGGTCCCCAACCTCGGGCCCGTTGTCTTTTGCATATCGATCCGATGTTTTTCGAGCTTCTTTTGTGTGAATTTAGAATTTCTTGAGCTTGAATGTTGGTTATAGCATGCTATTCATGATATGATTCGAGGCTTGACCTTTGATATGAGAATCTTAGTTCATGCATGATTGAATTTTGTGGATTGAGTGTGTTAAGTTCAAGTGTGGGGTTATCTCTTTGCATGATAAGTTATTTGTGATGGAAGCTTGTGATTTTGTTGTGAATGTATAGATTTTATCTTGTAGTTCTTGGTTTTGATTGTGTGTAGGTATCATGTCTACCCGAGCATCTTCTTCTAGGATGGAGAAAGCCACCAAGAAGTCCAAAAAGTCGTCCAAGAGAGTCCAAAGGATGGATGATGTGCGTATTGAGGATGAGGATGATGCTAGACAGTATGAGCGTCTTATGGGACTATCTCACCACACCCGGTGGTTGGATTAGGAGTCCATTCGAAAGATGTGCATGGAGGAAGCTCTTACTCGGTGTTATGCCAACATTGGACTCAATGTGTTGCTAAGGTGGAACAACACTCATTACCCCGCCTTGACGTCCGAGTTCATGGCGACATTCAAGTGTACATATGAGGGACCCGAGAGTGAAGGCATGATCTCCTTCCAAATGGGCAACGAGTTGCAAGAGCTCTCCCTCCGGAACTTAGCGCATTACTTTGGGTTCCCATTTCCGAGAGATGAGGCCTATGTTGACAATGAGAAGGTGGACTACCTTTGGAAGTTTGTAGCCGGAAGAAGTGAGATGAGGAAGGGCGCAACAACAAATGAGATAGCCAACCCACTCTTCCGAGTCATGATCCGAGCCTTGGGTTGTTCTATCTTCGCAAGGCACGAATTGAGCAAGCCTATGAAGGAGGAGGCCATGATTCTTTATGAGATGTTGTTTGAGAATGAGAAGCCAATGAACCTCACTTGGGAATGGGTGAAGATGGTGAGGGACTTCCAAAGTTCCTCATGGATTTACTTTGGAGGTATGATTGCCCGATTAGCTCATCGTCTTGAGGTGGACTTGTCTACCTACACACCGGCCCCTAATGGCGTGGAGTTCATGGACTTGAAATATTTCAAGAAGGCCAATATCATCAAGGAGAAAGTTGTTCCCGGTTTCATCGACCAACTCATGCCTCATTCCAACTTTGGCCAAGTACAAGTTCCTTTGGGACCTCGACTCTTCGACCTCACTTGTTACTACAATTGGTACCAAGTGTGGGCGGGGAATGTCAATCCTTATGGAGAGCCGGAGGGGACACTCGAGGTGAGGAGACGAGCACAACACATCCGTTTCACTACACCTCAAGCTTCCCCAGACACCGAAGAGGAAGAGCCCAACCAATATGAGTTTGTAAGGAGAGACGACATGGATGTGGACGTGCCTAGAGATGAAGAGGATGAAGAAGAAGGTGGATACCAACATTTTCTCACCGACCACACCCCAACTCTCTTGGACCGAGGTGCTACACAAGTCGGGCCCGATGTCCATCAACGTCGGTCCGACGTGTTCTTGCCCGATCCGGTCCCTAGCCACTTCGAGAGGGGTGAGGGAAGTGGAGTACATCAAGCACCACCTAGCTATGGAGGATATGAGGGGTATGCCCAATGGTTTGGGCCCAGAATGGTGTTCCCCGAGCCTAGCCAATCGGTGGACATGAATTTCTTGGCAAACCAATTGTCGCATCTCCAACTTCAACAACAATCAATGCTCCAAGAAGCGCACCAACTCAGCTTCCAACAACAACAACTTTTCCAACACCAAGAGAACTTCCAAGTGCAATTTGATGAGGTGAACCGCAACATCGCCTACACGAGACGTGAGGTGGAGGACTTGAGGGCGGCCGAGGATCAAAGGTGGTCCATGCAAGCTAGTTTCAACGAGTGGATGTCCGGGAATTTCTCATCCCGTGAAGACCAATGGACACCTCCCGCGTCACCACTACAACCGCCAAGCCAAGATCCTTTCAACGATCAAGTGTACGAGCGAGAGCGACACGCCCGGCTTCAAAGGAGACGCCGTGGCCACCCTCCGAACTAAGCCTCAAAATGCCATTCAAGAATAAGGAATTGTGAGCTTTCTCTACTCTTCTCTTTACTTTTGAGTTTTGGTCTCTTTTGATGAGGACATCAAAATTTTAAGTATGGGGTGGGTTAGTTGCTCATTAGTTCCATGTGTAGGTTGCTAGTGTTTGTGTTTTTCTTGTTTAACACTACTAGATTTAGGGCCGAATGTAATGGCTTATAAGTATTACCACAGGGCCGAAATTCATTACATTAGGTCTAATGTAATGGTTTTTTCGAACTTTTAATCCGTTACCTAATCCGGCGTTGCATTAGACCTAATGTAACACCATCTTTACCAAGTGTAACGGTTTCGTAATTCTGGTTAAAACCATTACAGTAGATGAACATCCGTTACCTATTGCATTCCTTACACTACTGTTACACTAGATCAGACCATTACATTAGGTGATGTGTCATTACATTATCCATTACATGTTCATGAAGTGTGATAACCGTAACATTAGAGAATACATTTGTTACCAAATCATATAATATGCATCATCCATGAATTGATTATATATATTTTTACATTCAAATGCACCTAAATAATTAATATACAGATGAGAAGACGTACTCACAAGTCAATAAAAACATAATTTTATATTAGTGTTTAAAAGATACGAGATACAAAAGTAGTTAAGGTTTGCTAGCTAATTATGTAGTTAAGGTTTGCTAGCTAGTTAGTGTGTCTCATACCACACAATTACATGCAGTCACATACATCCCAAAACAGTCATTGAAATGCACCAGTTCTTCTTAGTTGGCTTCCTCTTCCTCATCTTCATCCACATTCTCATGCCCATCCTACAATTATCCCACAATCATATATATTACAAGCAAATCAATCACAAACAATCAATGCTAGAATACCACTAATTAATGCAATGCCGAGTCTCCTAATGTTAACACATTCAACACTGCCAGAATTGAAGAATCCGATTCATCTCAGTATAAGATATATTCAAGTGCCATTTATATAAGTATACATATTCAGCAATATTATGCTAGAATTCAACAAGCTAGACATGTTCAACAATATGCCAGAATTCAGCAACAAGACATATTCAGCAAAATCATGTCAGAATTCAGCAATAAAACATTAATGTCAGTTTTGAATTCATTTTCAAGTACAAGTTCGGTTTCATGCCATGAATTTAATCAAATAAACATGAACTCAGTCTAATTAAGTTAACATATTGAATAGCCATTTCAGATAATTAAGTACTACTATACATACAATTAAATCTTGATTATTAACATGTAATCAACTATTTTATGCATGAAGAAATTATTATAGCATACCAACTCCTTGAACAATGGCTCAGATCTTCCTATTTTGTGACCTGAAGGTAGAATCTCCCACAAATTTTTGACATTGTTGATTGCAGGATCAGAAAGTGACAAAGGAGCTACATGCTCCAAGCTGAGCTGTTTAAGTATCTGAAAATCCACAAAAGAACATAAGAGACTATAGATCTTTGCACGAGCACCAATGAACGCAAGTCGAGAAAGTTTAATAACCTCATGAGAGACGGATGGTATATATGGCTCCAATAAGCAGGCCAGGAGATAGACCAGTCCTGCCGCAGTTCTCATGGTAACATCACAAGACTCTGGGTCACTTTTATAGGCCTTCCAGAATTTGGATTCCTATATCAGCAGAGCAAGAGATACAAATTTTAGTTCGTCTTATATATTTTCAGCTTTGGATATTGAAAAGGCACATCTGCCGAGAGTACCTGGAAATACTCGTTCCCTTCATTCGAAACTAACATTGCAATTCTCAGCCCATCCCTTAGCTTGACCTGAGTTCAATACGGAAAAAATCGATATCAAAGAGAAAAACAAAGAAAGTGATTTGAACAGTGTCTATATATGTTAGCCCATCCCTTAGCTGTTGCACACATATCAAGGGCTCATCATATCAGCCTAGAAATAAAAAACATCAGACAACGGTTGAAATATGATAGAATAATTCAAGTTCCTGATTCTTAAGTAATGATCGTGAATCACTGGCATACATTAAGACACTATATAGTAAAAAGGTTGTCAATAAAATCAAAATCAATAAGATCTTTATTATTGAAAGTGAACTGCAATAAAAGTACATACCGGGCCATCTTGTGTAAGTTGAATGTGAGCTGCATGGAAGATACAAAATAGAAAGAATGATGAAAATTATTATATACAATGTCACTAAAATAAATGTACACATAAGAACTAAAAAAGGAGCAGCCAATTGGGAGTCAAGTGAGTGAAATGACTCAGTTGTTAAGCCTAAATATTCCTCAGTAAGCCTAATTATTCATCTGATCTCAACTATATTCCTCTCATTCATCATAGACCCATAATTTTATATTATTATTCACACAAGAGATGAAACAGTAGATACCATCATTCTTGCAATTCTGAACCAAAAGTTCAGATTGATAATGTTCATGAACTAATGATTAATTTGAAACCGTGTAAAAATCACTTTTTCATCGTATTGGCAAGTAGCAAATACATATCATATTAATTTGAAGCCTAATTATGAGAGATATTTACAGCTTTATCTTTTCTGTTTATAGTAATCTTACCAAAAACACCAGATTTATCTGTTAGAAACTTTAGTATCCAGAGTTTCGACCCTTTCTCTTGGCCTCCTTCATGCGTCGTGCACAAATAGATACGGAGTAGTAGTTAGCTTCCAGATGAATACTAATTGTTAGGTGAAAGTCAATCAATGAAATTATACGTACACTAGATCAAATTAAGGAGATAAAGGAGTTATGTTTACATGGAAGTCAAACAGATCAGCTGGCGCATCTAGCTTTTGCTTGGTACGATCATCATGGCCTCAAAAAACTTGATGTAGTTGTCTAAATGATCATGTGCATGCATATACATATCATAACTTTATTAGTCTAAATTCTATTCAAACAATTTCGCTCAATTACACGATCGAGTACATACTAATAGGTTATACTTAATTAATTACCTGGGTACCAAGTTTGAGAAACAATTCTTGTTGCCACCGGCTACATATCTAACATCAATTTAAAAGGTTTAGGGTGTCCATATTTAGCTCGAAGGGATCCCCATTGTGAGTGCACATCACCTCTTGCAAACTGAAGGCTATCAAGCAAATCCTGTATACATCGACCAATCAAATTCCGGCTAAATTAATTAGTGAACAGATTATCAAGGACTACAAACATATTTAACTGCAAGAGATCAATGTTCGCTCTTCAGGTTTCGATTTAAAGTAGGGAGCGTACTTGCATATATGGATCCACAAGACTGGCATTCAGTTGTTCTTTGTGAGCAAGCCCTACAAAATGAAATGCTTAAATTACACTCACTCGATCAAAGGATCGACAATGAAGCTAGCTAGACTGAGATTGCGTACCAACATTTATAACCCACACCAGTCGTGCACCAAGATCCTTTGCTAACTACAAAGCACAAAAAAAATTCAAATCAATTCTAAGACAGCATATATATGTACCAAAAACACATGTGAAATGCAATTGTTTTTGTACCTGAAGGAACTCTAGATACCCAAGGCCATCATTCGTCCAATAGCCCCAAATGTAACCTAAGTAGTAAGTAGTAGTTAGCTTTCTGATGTTTTGACTTGAAGATTTGAATAACATGGGCTTCATAAATCTGCTTCACATTTAACAAAGCTATCAATTATTAGATTGAAAAAAGGTCTCAATCAAGAACATATGAAACAGAAATCCCAAATACTGGCGAGTTCACGAGCTAAGAAACGGAATTGACCAGTCTTTCCCGGAAGAATTCCTTGACTGTCCCGATTCTGCAACAATTAAGCACGAAGAGAACAAATTGAAGACCGATTTCAATGGAAACCGAGACCAAATCGGTAAACAGGCCATTGACGAGAGAAAATGGGGACATAGAGAGACAACGAGGGATAGAGAGTGAGAGAGCGTACTCTGGCGGGCGCAAGTGAATGATCGGCGGACTGAGTGGCCTGAGAAGGCATGAACCCGCCACCGGAGAAGGCAGCGTTGCCATCAAACTCACCACCACCGTACATCTTCAACACTGATCGGAACTCGGAGAAAACCCTAACTGGTTTAGCAGGGGACGGAGAGCTCGTCGGACTGGAGGAGGAGGGCGGTGTCGGATGGAGCGACGATGGGGGACGGAGAGCGGGGCTGCAGGGGACGGAGAGCGGGGCTGCAGGGGACGGAGAGCAGGGGACGAGAAGGGGTTTGGGAAGGACCGACAATGGATGGAGGCCGGGCATGGAGCGATGATGAGGGTTTGTGAAGGGTTTGGGGAGTTTGAGAAAAGTTTGCGTTTTAATTTTCTTGTGCGCCTTTATTTTTACAAATTTTAAGATGTGCGCCTTTATTCTATGTGTTTCCGCCAATTTTTTCAGCAATACAATACCATTACATTTGTTACGTCTAGTGTTACCTTTGTTGTTGTTTTTTCAAATTTTTTTATGGCCGTTACATTTGCTATAACGATGTGTTACCATAGGAATCTTCCGTTACGATTAACCGTTACCATAGATGGTACCATTACATATGTTAATAAAGTGTTACAATAGGTTATCTAATGTAACACCGAAATAAACCATTACAATTTTTGGCGTTACATCTGGCCTTAAATTTAGTAGTGTAAGGGATGTTTCTTTTGGATAGTGGCATGATGTATGATGAATGATGATTGATTTTATGGCATGTATGGATGTGTTTGTTTGAAGCTTGTTTTCGTTTGAGAAAATTTTCGAGAAATTTTCGAAAAAAAAAATCCATAAAAATGTGAAAATCGTGTGAAAAACAACAAAAAGATTTTGTTTTGGACTAGGAATTCCCATCTTAGATGTCCATATGAAGGCTAATGATGATGTGAGCATGTAAAGTCCTTTGCATATTTTTGGATAGTTTAGCCTCTAAATGGATGTTGTTTTTGATGAGATATGATATCTTGCATGTTTTTATTGAGCACATGAGTTCTTGGATGAGTTTTGATGCAACTAAGCTAGAGTGAACCTTGTGAGATGATTTTTGGCCATTTTAGGGATGTTTGTTCGATGTTGCATATCCCTCATTTTCTTGTGTGATTAGCTCATGCATGCTTAGTAAAACTTGCTATTGAGGTCTTTATCTATTTTCCAAGACCAATATGAGAATTGTTCTATGCTTTGTCACATTGATTCGAACTTTAATTTGTTTAGTCACAAAATGTTCCATATCCTACCTTGAATATAAACCGTTGTTTGTAGCCCCGTTTTAGCCTTAGACCTTTGTTTGAAACTCCTCAAAAATATGATTCCTAGCCTATATGACTTGACCCTTATGGGATTGGACTTTAGAGAGAGGTTTTGGAAGAATATATAGAGAGTTGAGATTCTCTTTGGTGAAGGGCAAAGAATGGAGTTATAAATCAAGTGGGTAGTGCATCTTTGTTGTGATGAAAGAAAGAAAAGTTGGAAAATGTAGTGGATTGAAAGCAAAATGCTTAAGTGAAGAAAAATGGGCACCGACCGAGTTAAAGTGCACATCGGGCCCGAGTTAGGTTGCAAGTCGATCCTAGTGGAAAAAGTGTGAAAAATCCAACAAAAAGTTTAGTGAAAAGATGAAGTGGAATGTTTAGTGAAAAGTATGGGTTGAAAATTGAAAAAAGAAGAGAAAAATCAAAGTCTTTTGATGAGTGAAAGTTGAAAATGGAATAATTTGGTGAAGTTGGTGAGAGACTAGAAATTTCAATCCCCATTGTAAGCACCACAAGACCAAAATGATTCCCACCTTGAGAAATACCAAAAGCCCCATTACAACCCGGCCGAATGGAACCTCTTTGAGGACCTCCATTGAGCCAAGTTCATATTCTTTGTGTGCATTGTAATAGGCATCTCTAGGTGGAGGAATTGGTGATATTAGCTTCAATGGTAAAGTCTTTACTTGCATGATTGTTGAGTTTGAGTGTTCATTGTTAAGCCTAAACACATGATGAGTGATACACATTTTCACATACCTAAAGTGAGGCTTTGTTGCATTAGATTTCATTCCTTGAACACTTGATCATGTGTGATGACGTAATCTTGCTAGCATGTCTATCACTTGTGCTTACTTGATTTTTCATATGAGGCTTTACTTGAAGATTGTGCTTTGGTCTTGCTTACAAAGTTATTGCTTGAGGACAAGCAAGTTTAAGTATGGGGTATTCTGATGTCTCTCATTTTGGTAGTGTTTTATAGGTCTATTTCCCATGTAAATATGTGTCTTTAGTCCCTTTTATTATGTGTTTTGTCCCTTTTTAGCTTAGTTCCCGTATTTCTATGAGATTCGGAGACTATGCGCGTTTTGTGTGTTTTATAGGCATTTCGGAGCAAGAATCGTGAGATTGGAGCATGGAATCATGGAGGAATTCAAGGATGAAAAAGGAGCCAAAACGGAGCTAACAATGCATGGAAAGAAGCCTCAAGTGAAGACGAAGAGAATGGCGAAAGAATCGAGTCAATCGGAGCTAAAACGAGAGAGAACGGAGCGAAACAAGCTGAAAAATGCCTTAGGCCCGAGGTACCATGGTGGCCCGAGGTGGTGGTCCGAGGTGTGGCAAGTCGGGCCCGAGGTCCCTGGAACGAATGCCTTTGGACCGAGGTTGAAGCAAGTCGGTCCCGAGTTCCTCCGTGTCGATCCATGTCGGTCGTGGCTCCGGATTCCTTTCTTTTGGGGATTTTCTTGTTAATTCCCATAATTATATTTGCTTCCTTGGAGGTCAAGGAGTCTAGAAGCCTTGGGGATCAAGGAGTTCTAGAAGCCTTGGAGGTCAAGGACAAGCCTTGGAGCCCAAGGAGTTTAGAAGGGAAATCTCTATTTAAACTCTTGTGATCATCTATCATCTAGACACACTTTAGGGGGTGGACTCTTCTCCAAGGGAGGGAAAGAACCCAAGATCTAGAGGAGAATTTGGGTGAATTCCTTTCCTTGGAGAGGAGAGAAACCCTTGGCTAAGGGAGTGTGAGGAGGACGAGTGGGACACACACACCAAACCCAATTTCACTCTCAAAGGCTCAAGGAAGACTTGGAGAGCAAGGAGAAGAAGGAAGAAGGAAGAGAAGGAGAGATCGGTGGAGAAGAGAGGAGGAATTGTGAGTTTTGTACTTTGTTTTGCTTTGATCAAGTAGATTTAAACTTTGATTTTGTAGACACTTTGAGTTTGAATGCAATTGAAGTTTGATTGGATGATGTTGATTGAGATTTGTTTGATTTCCATTTTGTTTATGCTTTTCTCTTACCACATGGAGTAGATTCCATAGTCTTGGGCTATGGGGGAATCACCCTAGCTAGATTTGGGTGTGAAACCTCAATTCCATAGCCTTGAGTGCTTGATTTGTGAATCCTCTCTACATTGAGCTTCAATTCTCTTGTGAAAGCAAGGGATCTAGAGCTTGTGTTTGGTAAGAGTAAGCGAAAGTGGTCTCGATCCCATCACAAGTCTCTAGCATCGAAGGTGAGTGAAAACTCCCTTGGGTCGAGGTGTAGATTGGAGGGATTTGAGGTGAGCAACCTCGATCTCATTAGAATCAAACACTTATTGGTTGAATTGAGGTAGAATATCCAAGTCTAGTTGGGGGAGGAACCCAAAAACCCAAGACCGATCTACTATTTTTCATAGACCGAGTTACCCAGAACCTCGGGCCCGACTTGCTCTACGTCGGTCCCGTGCAACTCAAACTCGATCCTACCTCGGACCGAAGTGACCCTGTGTCGGTCCGAGGAGATCTCTCTTGTTTTCCTTCGTTTGTCTTTATTTTCTCCTCTTTTTAGTCTTTTCGGGTACTCTCGACGCACGAACTCCCGTGTGTTCGACACCCTACCTCTTTACTACAAGTGAGTTTCGGTTTTATAAATTTAAATTGTGAGACTCTCCGATTCCCGGACCGATCAGGATTATTTGGCTAGATGTATGTGTGGAATTTTTTCTTATTATTGGCAACGGAAAGCAGGTTTAAGTGCTATATCTCATGATCTGTGTGAAATTCTTTTCGAGTCCTAGTGCTGAACCTGTACACAATTTTCTATAAGCTTGAGAACTGAGAAGTCAAGAAGTTAGTTTGAATTGATTTTGATTCATCTGTTCGGTTTACTATTTCACCATTGAGTTGCACAAATTTGACCATTGAGTTGCACAAATTTGACCATTGAGCTGCACAAATATTGATGAACAAATTGACCATATAATTCAACACATTGGCAATAGAGTTGAACAAATATGAATGAACAAATTGACTATAGAGTTGTACAAATTGACCATAGAGTTGTACAAATTTGACCATTGAGTTGCACAAATTTGACCATTGAGTTGCACAAATATTGATGAACAAATTGACCATAGAATTCAACACATTGGCAATAGAGTTGAACAAATATGAATGAACAAATTGACCATACAGTTGCACAAATTTGACCATTGAGTTGTACAAATTTGACCATTGAGTTGCAGAAATTTGACCATTGAGTTGCACAAATATTGATGAACAAATTGACCATAGAATTCAACACATTGGCAATAGAGTTGAACAAATATGAATGAACAAATTGACCATAGAGTTGCACAAATTTGACCATTGAGTTGCACAAATTTGACCATTGAGTTGCACAAATTTGACCATTGAGTTGCACAAATATTGATGAACAGATTGACCATACAATTCACACACATTGACAATAGAGTTGAACAAATATTAATGAACAAATTGACCATAGAGTTGTACAAATTTGACCATTGAGTTGAACAAATTTGATCATTGAGTTGAACAAATATTGATGAACAAGTTGACAATAGAGTTGAACAAATTGGCAATAGAGTTGCACAAATTGCCAAAGCGAAACAAACTATACGAACTTCGACTGCTATAAAATATGACATGAATGCAAAATTGATCATAGAGTTGCACAAATAAGCAATAGAGTTGCACAAATATGGTTGCACAAATCGGCCATAGAGTTGCACAAATGAGCAATAGAGTTGCAGGTTGCACAAATCGGCCATAGAGTTGCACAAAGTCTGGACGCCCGTGCCGTTTTCCGAAAAATACGCCCGTGCCGTTTTTTTCCCTCTTTTTTCTTGAGCACTTG
This sequence comes from Polygonum aviculare, assembly GCA_934048045.1. NCBI lineage: Eukaryota > Viridiplantae > Streptophyta > Magnoliopsida > Caryophyllales > Polygonaceae > Polygonum > Polygonum aviculare. The sequence goes on from OW204028.1 coordinate 18,931,874, forward strand.
ATCTCTCCTCATCCAATGGCTATGATTCATTCCTATTTCCTACCATAATAATCATTTCTACCGGATCCGGGCCCATAATAATGATTCATGTTTAGAGACTAAACTTTAAAAACAAAAATTGATGGAATAGCATACTACGTACACACTTTAACCTTAATTTAGGCGAGCCTTAGGATTTGCCACTTTGTTTTAAATAGCGGTGGCAAACACCTTTTGAAATTGCAACTTTCACATAACACCTGCTACGTGGACATGGCCACCGACCTCACTGGCCAATGTCGACCTTGCCTCGAAGAGCAATCCTAATGATATAAGACTTAAATGGTGCAATGCATAGAGGAGGTTTCGGGTAATTTTCGAGACTACATGATTTAACTATTCATAACCTATAGTTGGAGAAGCTGTAGAGGGATAGAACAATTGAGACCCATTGTCGAAGCACTTGCAAGAATCAAATTTTTAAAAAAATGAAACTCTCAGTTGCTTCCTCGCGCGCTTAAGTATGTGTAGGATATACGTGTGTCGATATACAGACGTTGATCCTCCAGAGGGATCAACGAACTGGGCAGCGGAAATAATAACTCAAACAAGCAAGGATGAACACAAACAATTTCCAAATCAACTTGTTACTCTTATTAATCAGAATCAAACTTACAAACGCGAATCTCGATTCCTAAGCGTACACAACCCTAGATCCCGAATCTCGATCCTTCAGCGTCGAATGACTCTACTAACTCGCAGTAACTTGTCGACCCACACCTTCAACCTTCGTACTCAACTCAGTTGAAGTTCTCTGTGTGTGTCTCTCTCAATCGCACTAAGCAATTTAATCTCTATGCTTCAGTGAATTATGATTAATACGCTAACCACTATATATACTAAAGACTAGAAGATATTCTATCCCTTAATATGAAATCGTGATTAACTTAGAATAATCCTATCTAGAGAAACAAGATATCTCTATAACAAAATTATCCTAACAAGAGAATCATCTCATATCAATAAGATTTGATTCTGTCCCAAACCGTCTCTCGCAACACATCTTTCCTTTAATAGAAAGATCCCTCGCAGGCGCTCGCGCGTTGATCCAGCTTGCTAAATATAGTATCCTACTTCCACGTTGATCCCTTGCTCTCGCACTCTGGAAGCAACACGTACTCTGTAGTAGCTCTGCTTCCGTGGTTGGTTGAGACGATTGATCCTGCTCATGTTCCATTGTTCATACATCCTAGAATGATTCTGAAACACTTAGCAAACAACATTAAATTCTTCTCAAGTGTTCAATCATCATCAAAACTACTTGGGATCAATTATTGGGATCAAGACCATCCCAACAATTTCCCCATTTGAAGATGACAAATACTTGGGAAAATTTAACATAAACCGAATGTAAATAACAACAAGTACAAGAGTTCCCCCAGTAGGACCTTCGAAGTACCTACTTACCAGTTAACAACATTCCCCCTTAGCATGTGGTCGATCCTTCTGTACCATTAACTAGTCGCATCTCTACAGTTTTCCTAACTTCTCCCTTTTGGCATCATCAAATAACTCAATTTGATCCTTATGAAACATTTTAACACTTAAGCACATAAGCAATCATAGAAACTAAGCAATATATCATTCAATACTTGAAATTTGGATTACATTATCAGGGAGTAGTCAAAACATGATTCCACAGATAGTCAAAAGATGAAAACACAAAAACATCAGAAATAAACACCTTTTTTCGACTACATTACCTGCTTATTACCTGAGCCTGAGCCGCCCTTTCGGGTTTTCGACTCATCCCAGGATTTATATGCCTTTTTTCAATATTTATGGCTCTTTCTATCTTTTTCTTTCTTTCTTTTCTTTCTTTATTATGCAAAAAGTATGGTGCAAGTGCTCCATGAAAAGAAGAAAATCAAAAATCTGAAACAAATCAACTAACTAAGCTAACTAGGATAAGCGAATGCGAGTACTCCTTCCCCCATACTTAAATCCTTCATTGTCCTCAATGAAGCAAAGAGAAAGGATAGAAGCAAGGAAGAAGGTATATCAGAAGACTCACAAACGAATGAAGAGAAGTAGAATGGAAGAACTCTTCAAAGGGTGGTAGAAGCATGGAAGAAAAGATCTTCGGAATACCGTTCTGATGGCTAACCGCGGGCGCGGGTGTACGGGCCGCGGGCGCGGAATCAACACAGCGAGAAAAACATCAACTTCTAGAAGGAAACTGCGGGCGCGGACCTCTGGGCGCGGTCGCGGCCATGTCGCAGTCACGTGCACTTGACTTCTCTCGAACCGGATGATGTGCAATAAAACCTTCGTATCTTGGCTCGTCTCTTGGAAGATGGACAAATACTTGAACTCGAGCGGAGGAGCAGAGAACTCTCGGGGGAAAAAAGCTCCCCCATACTTAGGCTTTTGCACATAGCCAAAGAATGGAAAGTACAAAGATGGACGGAAAGAAGAAATAGAAGGTGGAAAGATAGAAGATGGATAGAATGGATATAGATGGATGGAAAATATAGAGGTAGAATGGGACCAAAAAGTCCTCTTTTTTTTTTCTTTTTTTTTTCTTTTTTTTTCCCTTTTTTTTCTTTTTTTTATCGAACTAAAAACAAGCTAAAACCGAGACGCAGTATGGTTGCCGCGAGCACGGGCTAGTACCTGTTCGTCGGGGCGCGCTGGTGATCCACCGCGGGCGCGGCCAAGAGGGCGCGGGCGCGGTTTCACGCCAGGCGTGTCCTTTCGGACCTAGTACCTGCATGTTAGCTAAAAACACAAGCAAATCCTAAGCTAGGAATGGAAAAACAATCTATCTAATCCTTGGGTTGCTTCCCAAGCAGCGCCTTTGTTTAACGTCGATGGCTCGACGTCTTCATGATCGGACATTGTCAATGCCCTAAGCATCAAATCAAAGTCCTGCACAGCTATCTTACAACAGGACACATAGCATATTGACAAATTATCAAGAAATAAGAAATAATTCAAACTCCTTTTTAACCTATCAAACATGCTTGAGCAATTAGGGTGTGATTTTCTAGAGTGAAACCAATTAGGTGATTTATGTGATTTTTCAGAATATTCAGCAAAGCATGCAAATCTCCTATTTGAATTATCACTTTCATCAAATAAAATATAGAACTCATCATCTACCCTAGCATGCTCAAAGATAGAATCTTTAATGAAAGATTGATATGTAAGCACAAAGCAAGGATCAAGAGAGAGGGAAGAGGTGGAGTAAAGGATATAGGGATCATCCAAACTGATTTCCGGAATCTCGGAGTCGACACCTTGAATGTTGGAATTTGGGACATCATTGACACAATCCTCGAGGCTGGAAGGCGGGGGAACAACTTCTTCAGGAGCCGCGGGCGCGGTTTGTGAGCCGCGGTCGCGGTTATCCTCCAGGGGGAACTCCGTTTCTGCGTCGGAACCGCGGTCGCGGTATGCATCCCGCGGGCGCGGTTCTTTGGCAGAAAGTGTTTCGGCCTTTAGCTCGTTTTGCTTCAACTGACTCCACACGGCCATGGTTTTGAAAACCTTCAATTGTTCCTCAGGTGTCATACTCCAAAACTTTTCCCCAACCTCACGGTTCAACTGAACCAACGTCTTGATTGTCATTCCATAGGTGATTGCTTTACATATTTGCTCATGAGACGTGAGAACGCCACGAGCAATCAGGTCAATTGACTCATCTAGAACTCTGTTGAAATACTCACAGAATGGTTCACCCTGCAACTGCTTAAACTCATAGAAAGGCATCAGAATATACAAGTGCGGACCGTAAGATAGGCCCGCACAAAGTCAATCAAAATATTAATACCAGAAAGAAACCAAAGTTCCCCGGCAACGGCGCCAAAATTTGACTCGGCTAAAGTCGTCGTGCCAAGATCAAAGATAAATAACCCAAACAAACAAACTAAGTACAGTAAGCAAGTAAGGGGTCGAACCCAAGAGAACAAAGGCTTCTAGTACTAATATATTTATCAACTAAAGATATGGGGGATTGAAGAGAAATCTATACTAAACTAATCTAAACTAAAAAGCAAAACAAATAACAAATCAAACAAACATGCAAATATGGGGAAACAATTAATAAAGAGACGAGTTCATTCAAAAGATCCACTCAAGATATAATCCCTCGATCATAGATTTATCCATTGATTTCATTCACACCTATGGTTAATTCCTATCCTGATCATTAACAATCGCAAGTCCACGGTCCAAGCAATTCTATAACCCTAGGCAAGGACGCTTAACCTAGAATTAGCATAGAGAACAAGGATATGCAGGATATAATATCAAACAATCAAGCTACGAGTCAATTGTAAGATAAAACAATCAATTCTCTTCTTAATCCTAGTTGCATAGACAACAGGTCTAGGTTAAGTTGTTTTCACAGATTAGTTTTGTCCACGGTCCAAACCTAATCAAACTGTAGAAAGCTAATCAATTCAATAGGGTCGCGAATCCTAGAGAAACAATCAACAATCATAAGATGAAGCACAAGATCCTCCAAATTCTAACCGTTGGCGACTGATCCTTAACAAAATCTCATTGATTTTCTTAACTTCAATCTGAGTGATCCTTCTTGATTGATCCCAATCCTTATCTTCATTGATAACAAAAGGACAGGTTTTGGATAGCAATAAGGGTAGAAAAATAAACTCACACGCATATCCAAAACATATATGTAACACACAAGCAAGGCATGTCGAATGGTCCAGATAAGTAAATCCTGTAAATAAGTGGTATCAAGAAAAATAAGTTCATAGGAGACGTTTACCTAGATCAAGGCTTAGGACGACTTATCACTAACTATCATTTCGGCTTATAACAAGGGATAACAAGATCAAGTTAGTCATTTTGGGATCAAAGAAAGAGGTTTTCATGCTTTAAATTAATATATCTCAGATTTTTAAATGAGAGCACCAAGGATCAATAACCAAAAGAATCAAATCATCATGAACACTTAGAATCAAGAAAACTATCACTTATCGGTGTTGTTCCCCCTGGATCAAAAAATTATTCTAGCCAATCATTGGGGGAATAGAGGACCGGGACTTGACTAGTTCATGGTGATCATCCCTAAGAGTATCCTCAGATGCTTGAAAGGTTTTCTATCCGATGCCTTGGTGAAAATGTCAGCCACTTGGTTTTCAGTCCTGCAATGATCCAACTTAACAAAACCTTTATCAACGTTATCTCGTAAGAAATGATGTCGAATTTCAATGTGTTTAGTATGATAGTGATGAACAGGGTTTTTGGAGGTATCTATTGCACTAATGTTATCACAACGAATGCTAGTGGTTCCATGAGACATACCATAATCCTCCAATTGTTGTTTCAACCAAAGTACATAGGAACAACAAGCGGCGACTGCAACATACTCTGCTTCGGCCGTAGAGAATGCAACAGTGTTCTGTTTCTTAGATCCCCAAGAAACAAGACAAGGTCCTATGAGTTATGCCATCCCCGATGTACTTTTGCGATCAACTATGTGCCCAGCATAATCAGCATCTGTGTAGCCTAAGAGATCAAACTTGAAGATCCTGAGGTACTAAAGACAGAGATTGGTTGATCCCTTCAGATATCGAAAGATCCTCTTCACCTCCTTGAGATGAGACTCCTTTGGATTTGCCTGAAATCTAGCACAAAGACAAACACTAAGCACAATATCTGGCCGGGTGGCCATTAGATATAGCAAGGAACCAATCATTCCTCGATACGTCTTCTGATCAACACTGATCCCGCCTACATCTGCATCCAAACAAGTGTTAGGAGAAATAGGGGTATCAAAGGGTTTAGTGTTTTCCATACTGTATTTCTTGAGCATCTCCTTGATGTATTTCTGTTGATGAATCTTTGTTCCCTCCTTCTCATGAGTGAATTGAAGACCAAGGAAGAACGAGAGTTCTCCTATCATGCTCATGTCAAACTCGCTACTAATAAGAGTTTTGAATTTGTCTACAAGGGCAGGGTTAGTTGAACCAAAAACTATATCATCAACATAAACTTGAACCACTAGGATCTCACCTCGTTGTTCCAAGAAGAACAACGTTTTGTCGATTGCACCACGTCTATACCCATTAGCCAAGAGGAACTGAGTGAGCCTATCATACCAAGCTCTAGGAGCTTGCTTGAGCCCATACAACGTCTTGTCTAGTTTGTACACATGGTCAGGACAACCAACATCATCAAATCCTGGAGGTTGCTCCACATAACTTCTTCTTGAAGGATTCCATTTAAGAATGTTGTCTTCACATCCATCTGGAACAATTTGAATCCCTTGTGGGCTACATAGGCGATTAGAAGTCGAATTGCCTTGATCCTTGTAACAAGGGCATATGTTTCGTCGTAGTCGATCCCTTCCTGTTGGTTGTAACCCTCATTTTTCAAAAAAAAATCACAGATTTTTATTGTTCTTATATAATTCCTATGTCCAACATCATCAAGTTTGTTCCTAAACACCCATATGGTTCCAATTGCCTTCTTGTGACTTGGTCTCGGTACTAGTTCCCACACTTTGTTCCTCACGAATTGGTTCAACTCGTCTTGCATTGCAACCACCCAGTCGTGATCACGAAGAGCTTCATCGATCATCTTGGGTTCTACAAGAGAGATAAACGCATGGAAGGCAAAGAAACTTCTAAGTTGGGAACGAGTACTTACATTTGGTTTGTCCAATGGAGTTAGTAGATTGTCAAGTGGATGAGCTGCTTTTTGTTGATAATTCCTCTCTTGAATTGATCCTTCAGTTTCTGCAACATCTGCTTGTTCCCCCTCAGCTTGTGAACCATCCTCAACGTGAGTTGAAGAAGGATCAAGAGGTAGAACAGGAGATTCAACATCATTGGGATCATCTCCTAATGACGGCATAGATGCAGCAGATGCACCATCATCATCATCTCTTGGGGAGTTATCATTTGACTCTGTAGGATCATCAGCATTTGAGTTTCCTCCATTTCCACCTGTCCGTCTTAGTCCGTCATCCTCTTCATCTGAGCCCTCCTTCTGAAAACTGAGCATGGGATCAAAAGATGAGGCTTGATGGTTTCCAGCCATAGTCTTTTCATCAAAGACCACGTGGATGCTTTCCTCCATGCGGGATTGACATGTTAGAATACAGACCGTGATCCCTGCGGGATCAAAGAAGTGGACAGTGGAAGCAAACAGAAAACAAGTAGCAAACAGAGTACCGAACCTTAGCAGGGATTAGACTATCACGAAATGAAAACAACACAAACAAAGGGCACAATATTTAGAGAGTAACCCAAAGCAACTAACTAGTCACTTTACTAACACCTCTACCTTCCTTAGAAGGATTTTCAATGGCTTCCTTGCTTTTATTGATTATCATGAACTACAACGGCAAAGTAAGGTACCATCGTAAACTAGACTGATCCTAGAATACTCTCCTAACCTTCTAGCCCTCAGAACATATAAACAACTCAAAGTAGACAAACTATACCTCAAAAACCTGACCTCTCAAGCTTCAAGATATTCGAGTCCTTCTTCAGCTACAGTAAGTACGTCTGTTGTCACTGATCCCTTAGACGATGCAGATCGTTGATCCTCTGAACAACGACGATGAAGCTCTCCTCTTAAGCTCTAATTGTTGGTTAAGAAGTTTCAAAACTCCTTAAAGTCACCGTCTTTCTTCTTCAAACGAAGTCTCCTTTTCTCTCTAGTAAAAGCACTCTAAGCAGGTATGTTCCAACCTTAGAAAACCCTAAACTTTATCTCAATTTACAGGAGACGATTAGGTCTGATATGATATTATTTTCTTGCCATAAAATAATATCTTTCCACCTAAAAATCATCTATACACCAATTTACACAATAAAATCTTCAATAGGATCTTTAATCCTATCTTCTAGAGTCCTTATGCTCCAAGTAATATCCAAATTCATAAGATATGCTTCTCATAATTATTATCACCCTTTTAAATATAATAACAACTCCATCCATCTATAATTACATGTCCATAATATAAAGAAACTAGCCCTTTTCTTAAATAGACCTCTTGTACGTTGGCTGGTTAGCTATTTGATCCCTCTGGGATCAACATCTCTTCCTTCTCTTGTTCTATGGTTCTTGTTGGATCGTTAGTACTGAGGAACGCCCTTTACTTTGGTAAAGGCGTTCTTTGGTCAGGCGTCCCTACGAGGAGTAGGGGCATCCTTGAGTAATGCAGCGGAAATAAAGTACTAAACAGGTAAAGATGAACGCAGTGAATTATAGAGGAACCACTCAAGACCAAGTAGTCCTTGAGTGTAAACCTCTACCTCCTTGGAGGATTTTTGAATAGTTTTTCCTTTATATTGAACGTTCTTACAATTATACTGGCGAGTCTTTACAGTTCTCTGGCACTTAGCTTTTCCCTAAGTCCACTAGTAAAGGACTCCTCTAAGCCTACAACTTAAGCAAGTTCAATCTCTTAAAGGACTCTATCCCTACGTCCTACAGTACTTCGTAGGACTCTCTTTCACTTTTTGGGTTTTTCTGAATACAAACTGTTTTGTGGTTTTGGTTACAAATCTCACTCGATCTAGCAAAAATCTTAGCACTGCTCTTGAGTTCTTGAGCTAGTTCTTCGTGTTCTTGAGTGAGTCGCTTTCCTCTGATTCTCTCTGAATGTTCTCTGAAAGCGTTAGCGTCACAATAAATGCCTTGGGGCTATTTATAGGACTTGGGGAAGGGCGTCATTCTTTTGAGACGATCATGCCCTTCGTGGACGTGGCTACAGGATCTTCCTCCACGTAGTATGGCGGTGATGAGGAAGCTTCCTGTATCCAGCTGTGTGTGATGGACTCCGCTACAGGATTTGCCGCCACGTGTTGATGTACTCTGCTACAGGATCGTCCGCCTCGTAGTGTTGGACTCTGCTACAGGATCGGTCTCCACGTGTACTTGGATGATCAAATATTGTCGAGTGATGTCATCCTGTCGGTTAGTGAGTAAGGACACTCTTCTTGCGTTCCTACTTGCTTTGGGACTCCGTCCTTGCTCAAGTAGTCTCTTAGTTGGTCCTTACTTCCTGTTAGCTAGCGTCTTTAAGCCTAGGGGACGCCCATACACACTTGTTGTCCTTTTTGTCACTGGCGTTCCTGAACACTTGGACAAATTCATTAGAATCAAAGTGAGTTTGTCATATCAAAACTAAGGGACGATTGTGTGGTACACTACCATGTACGCAAGCGTCCTTGATAGTGTCCCAACAATTTCCCCCTTTTTGATGATGACAAACTCTTCAGCAAAATAGTTTTGGCATTGGAACTTAGCATGCATGAAAACTTAGAAGCGTCCTCTAACACTTAGAGAAATTTCAGTAAGCACAAGATTTCATTCTTTGATTCTCTAACTTTTGGATTTTAAGGGGAGAAAAACGTCCTAGAATTTTCTAGACGTCCTCTAGTTTATTCTAGCATGGCGTTCCTTAGACCTTTCACTTAATAGTTCCCCCTTAACACTTGCTTATTCTAGATAACTATATTATAGCGCATCTCTGCAAAACTACACTTCCCCCTTTTGGCATCATCGAAAAGGATAACAAGTGATAAGGACGTTAGCATAAAAACACAACTATAGGCAGGGGAACGCTTAAACAAACATAATGCAAGCAAACCATGTAATAGCCATTCAAACAAAGAGAATCATTGTCATTATAGACCAAGTGTTTGAAAAATGAAAAGAAGCAAAAGCAAAACAATTAAGGGATAAAGGGGTGGAGAACGACGATCACTGAGGACGGCATTGGTCTTGATAAAACTTGAGAGCAGTTGCTCTTGAAGTTCTGCCGACCTGTTGAAAGCCGTTGACAAGTCCTTGAGAGCCGAGAAGATGTGACACTGATTGTCCATAATAGCACCCATAAGTTCTGCAGGAGGATGCTGTTCAGGATTAGCTGGGGCAAGACGAGGCGCTAGACCAGAACTGGAAGAGGGAGCGGCCATATGCGGTACAGAAGCAGGAGGGGACGCTGCCATCATCAGCTGATCAAGAGCTGCAAAGTTAACTGCGGGCTCTTCCTCAAAAGCGGTCTCTTGATGCTAGAAGCAAGACGCTCGTCTTTAGCTTCCTGGGCTAGGCGTTCTTGCTCAGCCTTTTTCTTAGCTTCCTCTGCTTCAGCTTCCAACTGCTTCTTGATGGAGGGCAGTTCCTCATTGTGCCTTATTTCAACAAGTCCCTTCTTGGGGTTCCAGTTCAGTCCTAGTTCCTCAGAGGGAGTATTTTCATCATAAGCGTTCTGGGCCTTAAGGATCAGCTTGACCAGCCTTGGGTATGGCAAAGCATGTCGCTTCCTCCCACACTTAGCCATATGTTGCATAGCAATTCTGGTAAGATTTATGGGGCGGCGGTCGAGAAGAGCGTCAATCAAAATGAGATCATGTGCTTGAACGATAGAACGCTTCTCTTGCCTGGGAAGGACGGCGCGACAAATGAAGTAATGTGCAATGGCGCTAACTTTGCTCAACACATGAGCCACCTTGTCAAGTCCATAAGGTCTTTTACCCTGGAACACTCTTTCAAGCACAGGCAGTTCTTCATCAGTTGTTTCAAAGCCATTTTCTGGGAGGGAGCTTAGAGCGTGGGATGGAGGCTTTTGAGTTCTTAGTCCCATGCAGACACGGACTTGGCGTTCATTGACAGTTGCTTTCTCATCATCTATCTTGAAGTGGAGAGAGCCGTCCTTAGACTTGTAGCGTAGGCTTTTGTAGAACGCTTTGACCTGCTCTTTATCAACTTTAGTAGGAGCAGGCCCAACATTCAACCAGCCCTGAAACCTTAGAAGCTGAAGGAACTCTTGTACTTTGTTATCGTTGAAGGATGAGAGCCATTCTTCGGAGTAGATTAAGGGGCTGAGAACTTTGACCGGCGCACCATCAGGCTTGCGCTTTCTCTTGCCTTTTGGTGACTCTGAGTCCTCATCATCATCATCAAACTCATCATCAGCATCCTCGGACTCACTGCCATTAGCGTCCTTGGAGGGAGCGTCCTTTGTGCCTTGTTGATTTGCCTCAATGCCACCAGCTGTGTCCTGTTCAGTTTCTGAGGGAGCTCTTCCTTGGGACGTCTCATCTGCGTCCTGAACCTCTGTTTGGTTGACATTTGAGGGCTCAACGTCAGCAGGGACTTGGTTTTCTGTTTGGATTTGAGGGGAGGGGTTTTCTTGTGGAGTTGGGAGGGGACTGAGGATGGGAAGGGATTGGTCGTAAGGAGGGATCTCATTGTTATCACGCTCGAGTTCTTCAGAGAGAGAGGGCTCAGCGTCCTTAGGAGCGACCTGGTGCTCACCAGCGTCCTCAACAACTTCAATTATTTCGGCCTCTTTTGCCGCAGGAGCATTCTCGACTCCTTCCGCCTCGTCATTAGAGTCCCCAACAATGTCAATGAATGGGGAGGACTCACCGGCAGGCGTTCCTCTTTGGCTCTCAGATGAGTTAGAGGAGGAGGAGGAGATGTGCTCGGGCTCTGCAGCTTCCTTTGCTAGCACCACCTTAGACTTTTCACCAGCTTTGCGACGGCGAAAGGTGTGCTCAAGAGTGGAACGCTGCTCAACATCGTCCGGGCCACTTTCAGAGGAAGGACGGCGGGACTTGGGGGTTTCGGGGCCCTTTGGAGGAGATATATGGGCAGGGGCGGAAGGGAAGTTGGCAAAATTTATTGGAGAGGGGCAAAATTGAATGAGGGCATTGTCTTTTGTAGGATTGGGGGACGGAGGAGGAGTTGGGAGTTGGACTATTCTGAGTCCTTGTTGGTTTGGGGGAGTGGATTGCTTAGAGAGTTTGGAGTGGCCTTTTGTGGAGCTAGGCCTTTTTGAGGAGGGGACGGAGGATGACTTGGCCTTTTTGAGGGGCCTTGGGTCATGGGTCTTTTTAGAGCGTCCCTCCTTTACATGAGGTGGAAACTTGTCCACAATCTCAGTTGGTTTTGAGGAGGAGAAGGGTTTAGAGGATTTTGAGAGAGGGGACGATGGTGCTGGACGCTTAAGAGTTTTCTTGGTTGTGACGATGGGAATTTGGGGAGGTGGGGGAGAGGGACTCGCCAAACGGTGTTTTAACATTTGGTAAGCTGGAGAGTCCCTTGGGTACATATGGAAGTCGGGAAGGACTTGGTTATGTAGGTCTGGGATAAGATCAAGTAAGGGACCCAGATTCTCACCTCCAAATTGTTGAAAGAAAAGGACGTCCTCCATTCGGCCAGGCAGATCATGATAGTTGGTTTTGTGCAGGCCTTATATGACAAAGCGTTCAATGAACTTCTCGTAATTCCTTGTCTTTTGAGCGTCCTGCTTGACGTCTGGTCTATCCATGCGCTCCCTGATTAGCATGTACAACGTTTTGGGCTTCTTGTTGATGAAGTCCACTAGAGATTCATTGAGAGCAATGGGCTTTGGCTTCTCAATAGTGTGGGACTTCACCAAACGCCTTCTCTTACCGCCGGCAGAAGATCCGGCAGCGTTCCCTAGTAGTTGAGAGATGATTCAGATGACTTGTAGAGAGAGAAACTCGTCGGAATTCTAGAGAGAGGGCAGAGCAAATTCTGAGAGCAGGGAAGTGGTTGAGAATAATAAATTCTGAGAGCGACTGTTCTGGCCTTATATAGAGGAAGCGGTGGCACAACTGTAATTAACACTGATTTTCTGTGCGACACGTGGCAAAACTTCCCCTTTAAGATTTGAGCAAGTACAACGGTCACTGTTCAAACTTTCAAAAGTTCAAAATTCTGACTCTTCAACTTCTTCTCAAAACTGAACTGGCGTCCTCTCTTACAAACACTGAGCGTCCTCTCAAACTTAGCAAAAAAAAATTTACATCTTTAAGCAAACCAAGAACCATACCAACCGTCCATGTGTGATCACCTTGCGAACCATTTTGAGAATAAAGCAAGTACATCCCGTAATAGAAAAATATGAAGCTCATAGGACGCTTTTGCAGAGTTCTCGGCTAGGGTAAGATTAGAGTTCCCATCATTTCGGCTTATGATGCGGGTTGGGTAATCAGGGATACTCTTTTCAAGATAAATAGAGAAATTTGAATGGCGTTTCAAAGTAGAAAACACATGAAGTTTTAGACTAGCGTCCTTGCAAATATGAATTTAATGCATAACAGTCCTTAAACACTTAGAATCTACAAAACATAGCCAATCATCGAGGGAATAGTAGAACGGGACTTGCTACTTAAAAGTTATCATCCCCAAGAGCAACCTTAGATGCTCATAGGGACGTCTATCAAGCGCCTTAGTGAAAATATCAGTTGATTGGTCATCAGTCCTTACATGCTCCATACTAATGAGTCCTAGTTCAACATTATCACGCAAGAAATGATGTCTTATATGAATATGCTTTGTGCGTGAATGAAAAACAGGATTCTTAGAAATTTTAATAGCACTTGTATTATCACAACGAATGGGAATAGTTTCAAGATTGATACCATAGTCCTCTAGTTGATATTTGATCCAGATGACTTGTGAACAACACGAGGCAGCAACAACGTACTCGGCTTTCGCAGTTGAAAGCGCCACAGAGTTCTGTTTCTTAGATCCCCAGGAGACTAGGCATGAACCAAGGAACTGTGCCATTCCTGAAGTGCTTTTCCTATCAATCACATGACCAGCATAATCAGCGTCCGAGTAGCCAACAAGCTTGAAGGACGTCTTCCTAGGGTAGCAAAGGCAAAGATCGTCGCGTCCTTTGAGGTAGCGAAAGATCCTCTTGACTTCATGCATGTGGGACTCCTTTGGATTGGCCTGGAAGCGTTAGCGTCACAATAAATGCCTTGGGGCTATTTATAGGACTTGGGGAAGGGCGTCATTCTTCTGGGACGATCATGCCCTTCGTGGACGTGGCTACAGGATCTTCCTCCACGTAGTATGGCGATGATGTACTCTGCTACAGGATCTGCCGCCACGTGTTGATGTACTCTGCTACAGGATCGTCCGCCACGTAGTGTTGGACTCTGCTACAGGATCGGTCTCCACGTGTACTTGGATGATGAAATATTGTCGAGTGATGTCATCCTGTCGGCTAGTGAGTAAGGACGCTCTTCTTGCGTTCCTACTTGCTTTGGGACTCCGTCCTTGCTCAAGTAGTCTCTTAGTTGGTCCTTACTTCCTGTTAGCTAGCGTCCCTAAGCCTAGGGGACGCCCATACACACTTGTTGTCCTTTTTGTCACTGGCGTTCCTGAACACTTGGACAAATTCATTAGAATCAAAGTGAGTTTGTCATATCAAAACTAAGGGACGATTGTGTGGTACACTACTAACTCGGGCAAAGTCGTTGTTCCCTTATCAAAAATAAATCCCAAACATGCAAACACAAGTATAGTAGGCAAGCAAGGGGTCGAACCCAAAGGAATCAGTTTTTATTCAGATTTTAGTGGTTTTCATGCATGTAATCAAGAGGGGATTTTGAAGGTTAGTTTCAATCAAAGTTATCAAGCAGAGTTTATCCAATCGATTCCACTTTATTAATCCGTTGATCATGAATTCATCCACCTCTTTATATGCCTAGGTCAATTCCAATCCCAATCATTAGAAATCGCAAGTCCACGGTCCAAGCAATTCTATAACCCTAGGCAAGGACGCTTAACCTAGAATTAGCATAGAGCACAGGGATAATAGGAAATCAAATCATGCAATCAAGCTACGAGTCTCATGCATAACTTAACCATTGAATACTCTTCCCTAAGCTAGTCCACGGTCCTAGAATAGAGTTGTTTCGAGAATAGGAAAGATGCATAGACAACAACCATTCCTAATTCACACAATAGATCTAAGTCAATCAAACAAGTTGATCAGGCTCATAAAATCAAACATAGATCATGGGATGAAGCACAAGAGTATCAATAAAGACCTAAGGATAAAGAGATTACCAGAATTTCACAACTTCATAATAAAGCTTCCTTGATTGAATAAACTCCAAAGGAGAGTTAGTTCTCCATTACAAAGAAAACTCTAATCTTTATTTGAAAGACAATTGATTGACAAGTCTTTTATTATCCTAAAAACCTATAAAGGTTCCCCTTATATAGCCCCAAGGATCAACCTTTTCGGACTAAATAAGATAGGAAACCTAAAGATAAGAAAGGAAACAAGATAGAAACGCCAAGATTTCGTCCGCTCCAAGGTCGGCCACCACCGCGACCGCGGCACCAGAACCGCGCCCGCGGCGGCCATCAAATGGTCAAATCCGGGTCAGCTTCTACCGCGACCGCGCCACAGACAGCGCGACCGCGGCCTTCATGGTCTTGGTTGGCTCGCTCCTTCACGCCACCGCGCCCGCGTCCTAGACAACGCGACCGCGATATCCATGCAGTGGCGAATCTTCGTCTTTAAGCTCTTTAACTCTTGATTCTTCATACTCTGTGTCTTCGGTCTTCATATTACAATTATGCTCAAAACTAACCTAAACACTCTCAATATAGCTCTAAAATACAAGAGTTAAACTATACAAAATAGAGCGAATCAAATTCCCCCATACTTAGATCTTGCTCATCCTCGAGTAAGCTCAAAACAAATACAACAAGGTAGCACATCTAAGATCTCAGGAAATACAAGGGAAGATAAAAACACTCAACTCACAACCCGAACCCAAAGAATATAGAGAAATCATGAGCATAAAACAATGAAGCTCAAACACACACCTCACAACATGATATAACACTTAAGCTCTAAAAACATGAAAGAGAGCAACCTAGGATCTCCCCAAACCTAACATGTAAGCCCCAAAGTCCCCAAGCAAGAATGATCCTAAAACACTCATATTTTTCCGCTCAATTCTGCTTAGGCGCCCTTCCGGGTTTTCACCTAACCGCGCTTTTCATTTTTCAATAGGTGTGCTCACAAATACTCACAACTCTCATAAACCTCATATTACCCCAGCCTAATGCTGGTCCGGGTTACCTAGCTTATTACCTGAACCGCCCTTTCGGGTTTTCGACTCATCCCAGGATTTATATGCCTTTTTTCAATTTTTTTATGGCTTTTTCTATCTTTTTTCTTTTTCTTTCTTTCTTTATTATGCAAAAATATGGTGCAAGTGCTCCATGAATAGAAGAAAATCAAAAATCTGAAGCAAATATCTAACTAAACTAACTAGGATAAGCGAATGCGAGTACTCCTTCCCCCATACTTAAATCCTTCATTGTCCTCAATGAAGCAAAGAGAAAGGATAGAAGCAAGGAGAAAGGTATATCAGAAGACTCACAAACGATGAAGAGAGGTGGAATGGAAGAACTCTTCAAAGGTGGTAGAAGACAAAGCTTTGTAGTTCCAATCGGTAGCCAAACCGTGGGCGCGACACCAAAGGCGCGGGCGCGGAATCTCGACAGAGAGCAAAGTCGACCTCGGATGTGCACCGCGGGCGCGACTGAGGAAGCACGGTCGTGGGTCTTGTGCATGGACATAGTCTCGACTTCGTCGCGAAAAGTGTGATGTGTAAACAATCTTCGTATCTTGGCTCGTCTCATGGAAGATGGACAACAACTTCGACTCGAGCCGTGGAGAAGAAATCCCGGGGGAACAAAGCTCCCCCATACTTAGGCTTTTACACATAGCCAAAGAATGGAAAGTACAAAGGTGAATGAAAATAGAAGGTGGAAAGATAGAAGATGGATAAAATGGATCTGGAGGGATGGAAAATATAGAAGTAGAATTGGACCAAAAAGTCCTCTTTTTGTCTTCCTTTTTTTTCAATTTTTTTTCTCAATTTTTTTTTTCAAAATAAAAACGAGCTAAAACCGAGACGCAGTATGGTTGCCGCGAACACGGGCTAGTACCTGTTCGTTGGGGCGCACTGGTGATCCACCGCGGGTGCGGCCAAGGAGGCGCGGGCGCGGTTTCACGCCAGGCGTGTCCTTTCGGACCTAGTACCTGCATGTTAACGTCGTTGTCTCGACGTGGATACGATCAATAGGGGTCCTCATTAACATCAATGCGGACCGTGTTGCCACCATGAGATATGGAAAGAGATCCACTGATTCGACCTATTTTGTATAGGTTTACTCTTGTATTTTAAGGTTTTATTAAGTGTGTTTAGGTTAGAGTTGTGCATAATTGTAATATTTAGGTCGAAGACACAAGAATGCAAGAATCAAGAGTTCTAAGGCGTTCTGAGCTGTCTGCGCGACACCACTTGCTTGCGAAGGTCATATCTTGAGCTATAGTAGTCGGATTGACCTGATTCCTGTGCCATTGGAAAGCTAACTTCAAGGGCTTCAATTCATCTTTTTACACCAAAGTCATATTCCAAGCGGAAGATGGTCAAAACGGCCTCCGAAGTGACGCCAGAGGTTCTGTCCGAATACCGCGAGCGCGGCCTTGCCGACGCGACCGCGGAGGATGCCGAGACCGACTTGTTCTTCTCTGTTGCGAAAGCGCGGGCGCGGTGGATACAACGCGACCGCGGTGATGCCGGATCCGAGATGGGCCAAAATCTTTCTATCTTGTTTCCTTTTCTATCTTTTGCCTCTTTCCTTATCTATCTCGTGGAGCTTGTTCCTTGGGCTATATAAGGAGGAGTCAGCCCTAGGTTTTACGTATTCTACATTCCAATTCATAATTTAATTCTTTAGCTTTAGTTTAGTTTTGGAGAACTAGTCTCCTTGGGTTTGTTCAAGGGAGAAGCTCTGATGTATGAATTCGTGAGATTTTGGTAATTGATTTCTATCCTTTGGTTAATATTGATACTCTTGTGCTTCATCCCATGATCTATGTTTGATTTTATGAGCCTGATCATCTTGTTTGATTGACTTAGATCTATCGTTTGAATTAGGATTGGTTGTTGTCTATGCATCTTTCCTATTTCTCGAAACAACTCCATTCTAGGACCGTGGACTAGTTTAGGGAAGAGTATTCAATGGTTAAATTGTGCATGAGACTCGTAGCCTGATTGCATGACTTGATTTCCTAATATCCTTGTTCTCTATGCTAATTCTAGGTTAAGCGTCCTTGCCTAGGGTTATAGAATGTCTTGGACCGTGGACTTGCGATTGTTAATGATCAGGATAGGAATTAACCATAGGTGTGAATGAAGTCAATGGATGAATCTATGATCGAGTGATTATTTTATGAGTGGATCTTTTGAATGAACCTTCCTCTTGTCTATCTATCTATTTGATTGTTATTTGTTTCCTAGGTTAGTTTAGTATAGATTTCTCTCTTCAATCCCCCCTATCTTTAGTTGATAATTATAATGATACTAGAAGCCATAGTTCTCTTGGGTTCGACCCCTTACTTGCTTACTATACTTAGTTTGTAGTTTAGGTTATTTATCTTTGATCTTGGCACGACGACTTTAGCCGAGTCAAATTTTGGCGCCGTTGCCGGGGAACTTAGGTTTCTTTCTAGTATTAATATTTTTATTGACGGTATAAAAAAATCGGGCTAATATGCAGGTACTAGGTTCGAAAGAACGTTCTGTGCTTGAACCGCGCCCGCGGGTGCGCAACCGCGGTCGCGTTTCGAATACAGAAACTCCCGACGTACAGGTACTAGACACCGCGGTCGCGGTCCACAAACCGCGCCCGCGGTGGTGATGTAGTTGGTTTGAAAAAAAAAACAGAAAAAAAACAGAAAAATAAAGAAAAATAAAGAAAAATAAAGAAAAAAAAAGAAAAGAAAAAGAAAAGAAAGAAAAAAAAGGACTTTTTGGTCCCATTCTATCTCTATATCTTCCATCTATCAATATCCGTTCTCTTCCATCTTTTATCTTTTCCACCACCTTCTATATATTTTTTTCATCCATCTTTAGATTTCCATTCTTTTGGCTATGTTCAAAGCCTAAGTATGGGGGAGTTCTGTTCCCCCCGAATAGCATCATTGAGGTTTAAGTTCAAGAGTCCAAACATGAAATGAGAAAACGAGCCCAATATCCGAGATCCACATTGAGCATTCATGTTCAAGGAGACGTCCGAGTTCGCATTCGCTCAAGGCCGCGCCCGCGCTTCCCATGCCGCGCCCGCGGTTGGCTCACGGTGGATGATGTTGCTTACGGCGTTGGATCCGCGCCCACGGCCCTTACACCCGCGCCCGCGGTTAGCCTCCAGAACGGTATTCCAAAGTCCTTTCTTCCATTCGTCTACCACATTTGAAGAGTTCCTCCATTTCACCCCTCTTCAATCGTTTGTGAGTCTTCTGATATACCTTTCTCCTTGCTTCTATCCTTTCTCTTTGCTTCATTGAGGACAATGAAGGATTTAAGTATGGGGAGGGAGTACTCGCATTCGCTTATCGTAGTTAGCTTAGTTAGTGATTTGCTTCAGATTTTTGATTTTCTTCTTTTCATGGAGCACTTGCACCATACTTTTTTCATAATAAAGAAAGAAAGAAAAAGAAAAAGATAGAAAGAGCCATAAAAATTGAAAAAAGGCATATTAAATCCTGGGATGAGTCGAAAACCCAAAAGGGCGGCTCAGGTAATAAGCAGGTAACCCGGACCAGCATTAGGCTGGGGTAATATGAGGTTCATGAGAGTTGTGAGTATTTGTGAGCACACCTATTGAAAAATGAAAAGAGCGGTTAGGTGAAAACCCGAAAGGGCGCCTAAGCAGAATTGAGCGGTAAAATATGAGTGTTTTTAGGACCATTCTTGCTTGGGGACTTTGGGGCTTACATGTTAGATTTGGGTAGATCCTAGGTTGCTTTTTCATGTTTTTAAAGCTTGAGTGCTATATCTTGTTGTGAGGTGTGTGTTTGAGCTTCATTGTTTTATGCTCATGATTTCTCTATTATTTTTGGGTTCGGGTTGTGAGTTGAGTGTTTTTGTTTTCTCTTGTATTTCCTGAGATCTTAGATGTGCTACCTTTTTATATTTGTTTTGAGCTTACTCGAGGACGAGCAAGATCTAAGTATGGGGGAATTTGATTCGACCTATTTTGTATAGGTTTACTCTTGTATTTTAGGGTTTTATTAAGTGTGTTTAGGTTAGAGTTGTGCATAATTGTAATATTTAGGTCGAAGACACAAGAATGCAAGAATCAAGAGTTCTAAGGCGTTTTGAGCTGTCTACGCGACACCACTTGCTTGCGAAGGTCATATCTTGAGCAATAGTGGTCGTATTGACCTGATTCTGGTGCCATTGGAAAGCTAACTTTAAGGGCTTAAATTCATCTTTTTACACCAAAGTCAGATTCCAAGCGGAAGATGGTCAAAACTGCCTCCGAAGTGACGCCAAAGGTTCTGTCCGAATACCGCGAGCGCGGCCTGGCCGACGCGACCGCGGAGGATGCCGAGACCGACTTGTTCTTCTCTGTTGCGAAAGCGCGGGCGCGGTGGATACGACGCGACCGCGGTGATGCCGGATCCGAGATGGGCCGAAATCTTTCTATCTTGTTTCCTTTTCTATCTTTTGCCTCTTTCCTTATCTATCTCGTGGAGCTTGTTCCTTGGGCTATATAAGGAGGAGTCAGCCCTAGGTTTTACGTATTCTACATTCCAATTCATAATTTAATTCTTTAGCTTTAGTTTAGTTTTGGAGAACTAGTCTTCTTGGGTTTGTTCAAGGGAGAAGCTCTGATGTATGAATTCGTGAGATTTTGGTAATTGATTTCTATCCTTTGGTTAATATTGATACTCTTGTGCTTCATCCCATGATCTATGTTTGATTTTATGAGCCTGATCAACTTGTTTGACTGACTTAGATCTATCGTTTGAATTAGGATTGGTTGTTGTCTATGCATCTTTCCTATTTCTCGAAACAACTCTATTCTAGGACCGTGGACTAGTTTAGGGAAGAGTATTCAATGGTTAAATTGTGCATGAGACTCGTAGCCTGATTGCATGACTTGATTTCCTAATATCCTTGTTCTCTATGCTAATTCTAGGTTAAGCGTCCTTGCCTAGGGTTATAGAATTGCTTTGACCGTGGACTTGCGATTGTTAATGATCAGGATAGGAATTAACCATAGGTGTGAATGAAGTCAATGGATGAATCTATGATTGATTGATTATTTTATGAGTGGATATTTTGAATGAACCTGCCTCTTGTGTATCTATTTATTTGATTGTTATTTGTTTCCTAGGTTAGTTTAGTATAGATTTCTCTCTTCAATCCCCCCTATCTTTAGTTGATAATTATAATGATACTAGAAGCCATAGTTCTCTTGGGTTCGACCCCTTACTTACTTACTATACTTAGTTTGTAGTTTGGGTTATTTATCTTTGATCTTGGCACGACGACTTTAGCCGAGTCATCCATTGGCAACGTCGATGACCGTGTTGACGGTTTTCATAAATGGACGACCAAGTAAGAGAACCGGGTCGTACCGCCCTTCACCTATCTCCATCACATAAAAATCTGCAGGAAAGATCAAACCCCGCACCTGCACTAGAACATCCTCAACTAACCCTTTCGGGCGCACATTAGAATGGTCAGCCAATTCAATAACAATATCTTATTCCTTCAAAGGACCAAGGCCTAACCTATCATACATGCAAGCTGGGAGAACATTAATGGAGGCACCTAAATCTAGCATAGCACGCTCAATTTTAGTTTCTCCAATAGTGACAGGGACGGTGAATCTTCCTGGGTCTGAGCATTTTTTAGGTAGTTGCTTTTGGAGTAGGGAATTACAAGTCTCAATTTTGCTATCCTGCGTTTTTTCAACTAGAGCTACCTTTTCAATCTTAGGATTAGTCCTATTCTTTCGTTTTATGGTGCATAGTTCTTTCATAAATTTAGCAAAACGAGGGACACTTTGGATAAGATTAAGGAGAGGAACATTTACCCGACAATTGGCGGAGGTTTCGAAGAGTTCCTTGTCATGTGCCGGCTTCCTTGTGTCTTTGAGAGCATCGGGGAATGGAGGAGAGGGATTGAAAGAATCCAATGGTGGAAGGGGTTGAGCCACATAGCCATCGTCCTCGTCTGTTGCTGGAACTCGGTTCCGTCTAGGAGAGCTTGGGCGAGGGGGCGAGTAATTCTTGAAAGCATAATCGAGTAAAGCCTCGAAATTTCTCTCGGCCTCCTTACCGCGGGCGCGGTCCGGACTCCGCGGGCGCGGGTCGCTACGCCTCTCGTGGTCCATGTGCTCTGCTGGAATTTCGCGGGCGCGGAGGGGAGAGCGCGGGCGCGGAATTCCCACAGAAGCTTGGCCTTCATGTGCTGTCGCCCCGGCGCGGTCGCGGCCAGGGGATCGCGGGCGCGGTTCGTCACCAGTGGGTGATTCGCGACTTGCCAATGTTCTACCGCTCCTCAAATTCATGGCGCTCACATTCTCCTTGTGATTGAGCGGTTGAGAGGGAAGTTTCCCGGAATCCTTAGACTCGAGCCGATTGATCATGGTGGCAAGTTGGCTCAGTTGAGTCTCAAGATTCTTTACAGCAGCTCTCGTCTCTTGGTTCTCCTTCAAGAGGGCGGTAATAGCATCATTCTGAGACGGAGCAGGCGCTCTCGGGGCATAGTTGTTGGACCGGAATTGTTGTTGCTGGCCTTGAGGAGCATATTGTTGCTGCTGTTGTGGTGGATCTTGCTGCTGCTGGTTGTTCCACCTTAGATGAGGATGGTTCGCCCACCCCGGATTGTAGGTGTTAGAGTAAGGATCATTCCGGGGCCGGGGTGCACCATAGTTGCCAATAGCGTTGACCGATTCCTCGGTCTCTTGAATAGTAGGGCACTGATCTGTGTTGTGGCTCGCATCATAGCAAAGACCGCAAGCGTTGACTTGCTGGGATGTCCTCTTCGTGAGGAACTGCTTCATAAGATCCTTGAGCTCCCGTACTTCAGCATTCAGGGACTCATTCACCACATTAACAAACCTCACATTGGTTCTCGATTTTTGATTGCGGGCTTGTTCCGCCAAGATCTCAACTTTCTGAAAAGCTGCAGCGGGGGTCAAGTTCTCGTAACTACCCCCACAAGATGCATTCACGAGCCTCTTGTCATTGTCGCAGAGTCCCTCAATGATGTAGCAAATAAGATCCTTGGCTTGGTAGCCATGGTATGGGCAACTCGCGATGAGCCTCTTGTAGCGCTCATAATAGTCATAGAGGTTCTCGTCTTCCCCTTGCTCCAAACTGCTGAGTTGCTTCTTAATAGATGTTTGTTTGGAAGCGGGGAAGTACTTTTCAAGGAACGCCTTCTTCATGGCCGCCCAAGTAGTGATAGAACCCGGCACCAAATAAAGGAGCCAATCCTTGGCGGTGTCTTCAAGAGAGAAGGGAAAAGCCCGGAGCTTGATTTGATCCTCCGTCACATCAGTGGGCTTCATACTTACGCACACCGCGTGGAATTCAGTGAGATGCTTGTTTGGATCCTCACCACTCAACCCGTGGAATTTGGGCAAGTGGTGGATGAGGCCAGACTTGAGCTCGAACTTTACACCCTCCCCGAGTTCGGGGAATTGAACAGCGAGCTGCTGTTGTTGGAGATCAGGTGCCGTGAGTTGGCGAATAGTTTGTTCTGCCATGGCGTCTTCTAGTTCAGAATCAGAGAGAGAGAGAGATTCAAGAAGGTTGTAAGATGTAGTGGGTCTGGGGGCACTTCTTATCCTCCGAAGAGTCCTGTCAATTTCTGGATCAAAACGAACAGGAGAAGTATTAGTAGACCGGGTACGGACCATGTGTTAGGCCCGCACCCAAAGGATGGTTCTGCGCACGAACCGCGGGCACGCCGAGGTGGCCGCGGGCGCGGTTTGAGCACAGAACGCGAAAACGCACACAATCAGAACAAGAAAAAGGATTCCCCGGCAACGGCACCAAAATTTGACTCGGGCAAAGTCGTTGTTCCCTTATCAAAAATAAATCCCAAACATGCAAAAACAAGTATAGTAGGCAAGCAAGGGGTCGAACCCAAAGGAATCAGTTTTTATTCAGATTTTAGTGGTTTTCATGCAAGTAATCAAGAGGGGATTTTGAAGGTTGGTTTCAATCAAAGTTATCAAGCAGAGTTTATCCAATCGATTCAACTTTATTAATCCGTTGATCATGAATTCATCCACCTCTTTATATGCATAGTTCAATTCCAATCCCAATCCTTAGAAATCGCAAGTCCACGGTCCAAGCAATTCTATAACCCTAGGCAAGGACGCTTAACCTAAAATTAGCATAGAGCACAGGGATAATAGGAAATCAAATCATGCAATCAAGCTACGAGTCTCATGCATAACTTAACCATTGAATACTCTTCCCTAAGCTAGTCCACGGTTCTAGAATAGAGTTGTTTCGAGAATCGGAAAGATGCATAGACAACAACCATTCCTAATTCACACAATAGATCTAAGTCAATCAAACAAGTTGATCAGGCTCATAAAATCAAACATAGATCTTGGGATGAAGCACAAGAGTATCAATAAAGATCTAAGGATAAAGAGATTACCAGAATTTCACAACTTCATAATAAAGCTTCCTTGATTGAATAAACTCCAAAGGAGAGTTAGTTCTCCATTACAAAGAAAACTCTAATCTTTATTTGAAAGACAATTGATTGACAAGTCTTTTATTATCCTAAAAACCTATAAAGGTTCCCCTTATATAGCCCCAAGGATCAACCTTTTCGGACTAAATAAGATAGGAAACCTAAAGATAAGAAAGGAAACAAGATAGAAACGCCAAGATTTCGTCCGCTCCAAGGTCGGCCACCACCGCGACTGCAACACCAGAACCGCGCCCGCGGCGGCCTTCAAATGGTCAAATCCGGGCCAGCTTCTACCGCGACCACGCCACAGACAGCGCGACCGCGGCCTTCATGGTCTTGGTTGGCTCGCTCCTTCACGCCACCGCGCCCGCGTCCTTGACAACGCGACCGCGATATCCATGCAGTGGCGAATCTTCGTCTTTAAGCTCTTTAACTCTTGATTCTTCATACTTTGTGTCTTCGGTCTTCATATTACAATTATGCTCAAAACTAACCTAAACACTCTCAATATAGCTTTAAAATACAAGATTTAACCTATACAAAATAGAGCGAATCAACTACCATGTACGCAAGCGTCCTTGATAGCGTCCCAACAATTCTCTTGTTCCCTTTGCACTTGTCTGACTGATCCCGAGAGACCACTTATGGCGTTTATCATCATCAAAACTCATGGGATTAATCCCGAGAGATCACTTGATTGTCTGACTGATCCTGAGGGAACATCAATCCAACAATTTTCCCCTTTTCTATGACGACAAACCCATACAACAAAAATGCATATTATATCAAGTTAAGAAACATGAAACATGCACATGCACACACTAGGTATAAAGAGTTATTGTTCCCCCTAAAGCCAATAGCTTCTTCTGTTGTTGCTCCCCCTGAACTAAACACTAATCCTTACCAATTATGTTAGGCAAGATGTTCCCCGTTGGCATAAGTATAAACCTACATCTACTTGTGTAAGCTTATCTTTGCATTTTTTTCAAACTTCCCCCTTTTGACATCATCAAAAGGTTAGATCAAACAAAGAATAACACAAAGCTACCACATTCTCAATTGAAACTACTAAAGTTAATTATGCTTGAACACACCATCACATTGTTCGCAAAGCAAACATCATAGTTGAGTTCAAAAACATCAAACAAATGGCTCAACAAGACTTTGGAACAATTTTTTATGGGGGATCAACTACTATGGAGTGAAAAAGAGTGTTCCAATAATTTCTTAGCTATTGGAATAACGTTTTCCTACTTACCTTTCAAGAGCTTAAGTCCTTGATCCTTTTTGGCTTCCACCTTTGAACAAAACATTCTATGTTTCATTTTTCTCTTCGTTGATCCTTGGGTATGGAAACTCAACTTCTCCTGTCGCATTGTTTCCTTAGGAACATCATTTTGCAGTCTTGTGTTAAAGAGCATTTTCCTCTTATCTCTATTGTTCCCTGCGGAATGAACTTCACTCTTTTCTTTCGAGAGAACTTCTCTCATCTTTTCCGTTTTTTTTTAAAGAAAACTATCTTTTTTCTTTTCTTTTCTCTCCTTGTCTTTGATTGGCACGCACATGGTCAGACACACTTCTCTTCTTCATCCTTAGAACCTGATTATCCATCTTTTTCCATTGATCCCTTCAGTAATAGGTACCGCGCATTCTAAAGCATAGACATGACATGGAACAAAAACAGATTGTGTTTGGATAACACATTAAGGACAAAGGCGTATAATGTATCCAAACAAAATATAAGGTAGGGATTTTTCACATCCAAGGTAATTGATCCCAGTTGTGGGCTAACACAACCCGGATTCATAGAGACCATTTACCTAGACAAGGCTTAGGGAAGGTTGTACAACTGACTATCATTTCAGCTTGTAACATAGGTTAAATAAGATCAAGTCAGTTGTTTTGGGCTCAAAGAAACGTGCTTTTGAGTTCAATCATTCTAGCCTCTAGGTATTAGAGCATACAATGTTCCCAACTTCAAGTGCAGTATTAGATCACACAACACAAAGACAACATGTAGCGGCCATTAGAAAGAAGCAATAGATGCAAAATTTCCCCATATGAGGTTACCTAATTAACCAATCATTGGGGGAATAAAGGACCAAGACTCACTTACCTCAAGGAAATCATGCCTAGCAACATCCTTAGATGTTCATATGAGTTTTCATCCCATGACATAGTGAAAATGTCCTCCATTTAGTCCTCATCTCCATCTCCCATGCATCATCTCATTACTCTCAAGGAACAATCAGGACAATTACCCCTCATCTTTAGCATACCAATAAGTGAGTTCCTGACTCACCTCCACTTCAAGGTTGTGAGAGATCATTCTTAGTGAAACACCTCTCCTAAGGTTGTCCCCCTCACACCTCCCTACAAACAAAGCTCAAGCCCTAGTTTTGGGGACGCACATATACTTGGGTTCCCGGGGGTCAGTCCTTGTATCAAAAGACTCTTTTCCACAATGCTTGCAACAAGAATTATATGACTTACCTCCTTTCGGTTTCTGCACATTCTAGGCATTGATCCTTGATCTAGGAAACCTTTTGTTGTTTCTAAAGGCATAATGCCCACGTTTCTCCCAGTGGTCATAGCCTTGCTTGACTTGTGGTTGTTCTTTTCGCCCATGGAGCCGTTCTCCTTCCTGTGGTCCCTTAGCAACAGTCCTTCAATGATTGCGACTTGCACCTTGTGCACTTGACTCACCCTTCTCTGGTTTGTAGCCTAAACCAAAGGTATTGATCGTAGTAGAGTCATCAACATTGTTCACTGTGGAACAACCTGCATTGTTCCCGAAGGAACCGGTAGCCTTGTTCCTAGTGGCTTGCTTTAGCCAAAGCATATGTACTTTTTGTCCTACATACCAAGAAGTTTGATTAGTAGAACCACTATAAGAAGACTTACCTTAGCCTCCAAGTGTTTGTTCCTGTCGGTAGCACTTTGTAACCTCCTTTGAAGACAATAGACTTCCTCCTTGTCTTCAAGCTTTCTCCTTGGTAGTTCCTTAACAAACCTCAACTCATAGAGTTTCTTTTCCTTCATGAGGTTAGTGGCAACGACTTTGTCAGCCTTAGATCTCAGTTCATTCAACTCGATTTGATCAGAGGGATCAATCCTCTTCAAGTCATTAGAAACTCTTAAATTTTCAGCTTTACAAGTTTCTATATTAGCATGCAATTCCTCATTCTTAGACATCCGACTTTCAATATCATTCTTAAGAGTAGGAAATGCATCACACGAAATATAAGAACAATCTAAGTATCAACATATTCAAGTTTCTAGTCTAGTTCTTCCTTCTCATTCAAAAGTTTCTCAATGAAATCAATTAAGGACTTCTTCTTAAAAGAATTCAACTAAGTGAAAAGATCAGGTTTTTCACTTATCTCTTCTGTTTCTTCTTTTCGGGATCAGTTTGGAGCTATTCCCTGGCCAACAAACACTTATTTTCTAGCTCAAATTTAGAGTCGTCCCCCCATGTAGCAACAAAGGTTGATTTCTTTCCTTTATCATTACCCTTTTTACAAGAATCCTCATCATTCGAATCCTTCTTGTGTGGGAAATTCCTAGCAACATGTTCCTTCCCTTGACAATTGTAGCATCTAGTGTTAGGATTACTCTTACAAGATTTACCTTCGTCGTTTCCATCCTTAATCTTCATGTTGAGATACTTCCTCACAACACCAATGATGAGAGTAACTTCAGGATCATTGTCCTCTTTCTCCTTCTTGCCATCCTTATCCTGCTTCAATTCCTTAGAAACTTTCAAGGCAATGTGTTTCTTGCTGGGAGTATCCTCTTCGCAGGATTTCAACTTGTCCTCGTGAGAAAAGAGTGATCCTATGAGGTGTTGTAGCTTTAAGGTACTCAGGTCCTTTGCCTCCTCAATAACAGTTATCTTTGGCTCCCACTTCTTCGGCAAACTCCTAAGGATCTCGCGTACCTTGTCCCCCATAGTGTACGTCTTTCCTAAACAAGTTAGCTCATTGATAATAACATTGAAATGAGTCATCATATCTTTATGAACTCACCTTTATGCATATTAAACAACTCATATTTTTTCACAAGAAAATCTATTCAATTTTTCTTAACCTCAATGGAACCTTCATGAGTTGCACATAATAAACCCAAAATTTCCTTAGCACTAGAGCATGTTGAAACTCTTGAGAATTCATTATCATTTAAGGCATGATTAAACAACTTTATGGTCTTAAAATTCTTAGAAAGTATCTACTTCTCCTCAACATTCAAGGCACTTATCGGCTTAGAAACAATCTCAACAGTTGTGGCATCCTTCATTGTTACCTCTTTTGGACCATTGTCAACTATGTCCCATAATTCCAAGTCCTTATATTTGATGACACTTTCCATCTTGTTCTACCACCAATTGAACTTCTCACCTTTGAAGAGTGGGGGACGTACGTTCGAGTGTCCTTGACTATTCCCTTCGTGACTGCTCACCTTTTCCTGAAAAGTTCTAACACAAATCTAGAGCACACCAAGCTCCGATACCAATTGTTGGATCGATGTGCTAGAATACAGACCCTGATCCATATGGGATAAAAGAACTGGATAGCGGAAGCAAACATAAAACAAGTAACAAACAAAGTACTGATACTTAGTAGGGATCAGATTATCATGAAAGAAAAACAACACAAACAAAGGACACAATATTTAGAGAGGAAACCCAAAACAACCAACTAGTCACTTTAGTAAACCCTCTACCTTCCTTAGAAAGATTTTCAACGACTTCCTTGCTTTTATTGATTATCATGAACTACAACGACAAATTAAGGTACCAACGTAAACTAGACTGATCCTAGAATACTCTCATAACTTTCTAGCCCTTAGAACGTCTAAACAGCTCAAAGTAGACCAACTATACCTCAAAAACCTTACCTCTCAAGCTGCAAGAGATTCGAGTCC
This sequence comes from Polygonum aviculare, assembly GCA_934048045.1. NCBI lineage: Eukaryota > Viridiplantae > Streptophyta > Magnoliopsida > Caryophyllales > Polygonaceae > Polygonum > Polygonum aviculare. The sequence continues at coordinate 18,961,144 of OW204028.1, forward strand.
TTCTCCAGCTACAACAAGTACGTCTGTTGTCACTGATCCCTCAGACAGTGCATATCGTCGATCCTCTGAACAACGACGATGAAGCTCTCCTCTTAAGCTCCAATGGTTGGTTAAGAAGCTTCAAAAAATCCTTAAAGTCATTGTCTTTCTTCTCCAAACGAAGTCTCCTTTTCTCTCTAGTAGAAGCACTCCAAGCGGGTATGTTCCAACCTTAGAAAACCCTAAACTCTATCCCAATTTATATGAGACTATTAGACCTGATATGATATTATTTTCTTGCCATAAAATAATACCTTTCCACCTAATAATCATCCATACACGGATTTACACAATAAAATCTTCAATAGAATCCTCTATCCTATTAGACTCCTTAGGCTCCAAGTAATATCCAAATCCATAACATATGCTTCTCATTAATAATTATCACCCTTTTAAAGATGATAACAACTCCATCCAGCTGTATATACACTTTGCCATAGTATTAAGGAAACTCGTCCTTTCCTTACATAGACCTCTTGTACATGGTTGGTTAGCACATTGACCTCTCTAGGATCAAGTATACTAGAAGTCTCAGTTCTCTTTGGTTCGACCCCTTACTTGCATGCTATACTAGCTTTGTTAGTTTAGGGATTATCTTTGATCTTGGCACGACGACTTTATCCGAGTCAAATTTCGGCGCCGTTGTCGGGGACCTTAGGTTTCTTTCTAGTGTTAATATTTTTATTGACTTTGTGTGGACCTATCTTACGGTCCACACTTGTATATTCTAATGTCTTGTCCTAGATTTTATCAGTTGTAGGAGGAACCTTTTCATGAGTACTTCACTAGGTGCCATGAGAAATTGCTTGACCTCCCTATGGACATAAGGGTTGATGATGCTTGCAATCACATCTTACGTGGGATGAATCCCGAGACTCCACTAAAGGTGTCTAACATCACCCAAGGAGGTTGTCTCACCTGGGACCACATACACGTTTGGAATTCTTTTTGTAAGCTCCGGGCCGATGAGGTCGAGGTGCAAAGATTGGAGAACCAAATTAGGGATACACCCGAGGACATGTCTATGTCTCCTATTGTGGATCCCTCTGCTGTGATCGATGATGATCCCTGTATCCTTTCCTCTTCTTCCTTACCCTCCATTGATATCTCTTTGTCTATTGTGTCTGCAAAAGGTCTGAGCATGATAGTTTACCTAGTGAATTCTCAAAAGTTAAGGGTGGTAGTGCTTACATAAAGATAAAAACTTGTGATAACTACCTCATCTTCTCAACTGGTCTTGTCCTAAACCTGCTAACCATAACTTCTCTAGCAACTTTGATAAATTGAAACGGTGCATTAATGCTATATTATTCACTTTCAATTCATCTTTGTGCTATGTACGCCTGCATGAGAGTTGTTTGCAGGTATTTGATAGATTGCTCAGGGCATTGACGATGTCCGATCATGTCAACGTCGAGCCATCGACGTTAACCAAAGGCGCTACTTGGGAGGCAACCCAAGGATTAGATAGAATGTTTTTTCATTCCTAGCTTAGGTGATTATTTTCGTTTTCAGACTAACTTGCAGGTACTTGGTCTAAAAAGGACGTTTCTGGTGCAAAACCGCGCCCGCGGTGGAGCACCAGAACTCATCCCGACGAACAGGTACTAGCGACCGTGCCCGTGGTACTCGTACCGCACCCGCGGGTTTTAGGCAGTTGGTCTCGCAAAAAAAATAAAAAATTTTCGCGCCCGCGCCCAGTAAAGCGCGCTTGCGGTTTAGCGGTGTCGACGCTCGGCAAAAACAAAGGGTAAACAAAAATAAAAATTTCACCATTCTATCTTCTATCTTCCATATATCTTTTCCATCAATATATCTTTCCATCTTTCAATCTTTACCATTCTATCTATCTTTTCCACCACCTATCTTTACCACCGCTTCTATATATTCTTTCCATCCACCTTTGGGATTCTATTATGTTGGCTATGTGCAAAGCCTTTGTATGGGGGAGCTTTGTTCCCCCGCATGTCATCATTGAGGCTCGAGTTCAAGTATTGATACATCTCCCGAGAAACGAGCCGAGATACAAAGGTTGCTTGTACATCGCACGGATCGAGACAAAGTCAAAAGCTCGTCACTGCATCGTTTCCGCGCCCGCGCCGCCTTGGCTGCACCCGCGGTTACCCATCCGAAGTTGACGTTTGCTCACTGTGTTGTTTCCACGCCCACAGCCCGTACACTCGCGCCCGCAGATTGCCTGCAGAACGGTATTCCAAAGTCTTTTCTTCCATTTCTTCTACACTTTTGAAGAGTTCTTCCATTCCATCCCTCTTCTTCGTATGTGAGTCTTCTGATATACCTTCTTCCTTGCTTCTATCATTTCTCTTAGCTTGATTGAGGACAATGAAGGATTTAAGTATGGGGGAGGGAGTACTCGCATTCGCTTATCCTAGCTAGTGTAGATAGTGATTTGCTTCAGATTTTTTATTTTCTTCTTTTCATGGAGCACTTGCACCATACTTTTTACATAATAAAGAGAAAGAAAACGAAAAAGATAGAAAGAGCCATAAAAAATTTGAAAAAGGCATATAAATTCTGGGATGAGTCGAAAACCTGAAAGGGTGGCTCAGGTAATTAGCAGGTAACCCAAACCAGCATTAGAAGGGGTTTATGAGTGATTGTGAGTTTTGTGAGCACACCCTTGAGAAAAATGAAATGAGTGGTTAGGTCAAAACCCGAAAGGGCGCCTAAGCAGAATTGAGAGCAAAAATATGAGTGTTTAGGATCATTCTTGCTTGGGGACTTTGGGGCTTACATCGTAGATTTAGGTAGATCCTAGGTTGCTCTACACGTTTTAGAGCTTGAGTGTTATATCTTGTTGTGAGGTGTGTGTTTGAGCTTTCATGTTTAATTTGCTCATGATTTCTCTATTTTGGGTTCGGGTTGAGAGTTGAGTGTTTTTGTCTTCCCTTGTATTTCCTGAGATCTTTGATGTGTTGTCTTGTTTTATTTAGTTTGAGCTTACTCGAGGACGAGCAATATCTAAGTATGAGGGAATTTGATATGCTCTCTTTAGTATATGTTAAGTCTTGTATTTTTAGGGCTATATTGAGTATGTTTAGGTTAGAGTTTGTGCGTAATTGTAATATCTAGGCGGAAGACACAAGGATTCAAGTTTCAAGGGTTTTCAAGACATTTTGAGCTGTCTTCCCGACACCTCTTGCTTACAAGGGTTGTATCTGGAGCTACAGTGGTCGGATTGAGATGATTTTGGTGCCATTGGAAAGCTAACTGGAAGAGCTTCAATTCAACTTTTTACACCGAAGTTATTGATGTGTCCTTGCCCCTCGTGGTCGACAAGAACACGAATGTCCCGATCAAGATCGTAGGCATAAGTGCGTTTTCCCTTGAGTGAATGATGGATGATGAAAGTAACAACGATGCGAAAGCGATTGATGATGTTCGTTATTGGGATGAACGAAGGTTGATTCAACGGGATCCCAGGAAGAAGGAGTAACTCAACTTGACTTTAGGGAATTCAATATTGCATTGCATCAATTTAATGAAAGGAATTACAAGAGTATTTATAGAGGGAATTTCGTGCGGTCTATATCTCTTAACTAGGAAAGAGCAATCTAGCAAATCATATCTTTATCTTTGGAAAGATATAAATATGATTTGTTACAAAAATCCTAAAATAAAAATATGGAAATAAAAGAAACAAGCTATCTAATATTAAGTCAAGTAACTATCCTAAAATAATAACTTGACTTAAGATAAAAGAAAATCTAATTATGGATAGGCGGTTCGAAAGGAATTCGAAACAGAAGGCGCGGATGTCCGCCACAGGGGGTCGCAGCCGACCTATGTGGGGTCGGGGCCGACCTAGTTCACCATGGAGGGAACTCTCAGGAGAAGGTCGCGGACGACCTTGGCTAGGTCAGGGCCGACCCTTCTGGGCAGGAATTCGGGCTTGCTGAGGTCGAGTCTGAGCTCAGTTGGGTGGAGATGCACATGTCGGGACCCAAGGTGGACGCCATGGTCTTGGGCTAGCCACGATTGATCCGGGCTCGGGCCTGGGTTGCATCATTCTCCCCCTCTTAGATTCAAAGTGTCCTCGCTTGGAGCATGGGTGGATTGGGGAGAGATGATGATTAGTGGGCAGCAAAAATACCGTGAATGGCCCATCTCCTCTTGGGTCAAGCTGTGTCTTCCTCTTTGATGGAAAGTGTTCTTTCTTGAAGTGTAACCAAACGAGATCTCCGGGCTCAAAAGGGAATGACATGCCCGGAATGAGATTACTCCGGCGTTCCATGCTTGGAATACGCGGTAAACCTGCGGGGAGCTTGTCGGGCTGTTCATCCTGAAAATCCTTAAACTTGGAAGATATGGTACTCGACAATCCCAAGTCCGAAGGTGATGGAGAAGAGGATATAGTAGAAGTAAGCAAAGGAGCAACCAAAAAACAAGGGAAGTTACCTCGAGCCATAGACGCTATAGCATGTCGTCGGTCTAGGAGCAGCGCTTCTCGCAAGAGCCAAGAAGGGGTGGTCCGCGATCCACGTGTAGGCGCTTAGACTGGAGATGTGTACCTTCGGACTTAGTGTTTTTCGGGCTCTCCTTTTTGTGGTGGAGTTTGATCGGGACCGAAGACGTCGAAACTGAAGTAGAGCAAGCCGGAGTCGCCACTATCACTTGGTGGGGCGCCTCCCCGTCCACGACCTTTATGGTGGTGGTGGGTGAAACCGAGCTGGAAGGGGTCAGTGACGACCTAGTGGGGGTCGGTACCGAGCTGGTGGAGGTCGGTGATGACCTAGTAGTGGTCGGTGCTGAGGTAGTGGGATCAGGCGCCAACCCCTCATTACCAACGGGATGTGGGTCGGTACCGAGCGGTGGTGCAAAGCTACAAGAGCGGAGTTCGGCCAACTCCTGGGTGAGTTGTGCCACGTGCTCTTCGATGAGCCTGGAACTTTCTTAAAGTTGATGAAGTTGGTCGTCTTCCGAATGCATCATTGATTTCTGCCAGAATCGCTACCTAGATGATCAAAAACCAATCGAGAGGATCAAAGAGCACAATGGACGTTGCCTTGGGTACGCTTTAAGTCTACGACTTAGCCCTTAACCACACTTTTTTGAAAAACGGTTTAGGGTATCGGTTGGCTTAAGGCATACTCGAGACAATAGCAAAGACAAAACAATCCAAAGAGATTCAACGAACAATGACAACGATCAATGCAAGGAGGCCTCTTAAGAACTCTTTACACTTCAAAACTTGTTGCTTGGAGTGCAAGTTACCTTATTTTCGCTTTCAATGCACCGCTTTTTTTTTGAAAATCGCCGAACCCTAATGTAGTAGGGGGGTCGGCCTCGACCTAGAGGGGGTCGAGTACGACCCTACGACGGACACACAAAAAATCAAAAATAACAAGGAAAGAAAGTGCCGAACTTAAGAGTTTTCTTCACCTGTAAGATTCAAATTGTCAGAGACACGAATTCAATGTCAAGTAATGAAAATACTATGTTCGAGCAAGGATAGGGCTTTCGTTTCAACTTAATGAATTCAAAGCAAACTTTTCGGTAAACTTAGATGGATGAAGGGTGATATGGATCTAGGGTCGAAAATTTTAGGATGTGGGAAAAAAAAATCCGTGTGGAGTAAGAGAAAAGTACTTACTAGACTCATACGATCCGTGGCTCTGATGCCAGCTGATGCGTCCTTGCTCCTCGTGGTCGGCAAGAACACGAATGTCTTGATCGAGATCGTAGGCGTAAGTGCGTTTTCCCTTGAGTGAATGATGGATGATGAAAGTAACAACGATGCGGAAGCGATTGATGATGTTCGTTATTGGGACGAACGAAGGTTGATGCAACGGGATCCCGGGAAGAAGGCGTAACTCAACTTGACTTTAGGGAATTCAATATTGCATTGCATCAATTTAATGAAAGGAATTACAAGAGTATTTATAGAGGGAATTTCGTGCCCCCTATATCTCTTAACTAGGAAATAACAATCTAGCAAATCTTATCTTTATCTTTGGAAAGATATAAATATGATTTGTTACAAAAATCCTAAAATAAAAATATGAAAATAAAAGAAACAAGTTATCTAATATTAAGTCAAGTAACTATCCTAAAATAATAACTTGACTTAAAATAAAAGAAAATCTAATTATGGATAGACGGCTCAAAAGGAATTCAAAACCGAAGTCGCGGATGTCCGCCAGAGGGGGTCGCAACCGACCTATGTGGGGTTGGGGCCGACCTAGTTCACCATGGAGGGAACTCCCAAGAGAATGGTCTTAGGCTAGCCATGATTGATCCGGGATCGGGCCTGGGTTGCATTAGTTATACTCCAAGCTGAAGAGGGTCAAAACAGCCTCCGAAATACATGTATTGATTCTGTCGCGAAACCACTAGCGCGTCCCATGGACCGCGGGCGCAGTTGTGCCTTGACCGAATTGTTCTATCCTTTGTAACCGCGGGTGCGGAACCCTTATTGCGGGCACGCTGATGCCTATCCGAGCGAGACGCGAGAATTTGTATCTTGTTTCCTTTTCTATCTTTTCTCCTTTCCTAATTAGATTAGGGGAGCATATTTCCTAGGTCTAAATAAGGAGGAGCTTGTCCTAGTTTTAGAATCCAATTTACATCCAATCTCATAATCCAATATTCTCTTAGATTAATTATTTAGTTTAGTTTCTTATGGAGAGCTAGTCTCCCAGGGTTTGGTGAAGGGAGAAGCTCTGATGTATGAACTCGTGAGATTTTGGTAAATGATTTCTATCCTTTGGTTAATATTAATTTTCCTGTGCTTCATATTATGAATGTTGATCGTTTAGGAGTAGCTAACCTATTGGACAAATCTGTTATGTGAAAACAACTTAACCTAGACCTGTTGTCTATGCAACTAGGATTAAGAAGAGAATTGATTGTATGCTTTTGCAATTGACTCGTAGCTTGATTGTTTTTGCATGTATCCTTCATATCCTTGTTCTCTATGCTAAATCTAGGTTAAGCGTCCTTGCCTAGGGTTATAGAATTGCTTGGACCGTGGACTTGCGATTGTTAATGATCAGGATAGGAATTAACCATAGGTGTGAATGAATCAATGGATGAATCTACGATCGAGTGATTATTTCAGAGTGGATCTTTTGAATGAACTTGTTTCCCTTATTTGATTATTTGATTGTTTGATTGATTTATTTGTTAGATGAGTTTAGTATAGAGCTTTCTCTAATTTCTCCCCCTTTCTTTAGTTGATAGAATTATTAATACTAGAAGTCTCAGTTCTCTTAGGTTCGACCCCTTACTGGCATGCTATACTAGCTTTAGTTTAGGGATTATCTTTGATCTTGGCACGACGACATAAGCCGAGTCATAATACGTGATTTATATAGCTAATGAAGTCGTATATGGTATTAAATTAGATAATATAACGATTAGTCATCAATTATAAGAGCCAAGTAAGTGTTCGATTTTTTACGTAACAAATGATTAGTGATGAGGGTTTTGATAAAACAAATCAATATTGGTAGAGGGGTCTAATAGAACATTTTTAAGTAGAGGGGTCTCTTTGGAAAAAACGTTTAACTACAACGGTCTCTTGATGTATTAAGTTGTTTTATATATGTAGAGAGAGGTATCTTCTAATAAAAATAACTATTGTAATGATACGATGTGGACAAAAATGGAACGTTGGACCTAAAAAGAATGAATGGACCAGGTTTAATCTTGAAATTATAGGAGAAAAGAAAAATAAAAAAATCCTGAAATTATAGCTAGGAAGTAAGATTACGTGATTTATATGCATGGTTATAATACATTAGATGCATGAATGATTTTAATAGGTTATATGCATGATTATAAACTGAAAAAATTACTTAAGATAATCTCAAGTATCAAATTTCAACCCAAAATAATCTCAAGTTTGAAAATCATCACCAACAATACGAACTATAACGAAATTAACCATAAACGATCTGAAAGCCTTTTACGACGTGTTTTCTGGTGGAACTATTATTATGGAGATCGAAAATATTTCAACCAAGTGTAAAATATCAAGTTGTTATGTATGATTTTCTATCCCTTCATCGTCAATTCCACTAGAAAATTCGTTGGAAAACGCTTATGAAACGTTTTTGGTTAATTTAGTGATAGTTTGTATCATTAGTGAGGTCCCTTAGAAATGAGAATTGATTTGGGAACTCTTGAGAGGTTGACCTACCGATAGTTGAGTTAGACGAGTTCACTCAAGCCACGACGGTGGATGAGGGCTTGAACCAATTGAGCCCCTATTGAGCCTAAAGGGACTAGTCTTGGATCAAGCCACGAAAGTGGATGATTATCATATTCTAGGTACGATTTGTTTGATTCGATAGAATTAGACAATGATTCTAGGTAGATGCCTCCAAACCATGATTTGATCTAGATTCTTATATGCTTTCAAAGTGTTGCTTAGATCCATAGTGTGAGTACTTAGACTCTAGGATTGCTTTTTCCCTTATTCATATTTGCATCATCTTGTTGCTTGCTCTCTTTGTTTGCTAGTTGATTAGTTTAAGTTTCTTCCATCCTTAATTGCCTCATATTAGCCTAGCTACTTTGATTGTCGGTTCACCAACTCTACTAAAGTCTTAGAGATCGACACCTTGGTACTACGCGACCCGTACACTTGCGGTATTGGTCTAGTAGCCTATCAAGTTTTTTGGCGCCGTTGCCGGGGACTTTTGCTACTTTTGGTTGTTTCCGAGATCCGGTAGTCTAGGTCCTTTTGCTTTTGATTTTGTTTCTTTTTGTTTTTGACTGTAGGTTTCTTAGACCATGAGTATGTTGAGATTTGAGCAATGGGAAAACGAGCACTTCCATGAGTACTTCTCTAGATTTCTACAAGTTGTGCATGAACATGATGCTTGGGGTTATCGGTACCACAAGTTTGAGTTGTGCAAGTGGATAATTGAGGGTATGAATCCCTCAACTTTTGATTTGGCAATGTACATGAGTAAGGGGAGATTATGGGATATGGGAAGTGATGAGTGTTGGGACTTCTTTTGCTTCATGAGCGATGAATGTATGCAAGTTGAATCTCCACCGACACCTCAACCGGTTGAAACTTCTTATGCTTATCTTGAGAGTTTGGTGGAGGATCTTGCCAACAAAGTCAATAGCTTGGTTGTGGAGCATTGTGATAAGTTTCAATCTTCTCTCCACTCAACAACCACTTGCCATTCTATGAGTATGAGAAAGCGGGAGACATCACATTGGAATCCAATGACCATGAGTTAGATGTGCCAAATGAAGACATTGTCGTCATGGATGAGCCCTTAGAACTCAATGAACTTGATGGATCCCGGGGTGATGAGATGGAGCGTTCCGATGCTTTGAAAGAGATGGGTGATCTATGTGACGATGAGAGGTTCTCTTATTATGAATTAGAGGATGAGAGGTTCTTTGATGATGGATTAGAGGATGATGAAAGAAATGAGCAAGATTCCGTCATTGAGGTGTGTCCTTCACCAATGGATCCTCCTCCTATGCTCTCTACTTGGGAATCTCCTCTCTCGGTTTTAGATAACCCTTGTAAGTTCTTCATATGAGCTAAATGCAAGCCATCAAAATCCCCCAAACTTGAACCTTGCTTGTCCTCAAGCAAGCAATTAGACTCTTCATCCCACATCAAGTGCAATTCAAGAATTCACCTCAATATAAAATAAGCAATAATCAAATAACTTGAACCTTGACAAACCGGAATCATTGCACATGTTTTATGACTCAAAAAGATGAAGACACATGAATCAATTCTAGGCCTCACTAGGGGATATGTTTTTGCTCTCTTGCTATGTGTTTGGGTTTCAAAGTCATCACTCAATTTCATCTATGATCCCTAAGCTACCATAAGCTTGAAAGAGATCTCGATCTCCACCGCCAAAGACAATGCAAGTGACACTAATCAAGAGGGCTTTTAAGGGTTGTAGTGGGGCTTAGGTGAGAAGATTCGGGTAAGGGAAATTTTTTTCCATGTGGTTCTAGGCTAGAGAATAAGAGTCATACTTCCACTTCACCACCAAATAACCAATTCAAGCAGTCAAACACTCGCCCAAACCCGAAAACTTCACAATTTCTCACATCACTAACTTTGAACTTCACTCTCCCACTTTCACTTTTCTTTCATTTGAAACTCAACCCATTTGCACTTGCTTTTCTTTTCTCACAAAACTTTTGTGACTTCTCAACTTTTGCACATTTATTTTCATGTCACCAACTCACTTTCAAACACTATTTTCAACACTTTTCTTTTCTTCTCCCAAACATTTCCACACTTTTGCATTTTCTTTTCTTTTTGAAATTCTCTTCCACCAAGATTATATCTCCCTCTCAAACCCAAACTCACTTAAAATTCATTTCCCATGACTCCTATTCTCTAGGAAAGTCAAGCCATTTGGGCTAAGGAAACAGTTTTTGTGGAGTTTTAAAGAATAGGCTTTTAGGCTCAAAAAAATGGGCTTCAAGAAAAATTGACACTAATATAGGGTGGATAGGGGAAATAATAGGGCTAAAAAAAATGCCTCTATCACATTAATATCACAAGCAAATGTCATGAATGCGGTCTTGACAAAGATACAATTTCAAGTTCTAGAGTTAGAGATGCATAGAGAAATCACACACAAAGCAAAGAAAGGACAAAGTCCTAGAAAAAGGCTAAAAATCATCTCACTAGGTGCTCATTACCTAGAATTTCAACATTAGTCTACAACTTTAAGAGTCCACATGCTCATCCAAATATGTCAAGCAAACAAGCCATGATCATGCAAGAAAATAAGGGTTTCATCCATCCAAACAAAGATATGGAATTTTCCAAGTCATGGATTTAACTATGTTGAAGACAAGAGATTCTCATTTAAGAAAATTTGATGGCAACCTATTATGCATGAAATTTTTGGCATTTTGTCAAATTTTGCAATTTTTTTGGATTTTTAGCATGCAAATAAAAAGGCAAGACAAAAGTAAACATGAATGCAAGACAAGAAAGGAAACATGAATGCATCTATCTAGCATGAATTCCCTCCCCCAAACTTAAACATCACATTGTCCTCAATGTGAAAATAAAAGCAAGAAAGGAGAGAAGGAAGGACTCACCTTGTATCTATTGTGGAGGAGGAGGTAGAGGGAAGTGGAATTGAGGATTTCACCAATTTGGAGACGGAAGTATGAGTCAAGAATCTTTGCTATGTGCCTACACACAACTAGACAAGAAATTCCACAAGCAACAATAACAAAATATTGTCCCGGCAAGGACAACCACAAGCAAGCCTCAAGCAACATGGCAATCAAGCACTACCAAGCAAGCAACAAAGAGCACTTAGCAACAACTACCCATCTTTCCACTTCTAGCTTTTATTCAACTTAACCTACTAACAAAGAAAGACTTGGGTTGCCTCCCAAGGAGCGCTTGTTTAAGGTCGATAGCTTGACCATGATGCCTTATCATATGCTTAGATCAATCATTGTTAATGCTCTCAATAACTTATCAAAACTTTGTGAGCACATCTCACAAAGGTGTAAGTAGCCTAATGATGGTTTAAAGATGAATAATATAGCATTTAAAAACCGTTTTAACCTATCAAATAGGCTAGCACTACTTTCATGAAAAGGAATATGTTGAAACAAATTTTGTTTGGGTGGAGGATTCTCAAGATATATATAATATGGATCAAAGCTCTTTTGAGCACTTTCCTCAAAGGCAACCTCATAGTAAACTCTAGATTCCACTTTAGGCTCTAAACATGGTTTTTCATCATGCACATCTTGAATGACAATGGGAGAGAAGTTAGGGTTTTAGAGTGCATATTAGCTCACGTTTCATTAGGTTTCGGTTTGTTTTTCTCCACTTTAAGCTAGCCTTTTAGTTGTTTTCGGTTTAGTTTCTCGGTTCGGACTCTACGCCTTGTATGTGCGTTTTCAGGTGAAAATGGAAGAGATTTGGTGATGGGATATCAAGAGGACTCAAGCAGGCGATGAGAGCTCGAAGACGGAGTCAAGAAGAGGCCCGAAGAGACGCCAAAAGAAGCAAGCCAAAAGCCGAGCCAAGATAGCAAGACGACGAAGCAAGAAAGCGGCTCCCGGAGCAAAAAGGCCCTGACCCCGGCTGCGAGAACCGAGAAAACAGCCCCCGACCCGGCCGGGTCACGGCCCGGGTCGTGGCCCGGGTCGGGGCATTTCTTCACATGTGCGTCCGGTTTGGTTTTCCAGACTCGGACCCGGCCGGGTCACGGGCCGGGTCGACCCCCGGGTCGCGGCGCGGCGCTCCGATTTCCTCTTTTAGCCCCTTTTCCTTTTAGGGTTGTATAAATACCTTCTTCCTCCTTTAGGAGAGGGTTGTTCAATCTCTTTTCCCCCTTTTGGGTACTTTTTCCCATTTTAGGACCTCTATGGTGTTCTTGAGAGATTGAAGGATTTCGTTGGAGATTTGTGCCTTTTCAATCAATACAATGTTTGTTGGTATGGATTTCCTCATCTCTTCTTCTTTTCTCTTGTTCTCCATGGATTGCTAAATTCCCAAATCCTAGGGTTTGGGGAAAACCTTATGGGTTCTAGGTAGTGCTTTGAATGCTTGCTTGAATTGAGATTTGAATTGTGGTTATTATCAATCCTATGTGCCTAATGCCAAATTGATTGTGATTTGAGACTTGTTGATGATTAGAACCGAGAGGTTAGGTTGTCAATAGGGAGATAGGTTAGGGACTTGTGTTGAGAGACCTCCTCTCTAACTTGAACTATAGGATTGATTGATTGAGGTCCCTTAGAAATGAGAATTGATTTGGGAACTCTTGAGAGGTTGACCTACCGATAGAGGGTTGAGTTAGACGAGCTCGCTCAAGCCACGACGGTGGATGAGGGCTTGAACCAATTGAGCCCCTATTGAGCCTAAAGGGCCTAGTCTTGGATCAAGCCACGAAAGTGGATGATTATCATATTCTAGGTACGATTTGTTTGATTCGATAGAATTAGACAATGATTCTAGGTAGATGCCTCCAAACCATGATTTGATCTAGATTCTTGTATGCTTTCAAAGTGTTGCTTAGATCCATAGTGTGAGTACTTAGACTCTAGGATTGCTTTTTCCCTTATTCATATTTGCATCATCTTGTTGCTTGCTCTCTTTGTTTGCTAGTTGATTAGTTTAAGTTTCTTCCATCCTTAATTGCCTCATAATAGCCTAGCTACTTTGATTGTCGGTTCACCAACTCTACTAAAGTCCTAGAGATCGACACCTTGGTACTACGCGACCCGTACACTTGCGGTATTGGTCTAGTAGCCTATCATGCTTCAGATTATTTTAAGTCATTTTTTCTTTATAAATATTATATAGGTTATATGAATAATTTTTATTGATTATATACATGAACACACGATCAATAAAATATCATGCATGTTACATGTCATAATAATGCATATACTAGCTCACTTAACTATCACCATTGTTACATGATGGTTTAGTTATCATGCATATCACATGATGGTTTAGTTATTGACCGGCACGGTCTAGAGCTTATGAGAGCACTTGAACTTTCACCATTGTTTTTAAGTGTAAACACATATTCAATTACTAATTCATTCACCATAAATAAATAAAAATTAAGAAAAATGTATAACTTTCAATAAATATTAAAGTAGACTTTTATTCATAGCTAGGAAGGTCACGGCCTTCACATATAGGAACTAAAAGCCAAAGAACAATTCTTTGGGTGCTACGTGTACATATAGACTATAATGATGATAATTGATCCGATCCTTATTAGCAACCTTTTTTCTCACGCAGTATCCCTGACTAATGGTCCAATATAATTGTAGTACATGAACATGGATCTTCCCTGATCAACGCAGTGATATTTATTACCTGCACGTGAAGATGTAAACGGAGTTATAAATTAGTAACAAATTAAGCGTGAAGAATTTAATATTGGTTTAGTTTTTTTAATCTTTTTGGTGGAACTATGCACTGTAATAGTTTTTCTTATGCACTCTATCTAAATCTTTTCAATTGAACATGCATAAGCAAGAGTAAGCAAAAGATGGAAATATGGAATTTTTTAAAATTAAGGAAACGACGTACGAAAATTTAAACGAACCAACCTTAAATTAATTATGGAGCGATAGAAATGTGGTGAAATGGCTCAAACAGGTGAAAGAGCTGGGCAGGTGAAGCCAGAGGGATATTGGACTTTACATACCGAGTACAGGAAGATAACCTTAATTGTGGCGATGAATTCGTTAATTTTAGGAATAGTAAATTTCAATCTGCTCTCAATGGTACTACAAAGTGGGCCTGAAGTCTGAGAGACTGGGAATTGCTGTAAGATTTGGCAACAAGCAGGAGTTGGAAGTGGTGCTCCTATCTCGCTGACACACGAGTCGATACTTGTGGCGGGCGATGGGGCTGTTGGGGTCACCGGAGGTGGGGGCGAGGCTGATGATTGCGGAGGGGGTGGGTTAAGGGCGGGTGGTGGCGGTTGAGAAACGGACGGTGGAGTCGGGGATCCCGAGGGCGGTGTGGTGGGTGGTTGAGACGTCGAGGACGGGGACGGGGACGGGGAGGGTTGAGAGGTGACTGATTGTGGAGGCACGAAGAGGCTAAGGCATGCTAACAGGAGAACTAAGGTTGGTAGGATTGGGCGGGAAGCCATGTTTATATGTAATGAGCTTTGGTTTGTTTTCTACTTGGTTTGGGTTGGGGTTAGTATGCATTCATGCATGGGTATTTATAGGAGAGTTTGCATGCGATCCAAGGTATTAATTTGTAGCTACTGTACTCTTACTTCAGAACTAACTTACTCCATTTGACCGATCGAGTTTTTAGGGTGGGGATCGATCAATTAGATATTGCACATTTAGTCAAAATTGTAATGTGCATAAAAAAATATATCAAATTTTAATTCATATTTAGTCAAATTTCGTGAGCATCGATCGATTTTCTTTTGTGTTGCACGTAAATGTGCATTTTTTCATGCCTAAATGTGTACACATTTTAAAATTCACGCTCATAAAAACTAATTGGATTTTTAGTACACATTGAGGCAAAATATATAAACATCAAATTTTTGTGTGCACAAGTTAGTCCTTGAATGTATATCCATTAATGCTAACATGTGCACAAATTAGTTTTGAAATGCACCTTTGTAGATCTGATCAAACAGTTAAACCTCTACAGGGTTTAACTTTTGTGAGCAGTCATTCGTTATAAAATAACTTAATTTTGAAATGTATAAGAGTCATATCATTGTATTATGCATATGTAAATATAAGTTTAAAGTTTATGTGCATATTATGCGATGATCTTGTACCAACCTCCCAAGAGAACTATGATACCATGGGAGATGGAGAAGCAAAATTAAAATTAAAAACACCACTTACAAGTTCACAATGTGTATGTAGCCCATGCCCCATGCCCCATGTGTATGTGGCCCATGTGTAAGGTTGGCGTGAAGCTCACCATGATATAAAGTTGGTGTGATATGTTATACTCTTTATGAATACAAGAGAAAAATTGTGTATTTACGACTACATGATCGAGGTCGCCGAGGGAAGCTCAAAGCTCTACTCGAAGGGTCATACGATATATATATATATATTTGCTTGAAATGTTGATTTTGTTCTGTCAAATATCTGAGCTTGTATGATTTTTCTCCCAATAAAACATCTGAACATATG
This sequence comes from Polygonum aviculare, assembly GCA_934048045.1. Classification (NCBI taxonomy): domain Eukaryota; kingdom Viridiplantae; phylum Streptophyta; class Magnoliopsida; order Caryophyllales; family Polygonaceae; genus Polygonum; species Polygonum aviculare. Next base: position 18,976,828 of record OW204028.1, read on the forward strand.
GTTTGCTGAACATTTGAACTTAAATATTTTTGTTTTATCAAACACATGCGAGTTGGGAAATTATGATGATTTTTAGGCGGACTAACGAAAGGGATATGATAGAATATAATTTTGATGTAACCTATATCTCAAGAACTGCGATAAAGACTAAACCTGAGTATTAAGTATGGTGCAGGAAAGCAACCAAGAAAATGACTTTGTAATTTACCGTGATGATGTGAGTGGAGATTTCAACTTTCTCGGGACCCTAATCGACATGGTATAATGAAGAACCCCAACATATCAACAATGATTAACCACGTGTAACATCAAATCAAGCCCCACAACCATGAGTACGAGCCATTGAGCCCCGCGTTAGGATGCCATCAAGCATGAGCCCAAGCACGGACCATATTGGCAAAATTGACAGTGGATAACGAACCCGTGTATGGGCGGAGACCTAAATCCCTCAAAATTATAAAATGAAACGGTGTTAGCCGAAAGCATTGACCGATCAACAAGATCCGTAATCATGAGCATAGGTCCTTCGCCCACGACCGCAAGTGAGCCAACGGTGTATGCCCTTCCGAGGCTGTGATTCACGCTTACGACCAAGTTCTGGCAACAATCACAAAGACCACGACTTGAAAATAAGCAGTAGTTCATGTTATCAACTTCAATCGCGGGCCGACCGACCGATGTTGTGGGTGACCCAAGCACACCTGAACATGGCTAGGAAATTTGTACTCGATGCGACGTCGTGTATGGACGAAGACTTTTACTACTTCGTACCGTAATTGGAACGACATTGGAAAAAAGTGTTGATAGGTTTACCATGAATGGCAAAACCGAGAGTGTCCTATGAAGGGCATTGCACAAAGGTGGAGACTTCAACTCCAATCGAACCTAGATCAGCGTAGTGTCCGAGGAAGGTTAACACGTATTCACTGCGGTTCGTAAAACCAAACTCTCGGGTCATTGGCGTGAAGTCCTAAGTCATCATGTCACTACGTAAAAAGGAAGATCAACGACAACCCTTTGACTGGTGCAAGAGATGGATTCCAACTTCCAAGGCATCAAATGACTTGATCATCCACTAAGAATCGACATAAGATCTACGATCTTATAGTGACTGTTTTAGCTCCACAATGGTTTGAATAAGAAGATTCAAGAAGCGTTTATAGAGGTTTTAGATGACTGTGTTTCTCATTCACACCTCAAATCCTAAATCTCATCTTAAGTGGGTTAATTGATATCGCACCTCAAGAAACTACTGTTAACTGTGCTTGAAGAATTAGCAAGAAAAATTCCAACTAGTCATTCAGGAGTCATTCTTATCGGAATTGGACCCTATCCATATACTGATGGAAAGATGAAAATATGAGCTACAAATCATCTTCGAACTTCAGCCCTTAAAAACTCTCTCGAAAGGGGCAAAAAAGGCTTCTGAAGACTATAGTGCTCAAAGTACGCAGAATAGACAAGCTTACTTCCAACACCTCGTTCGAGAGATAGGAATATCGAAAAGTTGCAAACTTTACATTATTAAAAATCTGAAGAAATGTTCTACAAGTTCTCTTCCACCATCGACAATAGAAACTACCCCGAAATGTTCCAAAACAATAGTTGAAGACAGAACAGCATCGTTCTTGTAACAGCCACAATTGCTCATTTGGAAGCTAGAATCATCAAATTGAGATGACTCAAGATGTTCTGGAAAGCTCAGAAGATGCACTATCTTTCGTCTTCAAATGTCGGAGCTGGAATCCCACACAAATCACAATTACTCCAAACTGAACATGAGCATCGTTGTCCAGAATGGAAACCGAAGACATGGAGAATCGAGTGTAGTTCTTATGTGAGATTTTGAAGCTCGTTGACCCTTACACTACTAGGAAAGGGGTCTTTAACGACCAACAAACTTGTCGTTATATGTCAGAAAACTTCTCGTTAAAGGTATTAACGACGACATAAATTTCGTCGTTTGTTCGTTGCAATTGGTCTTGACGTTATTGGTTTTAACGACCATGTTCGTCGTTAATATTTAACGACGAGATGATTGTTTGTCGTTAGCATTAACGACAATATGGATGTTTTGCGTTAAGTATCAACGACGACATGCCTTGTCATCGTTATTGGTTAACGACGACATGCTTGTTCTTCGTTATTGGTTAACGACGATATTTGCACTTGTCGTTGTTAGTTAACCGATAACGACAAAAGCATGAACTATAACGACAAAGTAGCTCCTCGTGGAAGATATTCTAGCAGATCAAATATTGTACAATAACGACCACATTTTTCATTTCATCGTTATATATGCCTGCTCAACAATGTTTATTCGAATTGGATATAAAGCATTACTTTCACAATTAATCTAAGTGCTTAAAACCAAACAAATCATAGATAAATTCTAGAAACTATATATAATCATAAAATTCAATTCACATTGAAAGTTCAAAATTTTTGTATAAATCCAAAGCAAAATAAAATGGAGTTCATATGATCTAATATTCTAACTCTAAAAACATATCTATATGTTCTAATAGGCTACGAAATAGATATGGACAACGTATGCAGGACAATGCGCTTCTCATCTTCAAGTACCTATAAAATCGAAAAAGAAAACAAAAGTGAGTAACATTGATAATGAATAGAAACAAGGCAAGGCAAATCAATACCACAAAGACGTTTTCAATTACTCCAACATTTACTTCTTGCACTTCAACAAAACATTAATGTGTTGTACACGTAAAAGAAACCAATATGGAGAAATCACCACTTCAAATAGTTGAAAAAAAGAAAAATAAGCATGAATTGATGAGTTTTAAAAGGGCATTACCAATTTACTATTGACAGACAATATGTAACAGAGAAAATTCATGTCACGCTAATGTCCATACGTCTATAACTATGATGAAAAAAAAATATCCTAGTGAGATTGTGCAACCGCTTCTTGACAACCAATGGATTACTAATATAAAACAAAAAGAGCTTACAGTCCATATTATTATCCATTTGAATGAGAAAATCATGATATAAATTTACATGCACAGGCCAAAGTTGGGATATACAGCAACACAACAGGGTACAGTTAGAGCATCTAAAACGCCCTTCTTAGAAAAGTACTGATTGATTTATATGGTAACTAAAACTAAAATTCCCACATATTTCAAAAAACAACAAAAACTACACAGCTACATAGCTATTGTTGGCTTGTAACTATTAATATAAACCATCATACCTGATGCAAAAGGGCTAAAGCATGAAACTGCACAAGTGCAGCACGTGACTGAACAGCTTCTTGCACCTCATTGCTCCACCTTTTCACAATCTCTGGATTTGTCTGGTAAAATATCCAACAGATATAAGTACAAAACTAAAGCATAAATGCAGATAACTAGAAGCATACACATATTAGTACTACCTGGAGTAAATGAACGCCTCTAACAAGAGCTGCACTAGCAACCACGGGATTCTTGTCAACAATAGCTTGTTTCAAGTATCTTTCGATTTGGGTAAGGAGCGTTCCAAATGATCCGGCAAAGAACGCGGATAGCGTTTGCCCGATAAATGTCATTTTTGTTATTCATGTTGTGACAATGATAACCTTCAAATTAAAAGTATTAATCATCAATTAGTCTCATAACAGAGATTTTCACATATTGATTCATACAATAGTCAAACTACCTCATCAGCAGAAGGAGAAAGTTCTATGATAATCAAGTAAACCATTCTTCTCAACCCTGTATCCTTGGACTGAAATAGTTTAGTCACAGAAAAGAACACCTCTGTAGCTTTAACCTATACAACATAAAATGAAAGTAGTCATCATTAGTAGGAAACGACAGGCATCCAAGTCCATGCTTTCCAGGAAAACAACACATCAATCAAACTAGTTCATGAGAAAAATCTAGACCTTTGTAAATGTCTCTCCTTGGTTGACGAAATAGAGCAGCTTAGTGATGACCTGATGAGAAGATAGGGCAAACGCAATCCAAGCCACTAGTACATAAGAATGAGAAATGGAAACAATGTGCAAACAAACATGTCATTCATAGAATGCAAAAAACCTGAGAGCATCTCCTCGGATCAAGCTGAGGATCGTTAAACACCCGAGCTTCTTGAAGCACAGCTCCTTTCTCGATCCCAAGAATTGGAGAGTACTCCGCTACAGCCGTCAACCACACAAATATGAAGCACTACTAAGACCGAATCCAACAAATTGAATCCACACAGAAGACTGACCAAGGAAAGATTAGCAAACACCTCAAGCCACTCAGATCTAAACTCTATTTCCATTTCACAATGACAAGCGCAAATACGAAACCAGTGCACAAAATCTAGAATGCATGAGCTGCAAAGATGATCTGGTTGGGCATGACTATGCTTATGTGTAGGGGCATTCCTTCTTACATCAAACATAAGGCTAACATAGGGTATATACGTTGGGTTTGATACTTAAAAGATCAGTTCTTGCTCAAACATAGCATTAGGCCTCATACTTAAAGATTAGTTCTTTTTCAAATTTCAAAATAGACCCACTTGAAAGAAACCTATATAAACATTACCCACAATTGTTTTTGGCCTAGTTTACATATAAAAGATTGATTCTTTTTTGCAAGGAAGACCCACTAAATATGAAAGTTATAGAAAATGACTCATTTGTTCCTGGTCTGCAGAGAAGGCAATGATGGGGGAGGAAGAGTGGTACTTCTTCATCTTAAGACAGAAAGTATCCAACAGAGTTCAGGACAAACAGAGAAATAGAGGTTGGATATTGGAAGGCAAAGAGGAAAGGACAGGGAAATCTACAACTCAATGACTTGTTCTTTAGTCGGGATGAAGAAGACGCTTGTTTTCTACAGAGCAAGGGCTCCAAAGGGCGAGAAGAGCAACTAGTTCATGCATGAGTAATGGGTAATTCAACCTAGAAACCAAATTACCAAAGCAGAAGCAGCGATCAACAGTTATCTAAAATTCAACCTAGAAATCAGACCAAAAAAGCAATCAGGCCATATACCTTTATGGGACGAAACAATAGATTGCAACAAAAATCGATCTAAACAAAAATTAACAACCGTCTATAATTAAACGTAGAAATCAGCTAGGCTAAAAGAAGGAAGAATACATACCTTCATCAGAAGAAGAAATCGTCGGGCAAATCTCTCTCGAAGTAAAATGAAGCAATCAATCTAACGCTTCCCCCTCCAATTCGCTCGGGAATCACTCGTAGAAGAATTGAAGTTACCTTCTCTTGTCCTCCTGAGCAGCTGCACCACCAGCAGCAGGAGCGGCACCAACATTCATGACAAGGTCTAACGATTCAACACCAGCATCCCCGCCGGCGAGGGGTGAGCGGTCGTCATAGCTCCGGATCTCGCAACTCCGGGAGGAAGCGACGGCCAGTACCTAAGCCTAACGAACTTCGCCTCTGACGGCTCTGCCGGAAGCCGCCTCTTCGCCATCCATTTCGACACTCGGAAGCAGGACTTCGATCCGGACGACAACCACCTCGGAGTCGACATAAACAGCTTGAGATCGAACAACACGGTTCCGCCCTCCGATTTCAACATCACTCTGTACCCAAACGGCACCGTTTTCCACAAGATCTGGATCCACTACGACGGACGAAACAAAACCCTAGCCGTCTACATGTCGGACCAATTGGAGCAACATGAGATGGTTCCGATGCCGAAATCGCCCGTCCTCACCATGGAAGCTCTGGTTCCGATGCCGAAAACGCCCGTCCTCACCGTGAAAACGCCCGAGCAACATCGTGGCCGAGAAGTCGTATTTCGGCTTCATTTGCTCCCAGAAGAACGACAGTTTTATGTAAATTAAGATATTCTAGGGTTTAAAGCGTAAGTGTGGTTTCTGATTTTTATTTTTTTGGGGTCGAATAGGTTTCGGATTGATTTCAGAATTGGAAAATTTTTACAAAAGCCCGATCCAAATTGCAATTCAAATAACGACGAACAATTTTTTTTAATTATTTTCCTTTTTTTTAGCACACGTTAACGATGAACATTAGGATTATATATAGTTTAAGCTTCCATGTATTACGACCAACACTCGTGCTTCTTGTTATTAAACGTATGTACATGCTTTTGACGACGAATTTTTCATTTCATCGTTATAACTTTGTCGTTAAAAAGTCTTATTCTAGTAGTGTTATTTTTGACAATGGGTCCATGTTGGTAGACCCTAGATGTTTGTATGGACGCGTACGATAGAATGGTTAAGAGTCATTCAACAAGCGTTTTGTATGGGAAATGCACGAAAATTAACAATGAAAGTTAGAGACTTTGATAGTGGGATTGGTGAAAAAGCACGAATCCTTATGGAGTCGTCCTAGGAGTAATAACCTCGTAATTCAACAGGTTATACTCGAATCCTTGTGAAATCGCTCAATGACTAACGACTTTTTAACTTTGGAACCCCATGCACTGGGCAAGATCACAAGGAATTTAGCGACGCGTGCGATCGCAATGGAAACCGCGACCACGACACCCATTTCTTTAAGCGCGATAGCCTAGGCTCCTATGTGGAAGGACTTTGGGTCTAAGATTTTATATAAGGATAAGGCACTATTTTTCCTTGTGGTTTTAATGAGACCCTTAGTTTTTGCATTTCCTATTATTAGTTTGTCTCTAGGTTTACGACACTCATGTTTGTTATTTCATTAAAAAAAAAGTAAAAGCATGTCTTGCATGAAAAAATGAAACAACATTAATTACTTACATTAACGAAATATCTCGGTACCGAGGAAAATACACGTTGAAGACTCCTACATGCATGCGTAAGGGAGTACTAAGATGCCTTACTCTTGGCGTATTGATGTATGAGTATACGAATAAGATAAAACGCCTATATATGCATGGTCACTCTACTAAGTATTTGAGTAATACTACGACTCAATCGGACATAGTTATAATTCAAGTAGGGCAATTGTGAGCAGGTAAATTTTGCATTTATTATATTCGTTAATTAAAGCATATCTCTTCATCTTATGCATGATCTCTATATCTTTTTTGTTATAGCACATCTCTTATATATTTATGATGATATGTTATTAAATATGGTATTTATTATATCAATTCATACAAGAATACATCCTAATGGAGGATAGAATATTCGTGTAGATTGGATAGCAAGTAATCACCTTAATTGGACCTGATACTCAAACGATTTTCGGACCCTAGGGATAACCTTTTCAGTCTTCTCCCTATCTCATCTTCCATATAAATTTGAATGCCTTCGCCGTGTGTGGGTAAGTTTAATTCTTTGATTTACCTTGAACACTATTTGATTGACCCATATTGACTTAAGCATCGAAAATGGATTAGGGAGACCCTCAACCCATGTGTCTATTGTTTTTCAAGTTCTGTGTTGAAGAAGGTGGATTGGAACGAAAGATGAAAGGACGAAATGTTGAGCATTACATTGTGCATCGGAGTGTTTTTTTGTAGGTTTGATTTTTGTCAGTCGATTAAAAGGGTATGAGATAAGTAAGTTACAATTGCTAAAATCTAGAGATGTACTGTATTACATGAAGATCTAAATTTTTTTTGAGATCTTCATGTAGTGCACTAAAGGCAAATTAAAGGGTTCAACAATTAATGTTTTTGCACTAACTGGAAGATCTCAAAATCCCTTTCAATTACAAGGAAATTGCACATTAAACAATCCAAGTATATTATGTAAAGTAATCAACAATGCAAAGATGCGCGTTTTTCCTCCACAACTTCAGACACGCATCGGACCACACAAATCCATAAAAATGTATTCCACAGGCTTGGCTGCAATTGTCTTCTTCTTGGATATGAAGGAAAATCTTACTTGTTTACCTTTTCACTCAAGCATCACAGATTTCATACTTGTTTGGACCAATTCTCGGTAGTCTTCTAAATAGCTCTTGTTTTTGAAGTCTATCAATGAGTATAGACTTATGCAACCAAATCTATTATGCTAGTGTTTGGTGACATCATCAATTATTTTGAGAAACATTTTTTCTCCATCTTCGAAATAAGAATTGTAGGATCTGTGTTAGTATCAGAGGTCGTCGACACCTACGATGTCGTCGACCAGAGTTAACAACCTTAGGTTGTGCAGCGGAAATTCAAACATAAGAAAGACGTTAAGTTACCAGAATTGAACACGGGTATTTAGAGTGGAAACCCTCCACAAACCAACTAGTTTGTCTAGAAAAAACCACTTGCCTCCCAAGCTTCTCACTTGGTAGGACTTGAAGAGTACTTCGACTCGTTATACTGATTTCTCGGGCTTACAAAGGTGCTCCTCCTCCAAGATATATGCGAATCCCACACCCTCTTGCAAGTACTCTGCCTAAGTACTCTACCCTCACCCAATACAACTCTTCTCGTACCCTCCCCTCTACAGGAACAAGTCACAAGAACCTGTCTTCTACCCTCTCAGCAACACTCGCACACAGTACAGGAAACTCTCAGAAACCCGTACTCATAGAACACTCTTCCTTAGTTCTGCGCCGTTCTCCTCTATATTCCTTACCCCCTCCGAGACACCGAACAGAATATATAAACTAGGGAGATTGTGGTATAATTCATCCTTTTTGCCTAAGGAATGAATTACACACAATTAATCCTTACAAAATCTTTCCTAATCAGCTCCTTAAGACACAATAAAATCTTCCTAATTATCTCGCAATAATCCATGAAGATTTTCGGAATGTACGCACTTCTTCTTGCCTTAATAGAACCTCCAGAATCCTTCTGCCGCGCTTTCCTTAAAACTGCTACGCGTTTTGCCGTATATAGAGTTCCGCTCGGCTTCGGACTTCTGGGCAACCAGGTTGTCGCGGTGGTCGGCGACTTTGGACTTTATCATTGTAATGTCGACGACTTCATGTCTGCAACCTATTTGGAACCATCAAAACACACACATAGATTTTCTAACAAATTCCCCCTTTTTGATGGTGACAAACACCGATCTTTAATCTGCACTAAAAGGGGTCTTCTGCAACCTATCCAAACATCTCACAAGGCAATCTATTGCATCATATCAACACATCATAATCATCAAGCGATTTTCCCCTTAACTTTTCAAAAGTTCCCCCTAAGTTCAACATTCAATTGAAATTCAGCATATCCTCTCAATTAAGCATGCAACCCTCAGCTATTTCCCCCTTTTGGCATCATCAAAAAGATCATAAATCATGGAGAAATAAGCAAGGCAAACATATTAGCTAATATAGAGAAAAGCATGCAGAGACCAAGTCAGCGACCATGCAAGCATGGCAATGTCAAACAGAACACACACAGCAGGGGTATTAATATCTTACAACCATATCGAACTTAAGAAAAGTTTTAGTGGAAGGGATAACGTGGTAGGGATAAAAAGCAGGATAGTGATAAAGTCAAGAGTGCAATAGTCGACGACTAGTTCATAGCTTTCAGTACTTCCTTGATGTCGTCAACATCTTCACTAACTTTTGCCATCCTCTTAAGCATCTGCGTTATACCCTTTACTAAATCAAGATTTTGATTCTCCAATTAATCTAACTTAGCATTTAGAGTTGCCAACTCTGCTCCATAACTTCTTGACTTAACAACCTTAGTCTTAATTTCTCTGTTCACCCATGCTCCATTGGTCCACGGCTAGCCCATCTTCCTCAGAAATTCTTTGCTCAACGACTTATATCTTGGCATGAACACTTGCCCATATATCCTCTTCAAAGTTGTTGTGGGAGAACATGATATCTTGAACTAATTTACCATATGATAGAGCAAGACTAGCACTGTCGAGGATATTCTTCATATGAAGCATGATGAGACGAGGTAGGCAAACCTTTTTCTTCTTGAAGATCTTATCGAGCATGAGAGCTTCCTGAATGTAGATGCAATGCTTCTTGTACTCTCTGGGAAGTAGATTACTAGCAACATGAACAAACATCACTTTCTTTTCACCTTCCATCTTATTCGCAAGCATGGATCCCATAGGCTGTGTAGTATCACCGGTCACTGACCTCAGTATATTGTCCACATCAGCGTCTTCAGGCCATCCACCCTTGTGAAACTCAGCAAACCCTTCATGAGGTATCTTGAGCAACTTAGCAATGTCATGGCTAGAGAACATATACTGCTAATCCTCCCAGATATACTTTCCAATAGTCATATTCCCAAAGTCATCAATGCTCAGCAACTCATAGAACTTGTGAACTATCTTAACAGAAAACTCCTCAGGTTTGAAGGACATACCTGACCAACCTTGAGCATCTATCCACTCAGAGAATTTTTGCAGCTTGTACTTCTGTAGAAAGTTATCGCTCTAAAGAAATAACCTTGAAAACTCCCTGTGGTTGACATTCCTGAGACCTACCTTCTTCTTTTTAGAGAACGCTTTACCTCTTGTAGAGGTTGGCGACCTTTCCCTTTTCACATATCTTATTGAGGAATCACCAGTCTCCTCACTCCTTTCCATAGACATCTTTTGACCACGCCGATCAGCCTTGGATAGCTTAGTAGATTTCTTTTGCATAGAGTCGTGGAATAAACCCCTAGCAACAGCTTCTTTAGCATGAACGATAAAAGGCTCATCAAGAGTTAAAGGAGAGGATTTTGAACCTTCTGAACTAGCAAGAAACTCAACAACTTTCTTTCTCTTTTCTCCAGCTTGGGAAAAGTTGTCGACTTTCTCAACATCTTCCTCAAACTCTTCAGGGTTGACTAACTTTTCTGCCACGTCGTCATCTTCTTCACCAGCTCTTTTCTTCCCTTGAGCCTTCTCTTTCTCAAATGAGTCCAGCATTTGCTTAGTGGAATCTAATTCCATAACCTGATCCTGGTCCAGCACCATCTCCACCTCAGATTTCTTCTTGAAAACTTCTCTAGCTGATTGATTTTCCGAAACTGCCTCCGATTATCTACTCGTTTTGAGCACATTCTCCACTTCAGGGGTTTGGGTTTTGGTTGAGGGTTCTTTGAGAGGAACTTCAGCGGGAAAGGGGTTGGATTTTGGGTTTTCAGAGGTTTCGGCCATGGTGGTTTGGGGTAATGGGTTTTTGGATAGGGTTATGCCACATAAAGCATTCTTCAACAAATTTTCGTCATAGAGAGCAATCATTTGATCACGAAGCTTTTGGGGAGAAAGATTTGGGTTAAAGAACGCCATTGATCTTAGTTGTAGCTTCAGAGAGCAACAATGGAGAGCTTTTGGGGTTTCTTTTGCCACAGAGAGAGGTATACCACACAAGATATGGGAAAAAGTATCACTTTTTGATTGTACTTAATGGACATCAATCTCTTTCAAAAGTCAGCCGCCAGTCACTTCAGGTGCACTGTTCATGTCAGACAAATCTCCACTTTTCAAAGATTTTGAACTGCAAAACTGGTTAGAAACTCCCTCCAAAAATAACACGTGTGCTTCCACACAAAAAAGTCGGCGACAGCATCGATGTCGTTGACTTCACAACAACTTTCTCCATTTCTTCTCAACACTTCACTTTTTTTGAACACAACTATGAAATATCCTGATAAGTCGTCGACCTCAACTGACACAAATGAGAAGTCGTCGACCTGTACTTGTTCTCACACTTCTGAACAAGATTGATCAGTCCGGGAATCGGAGGGTCTCACAATTTAAATTTATAAAACCGAACCTCACTTGTAGTAAAGAGGTAGGGTGTCGAACACACGGGAGTTCGTGCGTCGAGAGTACCCGAAAAGACTAAAAAGAGGAGAAAATAAAGACAAACGAAGGAAAACAAGAGAGATCTCCTCGGACCGACACAGGGTCACTTCGGTCCGAGGTAGGATCGAGGTTGAGTTGCACGGGACCGACGTAGAGCAAGTCGGGCCCGAGGTTCTGGGTAACTCGGTCTAAGCAAAATAGTAGATCGGTCTTGGGTTTTTGGGTTCCTCCCCCAACTAGACTTGGATATTCTACCTCAATTCAACCAATAAGTGTTTGATTCTAATGAGATCGAGGTTGCTCACCTCAAATCCCTCCAAACTACACCTCGACCCAAGGGAGCTTTCACTCACCTTCGATGCTAGAGACTTGTGATGGGATCGAGACCACTTTCGCTTACTCTTACCAAACACAAGCTCTAGATCCCTTGCTTTCACAAGAGAATTGAAGCTCAATGTAGAGAGGATTCACAAATCAAGCACTCAAGGCTATGGAATTGGGGTTTTCTACCCAAATCTAGCTAGGGGGATTCCCCCATAGCCCAAGACTATGGAATCTACTCCATGTGGTAAGAGAAAAGCATAAACAAAATGGAAATCAAGCAAATCTCAATCATCAACATCAATTTAAACTCCAATTGCATTCAAATTCAAAGTGTCTACAAACTCCAAGTCTCAATTCTACTAGATCAAAGCAAAACAAAGTTCAAAACTCACAATTCCTCCTCTCTTCTCCACCGATCTCTCCTTCTCTTCCTTCTCCTCTCTTCTCCTTGCTCTCCAAGTCTTCCTTGAGCCTTTGAGAGTGTTTTGGTGTGGGTTCCTCTAGCCAAGGGTTTCTCTCCTCTCCAAGGGAAGGAATTCACCCAAATCCTCCAATAGATCTTGGGTTTCTTCCCACCCTTGGAGAAGAGTCCACCCCCTCTAAAGTTGTCTAGATGATGATAGATCACAAGAGTTTAAATAGAGATTTCCCTTCTAAACTTCTTGGGCTCCAAGGCTTGTCCTTGACCTCCAAGGCTTCTAGACTCCTTGACCTCCAAGGAAGCAAATACAATTTTGGGAATTAACAAGAAAATCCCCAAAAGAAAGGAATCCGGAGCCTCGACCGACATGGATCGACACGGAGAACCTCGGGCCCGACTTGCTTCAACCTCGGTCCAAAGGCATTCGTTCCAGGGACCTCGGGCCCGACATGCACACCTCGGACCACCACCTCGGGCCACCATGGTACCTCGGGCCCGATGTACTGGGTACCTCGGTCCTAAGGCATTTTTCAGCTTGTTTCGCTCCGTTCTCTCTCGTTTTAGCTCCGATTGACTCGATTGTTTCGCCATTCTCTTCGTCTTCACTTGAGGCTTCTTTCCATGCATTATTAGATCCATTTTGGCTCCTTTTCCATCCTTGAATTCCTCCATCATTCCATGCTCCAATCTCCATGATTTTTGCTCCGAAATGCCTACAAAACACACAAAACGCGCATAGTCTCCGAATCTCATAGAAAATTGGAATCTAAGCTAAAAAGGGACAAAACACATAAGAAAAGAAGGAAAAAGGACTAAATCTACCAAGGAAAACACACTTAAAACACTACCAAAATGAGAGACATCAGAATACCCCATACTTAACCTTGCTTGTCCTCAAGCAATAACAAAGTAAGCAAGACCGAAGCGCAATCTTCAAGTAAAGCCTCATATGAAAAATCAATCAAGTAAGCACAAGTGATAGATATTCAAGCAAGATTATATCATCACACATGATCAAGTGTTCAAAGAATAAAGTCTAATGCAACTAAGCCTCACTTTAGGGATATGGAAATGTATATCACTCATCATGTGTTTAGGCTTAGCAATGAACACTCAAACTCAACAATCATGCAAGTAAAGACTTTACAATTGAAGCTAATATCACCAATTCCTCCACCTAGAGATGCCTATTACAATGCACACAAAGAATATGAACTTGGCTCAATGGAGGTCCTCAAAGAGGTTCCATTCGGCCGGGTTGTAATGGGGCTTTTGGTGTTTCTCAAGGTGGGAATCACTTTTGGTCTTGTGGTGCTTACAATGGGGATTGAACTTTCTAATCTCTCACCAACTTCACCAAATTATTCCACTTTCACTTTCACTCTCCCAAAAGACTTGATTTTTTTTTCTTTCTTTTCTTTTCTTAATCCACTTTTTACTCAACATTCCACTTCATCTTTGCACTACACTTTTTATTGGATTTTTCACTTTTTTTTTCACTAGGATCGACTTGCACACAACTTGGGCCCGATGTGCACTTTAACTCGGTCGGTGCCCCTTTTTCTACACTTAAGCATTTTGCTTTCAATCCACTACTTTTCCAACTTTTCTTTCTTTTTCTTCTTTTCAAAGATGCACTACCCACTTGATTTATAACTCCATTTTTTTTTTTTTGCCCTTCACCAAAGAGAATCTCAACTCTCCAAATATTCTTCCAAACCTCTCAATAAAGTCCAATCCCATAAGGGTCAAGTCATTTAGGCTAGGAATCATATTTTTTTGAGGAGTTTCAAACAAAGGTCTAAGGATAAAACGGGGCTACAAACAAAGGATTCACTTCAAGGTAGGATATGGAACATTTTGTGACTAAATAAAATAAAGTTCAAATCAATGTGACAATGCATAGAACAATTCTCATATTGGTCTTGGAAAATAGATAAACACCTCAATAGCAAGTTTTACTAAGCATGCATGAGCTAATCACACAAGAAAATGAGGGATATGCAATCATGAACAAGCATCCCTAAAATGGCCAAAAATAATCTCACAAGGTTCACTCTAGCTTAGTTGCATCAAAACTCATCCTAGAACTCATGTGCCCAATAAAAACATGCAAGATATCATATCACATCAAAAGCAACATCCATTTAGAGGCTAAACTATCCAAAAATATGCAAAGGAATTTACATGCTCACATCATCATTAGCCTTCTTTAGACATCTAAGATGGGAATTCCTAGTCCAAAACAAAATCTTTTTGTTGTTTTCAACACAATTTTTCAAATTTTTATGGATTTTTTTGCAAAAATTTTCTTAAAAAAAATGCAAAAGACACACAAAGCACACATATGTACAAACACTAGGCACAAGAGAGTTTCCTTTTCCCATACCCCATACTTAAAATATGCAATGTCCTCATTGCATCCAAATAAAATCAAAAGGGAAAATGAAAAGGGAAACTCACTAGACAACGCATTTGAAGCTAGGAAAAATGGTGAATTGTTGACATCGACACATGGGGAGGGGAAGGTGAAGCACTTGAGGCACGAACTACTTGAGAGGTGGTCGAGACCGATTGCTCGTCTCACATCCTAGTTGCTCGTCCATTTGCATCATACACCTTGTCCCTTCGAGCTCATCATTTGAATCAAGAAGCACCTACAAGATCACACCAAAGATACATCCCAAAATACTTGCACTCAAGGGGTTTAGAGAAAGGGGGTTGGCACAATAAGCTCAAATCCTAAAAATAAGAAAACAAATCAAAAGGAAATCTAGGATACGAAGGATACGTCGGGTTGCCTCCCGAGAAGCGCTCTTTTAACGTCATTAGCTTGACGTGCCGGCCACCTAAGCTCCGTTAGGGTGGAAAATAAGGCTCGGGGTCCATGAATTCCCCAAGGACCATCTCATCACTCAAGTAGAATTGAGGCCATTCACTATAGTTCAACCAAACATGTGCCTCGGCCTCATCATAATGGCGGGGGACCCCATACTTAGACCAAGAATAGTCGGAGATCACATCCTCCGAGTATGGTTCATCCTCTCCATATGACTCGCAAGAAACCGTCACAAAAGAGCAAAGGAGATTGGGCGAAGGAGTCTCACACATGATCTTAGAGGCTTGCTTCTCGGGTTGGACCGACATAGGAGCTACATCGGACCCGACTTTTGGCGTCTCCTCCAAAGCTTGTTTGAACCGAGACTCGACTTCTTCTTCTTCAACCATAGGAGAGGGAGAGCTTTCCTTCACTACAATCCTTGCACGCTCAAGAGCCATGAGGTAGTTTTCCTCCATCGTCACCATCTAACTAGCACCCTTTTCAGACTGGACCGATATTGGTGCCACTTCGGGCCCGACTTCCGGCATCTCGGTCCCGGGGCAGAGTGAAGGCAGGGGAAATGGTCCGATGTCTGGGAAACTCGGGCCCGACATGTCCTCCAACTCGGTCCTGGGTTGTAGAGTTGGTCCGACTTGCGAGCAACTCGGGCCCGACACACTTGGTACGTCGGTCCAGGCTTGCTCACTCCTCTCGACTTGTGGTTGCTCAACTCGGACCTCATCATTGCTCTCTTCATCATGATAGCTCGGAAGTTGCTCTTGCGAACTCGGGATTTGGGATTCCAAATAGTGAAGTTGGGCGTTGAGGCTCATCCTCCATGCACCAAACTCATTGAATTGATCATCAAATCTTCTCTCCATATTGGTGAATTGAGCTTTCAAGTCTTGTGCCCATTGAGGTTCCTCATCAATCCCCTCTTGCAACATATGTTCCCATGGAGGAGTTTCCTCGTAGCTTGGAGGTTGGTAGGGAGGTACTCCTTGCATTTGAGTGTAGGTGGGACTTCCCCAATAATATTGAGCACCACCTCGTCCATCATAGTGGTCTCGGTTCCCATACAAACCCCTCATGTAGCACTCCTCCTCATAGGCTCTCTCTTCTATCTCTTGTTGCATTCTAATCCGGGCATCGAGTTGTTCTTGAGCTCGAACTCGACCTCTCCTTTCTCTTTCCAATTGCTCATCTAACTCGTGGAGTTTTCTTTTTAGACTTGACATCTTCATTTGAAGGTAGAAAACCTCCCACTCATCATCACTATCATAGAACTCCATTTTTGATGGAATCACCTACAAAAAAGACACAAACAAAACCCAAATCAAAACAAACAAGGGGTTTGGGCTAATCCCTCACCCAAATCACTACCAAAAAGCAAAGACTCAACAAAGATGGGTACCTCGAACAAGTAGAACTCCCCGGCAACGGCGCCAAAATTCTGATCGGTCCGGGAATCGGAGGGTCTCACAATTTAAATTTATAAAACCGAACCTCACTTGTAGTAAAGAGGTAGGGTGTCGAACACACGGGAGTTCGTGCGTCGAGAGTACCCGAAAAGACTAAAAAGAGGAGAAAATAAAGACAAACGAAGGAAAACAAGAGAGATCTCCTCGGACCGACACAGGGTCACTTCGGTCCGAGGTAGGATCGAGGTTGAGTTGCACGGGACCGACGTAGAGCAAGTCGGGCCCGAGGTTCTGGGTAACTCGGTCTAAGCAAAATAGTAGATCGGTCTTGGGTTTTTGGGTTCCTCCCCCAACTAGACTTGGATATTCTACCTCAATTCAACCAATAAGTGTTTGATTCTAATGAGATCGAGGTTGCTCACCTCAAATCCCTCCAAACTACACCTCGACCCAAGGGAGCTTTCACTCACCTTCGATGCTAGAGACTTGTGATGGGATCGAGACCACTTTCGCTTACTCTTACCAAACACAAGCTCTAGATCCCTTGCTTTCACAAGAGAATTGAAGCTCAATGTAGAGAGGATTCACAAATCAAGCACTCAAGGCTATGGAATTGGGGTTTTCTACCCAAATCTAGCTAGGGGGATTCCCCCATAGCCCAAGACTATGGAATCTACTCCATGTGGTAAGAGAAAAGCATAAACAAAATGGAAATCAAGCAAATCTCAATCATCAACATCAATTTAAACTCCAATTGCATTCAAATTCAAAGTGTCTACAAACTCCAAGTCTCAATTCTACTAGATCAAAGCAAAACAAAGTTCAAAACTCACAATTCCTCCTCTCTTCTCCACCGATCTCTCCTTCTCTTCCTTCTCCTCTCTTCTCCTTGCTCTCCAAGTCTTCCTTGAGCCTTTGAGAGTGTTTTGGTGTGGGTTCCTCTAGCCAAGGGTTTCTCTCCTCTCCAAGGGAAGGAATTCACCCAAATCCTCCAATAGATCTTGGGTTTCTTCCCACCCTTGGAGAAGAGTCCACCCCCTCTAAAGTTGTCTAGATGATGATAGATCACAAGAGTTTAAATAGAGATTTCCCTTCTAAACTTCTTGGGCTCCAAGGCTTGTCCTTGACCTCCAAGGCTTCTAGACTCCTTGACCTCCAAGGAAGCAAATACAATTTTGGGAATTAACAAGAAAATACCAAAAAGAAAGGAATCCGGAGCCTCGACCGACATGGATCGACACGGAGAACCTCGGGCCCGACTTGCTTCAACCTCGGTCCAAAGGCATTCGTTCCAGGGACCTCGGGCCCGACATGCACACCTCGGACCACCACCTCGGGCCACCATGGTACCTCGGGCCCGATGTACTGGGTACCTCGGTCCTAAGGCATTTTTCAGCTTGTTTCGCTCCGTTCTCTCTCGTTTTAGCTCCGATTGACTCGATTGTTTCGCCATTCTCTTCGTCTTCACTTGAGGCTTCTTTCCATGCATTATTAGATCCATTTTGGCTCCTTTTCCATCCTTGAATTCCTCCATCATTCCATGCTCCAATCTCCATGATTTTTGCTCCGAAATGCCTACAAAACACACAAAACGCGCATAGTCTCCGAATCTCATAGAAAATTGGAATCTAAGCTAAAAAGGGACAAAACACATAAGAAAAGAAGGAAAAAGGACTAAATCTACCAAGGAAAACACACTTAAAACACTACCAAAATGAGAGACATCAGAATACCCCATACTTAACCTTGCTTGTCCTCAAGCAATAACAAAGTAAGCAAGACCGAAGCGCAATCTTCAAGTAAAGCCTCATATGAAAAATCAATCAAGTAAGCACAAGTGATAGATATTCAAGCAAGATTATATCATCACACATGATCAAGTGTTCAAAGAATAAAGTCTAATGCAACTAAGCCTCACTTTAGGGATATGGAAATGTATATCACTCATCATGTGTTTAGGCTTAGCAATGAACACTCAAACTCAACAATCATGCAAGTAAAGACTTTACAATTGAAGCTAATATCACCAATTCCTCCACCTAGAGATGCCTATTACAATGCACACAAAGAATATGAACTTGGCTCAATGGAGGTCCTCAAAGAGGTTCCATTCGGCCGGGTTGTAATGGGGCTTTTGGTGTTTCTCAAGGTGGGAATCACTTTTGGTCTTGTGGTGCTTACAATGGGGATTGAACTTTCTAATCTCTCACCAACTTCACCAAATTATTCCACTTTCACTTTCACTCTCCCAAAAGACTTGATTTTTTTTTCTTTCTTTTCTTTTCTTAATCCACTTTTTACTCAACATTCCACTTCATCTTTGCACTACACTTTTTATTGGATTTTTCACTTTTTTTTTCACTAGGATCGACTTGCACACAACTTGGGCCCGATGTGCACTTTTTCATCCTTGAATTCCTCCATCATTCCATGCTCCAATCTCCATGATTTTTGCTCCGAAATGCCTACAAAACACACAAAACGCGCATAGTCTCCGAATCTCATAGAAAATCGGAATCTAAGCTAAAAAGGGACAAAACACACAAGAAAAGAAGGAAAAAGGACTAAATCTACCAAGGAAAACACACTTAAAACACTACCAAAATGAGAGACATCAAAGATCGTCAAACTAGATACACTATGACAATTACCACCTGGAGTAGCTTGGGGGTTGGGTCACACCGGGTGGTGTCAAAGCAACCCAAGCATAAAAATAATATTTTGTGGAATTTGTCGATCATGTTGATAAGTCTCAGTTTAAATAACACAACCAAACAATATGGGCTCATAGAGACTCTCAAGCATGATAGGTCGGGGACAGCTATAGAATCAACCATCATTTGGGCTTCTAATGAGGGTTCAGGGGTCATCAGGTTGATTCTTTTGGGCTCAAAGAAAAAGTTCAACAAAATTGCAAGCATAATCACAACAAGCAGGAGGTCGTCGACATGCACACAGAAGCAAAGTGAGTCATCAATCAAAACATGATTACCCTATTAGACTTACAACACATAAGCATGTTATTCTCATGATAAACAATCAGATTTCAACCAGTCATTGAGGGGTAGCATATAAGGTACCAAGTTAATCAAGAGAGATCATACCTAGCTCCATGCGAAGTAGTTCAAAGGGTTCCCGATTTAAAGGTTTGGTGAAAATGTCCACCCTTTGTTCATCCGTCCTGCAAAACTCCATGGAGAACATCCCTTTCTCCACACAATCTCGAAGAAAATGGTGCCTTATCTCAATAAGTTTTGGATCCGCCACTGCGGAGAGGGGGGTAATACGAGAGTGTGTCTTGGGGTGTCCAGGACGGGCCTCTTCGACTATCGACCACGACCCTCGATAGCTCGACCAATGGTTGCTTGCACACAGGAGGGACGAGCTCTCAAGGGGATCTCTTCAGTCTCTCCAAAATCCAGCCCCTAATCCTGATGGCCTAGGACGCCTTATATAGAGGCGAGGGGGTACTGTAGTTGACAAGACCCCCCCCCCATTGTGTGCATGCGGAACGCTTGTCCTCCCAAGCCCTGCGGTGCCGACACATGGCGCCCGATCGTCGGAGGATCTGCGGTTCCTCGGCCCGGGGTGGTTCGAATCGGGCGACAACTGCGGCACCGACACCCCCAGGGCATGTTCCCCTGCCCGGCATGAGCCAACCGGGGCGCTCCCCTGGGCTTCCGGCCGCGGTCTCTTGTCGTGGCATAGGCCAACCGAGGCGCATCCCCGGGTCCCCGGCCGCGGCAGGGGCCAACCCGGGCATGTCCTTGGGTCCTTGGCCGCGACCCCCTACTACGGCATAGGCCACCCGGGACGCGTCCCCAGGCCCTTGGCCGCGTTCTCCAGCCGCGGCAGCGCCCATCGGGCGGGCCCCCGGGTCCCTACCGTGGCACAGCTAGGGTCGGGGCGTGTCTTCGCGCGTTTTCGTTGGCGGTCGTGCGGGCTAGACCGATCTTTCGGTCGACGCGTCGTTTCTTCGGCCTCCTTCTGAGCATGAACCCCGCTTTACCATTTGGGTGAGAATCCACCTCATCATTGATATCTTCCTATAATACAGTTATGAAGGTGATTTTAAAAATCCTTGTTCAAAAAATCAGGCCGATTCTAGAGAAGATTATTTCCATCAATCAAGGTGCCTTTGTTCCGGGTAGATCAATCTCTCATAATAACATTGCAGTTGCTCGAGAGTTTGTGAAGGGGCATGAAAGTGCTAATATCTCCCTAAGATGAATGCTCCAAATTGTTTTTCAAAAAGCATATAATGTGATGGGATTTCTTGAAGGAGTCTTTGAGATATTTCAACTTCCCTGATAAAATGATAAGCTAAATTATGCAATTTGTTACAAGGCCATGGAATTTAGTGATTACAAATGGTGAGGCAAGAGTTTTTTTTCTTGGGAAAAGGGGATTAAGGCAAGGAGAATCTATTTCTCCCTTCCTCTTTGTCATAGTCATGGAAATGTTCTCAAGGAAATTTTCTGAAATTAGTAAGAAAAGAGGATTCTGTTTCCTTCTAAAGTGTAAGCACCAAGGCATTACAAATATGGTTTTTGCATATGATCTTTTAATATATTGTAAGCCTAATAGACTCACTATTACAGTTGATTAAGGAATGATTATTGCAGTTTGGGAAAGAATCAGCTTTGACAGCTAACTCTTCTAAGAGTAGAGTTTTCTTTGAAGGAGTAGTGGAGGGCAATAACAGAGAACTTAGTGTTGATCTGGGATTTGAGGAAGGGATATTTCCTAAAACATACTTGGGGTTCCCTTCGCACTCCATAGGACTGATAATCGTAGAATAGGATTGAATAATCACTCCCAGCCCATATATATCTTGGAGGGATCAAGAAGTTGTAGTACGTTGTTGTAGGACCCATAAACTAAGCTCACCTAACTATAGCTATGTATGTGTTCTTCAATGTCTGTTATATGGATCGAAAAGGGAATGGAATTAAGTTCAAATTTTACTTGTTGGAAGGGGAGTCAAAGGGAACTAGAAATCTTGCTTATCAAAGTCGTGCATTAGGGACAACAAGTCCGTTGTGAATACATGGTTCTATCAAAACCGTGTTTTCTACTTTGATCATTAGCTTCTTTATGAAAGATTGAAACGAACTCACCTAGCTAGCTTGATGATTACAACGTACACAAGGCTTCTGTGTCTCAGACTCAGGGCTTATCAACTCAACACAACACATTACAACACAGGATCTTCCTGTAGAAAACGTACGTACAAACAGCTAGCACATACTACAACAGCATAAATTATGTCACCGGGCAACTCACACACAAAAATATATTCCACAGATAACTCACAAAAAAAAAAAAAATAAGAAGATAACTACCAGAAAGGAAGTTTATTAATCTAAAATAATCCAGATTCTTAAACATGATGCTCAACAAATCTAGCTGGCTTAATCTTCAGTATAGTCCTTGATAGGCTGCTACTCACCGGGCTGAATTACGGGTTGATCTTTTTCTCCGACCAGACCTTCCTTGGTATGTTTTTCTTTCTCCACCTAATACATCCTGCTAAAAAAACATCACATCACAATGATATATATAGTTCACTTCTTCTTTTTTTCTCAACAAGTATAAATGTATGTAATTAGTCATTAATTTCTTCAGACTGACATCTCCTAGAGTATTGATGACATCTACATTCTGGGAAGTAAATAATGATATAAATGCACAAACTATTTTACGAGAGCTTGGTCCTAGTGCAACGGAATATGAATCTAGATTCTTTGCTTCTGCAATAGCCAAGGTCAATCATGACAAATTGACAACGGAAAAAATGCATAACAAAACAAATCACCTTTGTCACCGATTTAGCTGCTCTTGAAAAATCAGAGGAATCCTCGTGTAGCATTCTAAGTCCCTCTGAACAGGCTAAAATTTTGATTCCGTTCTCATTAGAAGAAACAGCCAAAAGTGTAC
This sequence comes from Polygonum aviculare, assembly GCA_934048045.1. Taxonomy (NCBI): domain Eukaryota; kingdom Viridiplantae; phylum Streptophyta; class Magnoliopsida; order Caryophyllales; family Polygonaceae; genus Polygonum; species Polygonum aviculare. Next base: position 18,999,404 of record OW204028.1, read on the forward strand.
CATCTTTGTTGAAGCGGATTCGCGGACTTGCCTAGAAAAGATTTGTGGGTAAGCACAAAAATAATTGAGCATGCCTCAAGTTTTTCTTTTTTCAGGGTAGAAAGCAGCCATGAAATTTTCAATAAAAGTTTTAGGATACCAATAGGTTGTGATAGATTGTATACATAGCTACCTCTCAAAAGATAAGTGCAAATATAGATAATTACTTACAGGGAGTCCTCCATCCGCAGTAACAGACATTAATAGCTGATCATTGTCCATATCCCAATACTTGATAGAGTAGTCATCACCAGCCGCTACATAACAATTTTTTGTCATATCAAATTGGACAACACCCACGGAGGGTTTGTGAAATCCTTGATAGGTTCTTTTCACGGAACCTTCACTCTCATTCCATTCAACAATATGTGCTTCTCCATTTTTACTTGTGCCACATGAAAATAGCCTGTCATAAGATTATGGACCAAGTAACATCCTACATGAGTCGGAAGACATTTTTACAATATAGTGCAATAGGGAATAAAAAAAGAAGTCTTCATCCTTAGCAATGAACAATTTGTACAACCTTGTACCATCTGCACTGTAAGCCATTCTTGTGCACCATCTGCTAGGAGCATCAAAGTCTATTCTTGACCCAGCATTATCATATAAAAATGCTTTTATTTTCCCATCAAATCCAGTTGAGAAGACGAACTGATGAAGGAAATAGAGAGGGATGAGGCTCGTGCTTGAACACCGATATTTCAGTAGTATACAGGGAGCACAAGTGAATCATCCCATATATTAAAGAGTATATTTCTCCATTATTTCCACATGTTTGGCCCATATACCAAATGGGTCCTTGCCGATTACACGATCCTTTAGAACATCAAATGCTATAAGAGATATTCATACTCGATCCTTCAGCCAAAATATTGAATGGGTTTCAGGTATGGAGAAAAGCATGTATAAAAGACTAATTTCCATTAAAATTCTTACTTTTATATATTTAACAAACACAACCGACAGTCTTATGTTTCTTTAACAGCACACACATTATATGCTTTTTTTCATAAAAGTGCTACCTTTGTTTTTGAGAAATGCCTAATTTTCTAAATCAAAATAACAGCCAACCTATGTCTTAGCAACATTTACTAATTTGATAGAAATAATTTCCAGTACATCGCAAATTAAAAGTCCAAATCAAAATTCAATCTCAAGATCAACCATAATGATGCTAATGACATAATGTTTGCAACTCTTAAACCTAAACGTGAAACATCACTTAAAATTTTACCAACGCAATATCAGCAGCTAAACAACACCAAACATTATATGCTTAAGGGCAATATCTAAGATAAATTTGTTTGAAATAAATTTGATTGTTCATGATGGTGGTTATTTGAAAATAGACACAAACATTGTGGTTTCCTGAGAGGGAAAACAAACGGTTGGTGGATTTAATAGTGTAATCTTAAATATAATATATATATAAGACAAATGGATTTATTTTCTAAAACAAAAGGCTGGTTTCATGAAAATAAGTAGAAAATGTTGATAATTCTTGTTGAACTTATAAGAATTATACCATCCAATAACTTGATCAAAAGATTGTATTGTCATAAATCGTCCCCCTACCATTAGGTAGTTGAATACATCAGTTTTAGCTTGATGAACCATTTGAAACACAGGACAAACGTCAAGGACCAACAAGACATTCACCCGATATATATAATGAAAAATAGGAAGCACTTTTACTGAAGTCACCTGAATGTTTTCCTTGCTGTGAGTGCAAACAGAATAAACTGGTGCTTCATGGCCTTCGAAGGTGTATTGCCTGAGACCGGTTGCGGCATCCCACACCTTCAATAATCACATAAAGGATAACCAAAAAACCATGATGAAGGTTGTCCCAGTATACAAAAGCAAGTACTGAAAAACCAACCTTAATTGTCTTATCATCACCGCAGGTGACAAGTGAAAGGTGCTTATTGGGATTGGAGAAGGCAATATCATTTACTCCTCCAAAATGAGCATCAATCTAAATAACAAATACGGGATGAATTAATTTTTTTTAAAAATGTGTATCAACAAACATGAATGAAAACCACAATGTTATTGTGCACTAGGCTGTTAGAAGGCAAATGCATATACCTCCAAATGTTTCCGCACATCATCACCACCATGGTACAAGTATATATGCACAATATGCCTCGAGTACGCTACTCCTGATTCCATGTAATGAAAGGATATGATCCCATAGTTACAAAGGTAAATCTTATAAACCAAATTGGGTCATTTTCACAAAACCGATGCAGAAATAGAAATGACAACAAACTGCCTCTAAGAGATATATGCAAACAACAAGCTGCCTATAGTCCAAAATAGGCCTGATTTAAGGGTGGTCTAGTGTGGTTCCAATTCCATCCACATAAAACAAACTAGCAATTGGCATCTATCGAGATTAGAAGCTAAATTATGTGTAAAACTCACCAAATAAGGATCCATCAGGACACCACAGTACACGATTTACACATGCATCTGAATCTTTAGCTAAATCTGCCTGGAAAAGCATAAGATGAGGGATTCTTCAATTATACAGGTTTAGTCATACCTACCAAAACTATTGAGTCAAAAGTTGTATAGCTAGTTACATTGGTATAAGAGCAGCTAGATAACATATTACGAAATCAGCAAAGATGAGGAGGTGCACACCCGTAGCAGAATTGAGCATTCGAACAGATCCCACACCTCAAACTTTCTGCAAGCCAGCTTTTCACCAGATTTGACATCCCATAATGCTACATGTCCTACGCTTGTACCAACTGAATTGACAACGGATTATAGCAATTCATGTTCAAGTGGTAATCCAAAAACCACCAACGTGATTTAATTACTTACCAAGGAGTAAGGTTTGTGCAACAGGATGAAAATCCATGCTTATTGGAGAAGACCCCTGGTTCAAAACCCTAGCAACTTTTACGGGTAAATCCACCTACAAAAGAAAATAAAACTTCATAAGCATAAGAGTTTGAAAGAGACCATACTTAGAATAATCAATTGCAGAATCTAAACACCTGATCAGTAATTCCCATGGCTGATTGTGCTTATTGGCAATGAGATCTGCTACGATCGCCGGAATTGGATTTAAGACACAAGAGGATAATTATTGGTACAAAAGTGAAGGAAGGCCACGTGAAGCGGACATGAGCTTGACAATGACATGGAGCGCTAGCCGCTAGGTCCGTCTGCGTGCCGAAGAGAACACAGATTCGGAGCAAAATTGAGCGATCGAAGATGAAACTAACCGGTGAAGTTGTAAGGAGCAGCCGAATCCGAACTGGAATTCTTCGCCAACGGGGTAAAATGACTAAATGAGGGAGAGACTACTTTTTCTAAAGGTGTAAATTACGCACTTGGTCCGTAACTTTCATATATGTTTCTTTTTTCTTTTCTTTTTTTTGATATATGTTTCTTATTGATCATAAACTTTATATTGTTCTAAATAAATCTTTATAGTTTGAAACAGTTTTTTATTAGTCTCTAAATTTTACTCCCTCCGTTTAAAAAAACATGGCCTTTTAGACAATTCACGCATATTAAGAAATTTTCATATTACCTAAACTACCCTTGTACCATAATAACAATCTCAACTAAAAGTCATGCATTTTGTTTATCAAAAAGAAAAAACAATCTACTTTTTTCAATAATTGAGGTTATTATGAGGGGCATATCCGGAAAGAAGAGGGAAAAAATATAAAATGGTCATGTATTTTGAAATAACCTAAAGTGTCTAAAAGGCCATGTTTTTTGAAACGGAGGCAGTATATCGTTTCAAATGGATCTCTAAATTATGAAATTTTACTTCTTCCATCATTAGCACATTTAACATCCTTCAATATGCTTGTGCGACAAGATACTTATGAGAGGGTCGTTCAAAAAAAGAAACTCTTGAAAGTGAGTCATTAGTAAAATGATCCGAAGCAAGTATGTTTTTGGAGAAAGTACAAATAAGACCTGATAACAATCAATTAATTGAGACGATTGCACTTACACGAGTAGCGTAGAATGATGAGTGGTTAGAATTCGGGTTCGCTTATTGGTGGTTCCTTGAGCCACAACCAATTAAATGGGAGCGAGATAAGACATGACAAATAGCGAATATGGTGGAAGTGAGGATGGGGTTGAGTTGTAGATGAATAGTGGATGTCGGGAGAAGATGTCGTATAATAATATTAACGGTATTCTAATGTTTGTATTAACAAAAGGACTAACAATGCAAATAATTTAATAGTTTAGGGGTTCATTTAGAACGATATAAAGTTTAGGGACTTATTTAGAACAGTATAAATTTTAAGGACCAATATGAAAAATATCGATCTCAAAATTCAAGGACTAATGGTGTAATTTACTCTTTTCTAAAGCAAGAAGAAAGAGCGGATTTTTTATTTTATAGGAAAGGGCTAGCAACAAGGAATGCCCGAATGTTTTCACGACTGACCGGATAGGGAAGGAGTCTTTATTATTCGTTGATAGTAATAAATGATTTGTACTAAAAACAATTAACGTGCAACAACAACAGAACGCACCTCACACGCTCCTTTCCTTCGCTAGGGTTTTGCTTGTTTTCCTGTGTGCATGTCGCAACTGTCACCGACTCCGGCGGTGGTTCTGGAGACTCTGCCTCCCTTAGGGGCTCCAGGGAACATGATGGTGGATGTTAACTGTTGGAGCTAAAATTCACACACTAGAATTGTTCGAATTTAGCCTTAATCAAGCCTTTGAATCAAAAACCCCCTTATGATTACAGAGCGTTTTATTGTGTTCCATGATGGCTAATCTTGCCCCCCCCCCTTATACAAAAAAGAGATCTTTTCTTATATCTTCAACCCCTTGATTTTAGGCCACCTCTTGAGTTAGTTCAACTGATTGGATCATGTCTTCTTGGGCAACTGTCATGTTCTTTCCTCCTTGAGTCAACTCTCGAGCGGTGTTGATTTCATACATGGGCTTGGAGCTTCTCTTGGGCTGACCTCGTCTTGGGCCCACTTCTTCACAGTCCAACAATACCCCCGAATCAAGTTTTAATTTAGACCCGCTATGCAAGCTGGTCGGAATCTGATTCGCTAGCAGTTTGATTAAGTAGCTATACCCAACTATAGAGTTTAGGATGGCAAATTTGTCGAAAGTTGAGTCGTCGTCGAGGTCTCTATTGACTTGATTGGTGGGCATAAGCTAGATTGCGCTAGCGATTTCTTACGGCTCTAGATATCGCTTGTGTTGTTTCCAGCGATTTCTCGTGGTGTCTAACATATATTGTTAGTTGGCAAATGATAACAAATAGCGAGTGAGCGACTCACAATAGCTAGCGACTAGTGGCGAATGACTTGTAGCTAGCCAGAGCTAGCTTTAGACATGCGATAACTAGCGAATGATTTTTACCTAGTGCATTGATGTCTCTCGATTTGGTGGTGTTTTATAGGTGATTTTCCTTTGTAAATATGTTTCTTTCTTCCCTTTTATTGTGCGTTTTGTCCCTTTTTAGCTTAGTTCCCGTATTTCTATGAGATTCGGAGACTATGCGTATTTTGTGTATTTCGTAGGTGTTTTTGGCATGAATCAAGAGCTATTTTGAAGGAGACTCGAGGAAGGAGCAAAGCACGAGGCAAGGAGGGAAAGAGAGGAGCATCCCAAGAAGAAGAGCAAGAGAAAAGCCAAGAAGAAGAAGTGGCCAGAGGACCGGATCGAGGTGCAAGCGACATCGGACCCGAGATCGACTTTCGACATCGGGCCGACGTGCCCAGTACCTCGGGCCCGACATACACCCGTGTTGGTCTGAGTCGGTCGGATGATGGATTGGGCTCCAAGGCATACAGTTGTGAACTATCACTTTTGCCCCTCTTCTATTGAGGTTATCTTATCTTCTAATTTTGGGGAGATCCCAGACCCAACACACTAATCACCTCTCAAAGGCTCTAGGAGAGACTTGGGGAGCAAGGAGAAAGGAGAAGAGAAGGAGAAGAAGAGAGATCGGTGGAGGAGAAGCAGAATTCTAGGGATTGCTAGTGAGTTTGGTTTTATTTTGTCTTGCTTTTGTGGTTTTTGAACCCTTTGAATTGGGATTTGTGGATTTCCTTTGCGTAGTTAATGAGATTTGGTTTTGATTTGAGATTGATGATTGAGATTGCTTTGCTTTGTGATTTGTTTGCTTACTTCATTTGCCACATGGAGTAGATTCCATTGATCTTGGGCTATGGGGAAAACCTCTAGCTAGGTTGGGTTTGAAACCCCAATTCCATAGCAGTGCTTGATCTAGGAACCCACTCTACATAGAGCTACAATTCTTTGTGGAAGCAAGGGATCAAGGTCTTGTGGTTGGCAAGAGTGAACAAAAGTAAGAAATTGCCCATCACGAGACCTTGCATCGAAGGGGAGGTCAATATCCCTATGGGTCGATGTGTAGAAGTTGCGGGAATGAGGTGAACAACCTCGATCCTACGAGGATCAACACTTATACTTGAATTGGGGTGGAAAAGTCCATATCTACTAGAGGAGGAACCCAAAAACCCGAGATCTACCTTTCATTTACTGAGTTCGACATTCCTAGCCATATCGGGCCCGACTTGCTCTACGTCGGTCCCGAACCACTCTTTGTCGGCAACCTCGGGCCCAACGTGACCTTTGTGTCGGTCCCGTTGGTTTCTCTTGTTTTCCTTTGTTTTGACTTCTCTTTTCCAGTTTTCAAGTCTTTTGGTAAATCAAACGACAGAATTCCCGAGCGTTCGACACCCACCACGTGCTACAACGGGGTTGGGTTATAAATTGTATTCTCGAGACCCTCGCACACGGGAGCGATCGGAATTTGGTGCCGTTGCCGGGGAGTTCTAATTGCTTTGAGTGCCAAATTTGTTGAGTCTTTTGTGTTTTGGTAGTGATTTGGGTGAGGGAATAGCCCAAACCCTTTGTTTGTTTTTGATTGGTTTTGGTTTGTGTCTTTACTTTGTAGGTGTATGCAAGCTCGTTCCGCCCGAGGAACACTTGAGTTTGAGTTTGTGAGTGATCCGGAAAGTATTCTCAAAGCAGCCCGATGTAGGAAAAGGATGGAGAACCAAGCACTCCATGGTGATGATGAGATGGCTCGACCTACGGCCGAGATGGCTAGATTGCAACTTGAGGCGGACAACCGAGAGGCGGAAGTTAGGAGAAAACGTGAGCACCGTATGAGGATCGAGGCTCAACTCAACGCTCTACCCCGGAATGCACGCCAATACATGCATCCGGAGTTGAGGGTGCCCGAGCCGGCAATTGTGCTACCGGAGGTTGCCAAGAATTTCGAGATCAAGACCCAATTCATTTCTCTCATCAAGCGGGAACAATTTGAGGGTCGACCGCAAGAATGTCCAATTGAGCACATCAAACGTTTTGTGGACATGTGCGAGACGATCTCTACGGATGAGGAGACTTTGGAGTATGTGCTTCTTAAGGCGTTCAAGTGGTCACTTGGGGGTAAGGCCGTACATTGGCTCGAGAGCCAAGCCCCTAGGTCGATCACCACATGGCGAGCTCTTCATGATGAATTCTTGATGAAGTTCTTCCCACTTTCAAAGACAACCGAGTTAAGGAGGAAAATTGCAAGCTTTCAACAAGGACCGAATGAACCTCTCTTCGAGGCATGGGATCGGTTCAAGGAGATGTTGCGCCAATGTCCAACTCATGGGCAACAACCATACGTGCTTCAAGATATCTTGATCCAAGGCATCAATCCGGCCACTAAAGACAAGCTAAATCTCCACACCGATTGTGGATTTATAGACTTGACTCCGGAGCAAGCTTGAGAATTACTTGACAAGCTTTCCGATTATGAGGCCATGTACGGGGTGAGTCAAGCTAGCAGAGAGATGGAGGTTCAAGGTGAAGGCACAAGGAAGCTATATGATCCAAAGGGAGAAGACATTGACAAAGATCAGAGGCTCCAATTCCTTGAAAGTGAAGTGACCAAGCTAAGAAGGCAAGTCCACCATTACAAGCAAACCGCTAGAGCTTGTGAGGAGTGTGGATCCTTTGCCCATGCTACACAAGTGTGTCCGAATGAGAGCCAAGTTCGCTTGGCCGAGCAAATTGAGGAGGCACACTATGTTCGAGGGAATTATGGAGGAAGAGGCAATTTCAACAATGGAGGTAATGGCCGGTGGAATCAAGGGCAAGCCAATGGCTACAACAACAACTTCAACCAAAACGAGCCAAGGGCGCCACAACAACAACAACCATATAGGCCACCGGGATCTAACAAAGTACAATCATTGGCTCAAAAGGTGGAAGATGGGTTCAAAGAGATGAGAAATCAATTCAATGATTGTGGTGCATGGAGGAGGCAAGTCGACAATCAATTTGCCCAAATTGCAACTCAAGCCCTGAGAGAGAATGGGAGACTTCCGGGCCGACCCGAGGAGAATCCCCGTGCCCAAAATAATCAAAATGAAGTTTGAGCTATTGGATTGAGGAGTGGTCGAAACCTACCCGAGCCACATGTGCCTAAGACAAGAGAAGAGAACCGGACCGACTTGCCCAGTAAGTCGGGTCCGAAGTGCCAAGAAGTCGATCCAGCAAGCAGATCTACTCCCTTGTCCAAGACCGAGGTTGAGAGGGAGTCGGGCCCGACTTGCCCAGATGTCGGCCCGACCACTCTGCCTAAGCTCTGCCCCCAGACCGAGGTGCATGACATCGGGCCCGACATGGTGCCCAAGTGGGTCCAGCCAGAGGAAGGTGCAAATGAGTCGAACAAGTCTAGGGAGATTGATCCAAGCAAGATTCAAGGTTCGACAACTCTTCCTTACCCCTCGAAGAAGCCGAAAGATGTTGTTGAGAGCAAGTTCAAAAGATTCCTCAAGCTTTTGTAAGGGTTGAACATCACTATCCCGTTCACCGATGCTTTGAACGAGATGCCATCTTATGCTAAGTTTTTGAGAGTGATCAAGAAGAGATCCATAGTTGAGATGCAAGATAAGGTGAAGATTCTAGAGCTACCTCAAAAGTTAGGAGATCCGGGAAGGTTTGTTATCACCATTGGTATAGGGTCTCAAAGCTTTCAATCCCTATGTGATCTTGGGGCGAGTGTTTCGGTTATGCCCACTAGCATTTGGAGAAGGGCTAATCTTGGAGAAATTGAGCCGGCCGATATGTCCCTCACTATGGCCGACGGCTCCATCATCAAGGCTAAGGGAATATTGGATGATGTGCCGGTTCGAGTTGAAAAGTACTTCGTCCCCGATGACTTTGTGATTCTAGATATGCACGAGGACCCCTTGGTCCCAATCATCCTAGGAAGACCGTTCTTAGCAACGGCGGGGGCCAAGTTCGATGTCAAAAACGGGAAGGTATCCTTTGAGATTGGAGAGGAAAAGGTTGAGTTTCACTTCAACAAGGCTTTGAATGAACCGGATGCTTTGGCTATCCTAAAGCTAGTTGAGAATGCCAAGAGAAAGAGAGAAGAAGTGGAAGTTGATAGAGAAGTGGTACCTTTGAGGAGTGACGTGAGATTCAATGAGCAAATTCAAGCGAGAGAGATGTTGGAACAAGTTGAGCAACAAGATGAGTCAAGGATCAATGCTAACCCAAGGAGCAATGAAGAATATCCTTATTCATATCCTTTTGATGTTGGTGATGACTACAATTCATTCAAAACATGTGATTCTTACATTTGTTTAAGTGATTTGAAAGATGACTTAGGAGATGGCTATATTTGCCTAAGTGACTTGAAAGATGAATTGATAGAGTCTCCTAGGAAATCTTTGAGTGCTTCTGATGTAGGAAAGGAGGATCATGATGAGGCAAGTCAAGAGGTGCAAGCTTATTCATTAGAGTATGATGAGAGAGGCCCTAGATCGGATAGCCATGCCTACATAGACAATCGTTGGTGGTTTTACGGGTATGAGGGCAACGGGAATGGGCACAACAATGACGATCAATTCACCATATTTCATCCGCCATGAGATAGAGGTTAGGAAGTCAAGCTAGTGACTCTAAACGAGCGCTTCTTGGGAGGCAACCCGAGCTAGTAGCTTTCTTTTCGTAGTTTTAGTTTGATTTTTCCTAGCTTAGTTTAGCTTCTCTAATCATTCCCTATCAAGTATTTTGTGGATATGAGGTGTTATTAGTTCTTCAAGATTGTGTAGGGGTTATGGTGAAAAATAAATGGAATTATGGAGAAGGAAATCGCAAAAGAATGAAGTAAATTTTGGTGGCCGAACCAATCCACATCGAGCCCATGTAAGTCGGGCCGGACTTGGGTATGTCGGTCTACGACGTCGGTCCTAGTCGGTCGAGTGTGGTGGAGTGCCAATTTTACCCCTTGACCTAAATATTGTCCCTTTCCCCATTAAATTCCCCTTCCATTACCTACCTACTATCCTCATAATAACCACCACACCCAAAATACATCTCTCCCTCAAAACTCTAAAAAATCGGCCCCCTTCTCACCATACTCGATTCACACCTTTGCCCCTTCTTCATCTCGATCCAACCACAACAAACCCTCCCTAACCGAAAACCAAAGAAGGATTTCAAGTTCAACATTGTTCTTCATCCCCCATCTTGACCTAGGTTGAGATAATTTGAGTTCTAGTTGATTTCTTGCTTAAAGGTTGAAATCTCTTCAATTTCGGTATGTGCAACTCGATCTCTATTTATTTCTTTGAGTATTGTGTGCTTTCATTACATAGATTGAGTATTACCATGTTTGATTGAGATTGAAGCTTGAGCATCAATGGTGGATTTGCATAAGTAGTGACATTGCTCTTCAATGTTGTTTATGCATGTTTGAATCCATTTAGAACTTCGATTAGGGATGTTAGATGGTTGAAATTGAACTTTAGGAGCATGATAGAGTGATTTGGGTTGATTTGTTGAGAGAATCGAAGCTTGAAAAGGGTCGAGTTACCCAGGTATGTCGGGCCCGACTTGTGGAAGTCGGTCCATCAAGTCGGACCGAGGTTGGAACTGTATCGGGCCCGATGTCACTTGCAAGTCGATCCTGTTGATTTTGCTTTCTTCTCGGTATGTCATGTGAATTCATGTGTTTGATTGTTGGTTCTAGCTTGATCATGATATGATATATTCATTAGCTTAGCCATTGTTTGGGAATTCCATGATGATTCATGTTGGATTTGTGAGATGTGTATTCGGAACTTAAGTATGGGGTAATCCTTGTGTGTTGTGCGTGTGTGTTGTGTTTGTGTGTGATGTTGTTGTGTTGTATGGAGCTTATCTTGTGGCTTTTTGCTTGATTGAGTGTGTGTAGGTACAATGGAGACCCGTGCATCCTCATCTCACGCGGAAAGGCCTTCAAAGAAGTCAAGGAAGGAACCTAAGTTGGATGATGTTTGGTTTGATGATGAGGAAGTAGCCGAGAGCTATGCAAGGTACAAGGAGCTCGCGCATCATACTAGGTGGCTTGATTTGGAGTCCGTTAGGAAGATGGGAATGGATCAAGCTCTCCCAAGATGCTATGCCCACATCGGTCTCAATGGATAGTTGAGGTGGGATCAGCCACATTATCCCGCCTTAACATTGGAGTTTATGGCCACCTTTGAGTGCACTTATGACAACGTGGAAGACGAGGAGGGCGCCATCACTTTCCAATTGGGCAATGAGAACCATGAGCTCACTCTTAGGGATTTGGCAACCTACTTTGGGTTTCCTTTTCCAAGAGAGGAGGCCGGCGTGGACAATGAGAAAGTGAACTAAGTTTAGAGACAAGTGGCCGGGAAGAGTGAAATGAGGAAAGGAGCTTCAACAACCGAGATTGCTAGCCCCCTTTTCCGAGTTATGGTGCGTGTCTTGGGGTGTGCTATCTATGCACGCCATGAGTTGAGCAAACCCATGAAGGAGGAGATGATGTTGATCCACGAAATGCTCTTCAACACCGACAAGCCCTTGAACCTTACTTGGGAGTGGGTCAAGATGGTGCGAGACTTCCAAAGCACCTCTTGGATCTACTTTGGTGGGATGATTGCTCGTCTTGCCATGCGCCTTGAGATTGACCTCACCAAGTATACTCCGGCTCCCAATGGCGTGGAGTACATGAACATCAAGTACTTCAAGAATGTTGGATCGTAAGTCAGTTAGAATGGGCGTCCTTAACTAGGTTAAGGGCATCCTTAAATGTAGCGGAAAATAGACTTAACAGGAAACAGAATAAGACAATGGACACGAGTACTTATAGAGGAACCCCACTAAGACCAACTAGTCTTATGGGTAAACCTATACCTCCGTTGGAGGATTTTCAATAGCAGTCCTTATCTTATTCAGAGAGAGTCCTTACAACTTAGGCGAGTCGTTACAATTCTCTGAGCTAAGCGTCCGTCCTTAGCCTCACTAGTAACACTCCTTTCCACCTAACAAGTAACCTAACTCTCTTAGCTATAAGGAAGCTATCATTCACGTCTCTCACAGTCCGTTGTGAGAGACAAACTACTCTTCTAACTATTTTGTGGTTTGGTTTGGATTTGACGTGGTTGGACTTTCTTTCTCTTGCTTTAAGCTCACTTGATCTTCTTGATCTTCGTTCTTGAACTTGAATGCTTCGGGAGAGCTTGAGAGAAAGTCTTCAAAGTCCACACCGCTATGCAAACCCCTTGGAGGGTATTTATAGCGGTAGTGGTTCTTGTCCTCTAGCGTCCTCTGAAGCTTGAGCAGGATCTGTCGTCTTCCTTCAACGGTGCGATTTGCATCTTGAGGAAGTCAAATCTGTTGATGCTTGGGAAGCCTCCGCGTGGTCAGGGGACCATCTCTGGTAAAGCGACATCTTTGGAATTGTTTACACGTGCCCAGACATAGGAAGCTTCCTTCTGAGGACTACGGCCGAATGTGATGTAATCATGTTGGGGCGGCCTTGGTTTGAATTTGAACTTCGTCCGTATTTAGGCGCGCGTCCCTTCTTGATAAGGACGCCGTCCTATCTGCGCAGGGACTCCATTCTTTTCGTTCAGCTCTGGAGGTTCTGGTGGAGTGCGTCCCTACAGCTTAGGGACTCTCGTTCACTTGTTGTCCTTTTCGCTCATGTGCGTCCTCTAGACTTACTTGAGATCCATACTTGGACAACTTATCAAATACCTATGAGTTTGTCATTATCAAAACTAGGGACGATCATTATTGGTTTAGATATTAATGACTGACGTCCTTAATATCGTCCCAACAATTTCCCCCTTTTTGATGATAACAAACTCTTTTAAACAATGCGCACATAAGTAAGGCTTTTAGCATGAGAGACTACATTTTGATCTTCTTTTAGCTAAGGTTGGCATGCAACTCATTCTTTTAAGTGTGTCCTATTTTATTCTTTACTAGCGTCCCTTGGACTTGGCCGAAATTCCCCCTAAACACATGCTTTCTATGACAACTTAAAAAGATCGCATCTTTGAAAAACTATACTTCCCCCTTTTGGCATCATCGGAAAGGAGAACGAGTGAGAAAGCATGCACACACAAAATCATAACTAAAGGAAGAACGCTTGAACAAAATGAATTGCAAATGTAATTAACGCCATTCAAGGAAATAGGGTACGGTCATTACAGACATTCACACATAAATGCTTCAAAAGGGGACAACGTCCCAAAGTCTTAGCAACAAACACAAAAGGTAAACTGTTTCAGGGTTAGGAAGGGAGGGGTGATCACTGTCGGGGACGCTTGCCAAGAGCCTTCAGGGTCTGAGCATGTAGATCATTGGACTGCGTCAGAAGCTCGTTGTTGCGTTCCAAGAGGTCAGTGTGCTGGTGAAGAGTGTCATGGACTTGCTGGATGAGGTCTATCATCATGCACTGCTTCTCAATCATCATCCCAAGCAAAGTCTTCTTAGAGCACTTCTCAGCCTCAGCATTGATGTTCGCAACGTTGGCGTCCTCAGTTGCGTCCTCAGCATCAGCAACCGGCGTCCCTACCACTTGTAAATTTCCCCCAGGTTCACCTTCCTCAACATCGGCAGCAACAGCTTGAGCAGCTCTCCTCTCGGCCTCTTTCTTCTCTTTGGCCAGCTGTTTCTTTACAAAGGGGAGCTCCTCATCGTACCTCATCTTTCCAACAGGAGGAGTTGTAATCTGCCTTACGTCCTAATGGACTCCAAAAGTTTTCTCTTCCTTGGGGACGTAGAGGCCCTGTTGTACTAGAATCCGCTTGACAAGGCCGGGGAAGGGGAGAGAGTGACGACCACCTGTGCACTTTCCCATATACTCCAAGACAACCCGCGCCAAGTTGATCGGCTTGCGGTTCAAGAAGGCATCCAATATTATAATGTCAGTGGTTTGGACAATGTCCTTCTTCTCCTGTCTTGGGACGACCATGCGCACAATGAAGTGGTGCGCAAGGACGCCTGTCTTTAAGAGCACATGAGCCACCCTGTCTCTTCCCTGAGGCTGCTTCCTATTAAAGATGTGGTTGAAGATGTCTTCCTGGGAGAAGCGGCCAAAGTTTTTGCAGGGGAAGTCATGCAGAGGTTCAGGAGGGGAGAGGCGCAGACCAAGCATGTTACGGACGGTACCCTCTGCAATAGAGTACTCGTCCCCATCTATCTCAAACGTCCCTTGGGGCTTCCCTTTCACTTCAGATACTTCGAATTTTGAATAGAAGCGGAGAACCTGTTCGGGATCAACGACGGCGGCCTCTACACCCAGGTGCGTCCAACCCTGGAAGTCAAGCAGCTCGAGGAACTCAGTGCGCCGTTCTCTCGCAGAAAGTTGGCATCAAACAGAAGCGGCCCGAGAATCTTCTTGAGCCTCTTCTTCTTGTTGCCGTTCCCTGTGACAATCACGTCATCGCCGGCGTCTTCTTCTTCGCCATCTCCCTCCTCGTCCTCATTATCCTCATCCTGAGGAGGAACATCTTCATCATCTGAGGCCTCGTCCCCTTGATCATGGGACTCAACCATTTCTTGGTCCTCAGCATTGGACGCTTGAATTTGACGAGGGGCGTCCGCTGCTGGAGTCCTTACCAGGGACTCGGTGGGGACTTCAGCAGAAGTCGTCCCCTGGACTTGGACATTTTCCTCAACACTCTGAGCAGGAGGAGGAGGAGTGGGAGACTTAGCTCGAGGAGGAGAGGGAGTTGGAGTTTTGATCCTGGCCTTTGTTGTTGGTGCCGAGGAGGAGCTGGGCTTGATCGCCGAGATAGGAGTGGCGGCGATTGGAGCTGGAGGAGGAGGAGGCTGCTTTACTGGGGAGTCCTCCACTTGGATTATAGTGGGCGCAACATCCTTGGCATGGACCTGCGTGGGAGGAGCGTCCCTGTGGACCTTTGGCATCGGCTTTGCCAGGTCCGCCTCGATCTCCGCCTCTAGCGGATCAGCCGCAGCAGCAGGAGCGTCCTTTACCCTTGGTGGAGGAGGAGGGAGAAGAGCAACGTCCTGAATGCTTTTCTGGATCGCCTCAGCAATGGCGTCCTTCTCTGCTTGAGCTTGCTTGGCCATTTGCTCCTTCTCTATTTGAAGTTCTGAGAGGCGGGTGGCGGCCATTTGCTCGTGGGTGACGCCCTCAAGTTCAGCCGAAGTCTGGAGGCGTCTTTTTGGGGCGGGAGGAAGGGAGGATCGGATGGGTTTGGGTTGGGAAGAGGAGGGGCCTTTTAGCTTTAGCTTTTGAGAGGGAGGGGGGGAGTCTTGCCTTTTTTGTTTTTGGGAGGGGACGGAGCCTGCAGGAGCCACCAGATACTCCATGATATCTGGTAGGAGTTTGGCCAACTTGTCCACCGTCCCTCCAAAAGAGTCAGAGATGATGCCTGGCCCCATGAAAGGAGGATTGGTGTGGTTGGTTTCTTCAAGGCGGGGCCTGACGTAGGTAATCATGAAATAATGGAGGAGGCGTTGGATTTTTGGTGGGTGGTTGTGAGCGGACGCCCTTAGGTATATGTTGGCCAGCGTCCTTGGCTCCTTTTCAAGCCAGTCCTCGATGAGTGGATCAAGGGGAGGACGGCGTTTTGGCTGAGCAGGGAGGCCCCTTACTTAGGACTTGGTGGGGCTCCCTTGCACTGGCTCAGGGATGAATGGCTTCTCAAGGAATTGGAAGCGTTTCTGAGAGGGTTTGGAGAGAGATCTGGATTGGGATTGAGATTGGGATTTTTGGGGCTTTGGAGGGGTGGTTGAAGTGCGGCGATGGCCGGATTGAGAGGATTGCTGGTGGCGCGATGGTTCTTGCCTCCCAGCGGTTCTGCCTCTTGAATCCATCAAGGAGCGGCCTTTCACTGGAGTAATGTTTCTCACCGCCGAAGAAGACGACGGAGAGGGCTTTTGGTTTTTGGTGTTTCTGGTGTTGGCCATTGATTTGATATGGGTTTTATAGGAAGGATTAGGGTTGAGGAGAGGTGATTTCGAGATCTGGAATGAGATTTGAGCAAGATTTGAAAGAGATTTCCGGATGTAGGCAAACAGACAAGATGGCGAAGAGGTTTTGCAGTGGACACAGGGGCATATTTATAGGAAGAAGACGAAGGAAAATGGTCAAGGGTAGCAGGGACATTTCCTATGGCTTCCTCCACCCGCATTCCCACACGTGGCAAACTTCTTCGCTAAGTAAACAGCTGTTTTGCACCGTTGGGCGAATCCCGAGATTTGCGTTCAACTTCTCTGCGACGGTTCACCTTCCTATCTTCAAAATTCACAACTGCAAAGGACTCTGTCTTGGCATCCTTTCAACACACAACACTGCTTCTCTAAGAACGGTACCACTGCGTCCCAAAATTGATCACAACTACTGACTGTTAGAACTCCGCCCTGACGTCCTTCAGACTTTGAGAAGCGTCCCTTTGATCACTTAGAACCATTTTTGAAAATCAAGCAAGTACGTCCCGTAAAGATAAAACAAAGAACGCTCATAAGACGAGTTTGCAAGATTCTCGGTTTAGGTAAGCTTAGAGTTCCCATCATTTCGGCTTGTAATGAGGGTTGGGTGATCAGGGATACTCTTGAGATAAAAAGAGAGATGAATAGCGTTCAACACACAAGCAAAACACATTTCTTAGACTAGCGTCCTTTCAAGATGACTTTAAATGCATGACATACTTTAAAACAAGTTCTCAACAAGACATAGCCAATCATAGAGGGAATAATAGAACAAGACTTGATCATTTAAAAGTTATCATCCCCAAGAGCAGCCTAAAGTGCTCGAAGGGACGTCTATCAAGTGCTTTTGTGAAAATATCGGCCACTTGGTCCTCAAACCTAACATGATCCACACTTATTAATCCAAGTTCAACATTATCGCGAAGAAAATGATGTCTTATATCAATATGCTTGGTTCTAGAATGATGAACGGGATTTTTGGCAATACTTATAGCACTAGTGTTGTCACATAAGATAGGGACTGTGTTAAGGAACGTACCATAGTCTTCAAGTTGGTACTTGATCCAAAGGACTTGAGAGCAGCACGAAGCAGCAGCAACGTACTCAGCTTCCGCGGTTGAGAGGGCCACGGAGTTTTGCTTCTTGGATCCCCAAGATAGAAGGCATGATCCTATGAATTGAGCCATTCCGGAGGTGCTGTTCCTATCCACCACATGGCCAGCATAGTCAGCGTCAGAGTACGCTACCAGGTTGAAGGACGTCCTTTTGGGATACCAAAGGCATCAATCGAGATGTGATTCGCCTTAGGATCGGACTCGATTCTGGCTCGAGGGAGTTCGTGGGCTTGCGTGGAGACGTCTAAGTCGGGAGCTCGTGCTCAATCTTGCGAAATTCGGGAGAAATGGCAACATTTCGGACGTGTGGAATTTTGATTCAACAATCTCTTTTTGTGGTATTTTTATTAATGTGGGATAAGTAGTCGAGCCCTCCCTTCGGTCCACTCACCGAGAGGGATCGAATAAGGGATACAAGGGGTGCAGAACCGAACCCTAACAACCCGAGCGGCCCTAAGGATAGGTAGGAGACTCGCTCGGAATGAACCGAGCTTGGACGCCTAAGGAGGGTGGGGCGAGGCTCGAGTCTCATGAGCCAAGCCTCCCTCCGAGACCTCGGTTACCCGAAGGCCGGGGTTTGATAGAAAAATAAGAACGGCGGGGCCATGGCTCGAGTCACACGAACCGTAGCCCGCCGCCCGGCTCTCACGTCTCACGAGAGCCCTACGGCTTGAGTCCCACAAGCCGGGACAGCCGGAAACCTAGAAACTAGGAAAAAACGTCTCAAGTTAAGGTTCAAGCTCAAATCAACATGTTAAATAAAATTACACTCCCTCTTTATTTATAGGGTCAAAAATGAGGAAATTCTAAGCTAGCGACTTCAACTCCAAGGCGGTGCATTGATGGCGGTTGCTTGGCGCGGAAGTCACCGTCTTTCATAGCTCAAACTTTGCCGCCAAGGAAGGTTGAGGAGGTGGAGTGGCGGCGTGGGCTTGGAGAATGGGAGTGACGAGTGGGCTTGGGCCCGAATTCTTGCCTTGATTGTTGTGGACGAGCCCGGTTTGTCTTGCATGGGGCACTTGTGGACTTCTCTCCAAGAAAGGATTGTCTTGATAGCTCGGGACGCGGCCTAGTGGAAGGCCCAGCTCAGGCACCCTCCCTTAGGCACGCACGCCCTCGGGAGGCACCGGTGCCACGGACACGGTGCCAAAACGAGGCACCGGCGCCGAAGGTCGCTTGTGCGGGGCACTCGGCGCTGACCCTCTCGAGCTCGGGCGCGCCTCTTTGAGTCCGGGGCATGATCATATCAAATCGTCCCGTCCCTTGAGGTATCTGAAGATTCTTTTGACTTCTTGCATGTAGGACTCCTTTGGATTGGCTTGAAAGCGAGCGCACAGACACACGGCGAACATGATATCTAGACGGCTCGCGGTCAAGTACAATAGCGACCCTATTGATGTCTCTCATTTTGGTAGTGTTTTTAGGTGATTTTCCTATGTAAATATGTGTCTTTCTTCCCTTTTCTAGTGTGTTTTATCCCTTTTTAGCTTAGATTCCGATTTTCTATGAGATTCGGAGACTATGCGCATTTTGTGTGTTTTATAGGCATTTTGGAGCAAGAATCATGGAGATTGGAGCATGGCATCATGGAGGAATTCAAGGATGAACAAGGAGCCAAAATGGAGCTAACAATGCATGGAAAGAAGCCTCAAGTGAAGACGAAGAGAATGGCGAAAGAATCGAGTCAATCGGAGCTAAAACGAGAGAGAACGGAGCGAAACAAGCTGAAAAATGCCTTGGGACCGAGGTACCCAGCATGTCGGGCCCGAGGTACCATGGTGGCCCGAGGTGGTGGTCCGAGGTGTGGCAAGTCGGCCCCGAGGTTCATGAAAGACATGCCATTGGACCGAGGTTGAAGCAAGTCGGGCCCGAGGTTCTCCGTGTCGATCCATGTCGGTCGTGGCTCTGGATTCCTTTCTTTTTGGGATTTTCTTGTTAATTCCCAAAACTATATTTGCTTCCTTGGAGGTCAAGGAGTCTAGAAGCCTTGGAGATCAAGGAGTTCTAGAAGCCTTGGAGGTCAAGGACAAGCCTTGGAGCCCAAGGAGTTAGAGGGGTAATCTAGTCTTTGTAGTAAGGGGAAAAATCTCTATTTAAAGCTTTGTAATCTCTCATTAGAGGAGAATTTGGAATCACATACACTTTGGGAGTAAATTGAGAGTGAGGTTTGAGAGAGTAGAAGGAAGAAGGGGGTGGAATCTTCTCCAAGGGAGGGAAAGAACCCAAGATCTAGAGGAGGATTTGGGTGAATTCCTTTCCTTGGAGAGGAAAGAAACCCTTAGGCTTGGAGCGGGAGTAGAGATTGTAAGAATTCCCCTCTCTTAGTTTAATTCAAGTTTGCTTTGGCTTTGAGTTTGTGTTGTTGATTGCGGATTTGACTTGCATGATTCATGATTTATCTTTGGTCTTTGATGATTGCTAGCTTAAAATCCATGATTAGCGAGTAGATAGCTCGATCTTGGGCTATGGGGGAAACCCCTAGCTAGGATTGGGTGTGAACCCCCAATTCCATAGCCTTGAGTGCTTGATCTATGAATCCTTTCTACATTGAGCTTCAATTCTCTTGTGAGAACAAGGGATCAAGGGCTTGTGATTGGTAAGAGTAAGCGAAAGCGATTTCGAGCCCATTACTTGACCTTGCATCGAAGGGAAGGTGAAAACCCCCTAGGGTCGATGTGTAGAGTGGAGGGATCGAAGGCAAACAACCTCGATCTCATAAGGATCAACACTTATTGGCTGAATTGGGGTGGAATTACCAACATCTAGCTAGAGAAGGAACCCAAGGCCCGAGATCCCCTTATCCTAGCTTGTTTCTCCCTTTTTGCATTGATTGTTACGTCGAGCCCATGTCCCCTAGCCTCGAGCCCGACTTTGTTTGTGCCTAGCTACCTCGGTCCCGAGATTGACAACCTCGGTCCCGAGTTGCTTCGTGTGTTTTATTCCCATTGAGTTTGTGTTAGACAATCAACCGTTCAAACGCGGATGAAATAATTCCATATGATCGACCTCGACCACCGTACAACAACGGGGTCGTGATACAAATATTTTTTGTTGATTGACCCGGGGCCCTATCCTTAGTTTGGTAGAGTACTTTGGGCCTGTCATCACCTATCATTCCTCTGTAGAGCTTTTGATCCACACTCTTGCCTTCTTCATCGGCATAATGGCGAGTGTTTGGAGAGATGGGAGTGTCAATGGATTTGGACGTATTCATTCCATACTTCTCAAGCATTTCACGAATATACTTTTGTTGGTGAATGTGCGTCCCATCTTTGAGTTGTGTGATTTGAAGTCCCAAGAAGAAGTTGAGCTCTCCTATGAGGGACATCTCAAACTCACTACTCATCAGATTCTTGAATTCCTCTACAAGTTTCATGTTAGTGCTTCCAAATACTATGTCATCGACATAGACTTGGACAATCAAAACATCTTTAAGGACTTTCTTTAAGAACAGGGTTTTGTCGATGTTACCTCGAGTGTACCCGTTGGACAAAAGAAAGGACGCAAACCTATCGTACCAAGCACGAGGGGCTTGCTTGAGTCCGTAGAGAGCTTTGTCCAAACAGTACACATGGTCAGGATGATCAGCGTTCTTAAAACCAGGAGGTTGAGCACCGTACACCTCTTCCTTCAGCTTACTGTTGAGGAAGGCCGTCTTGACATCCATTTGAAATAGTTTGAACCCCTTGTGAGCAGCGAAGGCAATGAGGAGGCGTATAGCTTCAATTCTAGCGACAGGAGCGAAGATCTCATCGTAATCAATCCCTTCCTCTTGCCTATAACCTTGGGCCACAAGCCTTGCTTTATTTCTTAAAACTCTTCCACTTTCATCTAGCTTGTTTCTATAGACCCACCTCGTCCCTATAATGTTTTTGTTTTTAGGACGAGGCACGAGGGTCCATACTTGGTTTCTTTCAAATTGGTTGAGTTCTTCTTGCATAGCTTGGATCCAATCAGCGTCCTGAAGTGCCTCCTTTATCTTCTTAGGTTCAATTAAGGACACAAAGGCGTTGAATGCACAGAATGCCATGTTGGCGCTATGGGACTGATTCACAGCTGATCTGGTTTGAACTCCTTTTGAAATGTCTGAGATGATCTGATCTGTTGAGTGAAGTCTTGAAAGGTCGGATCCTCTATGAGTAGCGTCCCTTACAGGAGTACAGCTAGGGTCTATCCAATCAGAATCATCAGAGTCAAACCCTTCTTCTTCATTGATAGGCTCAGTGTGTTCCCCCTCAGAATGAGCGTCAACACTTTGCCTTTCTTCTCCTTGTTGACTTGACTCAGTAGCATCCACTTGGTTTAGCGACCAAGTTTGAAATGGCTCTTGCTGTTCACTAGGGACTCCCATTGAAACTTCGTCACGGGTTTCAGGGGCGTTCCTAGGAACATAGTATTTTCCTGTGGACCATCTTGACTCTTCTTCATCATCTTCATCGTCATCCTTAAGAGAGGAGCGACGTTCTTTCTTACTTGATTCTTTCTTGTGGGATGAGCTCTCCTTGAATACTACATGAATACTTTCCTCAAGCTTAAGAGTCCTTTTGTTGAAGACTCTATAGGCTTTCCTTGTGAGGGTGTTGGGACGCTATCACGAACGTTTGCGTATTTGTTAGTGTTCCACACAACCGTCCCTTAGTTTTGATATGACAAACTCACTTTGATTCTAATAAAGTTGTCCAAGTGTTCAGGAACGCCAGTGACCAAAAGACAACTAGTGTGTATGGACGTCCCACAAGCTTAGGGACGCTAGCTAACAGGAAGTAAGGATCAACCAGAGACTACTTGAGCAAGGACGGAGTCCCAAGCAAGTAGGAACGCAAGAAAGGAGTCCTTACTCACTAGCCGACAGGATGACATCACTCGACAATGTTTGATCATCCAAGGACACGTGGAGACCGATCCTGTAGCGGAGTCCAACACTACGTGGCGGACGATCCTGTTGCAGAGTCCATCAACACGTGGCGACCGATCCTGTAGCGGAGTTCATCATACACAGCTGGATACAGGAAGCTTCCTCATCACCGCCCTACTACGTGGAGGAAGATCCTGTAGCCACGTCCATGAAGGGCATGATCGTCCCAGAGAAAAGACGCCCTTCCCCAAGTCCTATAAATAGCCCCAAGGCATTTATTGTGAATATAACGCTTTCAGGAATATTCAGAGAGAATCACGGGAAAGCGACTCACTCAAGAACACGAAGAACTAACTCAAGAACTCAAGAACAGTGCTTAGACCTGAGTTAGATCGAGTGAGACTTGTAAACAAATCACAAAACAAGTTTGTAACCAAAAGAGAAAGAGAGAGTTCTGCGAAGTACTGCAGAACGTAGGAATAGAGTCCTTTAGCAGATTGAACCACCTTAAGTTGTAGGCTTAAAGGAGTTCCTTACAAGTGAACTTAGGGAAAAGCTAAGTGTCAGAGAACTGTAAGAACTCGCCAGTACAACTGTAAGAACGGTTAATATAAAGGAAAGAACTATTCAAAAATCCTCCAAGGAGGTAGAGGTTTACACTCAAGGACTACTTGGTCTTGAGTGGTTCCTCTATAAATCTTTGCGTTCATTACTTACCTGTTTAGTACTATTTCCGCTGCATTACTCAAGGACGCTCCTATACCTCGTAGGAACGCCTAACCACAGGACGCCTTTACCTAAGGTAAGGCCGTCCCTCAGTACTAACGATCCAACAATTGGTATCAGAGCAGGCGCTCTAGATTCTTACTGAGTTGCAGGTAAAGATGGACATGGAACCTATTGGAATCTCGTTCGTGAAGCCTCCGCGCCTAACGGACGGCAACTTTAACCGCTAGAAAACGAGGTTTGAAAATTTCTATAGAAGTCAAAATTATCAATGCTGGAAGGTTATTATGAAGGGAGATCTCAAGGTACCCGCTGACAAAGCTGACAAGGAGGACGAGTGGGGTCCTGACGAGTTCAAGTTGATGGAAACCAACGCAAAAGCTATTTGTTTCCTTTAAGCGTCTCTATGCGAAAGGGACGCCACTCGAGTTAGCAACTTGCCAACAGCTAAACAACAGTGGGAAGCTCTTGAGAAGTTTCATGTAGGAACAACTGAAATGAAGGAGGACGTCCAACTAAAGATCAAGAAGGAGTTCTACGCTTTCAGTAAGTTGCCAAATGAAACGGTGAATGACTACTCGTACCGTTTTGAGGCCCTTGTCACCAATATGAGGAACTTGGGCATCCCAGAAACAGAAATCTCCATGAGGAATAGAGTTCAAGTGGTCATTGATGGTTTGACCGGAGTTTGGAACTTTGATAGGACAACGTTCAAAGAGAACACAACCAACAAAACTCTAGATATGGAAGAAATCTATGGGAAGCTCAGACAGTACGAAGAAAGAAGGATCTCTGACATGGCTAAACTTGGACAGAATCCTCAAACTGATCTCGCTTTGGCGTCCACAACACCAGAGTACGCTGAGTATCTTCATCGTCAAAGAGAAATCTCCTTAATGGTGGAAGCTAACAAGAATGAAAATCGCGAAAGGATGCGCGTTCAAGCGTTGAGAGAAAAGGAAAGCAAGTCTAAAGAACAGCTTGATGAAGAAGAAGAAGTTGCTTTCATCCACAAAGCTCTCCGTTCCTTTGGCAAAAATAACAAATATTTCAACAGGCACAAGATGCCAAAGAAAGAGAGTCGTAAGTACACTGATGCAGAAATGAAGGAACTCACATGTTACAAGTGTAACAAGAAGGGACACTTTGCTAAAAGGTGTACAACAGGAATGTCTGCAAAGGATATTAAGACAAAAGCCCTCATTGGGGTGTTCGCCTCTGCATGGGATAATGGGAGTTCCTCTTCGGATGATGATGATGAGGAGCCTGATGAGCAAGTGGCGTACATGGCTATGGAGGACGTCACAGTTGTTGAGGAGAACGTTCCGAAATCTGAAAATGAGGTAACTCGTGAATCTATGATGAGTTCTTTAGAAAATTGTTCCAAATCTAAGCTAATTAAACTTATTGGAAAAATCATGGAAGAAAGTGTTGTCATGCAACATAGAATGGATGAACTTGAGCTTGAAAATGAGAATACTGTAGTTGAATGTGAAAACTGTAGTTCCATGACCGTTCAACTAGAGTCCTCTCATGAAGAATCTAAGTCCCTGAAAATTGAAATTATGTGTCTCAAACTTGAGAACGCCAAGCTTAGGGAAGAAGTGAAAGTGTTGGGTAAGAGTCCCATAGTTGAAGAAGTGAGACCTATAGTTTTTGTCCCAGCTAAGAGAGGTCTAGGTTATGAAGATGACTCTAAGAACTCTCTTCCCAGTGATTTTGAGGCAAGCAAAACTTCTGAACTGGAACTTGAAAAAGAGAGAACTAAAAATCTTCTTGAAAGAATTAGAGTTCTAGAAAGTGGAGAAATAGGTCAAGAGGACTACTACACCAATTCCACCAGTCATAAAATTTACAAGAAAATTGCTAAAGGGGACGGATCAAAGGTTTGCGATCCCCAAAAGATGAAGCAAAACAAAATTCAACGTCCCAATAAGAAGTACTATCTTGGTACTTACTATAGGACGTGCTGGTACTGTGGACAAGGTGACCACTTCAAATATGACTGTGGACAAGGTGGGAAAGTTGCTAGGACTAACAATGAAAATGCTAAGTCCGTTCCTAAAGCTAGTTCTAGGCGTCCTAGATGTTCTAGAAGTTCTTTCCGCAAACATGCCACTTCTAATGATGTCAACTTAAATGATTATATGCCAGAACCAGCGTTCTATTATTGTAATGAGCCAGGTAAGGAACACCTTGCCTGGGTCGCCAAGAACTAACCTTGTTTTGGCAGGTGGAAGTGAGGGGACGCCCATGGATCATTGATAGTGGCGCCTCAAATCACATGACAGGAAGCCAGATCCATCTCACTTCTATCCAAAGTAGTGTCACGGGAGGAACTGTCTCGTTTGGCAACAAGGGCAAAGGAAAGATCAAGGGAACGGGAACTGCCATTCTTAACCCGTCCATCAAAGCAACCAATGTGAGTCTTGTTGAAGGACTTGGCTTCAATCTTCTTAGCGTCTCTCAAATGTGTGATCAAGGTGAAAACCTAGTCACATTTGACTCAAAGGAGTGCCTCGTCATCAACAAGAAGTCCAACAAAGTTGTTCTCAAAGGAGTTCGTCAGAACAATGTCTATATCTTCAATCAAGAGTTCAAGCCCAAATCAGAATTGTGTCTATCTGCTTCAAAGGAGGACGCTGATCTCTGGCATCGCCGACTTGGCCATGCTGGACCAAGCACAATCTTCAAGCTACATCAACGAAATCTTGTGAAAGGACTTCCCCGAATTGATCCTGAGACTGTTGAACAATGTGAAGCCTGTATCAAAGGGAAGCAAACAAGAACGTCTTTCAAGTCAAAGAACGAAGTCAGCACAAAGAAGCCTCTGGAACTCCTCCATATGGATCTTTGTGGACCAATGAAGACGTTGAGCCACGGTGGAAAGAGGTACATTTACGTTCTTGTAGATGATTTTTCTCGATTCACTTGGGTTCTTTTCTTAGCGTCCAAAGCAGATTGTTTCAATGCGTTCAAAGTCTTCATCAAACAAGTGGAAGTTGCCCTTGAGACGCCTCTCAAAGCTATAAGATCAGACCATGGGACGGAATTCCAGAATTCAGAGTTCCTGGCCTACTGTGATCAACATGGTGTCTCGCACAACTTCTCAGCTCCAAGGACTCCTCAACAAAATGGAGTTGTGGAAAGAAAGAACAGGACGCTAGAGGATATGGCAAGAACTATGCTTTTGGCTAATAGCGTCCCCAAGTACTTCTGGGCGGAAGCTATTGCTACAGCATGCTACATCATCAATCGTGCCATGATCCGTCCTCTGCTGAAGAAGATGTCCTATGAGTTGTTGAATGGAAGGAAGCCTCGCATCGATTATCTCAGAGTTTTTGGTTGCAAGTGTTTCGTTCACAACAATGATAAAGAAAAGCTCGGAAAGTTTGATGCAAGGAGTGATGAAGCCATATTCCTTGGGAACTCTCTCACCAGCAAAGCATATAGAGTTTTCAACAAAAGGACTCTAAAACTTGAAGAGAGTATTCATATTGTGTTCAAGGAGAGTTCTTCTCACAGAGAAAAATCAAGTAAGAAAGAACGCTCCTCATCGCAACAGCAGGACGACTCTGAAGATGAAGCTGGAGATTGGACCTCAGGAAAATACTATGTCTTTAAGGACGCGTCTCCAAATCCTGAAGAAGTCTCTGTGGACGCTCCTAGTGTTGTTCAGGGAGTTCCCTCTCGCAGTGAATCTCCAGTTCAACAAGATATAGCAGAATCAAGTCAACAAGGCGAGCAACGCCAAAGTGTGGATGCTCTCTCTTTGGGGGAACACGCTAAGGACGATGCTCAAAGTGATAGTGATGATTCTGATGGAGACATTGATCCAAGATTTGCTCAACTGTTTCAAAGGGAGTCCCTCTTCTCTAGGGACCACCCAACTTCTCAAATTGTATCTGATCCGTCTCAAGGAGTTCAGACCAGGTCAGCTGCTAGCAAGTCCTAGAGTGCAAATTTAGCTTTTTGTGCATTCAATGCCTTTGTCTCTATGGTGGAACCAAAGAATATCAAAGAAGCACTCCAGGACGCTGACTGGATTCAAGCAATGCAAGAAGAACTCAATCAGTTTGAAAGGAACAAAGTTTGGACTCTCGTCCCACGTCCCAAAGGCAAAAATATCATAGGGACGCGATGGGTGTTCAAAAATAAGCTTGATGAGAGTGGACGTGTGTCAAGAAATAAGGCAAGACTGGTGGCTCAAGGATTCAAGCAAGAGGAAGGCATAGACTATGATGAGACCTTTGCTCCTGTTGCTAGAATTGAAGCCGTTCGTCTTCTTATTGCCTTCGCCGCTCACAAAGGATTCAAGCTATTTCAGATGGACGTCAAGACTGTCTTTCTCAATGGAAAGCTAAAGGAGGAAGTGTATGTTGCTCAGCCCCCTGGCTTCGAGGACGCCTCTCACCCAGACCATGTGTACTACTTGGACAAAGCGCGCTATGGACTCAAGCAAGCCCCTCGTGCATGGTACGACAGGTTTGCGTCCTTTCTTTTGTCTCATGGGTACACTAGAGGTTCAATTGATAAAACTTTGTTTATAAAGAAAGTTCACAAGGACATTTTAATTGCCCAAGTCTATGTTGATGATATAGTCTTTGGTAGTACTAACATGAAACTTGTAGATGAGTTCAAGTCCTTAATGAGTAGTGAGTTTGAGATGTCCCTCATTGGAGAACTCAATTTCTTCTTGGGACTTCAAATTAACCAACTCAAGGAAGGGACGCGCATTCACCAACAAAAATATGTCCGCGAAATGCTTGAGAAGTACGGGATGAACACGTCCAAACCTGTTGCAACCCCTTGTTCTCCAAACTCGCGTCTTTACGCAGACGAACAGGGAAAGGACGTTGATCAAAAGCTTTATAGAGGGATGATTGGTTCTTTGCTCTACTTGACCGCAAGCCGTCCCGACATTATGTTTGCCGTTTGCTTGTGTGCACGCTTCCAGGCGAATCCAAAGGAGTCCCACATGCAAGAAGTCAAGAGGATCTTTCGCTACCTTAAAGGACGCGACGATCTTTGTCTTTGGTACCCCAGGAAGACGTCCTTCAAGCTTGTTGGCTACTCGGACGCTGATTATGCTGGTCATGTAATTGACAGAAAAAACACTTCAGGAATGGCACAGTTCCTTGGTTCATGCTTAGTCTCTTGGGGATCTAAGAAACAGAACTCTGTGGCGCTTTCAACTGCGGAAGCTGAGTACGTTGCTGCTGCCTCGTGCTGTTCACAAGTTATCTGGATCAAATATCAACTAGAGGACTACGGTATCAATCTTGAAACTATACCCATTCGTTGTGATAACACAAGTGCTATTGAAATTTCTAAGAATCCTGTTTTTCATTCACGCACAAAGCATATTCATATAAGACATCATTTCTTGCGTGATAATGTTGAACTAGGACTTATTAGTATGGAGCATGTAAGGACTGAAGACCAAATAGCTGATATTTTCACTAAGGCGCTTGATAGACGTCCCTTTGAGCATCTAAGGTTGCTTTTGGGGATGATAACCTTTAAGTAGCAAGTCCCGTTCTACTATTCTCTCAATGATTGGCTATGTCTTGTAGATTCTAAGTGTTTAAGGACTGTTATGCATTAAATTCATATTTGCAAGGACACTAGTCTAAAACTTCATATGTTTGCTACTTTGGAACGCCATTCAAATTTTCTCTATTTTGTCTTGAAAAGAGTATCCCTGATCACCCAACCCTCATTATAAGCCGAAATGATGGGAACTCTAAGCTTACCCTAGCCGAGAACTCCGCAAAAGCGTCCTATGAGCTTCATATTTTCTTTTACGGGACGTACTTGCGTTGTTCTCAACTGGTTCGAAAGGTAATCACAAGAACGGTAAGTTGGTTGTTGGTTTGCTTGAAGAAGTTTGCTTGAAAAGGTAAAATTTTGCTAAGTATGAGAGGACGCTCAATGCTTGTTGGTAAGAACGCCAGTTCAGTTATTAAGGAGCAGTTGAAGAGTCAGAATTTTGAACTTTTGAAAGTGTGAACAGTGACCGTTGCTTTTGCTCAAATCTTAAGGGGGAAATTTTGCCACGTGTCGCACAGTAAAACAGTGGTAATTACCGTTTGTGCCACCGCTTCCTCTATATAAGGCCAGAACAGTCGCTCTCAGAATCTATTACGCTCAACCACTTTCTCGCTCTCAATTCTGCTCTGACATCTCTCTAGAACTCCGGCAGCTTTCTCTCACTAAAATCTCATCTGACAATGTCTCAACAACTAAAGAACGTAGCCGGATCTTCTACCGGCGGGAAGCGCCGAAAGCTGGTAAAGTCCCACTACATTGAGAAACCAAAGCCCATAGTTCTCAATGAGTCTCTACTGGACTTCATCAACAAGAAGCCCAGGACGCTGTACAATCTTATCAGAGAACGCATGGAACTGCCAGAAGTCAGGAACGATGAAGTGAAAACAAGGAACTACAAGAAATTTATTGAACGCTTTGTTGTCCCCAGCCTCCACAACACATAATACAAAGACTTACCTGGACGGATGGACGATGTGCTGTTCTTCTCTCAGTTCGGAGGTGAGAACCTTGGCCCTCTTCTTGAACTTATCCCAGACTTGCACAACGCAGTCCTGCCCGAGTTCCCTATGTACCCAAGGAACTCCATAGCCTTCCAAATGACCAAGAACCGCGTGCCCAGTCCCTCTCCACCTCCTCCTCAAGTCCCCACCATCACCACCAAATCTATCCTCCCATCTAAACGTTCACCCCCCTCTTCTCCTCTTTCAAAATCATCCAATTCCACCTCCTCAAATCCAACACAAATAGTGGACAAGTTTCCACCTCACTTAAAGGAGGGATGCTCCAAGAAAGTCCATGACCCAAGGCCCCTCAAAAAGGCCAAGACCTCGAGCGTCCCATGCTCCAAAGCCCCCACAAAAAGGCCTAGCACCACAAAAAGGCCGTCCAACCTGTCCAAAGAATCCACTCCTCCCCCTCAACAAATTTCCATCGTTCAACTTCCCACCCCTCCTCCGTCCCCCCAACCTTCCAAGAAAAATGCTCTCATCCCTTTTCCTCCCAAAATCCACTCTCCCCTCAACTTGGCCAACTTCCCTTCTGCCCCGGCCCACATATCCCCTCCAAAGGACCCCGAGACCCCAAAGTCCCGCCGTCTATCCTATGAAAGTGGCCCGGAGGAAGCCGAACGCACTTTCGAGCACACTTTTCGCCGAAGAAAGGCTGGTGAAAAGCCAACAGTTTTGCTCGCTAAGGACGTTCCAGCACATGTTGAGCACGTTCCCTCCTCTTCCTCCTCTAGCTCATCTGAGAGCCAAAGAGGTACGCCCGCTCAAGCCTCCCCCTTCATAGATGTCGTTGGGGATTCAAATGATGAAGCGGAAGGAGAGGTGAACGCTCCTTCAGAACAGATTGAGGACGCTGGTGAGCACCAGGTCGCTCAAGAGAACGCCGAGCCAACTCTTTCTGAAGAGCTCGCGCGTGATGCCCAGGAGATCCCTCCCTATGACCAGTCCCTCCCAATCCTAAACCCCACCCAATCTCCACAAGAAAACCCCTCCCCCACAATCCAAACAGAATCTCATCAAGTCCCCGCGGACGCTGAGCCCACAACAACAGAACCACAGACAGAGGCTCAGGACGCCGAGGGCACGTCCCATGGTCAGACCTCTGGTGCCGATCAAACCACATCTGGTGGTAATGCTGAGACAGAACAAGGCACAGAGAACGCTGCTGGCCAGGACGCCGGTGAGAATGACTCTGGGGACTCCGCTGATGAGGACAGTTCTTCCAATGGTGAAGAGTCTGAGGCCCCCAAGGGAAAGCGCAAAAGAAAGCATGATGGCGTGCCCGTGAAAGTTCTTAGCCCTCTAGTTTATTCTGAAGAGTGGCTCGCCTCCTTCCATCAAGATGACAAAGTCCAAGAGTTCCTTGAGCTTCTGCGATTTCAGGGATGGCTGAACGTTGGGCCTGCGCCCGCTGTGGTTGATAAGGAACAAATT
Organism: Polygonum aviculare; assembly: GCA_934048045.1. Lineage (NCBI taxonomy): Eukaryota > Viridiplantae > Streptophyta > Magnoliopsida > Caryophyllales > Polygonaceae > Polygonum > Polygonum aviculare. The sequence continues at coordinate 19,030,393 of OW204028.1, forward strand.
AAGGCGTTCTACAAAGACTTAAGGTACAAAGCTAAAGATGGCTCTCTCCATTTCAAAATCGATGGTGAGAAAGCCACAGTGAGTGAACGCCAGGTGCGAGCTTTCATGGGACTCGCTGCTCAAAAGCCCCCGTCCGATGCTTTAAGCTCTCTTCCTGAAGGCGGTTTCGAGACAACTGATGAAGAACTGCCTCTGGTCGAACATGTTTTTCAGGGCAAAAGGCCTATCGGACTGGACAGAGTTGCTCACGTTCTGAGCAAGGTTGGCGCCATAGCTCACTACTTCATCTGTCGCGCCGTCCTTCCAAGGCAGGAGAAGCGTTCAATCGTGCAAACACACGACATTATCTTAATTGACGCTTTTCTTGAACGCCGCCCCATCAACTTAGCAAGAATAGCAATGCAACACATGGCTAAGTGTGGGAGGAAGCGACATGCTCTGCCGTACCCGGGGCTGGTAAAGCTGATTCTGCAATCTCAGAACGCCTATGATGACAGCGCTCCTCAAGAAGAACTCGGTCTGAAATGGAATGCCAAGAACGGACTCGTCGAGATAAGGCACAATGAAGAGCTCCCGTCCGTTCTAAAACAGTTAGAAGCTGAGGTTGAGGAAGCAAGACTGAAAGCCGAAGAAGAACGCTTAGCTGCTGAGGCTGAGGCCGCAAGGCTTAATTCCACGCCTCAAGAGTCTCCTCAAGATCAAGATCCCGCCGTAGATCTTGCAACCCTTGATCAAATGCTCTTAGGGACTCCTTCTTCTCCAGCTCTTCCAACGGACGCTCCTTCATCAAGTACCGGTCCTTTGCCCCGTTCTGCTCCTACAAACATCTCTCAGCATCCTCCAGCAGAACTCATGGGTGCAATAATGGACAACCAGTGCTTAATCTTCTCTGCCTTGAAGGACTTGACATCTGCCTTCTCCAAAGCTGCTGAACTCCAAGAACAATTGCTCCAGTTTTATCAAGACAAGAGCCGTTCTCAGTGATTGCCACCACCCCTTTAATCCCCTATCATTTTGCCTTTGCTTCTTTTGAACTTCAAACTATGATCATTGTCTGTAATAACTCTAATGTTTGTTTGAATGGCATTTCCACTATTTGCTTGCATGTGTTTGTTCAAGCGTTCCACTGCTTTTAGTTATGTGTTTGTGCTAACGTCCTTATCACTTGTTATCCTTTTCGATGATGCCAAAAGGGGGAAGTGTAGTTTTGCAGAGATGCGCTATAAAATAGTTATCTAGAATAAGCAAGTGTTAAGGGGGAACTATTAAGTGAAAAGTCTAAGGAACGCTAATGCTAGAATAAAAGAGAACGCTTAGAAACTTTTCTAGGACGATTTTCTCTCCCTGAAATCCAAATGTTAGAGAATCAAAGAATGAAAACTTGTGCTTACTGAAAGTTCTTTAAGTGTTAGAGGACGCTTCTAAGTTTTCATGCATGCTAAGTTCAAACGCCAAAACTATTTTGCTGAAGAGTTTGTCATCATCAAAAAGGGGGAAATTGTTGGGACGCTATCAAGAACGTTTGCGTACTTGTTAGTGTTCCACACAACCGTCCCTTAGTTTTGATATGACAAACTCACTTTGATTCTAATAAAGTTGTCCAAGTGTTCAGAAACGCGAGTGACCAAAAGACAACTAGTGTGTATGGACGTCCCACAAGCTTAGGGACGCTAGCTAACAGGAAGTAAGGATCAACCAGAGACTACTTGAGCAAGGACGGAGTCCCAAGCAAGTAGGAACGCAAGAAAGGAGTCCTTACTCACTAGCCGACAGGATGACATCACTCGACAATGTTTGATCATCCAAGGACACGTGGAGACCGATCCTGTAGCGGAGTCCAACACTACGTGGCGGACGATCTTGTTGCAGAGTCCATCAACACATGGCGACCGATCCGGTAGCGGAGTTCATCATACACAGCTGGATACAGGAAGCTTCCTCATCACCGCCCTACTACATGGAGGAAGATCCTGTAGCCACGTCCATGAAGGGCATGATCATCCCAGAGAAAAGACGCCCTTCCCCAAGTCCTATAAATAGCCCCAAGGCATTTATTGTGAATATAACGCTTTCAGGAATATTCAGAGAGAATCACGGGAAAGCGACTCACTCAAGAAAACGAAGAACTAACTCAAGAACTCAAGAACAGTGCTTAGACCTGAGTTAGATCGAGTGAGACTTGTAAACAAATCACAAAACAAGTTTGTAACCAAAAGAGAAAGAGAGAGTTCTGCGAAGTACTGCAGAACGTAGGAATAGAGTCCTTTAGCAGATTGAACCACCTTAAGTTGTAGGCTTAAAGGAGTTCCTTACAAGTGAACTTAGGGAAAAGCTAAGTGTCAGAAAACTGTAAGAACTCGCCAGTACAACTGTAAGAACGGTTAATATAAAGGAAAGAACTATTCAAAAATCCTCCAAGGAGGTAGAGGTTTACACTCAAGGACTACTTGGTCTTGAGTGGTTCCTCTATAAATCTTTGCGTTCATTACTTACCTGTTTAGTACTATTTCCGCTGCATTACTCAAGGACGCTCCTACACCTCGTAGGAACGCCTAACCACAGGACGCCTTTACCTAAGGTAAGGCCGTCCCTCAGTACTAACGATCCAACAGAGGGAGTATCCAAGGAATATTCCTTCATCACTTCTCGCATCAAACTTTCCAAGGTTGTCCTTGCCGTTGTTGTGCACAAAGCATTTGCACCCAAAAACTTTGAGGTGAGAAATGTTTGGCTTTCTTCCATTTAGAAGCTCATAGGTCGTCTTCTTTAGCAAGGGACGAATCATGGCACGATTTATGATATAAGTTATTGTGGCAATGGCTTCGGCCCAAAAATGCTTGGGGACGCCACTTGCCAATAGCATCGTCCTGACCATGTCCTCCAGCGTCCTATTGTTACTTTCAACAACGCCATTTTGCTGAGGAGTTCTTGGAGAGGAGAAGTTGTTGGAGACTCCATGTTGGTCACAGAAATCAAGGAACTCTAAGTTCTTGAACTCCGTCCCATGATCTGACCTTAGAGCTTTTAACTACGTCCCAAGAGCAACTTCTACTTGCTTGATGAAGATTTTAAACATCTGGAAAGCTTCAGCTTTTACCAAGAAAAGAACCCAAGTGAATCTGGAAAAATCATCTACAATGACGCACATGTAACTCTTACCACCAAATTTTTGAGTTCTCATGGGTCCGCACAGATCCATATGAAGGAGTTCCAAAGGCTTCTTTGTGCTCACTTCATTTTTGGGTTTGAAGGATGATCTTGTTTGCTTCCGTTTGATGCATGCTTCACATTGTTCAATTTGCTCAGGATCAATTCGGGGAAGTCCTTTCACAAGCTCTTGTTGGTGAAGTTTGAAGATGGTGCTTGGTCCACCATGGCCAAGACGTCGATGCCAGAGATCGGCGTCCACAGCAGAGATGGATAAGCACAGTTTGGATGCAGGTTTGAACTTTTGGTTGAAGATGTAGACATTGTTCACACGAGTCCCTTTGAGAATGACTTGATTTGATTTCTTGTTGATGACCAGACATTCCTTAGAGTCAAATGTGACTAGGTTTTCACCTTGATCACAGATTTAGGAGACACTAAGGAGGTTGAACCCGAGTACCTCAACAAGACTCACATTGGACGCTTTGATGGACTGATTCAGTTTTGCGATGCCCGTCCCTTTGATTTTTTCTTTGCCCTTGTTGCCAAACGAGACAGTTCCTCTCGTGGCATTAGATTGGATAGAAGTGAAATGGATCTGGCTTCCAGTCATGTGATTTGAGGCGCCACTATCAATGATCCATGGGCTTCCTCTCACTTCCACCTGAAAAGAGAAGTTAGTTCTTGGCGACCCAAGCAAGGTGGCCCTTACTTGGTTCGTTACATGGGTACAACTCTTTCATGGGCAAATAATCATATACATTCACATCATTTGATCTTCTAGCATGCTTCCTAGGAGATTGAATTTTAGCGTTAGGCACACTAGCATGCGTCCTATATGCAGGTTTTGGCTTAGCGTTCTTACTACCACTTCTAGCCTTTCTTCCATTCTCAAGTTCCTGTTTTAGCTTAAGACACTCATACTGGTAGTGACCACCTTTGCCACAATGCCAGCATGTCCTATAGTAATTTCCAAGGTAGTACTTCTTGTTAGGACGTGGAATTCTATTCTCTTTCATTTTCACATGATCAACCACCTTAGAACCTTTTCCCTTAGCAATTTTCTTGTAGATTTTATGGCTAACTGAGTTTGTATAATAGTCCTTTCTTCCAGTTTCTCCACTTTCTAGGACTTTTATACGCTCTTCTAGGTTCTTTGTCTTTTCTCTCTCAAGTTCTAGCTCAGTTGTTTTGCTAGCTTCGAAGTCACTAGGAAGAGAGTTCTTTGAGCCTGATTCATACCCTAGTCCTTTTCTAGCTGGAACAAAGACAATAGGATTCACGGTTTCAGTCATGGGACTCTTTCCTACGACCTTCACTTCGTCCCTATGATTTGCGTTCTCAAGTTTTAGGCACACAAGCTGACTCTTAAGGGACTTTATTTCTTCCTGAGAGGACTCTAGTTGAAAAGACATGGTGTTGCAATTTTCACATTCCACAACGATGTTTTCTGTTTCAAGTTCATCATATCTTTCCTTCATAGCATAGCTTTCTTGCATGATTTGAGTGATTAGTTTGATGAGCTTGGGCTTAGAGCACTTGTCTAGAGAGCTTATCATGGACTCATGAGTTACCTCATTTTCAGCTTCAGAGGCGTCCCTTGGAGAATCTGGAGCGTCCTCCATGGCCATGTAAGCCACTTGATTTGATGGTTCTTCATCGTCTGAGTCGAGGTCGTCCCATGCAGCCTCATATGCTCCAATCAAGGATTTCTTCTTGAGATCTTTTGCTGAAAGTCCTGTATTGCAGTTCTTAGCGATGTGTCCCTTCTTGTTACATTTATAACAAGTTATCTCCTTCATTTCAGCATCTGTCATTTTGGGGGTCTCCTTCTTGTAGGGCATCTTCATCCTTGGGACTTTGCCTCTTTTGGCCCATGCACGAAGAGTTTTGTGCAAGAGGGATAGCTCATCTTCTTCAGAAATTTGTTCTTCCATCTTCCCTTGTCATTCTGCCAAGGCTTGAGACGAAGACCCTCTTTTTGGCTTTTAGCATCAAGGCTAATTCCCTTTGCCTTTGGTGGTATTGTTCATACTCTGGCGTTCTTGATGCAAGGGTCAAAGCTAGTTCATTTTGAGAACTCTTTCCCATTTCTAGCAAATCCTGATTCCTCCTAGCTTCATATCCTTTAAGCTTTCCATAGATTTCTTCCATGGACAGTCCTTTGTTGGTTTGGTTTTCCTTGAACGTCATTCTATCGAAGTTCCATGTTCCGGTGAGTCCATCAATCAACACTTGAACCTTCATCCTTTGGGTGATCTTCGTTTCTTTGACACCTAAGTTCTTCAACTTTGTTAGCAAGGCCTCAAAGCGGAAGGAGTAGTCGGTGATGGTTTCATTTGGGAACATCTTGAATTTGTAGAAGTCTCTTTTTGCTTCTAGCTGGACGTCCTCTTTCATCTCGGGCGTTCCAACATGGAACTTTTCAAGAGCTTCCCATTGGAGCTTAGCAGTTGCAAGGTTGCTCACACGGGTGGCGTCCCTTTCACAAAGGGACGTCTGTAGGAAACAGATAGCTTTGGCGTTCGCCTCCATGAGTTTGAACTCATCGGGACCCCATTCTGATTCTTTGTCCACTTTGGCAGCAGGGACTTTGAGGTCACCGTTCTTTATCACCAGCCAACATTGGTAGTTTTGACTTCGCACGAAGCACTCAAACCTGGTTTTCCACCGGTTGAATTTCCCATCCGTGAGGCGGGGAGGCTTCGCACTTGAGATACCTATAGGTTCCATTTCCATGTTTCTTGCAACTGAAACTTAATCTAGAGCGCCTGCTCTGATACCAATTGTTGGATCGTAAGTCAGTTAGAATGGGCGTCCTTAACTGGGTTAAGGGCGTCCTTAAATGCAGCGGAAAATAGACTTAACAGGAAATAGAATAAGACAATGGACACGAGTACTTATAGAGGAACCCCACTAAGACCAACTAGTCTTATGGGTAAACCTCTATCTCCGTTGGAGGATTTTCAATAGCCGTCCTTATCTTATTCAGAGAGAGTCCTTACAACTTAGGCGAGTCGTTACAATTCTCTGAGCTAAGCGTCCGTCCTTAGCCTCACTAGTAACACTCCTTTCCACCTAACAGGTAACCTAACTCTCTTAGCTATAAGGAAGCTATCACTCACGTCTCTCACAGTCCGTTGTGAGAGACAAACTACTCTTCTAACTATTTTGTGGTTTGGTTTGGATTTGACGTGGTTGGACTTTCTTTCTCTTGCTTTAAGCTCAATTGATTTTCTTGATCTTCGTTCTTGAACTTGAATGCTTCGGGGGAGCTTGAGAGAAAGTCTTCAAAGTCCACACCGCTATGCAAACCCCTTGGAGGGTATTTATAGCGGTAGTGGTTCTTGTGTTTGGAATGTTTTTTTTTGGATAGTGGTTTGATAATGAAATACATGAATGATTGAGTTTGATTTGGTTTGAATGGATGAGTTTTTGGCTTTTGTGTGAGAAAAGTTTTGCAAAAATCCATAAAAATTTGAAAAATTGTGTTGAAAAACAACAAAAAGATTTTGTGTTTTGTGTTTTTGAACTCGGAATTCCCATCTTAGATGTCCAAATGAAAGCTAGTGATGATGAGAGCATGTAAATTCCTTTGCATATTTTTGGATGGTTTAGCCTCTAAAATGATGTTGTTTTTGAAGTGATCATGATATCTTGCTTGTTTTTATTGAGCACATGAGTTCTAGGATGAGTCTTTATGCAACTAAGTATGTGTGGCCCTTGTGAGATTGATTTTTGGCCATTTTAGGGATGCTTGTTCATATTTGCATATCCCTCATGTTTCTTGTGTGATTAGCTCATGCATGCTTAGTAAAACTTGCTATTGCGGTGTTTATCTATTTTCCAAGACCATCATGAGATTTGTCCTAGCATTGTCACATTGATTTTGAACTTTATTCTTTTAGTGACAAAAATGTTCCATATCCTACCTTGAAATGAATCCTTTGTTTTTAGCCCCGTTCTAGCCTAAGCCTTTCTTTGAAACTCCTCAAAAAGAATATTCCTAGCCTATCATGACTTGACCCTTATGGGATTGCACTTTAGAAGATAGGTTTGAAGTGTATTTAAAGAGTTGAGATTCTCTTTGGTTTAAGGGCAAAAGAGTGTTGTTATGAATCATGTGGGTAGTGCATCTTTGTTGTGCATAAAAGAAAAGAAAAAGAAGAAAGAAAGAAAGAAAATGTTTGAATTGAAAAGTGGATTGAAAGTGTAGAGCTTAAGTGAAGAAAAGTGGTCCGACCGAGGTCAAAGCCATATCGGGCCCGAGGTGTAGTCAAAGTCGATCCAGTGTAGAAAGTTGTGGACAATCCAACAAAAAGCCTAAGTGCAAAGATGAAGTGGAATGTTAAGTGAAATTGTGGGTTATGGAATTGGGGGCTCACACCCAATCCTAGCTATGGGTTTCCCCCAAAGCCCAAGACTATGGAATCTACTCCATCAAGTAAGAGTAAAAAGCAATCAAAAGACAAAACAAGCAAATCTCAATCATCAAACTCAAATCCAATTCAAATTGCATTCAAATCCAAAGGGGTTCACAAGATCCAAGTCTCAAATCCACTAAACAAAAGCAAAACAAGTTCAAAACCACTAACTCTCTCTAGCTCTCCACCGATTTCTCTTCTCTTCTCCTCCTTGCTCTCCAAGTCTTCCTTTGAGCCTTTGAGAATGATTAGATGTGGATGTCTATCCAAGGGTTTCTCTCCTCTCCAAGGAAAGGAATTCACCCAAATCCTCCTCTAGATCTTGGGTTCCTTCCCTCCCTTGGAGAAGAGTCCACCCTCTCAAGTCTCTAGATGATGATGATCACAAGAGTTTATATAGAGATTTCCCTTCTAAACTCCTTGGGCTCCAAGGCTTGTCCTTGACCTCCAAGGCTTCTAGAACTCCTTGATTCCCAAGGCTTCTAGACTCCTTGATCTCCAAGGAAGCAAATATAATTATGGGAATTAATAGGAAAATCGCAAAAAGAAAGGAATCCGGAGCCACGACCGACATGGATCGACACGGAGAACCTCGGGCCCGACTTGCTTCAACCTTGGTCCAATGGCATGTGTTTCATGAACCTCGGGCCCGACTTGCCATACCTCGGACCACCACCTCGGGCCACCATGGTACTTCGGGCCCGACATGCTGGGTACCTCGGTCCTAAGGCATTTTTCAGCTTGTTTCGATCCGTTCTCTCTCGTTTTAGCTCCGATTGACTCGATTCTTTCGCCATTCTCTTCGTCTTCACTTGAGGCTTTTTCCCATGCATTGTTAGCTCCATTTTGGCTCCTTTTTCATACTTGAATTCCTCCATGATGCCATGCTCCAATCTCCATGATTTTTGCTCCAAAATGCCTACAAAACGCACAAAAATCGCATAGTCTCCGAATCTCATAGAAAATCGGAATCTAAGCTAAAAAGGGACAAAACTCACAAGAAAATAAGGAAAAAGGACTAAAAATACCAAGGAAAACACACTTAAAATACTACCAAAATGAGAGACATCAGAATACAACATACTTAAACTTGCTTGTCCTCAAGCAATAATAATGTAAACAAGACCGAAGCACAATCTTCAAGTAAAGCCTCATATGAAAACACAAGTAAGCACAAGTGATGGATATACTAGCAAGATTACGTCATTACACATGATCAAGTGTTCAAGGAATAAAGTTAAATGCAACCAAACCTCACTTTAGGAATATGGAAATGTGTATCACTCATCATGTGTTTAGGCTTGAAAATGAACACTCATACTCAAAATTCATACAAGTAAAGACTTTACCATTGAAGCTAATATCACCAATTCCTCCACCTAGAGATGCCTATTACAATGTACACAAAGAATATGAACTTGGCTCAATGGAGGTCCTCAAAGAGGTTCCATTCGGCCGGGTTGCAATGGGGCTTTTGGTATTTCTCGAGGTGGGAATCATTTTGGTCTTGTGGTGCTTATAATGGGGATTGAACTTTCTAGTCTCTCACCAAACTTACGAAATTATTCCACTTTCAACTTTCACTCATCCAAAAGACTTTGATTTTTCTCTTCTTCTTTTCTTCAACTTTCAACCCACATTTCACTTAACATTCCACTTCATCTTTGCACTACACTTTTTGTTGGATTTTTCACACTTTTTCCACTAGGATCGACTTGCAACACACGTCGGGCCCGATGTGCACTTTAACTCGGTCGATGCCCTTTTTCTCCACTTAAGCACTTTGCCTTCAATCCACTATTGTTTTTCCAACTTTTCTTTCTTTCAATACAACAAAGATGCACTACCCACTTGGTTTATAACTCCATTTCTTGCCCTTCACCAAAGAGAATCTCAACTCTCCAAATATTCTTCCAAAACCTCTCACTAAAGTCCAATCCCATAAGGGTCAAGTCATATAGGCTAGGAATCATATTTTTGAGGAGTTTCAAACAAAGGTCTAAGGCTAAAATGGGGCTACAAACAACGGTTTCTCTTCAAGGTAGGATATGGAACATTTTGTGACTAAGCAAAATAAAGTTCAAATCAATGTGACAAAGCATAGAACAATTCTCATATTGATTTTGGAAAATAGATAAACACCGCAATAGCAAGTTTTACTAAGCATGCATGAGCTAATCACACAAGAAAATGAGGGATATGCAATATGAACAAACATCCCTAAAATGGCCAAAAATAATCTCACAAGGTTCACTCTAGCTTAGTTGCATCATACTCATCCTAGAACTCATGTGCTCAATAAAAACATGCATGATATCATATCACATCAAAAACAACATCCATTTAGAGGCTAAACTATCCAAAAATATGCAAAGGAATTTACATGCTCACATCATCATTAGCCTTCATATGGACATCTAAGATGGGAATTCCTAGTCCAATAACAAAATCTTTTTGTTATTTTCACATGAAATTTTTCAAATTTTTATGGATTTTTGCAAAACATTTCTCACACAAAGCAAAAGACACCCAAACCACACATATGTACAAACACTAGGCACAAGAGAGTTTCCTTTTCCCATACCCCATACTTAAAATATGCAATGTCCTCATTGCATCCAAATAAAACCACAAGGGAAAATGAAAAGGGAAACTCACTAGACAAGGCGTTTGGAGCTAGGAAGAATGGTGAATTGTTGACATCGGCACAAGGGGAGGTGAAGGTGGAGCACCTTGTCGAACTTCTTGAGAGGTGGTCGAGACCGTTTGCTCGTCTCACATCCTAGTTGCTCGTCCATTTGCATCATACACCTTCTCCTTTCAAGCTCATCATTCGCACCAAGAAGCACCTACAAGATCACACCAAAGATACATCCCAAAATGCTTGCATTCAAGGGGTTTAGAGAAAGGGATAGCACAATAAGATCAAATCCTAGAAATAAGAAAACAAATCAAAAGAAAACAAAGGATACGAAGGATACGTCGGGTTGCCTCCCGAGAAGCGCTCTTTTAACGTCATTAGCTTGACGTGCCGGCCACCTAATCTTGGTTAGGGTGGAAATTAAGGCTCGGGGTCCATGAATTCCCCAAGGACCATCTCATCACTAGCAAAGAATTGAGGCCATTCACTATAGTTCAACCAAACATGTGCCTTGGCCTCATCATGATGGCGGGGGACCCCATACTTTGACCAAGAATAGTCGGAAATCACATGCACCGAGTATGGTCCATCCTCTCCATATGACTCACAAGATACTGTCACAAAAGAGCAAAGGACATAGGGCATAGGAGTCTCACACATGATCTTGGAAGCTTGCTTTTCAAGTTGGACCGACAAGGGAGCCACATCGGGCCCGACTTCCGGCATCTCCTCCAAAGCTTGTTTGAACCGAGACTCGACTTCTTCTTTAATCATAAGAGATGGAGAGCTTTCCTTTGCTTCAATCTTTGCACGCCTAAGAGCCATGAGATAGTTTTCCGTAATTGTCACCATCTCACTAGCAACCTTTTCAGCCTGGACCGATATTGGTGCCACTTCAGGCCCGACTACCTGCGCCTCGGGCCTGGGGCAGAGTGGAAGCAAGGGAGGTGGTCCGATGTCTGGGCAACTCGGGCCCGACATGTCCTCCAACTCGGTCCGGGGTTTGTAGAGTCGGTCCGACTTGCGAGCAACTCGGGCCCGACACAGTGGGTACGTCGGTCTGGGTTTGCTCTCTCTCCTCGGCTTGTGGTGGCTCCACTCGGACCTCATCATAGCTCTCTTCTTCGTGATAGCTCGGAACTTGCTCTTGAGAACTCAGGAGGTATGCCCAATAATAGTCAAATTGGGCGTCGACTTGCTTCCTCCACGCACAAAGCTCATTGACTTGAGTACTCATATCATCGACTCGCCTCTCAACATTGTTTAATTGAGTTATCAAGTCTTGTGCCCATTGAGGTTCCTCATCAATCTCCTCTTGCAACATATATTCCCATGGAGGAGTTTCTTCGTAGCACGGAGGTTGGTATGGAGGTACTCCTTGCATTTGAGTGTAAGTGGGACTTCCCCAAGTGGGACTTCCCCAATAGGATTGAGCACCACCTCGTCCATCATAGTGGTCTCGGTTCCCATGCACCTCTCTCATGTAACACTCCTCCTCATAGGCTCTCTCTTGTGCCATTCTAATCCGGTCATTGAGTCGCTCACGAGCTCGTCTCTCTTCTCTTTCCCATTGCTCTTTTGCCTCGTGGAGTTCTCTTTTTAGACGCTTGATCCCCATCTCAAGGTAGAAAACCTTCCACTCATACTCATCATCACTATCATAGAAATCCATTTTTTTTTAATCTCTCTCTTTTTTTTTCTTTTCTTTTTTTTTGAAGGAATCACCTACAAAAAAGACACAAAAAAAACCCAATCAAAACAAACAAGGGGCTTGGGCTAACCCCTCACCCAAATCACTACAAAATCAAAGACTCAACAAAAGAGGTACCTCAAACAAGTAGAACTCCCCGGCAACGACGCCAAAATTCTGATGGGGTTTATAGTCCGGACGGATGATATCAAAATTTAAATTTATAAACCGAACCCCAATTGTAGTATAGGGGTAGGGTGTCGAACACATGGGAGTTCGTGCATTGAGTGTACCGAAAAGACAAATGAAAGGGAAAAGAAAGGCAAAAACAAGGAAAATCAAAGAGAACAACTCGGACCGACACTGGTCACTTCGGTCCGAGGTTGGATCGAGGAGAACTTGGCCGGGACCGACATTGACAACGTCGGGCCCAATGTACTGGGTAACTCGATTAGGCAAAAATAGTAGATCGGTCTTGGGTTTTTGGGTTCCTTCCCTAACTAGACTTGGGTGATTCCACCCCAATTCAGCCAATAAGTGATGATCCTCGTGAGATCAAGGTTGTTCGCCTTCGATCCCTCCACTCTACACATCGACCATGGGAGGCTTTCACTCTCCCTTCGATGCTAGGTCAAGTGTTGGACTCTTACCAATCACAAGCGCTAGATCCCTTGCTTTCACTAAAGGATTGAAGCTCATGTAGAGAGGATTCCTAGATCAAGCACTCAAGGCTATGGAATTGGGGGTTCACACCGAATCCTAGCTAGGGGTTTCCCCATAGCCCAAGACTATGGAATCTACTCCATCAAGTAAGAGTAAAAAGCAATCAAAAGACAAAACAAGCAAATCTCAATCATCAAACTCAAATCCAATTCAAATTGCATTCAAATCCAAAGGGGTTCACAAGATCCAAGTCTCAAATCCACTAAACAAAAGCAAAACAAGTTCAAAACCACTAACTCTCTCTAGCTCTCCACCGATTTCTCTTCTCTTCTCCTCCTTGCTCTCCAAGTCTTCCTTTGAGCCTTTGAGAATGATTAGATGTGGATGTCTATCCAAGGGTTTCTCTCCTCTCCAAGGAAAGGAATTCACCCAAATCCTCCTCTAGATCTTGGGTTCCTTCCCTCCCTTGGAGAAGAGTCCACCCCCTCAAGTCCCAAGATGATGATGATCACATGAGTTTAAATAGAGATTTCCCTTCTAAACTCCTTGGGCTCCAAGGCTTGTCCTTGACCTCCAAGGCTTCTAGAACTCCTTGATCCCCAAGGCTTCTAGACTCCTTGATCTTCAAGGAAGCAAATATAATTATGGGAATTAATAGGAAAATCCCAAAAAGAAAGGAATCCGGAGCCACGACCGACATGGATCGACACGGAGAACCTCGGGCCCGACTTGCTTCAACCTCGGTCCAATGGCATGTCTTTCATGAACCTCGGGCCCGACTTGCCATACCTCGGACCACCACCTCGGGCCACCATGGTACTTCGGGCCCGACATGCTGGGTACCTCGGTCCTAAGGCATTTTTCAGCTTGTTTCGCTCCGTTCTCTCTCGTTTTAGCTCCGATTGACTCGATTCTTTCGCTATTCTCATCGTCTACACTTGAGGCTTCTTCCCATGCATTCTTAGCTCCATTTTGGCTCCTTTTTCATCCTTGAATTCCTCCATGATGCCATGCTCCAATCTCCATGATTTTTGCTCCAAAGTGCCTACAAAACGCACAAAAATCGCATAGTCCTCGAATCTCATAGAAAATCGGAATCTAAGCTAAAAAGGGACAAAACTCACAAGAAAATAAGGAAAAAGGACTAAAACTACCATGAAAAACACACTTAAAACACTACCAAAATGAGAGACATCACCCAACACACTAATCACCTCTCAGAGGCTTTAGGAGAGACTTGGGGAGCAAGGAGAAATGAGAAGAGAAGGAGAAGAAGAGAGATCGGTGGAGGAGAAGGAAAATTCTAGGGATTTCTAGTGAGTTTGGTTTTGTTTTGTCTTGCTTTTGTGGATTTGGAACCCTTTGAATTGGGATTTGTGGATTTCCTTTGCGTAGTTAATGAGATTTGGTTTTGATTTTAGATTGATGATTGAGATTGCTTTGCTTTGTGATTTGTTTGCTTACTTTATTTACCACATGGAGTAGATTCCATTGATCTTGGGCTATGGAGGAAACCGCTAGCTAGGTTGGGTTTGAAACCCCAATTCCATAGCCTTGAGTGCTTGATCTAGGAACCCACTCTGCATAGAGCTATAATTCCTTGTGGAAGAAAGGGATCAAGGGCTTATGGTTGGCAAGAGTGAACGAAAGTAAGCAATTGCCAATCACGAGACCTTGCATCGAAGGGGAGGTCAATATCCCTATGGGTCGATGTGTAGAAGTGGCGGGAACGAGGTGAGCAACCTCGATCCTACGAGGATCAACACTTATTACTTGAATTGGGGTGGAAAAGTCCATATCTACTAGAGGAGGAATCCAAAACCCCGAGATCTACCTTTCATTTACTGAGTTTGACATTTCCAGCCATATCGGGCCCGACTTACTCTACGTCGGTCCCGACCCACTCTTTGTCGCCAACCTCGGGCCCGACGTGACCTTTGTGTCGGTCCCGTTGGTTTCTCTTGTTTTCCTTTGTTTTAACTTCTCTTTTCCTTGAGACATGGTTCTGACTGATTGTAGAGAGAGAAAGTCGCCGGAGTTCTAGAGAGATGTCAGAGCAAATTTGAGAGCGAGAAAGTGGTTGAGCGTAATAAATTCTGAGACCGACTGTTCTGGCCTTAAATAGAGGAAGCGGTAGCACAAACGGTAATTACCACTGTTTTACTGTGCGACACGTGGCAAAACTTCCCCCTTAAGATTTGAGCAAAAGCAACGGTCACTGTTCACACTTTCAAAAGTTCAAAATTCTGACTCTTCAACTGCTCCTTAACAACTGAACTGGCGTTCTTACCAACCAGCACTGAGCGTCCTCTCATACTTAGCAAAATTTTACCTCTTCAAGCAAACTTCTTCAAGCAAACCAACAACCAACTTACCGTTCTTGTGATTACCTTTCGAACCAGTTGAGAACAACGCAAGTACGTCCCGTAAAAGAAAATATGAAGCTCATAGGACGCTTTTGCGGAGTTCTCGGCTAGGGTAAGCTTAGAGTTCCCATCATTTCGGCTTATAATGAGGGTTGGGTGATCAGGGATACTCTTTTCAAGACAAAATAGAGAAAATTTGAATGGCGTTCCAAAGTAGCAAACATAAGAAGTTTTAGACTAGCGTCCTTGCAAATATGAATTTAATGCATAACAGTCCTTAAACACTTAGAATCTACCAAACATAGCCAATCATTGAGAGAATAGTAGAACGGGACTTGCTACTTAAAGGTTATCATCCCCAAAAGCAACCTTAGATGCTCAAAGGGACGTCTATCAAGCGCCTTAGTGAAAATATCATCTATTTGGTATTCAGTCCTTACATGCTCCATACTAATGAGTCCTAGTTCAACATTATCACGCAAGAAATGATGCCTTATATGAATATGCTTTGTGCGTGAATGAAAAACAGGATTCTTAGAAATTTCAATAGCACTTGTGTTATCACAGCGAATGGGAATAGTTTCAAGATTGATACCGTAGTCCTCTAGTTGATACTTGATCCAGATGACTTGTGAACAGCACGAGGCAGCAACAACGTACTCGGCTTCCGCAGTTGAAAGCGCCACAGAGTTCTGTTTCTTAGATCCCCAAGAGACTAAGCATGAACCAAGGAACTGTGCCATTCCTGAGGTGCTTTTCCTATCAATTACATGACCCGCATAATCAGCGTCCGAGTAGCCAACAAGCTTGAAGGACGTCTTCCTGGGGTACCAAAGGCAAAGATCATCGCGTCCTTTGAGGTAGCGAAAGATCCGCTTGACTTCTTGCATGTGGGACTCCTTTGGATTCGCCTGGAAACGTGCACACAAGCAAACGGCAAACATAATGTCGGGACGGCTTGCGGTCAAGTAGAGCAAAGAACCAATCATCCCTCTATAAAGCTTTTGATCAACGTCCTTTCCCTGTTCGTCTGCGTAAAGACGCGAGTTTGGAGAACAAGGGGTTGCAACAGGTTTGGACGTGTTCATCCCGTACTTCTCAAGCATTTCACGGACATATTTTTGTTGGTAAATGCGCGTCCCTTCCTTGAGTTGGTTAATTTGAAGTCCCAAGAAGAAATTGAGTTCTCCAATGAGGGACATCTCAAACTCACTACTCATTAAGGACTTGAACTCATCTACAAGTTTCATGTTAGTACTACCAAAGACTATATCATCAACATAGACTTGGGCAATTAAAATGTCCTTGTGAACTTTCTTCATAAACAAAGTTTTATCAATTGAACCTCTAGTGTACCCATGAGACAAAAGAAAGGACGCAAACCTGTCGTACCATGCACGAGGGGCTTGCTTGAGTCCATAGAGCGCTTTGTCCAAGTAGTACACATGGTCTGGGTGAGAGGCGTCCTCGAAGCCAGGGGGCTGAGCAACATACACTTCCTCCTTTAGCTTTCCATTGAGAAAGGCAGTCTTGACGTCCATCTGAAATAACTTGAATCCTTTGTGAGCGGCGAAGGCAATAAGGAGACGAACGACTTCAATACTAGCAACAGGAGCAAAGGTCTCATCATAGTCTATGCCTTCCTCTTGCTTGAATCCTTGAGCCACCAGTCTTGCCTTATTTCTTGACACACGTCCACTCTCATCAAGCTTATTTCTGAACACCCATCGCGTCCCTATGATATTTTTGCCTTTGGGACGTAGGACGAGAGTCCAAACTTTGTTTCTTTCAAACTGATTGAGTTCTTCTTGCATTGCTTGAATCCAGTCAGCGTCCTGGATTGCTTCTTTGATATTCTTTGGTTCCACCATAGAGACAAAGGCATTGAATGCACAAAAAGCTAAATTTGCACTCTGGGACTTACTAGCAGCTGACCTGGTCTGAACTCCTTGAGACGGATCAGATACAATTTGAGAAGTTGGGTGGTCCCTAGAGAAGCGGGACTCCCTTTGAAACAGTTGAGCAAATCTTTGATCAATGTCTCCATCAGAATCATCACTATCACTTTGAGCATCGTCCTCAGCGTGTTCCCCCTCAGAGAGAGCGTCCACACTTTGGCGTTGCTCGCCTTGTTGACTTGATTCTGCTATATCTTGTTGAACTGGAGATTCACTGCGAGAGGGAACTCCCTGAACAACACTAGGAGCGTCCACAGAGACTTCTTAAGGATTTGGAGACGCGTCCTTAGAGACATAGTATTTTCCTGAGGTCCAATCTTCAGCTTCATCTTCAGAGTCGTCCTGCTGTTGCGATGAGGAGCGTTCTTTCTTACTTGATTTTTCTCTGTGAGAAGAACTCTCCTTGAACACAACATGAATACTCTCTTCAAGTTTTAGAGTCCTTTTGTTGAAAACTCTATATGCTTTGCTAGTGAGAGAGTATCCAAGGAATATGGCTTCATCACTCCTTGCATCAAACTTTCCGAGCTTTTCTTTATCATTGTTGTGAACGAAACACTTGCAACCAAAGACTCTGAGATAGTCAATGCGAGGCTTCCTTCCATTCAACAACTCATAGGACGTCTTCTTCAACAGAGGACGGATCATGGCACGATTGATGATGTAGCATGCTGTAGCAATAGCTTCCGCCCAGAAGTACTTGGGGACGCTATTAGCCAAAAGCATAGTTCTTGCCATATCCTCTAGCGTCCTGTTCTTTCTTTCCACAACTCCATTTTGTTGAGGAGTCCTTGGAGCTGAGAAGTTGTGCGAGACACCATGTTGATCACAGTAGGCCAGGAACTCCGACATCTGGAATTCCGTCCCATGGTCTGATCTTATAGCTTTGAGAGGCGTCTCAAGGGCAACTTCCACTTGTTTGATGAAGACTTTGAACGCATTGAAACAATCTGCTTTGGTTGCCAAGAAAAGAACCCAAGTGAATCGAGAAAAATCATCTACGAGAACGTAAATGTACCTCTTTCCACCATAGCTCAGCGTCTTCATTGGTCCGCAAAGATCCATATGGAGAAGTTCCAACGGCTTCTTTGTACTTACTTCATTCTTGGACTTGAAAGACGTTCTTGTTTGCTTCCCTTTGATACAAGCTTCACACTGTTCAACTTTCTCAGGATCAATTCGGGGAAGTCCTTTCACAAGATTTCGTTGATGTAGCTTGAGGATTGTGCTTGGTCCAGCATGGCCAAGTCGGCGATGCCAGAGATCAGCGTCCTCCTTTGAAGCAGATAGACACAATTCTGATTTGGGCTTGAACTCTTGATTGAAGATATAGACATTGTTCTGACGAACTCCTTTGAGAACAACTTTGTTGGACTTCTTGTTGATGACGAGGCACTCCTTTGAGTCAAATGTGACTAGGTTTTCACCTTGATCACACATTTGAGAGACGCTAAGAAGATTGAAGCCAAGTCCTTCAACAAGACTCACATTGGTTGCTTTGATGGACGGGTTAAGAATGGCAGTTCCCGTTCCCTTGATCTTTCCTTTGCCCTTGTTGCCAAACGAGATAATTCCTCCCGTGGCACTACTTTGGATAGAAGTGAGATGGATCTGGCTTCCTGTCATGTGATTTGAGGCGCCACTATCAATGATCCATGGGCGTCCCCTCACTTCCACCTGCCAAAACAAGGTTAGTTCTTGGCGACCCAGGCAAGGTGTTCCTTACCTGGCTCATTACAATAATAGAACGCTGGTTCTGGCATATAATCATTTAAGTTGACATCATTAGAAGTGGCATGTTTGCGGAAAGAACTTCTAGAACGTCTAGGACGCCTAGAACTAGCTTTAGGAACGGACTTAGCATTTTCATTGTTAGTCCTAGCAACTTTCCCACTCTCAATGTCTTCCTTAAGTTTTACACAGTAATATTTGAAGTGGTCACCTTGTCCACAATACCAGCACGTCCTATAGTAAGTACCAAGATAGTACTTCTTATTGGGACGTTGAATTTTGTTTTGCTTCATCTTTTGGGGATCGCACACCTTTGAGCCGTCCCCTTTAGCAATTTTCTTGTAAATTTTATGACTGGTGGAATTGGTGTAGTAGTCCTCTTGACCTATTTCTCCACTTTCTAGAACTCTAATTCTTTCAAGGAGATTTTTAGTTTTCTCTTTTTCAAGTTCTAGTTCAAAAGTTTTGCTTGCCTCAAAATCACTGGGAAGAGAGTTCTTAGAGTCATCTTCATAACCTAGACCTCTCTTAGCTGGGACAAAAACTATAGGTCTCACTTCTTCAACTATGGGACTCTTACCCAACACTTTCACTTCTTTCCTAAGCTTGGCGTTCTCAAGTTTGAGACACATAATTTCAGTTTTCAGGGACTTAGATTCTTCATGAGAGGACTCTATTTGAACGGTCATGGAACTACAGTTTTCATATTCAACTATAGTATTCTCATCTTCAAGCTCAAGTTCATCTATTCTATGTTGCATGACAACACTTTCTTCCATGATTTTTCCAATAAGTTTAATTAGCTTAGATTTGGAACAATTTTCTAAAGAACTCATCATAGATTCACGAGTTACCTCATTTTCAGATTTCGGAATGTTCTCCTCAACAACTGTGACGTCCTCCATAGCCATGTACGCCACTTGCTCATCAGGCTCCTCCTCCTCATCATCCGAAGAGGAACTCCCATTATCCCATGCAGAGGCGAACGCCCCAATGAGGGCTTTTGTCTTAATATCCTTTGCAGACATTCCTGTTGTACACCTTTTAGCAAAGTGTCCCTTCTTGTTACACTTGTAACATGTGAGTTCCTTCATTTCTGCATCAGTGTACTTACGACTCTCTTTCTTTGGCATCTTGTGCCTGTTGAAATATTTGTTATTTTTGCCAAAGGAACGGAGAGCTTTGTGGATGAAAGCAACTTCTTCTTCTTCATCAAGCTGTTCTTTAGACTTGCTTTCCTTTTCTCTCAACGCTTGAACGCGCATCCTTTCGCGATTTTCATTCTTGTTAGCTTCCACCATTAAGGAGATTTCTCTTTGACGATGAAGATACTCAGCGTACTCTGGTGTTGTGGACGCCAAAGCGAGATCAGTTTGAGGATTCTGTCCAAGTTTAGCCATGTCAGAGATCCTTCTTTCTTCGTACTGCCTGAGCTTCCCATAGATTTCTTCCATATCTAGAGTTTTGTTGGCTGTGTTCTCTTTGAACGTTGTCCTGTCAAAGTTCCAGACTCCGGTCAAACCATCAATGACCACTTGAACTCTATTCCTCATGGAGATTTCTGTTTCTAGGATGCCCAAGTTCCTCATCTTGGTGACAAGGGCCTCAAAACGGTACGAGTAGTCATTCACCGTTTCATTTGGCAACATACTGAAAGCATAGAACTCCTTCTTGATCTTTAGTTGGACGTCCTCCTTCATTTCAGTTGTTCCTACATGAAACTTCTCAAGAGCTTCCCACTGTTGTTTAGCTGTTGGCAAGTTGCTAACTCGAGTGGCGTCCCTTTCACATAGAGACGCTTGAAGGAAACAAATAGCTTTTGCGTTGGTTTCCATCAACTTGAACTCGTCAGGACCCCACTCGTCCTCCTTGTCAGCTTTGTCAGTGGGTACCTTGAGATCTCCCTTCATAATAACCTTCCAGCATTGATAATTTTGACTTCTGCAGAAATTTTCAAACCTCGTTTTCCAGCGGTTAAAGTTGCCGTCCGTCAGGCGCGGAGGCTTCACGAACGAGATTCCAATAGGTTCCATGTCCATCTTTACCTGCAACTCAGTAAGAATCTAGAGCGCCTGCTCTGATACCAATTGTTGGATCGTTAGTATTGAGGGACGTCCTTACCTTAGGTAAAGGCGTCCTGTGGTTAGGCGTTCCTACGAGGTGTAGGAGCGTCCTTGAGTAATGCAGCAGAAATAGTACTAAACAGGTAAGTAATGAACGCAAAGATTTATAGAGGAACCACTCAAGACCAAGTAGTCCTTGAGTGTAAACCTCTACCTCCTTGGAGGATTTTTGAATAGTTCTTTCCTTTATATTAACCGTTCTTACAGTTGTACTGGCGAGTTCTTACAGTTCTCTGACACTTAGCTTTTCCCTAAGTTCACTTGTAAGGAACTCCTTTAAGCCTACAACTTAAGGTGGTTCAATCTGCTAAAGGACTCTATTCCTACGTTCTGCAGTACTTCGCAGAACTCTCTCTTTCTCTTTTGGTTACAAACTTGTTTTGTGATTTGTTTACAAGTCTCACTCAATCTAACTCAGGTCTAAGCATTGTTCTTGAGTTCTTGAGTTAGTTCTTCGTGTTCTTGAGTGAGTCGCTTTCCCGTGATTCTCTCTGAATATTCCTGAAAGCGTTGAAGTCACAATAAATGCCTTGGGGCTATTTATAGGACTTGGGGAAGGGCGTCTTTTCTCTGGGACGATCATGCCCTTCATGGACGTGGCTACAGGATCTTCCTCCACGTAGTAGGGCGGTGATGAGGAAGCTTCCTGTATCCAGCTGTGTATGATGAACTCCGCTACAGGATTGGCCGCCACGTGTTGATTGACTCTGCAACAGGATCGTCCGCCACGTAGTGTTGGACTCCGCTACAGGATCGGTCTCCACGTGTCCTTGGATGATCAAACATTGTCGAGTGATGTCATCCTGTCGGCTAGTGAGTAAGGACTCCTTTCGTGCGTTCCTACTTGCTTGGGACTCCGTCCTTCCTCAAGTAGTCTCTGGTTGATCCTTACTTCCTGTTAGCTAGCGTCCCTAAGCTTGTGGGACGCCCATACACACTAGTTGTCTTTTGGTCACTGGCGTTCCCGAACACTTGGACAACTTTATTAGAATCAAAGTGAGTTTGTCATGTCAAAACTAAGGGATGGTTGTGTGGAACACTAACAAGTACGCAAGCGTTCTTGATAGCGTCCCAACAGAAGCGATCTAGTGACTTATACCGCTTAGTCCAAAAGCCTCGAGAATCTTTAAAGGCGTTCCTCAGTCGTTACAACGAGGAACTTGTAACTTTTGAGGGATGCGATGCAGCAACGGCAGTGGAGGCCTTCCGGCGAGGGATATCCTCCCGAAATCCCGAATTATATCGTGAACTAACAAAGTACCCTTGCTCTAACTTTGATGAAGTACAGGTTAAAGCATTGGCTCATGTCCGTCTGGAGGAGGACAACCTCTACGCCGAGAAGGGGGCGAGTCCTCAGCGGAATGATCGACGGCAAGGAAAACGGGAGGCTCGATATGCTCCCTACCCTTCAGCCGCTCATCATTCCCCGCACAACAAGCCAACTGTTAACACGTCATACGTTAAGAGAAGTGAGAACACCCAGCTGCCTCCAGAATTGTCTGACCACAACTTTCGAGTTAGCGCGACAGAGATAGTCAGAACCCTTAGCACGAGGGGAAACGTTGTCAAGTGGCCACGGAAGAAAGACATACCACATCATCGTAAAGATGAGTCAAGGTGGTGCGACTTTCATTTCGATCACGGTCACACGACAGAGGAGTGCATCACACTAAGGAAAGAAGTCGTCGACCTGCTAAGGAAAGTCTACCTCAAAGAGCTGATCTCTGAGCGCGGAAGGGAGCATCTGGCCCGGAATGTGGAAAGAGCCCGAAAACCCGACTCCCCCAAGCACGCAGGAGTGGTCAACGTAATTACCGGGGGGTCGGATGTTTGTGGTGCAACCTATTCCGTGGCTAAAAGAATCATAAGAGAAGCGAGACGAGAAAATCCCAAAGCTCCCACACGGTCCAGCCATGCCATCATGCCTATCACCTTCGACGACGTCGAAGAAGAGGAAGTTCATCATGATTGTTTAATACTATCCTTGACAATTGCAAATTTTCTTGTTAAACGTGTTTTGATTGATAATGGAAGTTCCACTAACTTGCTTATGTTGGATGCGTTGTACAACTTAGGTCTCAGACTTAACGACATAGTCAAAAAATCTATGACTTTGGTAGGATTCAGCGGTGAATCACGCAACACGCTCGGGGAAATCTCCCTGCCAGCCATCGCCCAGGGAGTAAACTATCAAGTAAAATTTCAAGTGATAGATTGTCCCTCACCTTTTAATGTTATCTTGGGCAGGCCATGGATTCACGGGATGAAAGCAATCCCGTTGACGTATCACCATTGCGTGAAGTTTCCCTCTCCTTGGGGGATACAAGAAATTCAAGGAGAGCAAAGACTTTCAAGAGAATGTTACTCAGTAACAATGAGAGCGACGACTTCCACAACTTCCACAACCTCAAAGGCGGGAACCAACAAGCAAATCTCCGATTAGCAATTAAAAGACTGTAAGACTCCATCCTTCTACGTAAAGACGGAAGACCCCGAACTAGAAGAAGTAGCTCTTGAGCCATCCGAACCTTCGAAAAAGGTCTGGGTCGGGGCAGATCTGGAGCCAACTTTGCGAGAAGGGCTAATGGAGTTTTTACGGTCTTACAAAGATTGCTTCGCCTGGGGGAATGAAGATATGATCGGAATAGATCCAAGCGTGATTACTCATGCCCTGAACGTCAATCCAAAGATGCCTCCCGTGAAACAAAAAAGGCGTAAGTTCGCCCCCGAGCGAGATCAGGTAATCAACGATGAGGTAAAATCTTTACTTGAGTCAGGAAAAATCAGGGAAGTCAAATACCCTGAGTGGCTAGCAAACGTGGTAGTGGTCAAAAAGAAAAATGGTAAGTGGCGCGTCTGTGTCGACTTTACTGATTTAAACAAAGCGTGTCCTAAAGACTCGTTCCCATTGCCTCATATCGACGCAATGGTGGACGCGACGGCAGGACACGAGTTGTTAACTTTTATGGACGCGTTTAGTGGCTATCACCAGATAATGATGAATCCTGAGGATCAAGAAAAAACGGCATTTGTAACTAATCAAGGAACTTATTGCTATAAAGTTATGCCATTCGGATTAAAAAACGCAGGTGCTACTTACCAGAGATTGGTTAATAAGATGTTTCAGGAAAAGCTGGGGGATAAAATGGAGGTCTACATCGACGACATGCTCGTCAAGTCGTTAAAGGCGGAAGATCACATCGCTCATCTACGAGACGCCTTTCAGATATTAAGAGAGTACAAGATGAAGTTAAATCCAACTAAATGCTCCTTCAGCGTCACCTCAGCGAAGTTCCTCGGGTATATAGTTACCCAAAGAGGGATAGAGGCAAGTCCGGAACAGGTCAAAGCCATAATGGAGCTCGAGTCGCCAAAATGTGTGAAAGATGTCCAGAGGTTAACAGGAAGAATAGCAGCATTGAACAGATTCATATCTCGCTCATCAGATCGAAACAAACTATTCTACGACTTCTTAAAGAAGAATAAGTCGTTCGAGTGGAAGAAAGAGCATGAGGAGGCATTCGAAGAGCTAAAGCGGTATTTATCAAATCCGCAGGTACTGTCAAAACCACAGCAAGGAGAAAAATTGTATGTCTACCTCGCCGTTACAGAAGTCGCAGTCAGCTCCGTGCTAATCCGTGAAGAAGATGGTAACCAGTTACCAGTATACTATGTAAGTAAAACATTGCTTGACACGGAAACCAGGTATTCTCCTACGGAAAAGTTGGTCCTTTCTTTAGTAATGGCTTCCATTAAGTTACGTCCATACTTTGAAAGCCATTCTAGTATCGTAAGAACTAACTATCCTATGAAGAGTATAATGTCCAAACCAGAATTATCAGGTCGCTTAACGCGCTGGCTAATCCACTTGAATGGTTACGACATCTCATATGAGCCTCGAACAGGAATAAAATCGCAAGCCTTGGCAGATTTTGTGGTCGACTTCACCCCTACCCCTTTACAAGAAGAAGAACAAGAAATGCTGAATGTAACAAGTAAAAGCAAGTGGCTGATGCACACCGACGGCACGTCAAATCAGGTTGGTGTCGGTCTGGGGGTAGTTCTGAAGTCACCACAGGGGGATAAGATAGCCCAGGCTGTGCGATGTACGTTCAAAGCTACCAATAATGAAGCAGAATACGAGGCGCTCATAGCAGGCTTACTCCCTGCCCGAGATCTTAACGTGCAGGAAATCGAGGTAATCTGTGATTCATTACTTATCGTGAACCAAGTAACAGATTCATATATTGCCAGGGATTCAAAGATGAAAGCATACCTCGAAAAGGTGCGCGAGATTGTGAAAGATTTCAAGCATTTCGAGATCAAGCAGGTTCCTCGGGATGCTAATACACAGGCTGACGCCTTAGCTAATCTTGGATCCGCCATAGACCCACGGGAGTACACCAAGATTCCCTTCGTATACCCTGATGCACCATCAATAGTCAAAGAAGCTGACGTGTTAACAATGAGCAGTCCAGACAGTAACCCGTCCTGGGTAACGCCTTACCTGAAATGGTTGCAACAAGGTGTCCTTCCAGAAGACAAGGAGGAGGCCAAATGACTTAAGGTAAAAGCTTCCACATTTACGGTTAAAGATAACATTTTGTTCAAGTGGATATCGTCAGGAATATACGCACGATGCGTATAAGAAAACGAAGTACAGGTGGTGTTACGGGACATACATGACGGCGAGTGTGGCAACCACACAGGGGGTCGAAACCTGGCGAAGAAAGCAAGCAGGATGGGATACTACTGGCCCACCATGAACAAAGATGCAGCGGAGTTTGCTCGCAAATGTGACGCGTGCCAGCGCGATGGACCAATTCCACATTTTCCATCAGAGTTACTTCATCCCCTTACTTCACCATGGCCATTCATGAAGAGGAGGATGGACATCGTTGGGAAACTCCCACCAGCTTCAGGGCAACGCGTCTATCTACTTGCCATGACAGATTATTTCTCTAAGTGGATCGAGGCTGAAGCCTTCAAGGAGGTCAAGGACACTCAAGTTATCTCGTTTATCCGCAGAAACATCTTGAGCAAGTTCGGGATACCATCCACTATAGTATGCGACAACGGCTCCCAATTCATCAATGACAAAACCAAAGCCTTTCGCCGGCAATACAACATTCAACTTGTTATGTCTACACCTCGCTACCCACAAACTAATGGTCAGGCGGAAGCAAGCAACAAGGTTATCCTTAACAATCTCAAAAAGCGGCTTACAAACGCCAAGGAAAAGTGGGCAGACGAGTTACCACTCATATTATGGTCAGATCGCACTACACCCAAGACCGCAACTGGACACACACCTTTCTCCCTAGTTTACGGGTGCGAGGCTGTGCTACCAGTTGAGGTATCTTTGCCCACTACTCGATATGATCTTACTATAGAAGAGTCCAACATCTCTAACTTGTTACACCATCTCAACACGGTGGACGAGTTACGAGATGAAGCCTCAATACGATTAGCAGCATACAAGCAGGGGGTAGCACGAAGTTACAACAAACGAGTTAATTCCTAAAGCATTTCAAGTCGGAGATTGGGTGTTGAGAAAGGTTTTTCAAAACACTCAGGAGCTGAATGCAGGCAAACTTGGAGCAAATTGGGAAGGCCCATATCAGATAACTAAAGTCGTAGGGCAAGGCGCATACGAGCTAGTATCATATGACGGCAAGACAGTGCCTGGGAGCTGGAATGCGATGAACTTGAAGCTCTATCATTTCTGAGCAAGGTACATATTTACAACCTCACTTTCACATTTTTACACGTTACATTACGGCTTTACACAAGCCTTGACATACACGGTTCTACAAAAACTAATAAGGGACGCCTTGTGACGTTACAGGCCAAGACAAAAGGCCCAAGCCTTACAAACAGGCAACAAGTACACACAAATTGACTATTCAAGAATTTCAGATGCACGAGGCGAACGAGACGAACGAGAGTTTTTCATACAAAGAAGCTCTTTATTCATGTATTTGTACATTCGATCATTATTAATACAAGTTACAATTACTCCTTACATCTTCACCCTCATATGTTGCATCCTACACATTTAGCGCTATACAAATTATACAACGACATCTAAACTAAGTTGAGTCTTCAACCAGGCTCGTACGCTTCCCGTTTGGATCTAACCTGCGAAACAAACGCAGACAAAGGAAAGGCATATATGCACAAAAGAAGTAAATAAAGGCCCTAACAAACAAGGGGAAAAACCAGCACAGAGTTACGGCCCTACTACTAGCGGCCAAAACCAGTTAAAGTCATTTAAGTTAACCCCAAAACACAAAGGGGTGAAACAAGTCCAGAAACCCCAATACACTGGGGGTAGAGTAAGAAGTCTTTAAAACAAAAACAGATAAATTCAATCTTCAAAGGTCTTCATGGAGTCCTTCTCCGTCGCTTCCACTTGCGCCACTTCTTGCGCCACCTTCAGAATATCATCCATCGGAGATGGATTCTTCAGCGCCTTGGCCGCGTCGGGGAACATTGCTATAAAGTCTGTTTTTTCCTTTGCAACGTCCCAACCAGTAGACCTTCCCGCGAAATGCTCTTCCATTGTTTCCACCCGAGCCTTGAAAGAGTAGAAATCGGCAGATTCCTCTATCTCATTTGCCAAGGCAGCAGACTTCTTCTGCTCATTGTCAAGTTCCTCTTGATAGACCTGGGATTCTTGCTGGGCCGTCTTAAACTCCTCCTGCAACTCGACAATCCTTGATTCCAGAGATGCCTTCTCCCCGGCCAACAGAGAAGATTTATTCTTCTCATTTTGGAGGTTCATGTTGCAAGTAGACAGTTGGTCAGGTAAGTCTTTGAACTTGTCGAAGGCGGCAAGAGAAACTTGAAGGCCCTGGGAAGAAACATCAACGCGTTATGATTCAGAGCTAAAAGAATCAGGTAATGCACACAAGCATGTATTTAAAATAAATTCATACCTGCCACTGAGCAGCAACAATTTCGCCAAACAACTCAGAATAAGAAGGTTGGGGGTGCGGGCGTCCAGAGAAGCAGTCGACCTTTAGAGAAGCCAAGGAATGAAGGCATTTCACGGGGTCCATATCCGGCGACATCATTGTCTTTGGAAGGTCGGACACTCTAGCACCAGAATCTTTCCTCGACGATATGGTTTTCTTAGCGTGAGGGGCCTTAGGCGGGAGCGAGATTGTAGTTTCAGTGTCTGCACTAGAAGCGGTTTCGGCTTTCCTCTTCTTTCATGCCTCCAAGCGCTCAACAGTGGTAAGCGAAGCCGTGGAACGCGTAGCTCTGGAACCTACAACATAAAGACATAAACGCGTTAAACAAATGATGTCATGCTTTTTAGTTATATTTCATAGGTAGTTTTCTAGTTTGTTTTGCGTATTTTCCTATGTGTTTGTGTGTTTTGCATGAGATTTCCACTCTCTTTCGAGAGTTGGAGTCGTTTGTGTTTGCATTTGGGTTTTGTAGGTATTTGGAGCATTTTAGAGGAGTTTTCGAGCTTTACCGAGCATTCTTGGAGATGATAGTGTTGCGGTGTTCGTAGTGAAGTCAAGTGGAGCTTTTCAAGGATTTCAAGGATGGATCTTCAAGCCAAAATGTGTCTCAAAAGAAGCTACAAGAAGTCTAAAAGGATGGATTTTCAAGGATTTTATTTGCTCGAGAGACCCTCTCAACAAATTGGCGCCGTTGCCGGGGAGTTAGTTTAGTTTCTTGGTCTAGCTTTCTTTTGGGTGAGGGACTAGCCCAAACCCTTTGTGTGTTTTTGATTTGTTTTGTGTTGTTTTTGTTTTTAGGTTTGATCTAGCCATGACGACCTTTGAGTCCCTTGATAGAGAGTTGGCCGATCTTCGTCTCGAAGTGTTAAACCTCCAAAAAGAAAGAGATGCCGAGGCTTATGCATGTCAAGAATGGGAAGCCCGAGCCTATTTCCAAGCACAACCAAACGGCTTCCAAGAGGATGCCCTACATCAACATCAATTTCAAGAGCCGTTAGCCACACCTTATGCTTGGGAACCCTATTGGAAAAGTAATGATTATCCCAACTTGGGCTATTATGAACCTCCTAGCTATGAAGAGCCGCCATCATGGGTGCAAGGGTTGAAAGAAGAACTCATTCAAGGAATCCATGAAGTGTGCACCGACCTTATAGGAGTTCCACACCAAGGAAGAGATTTCGAAGCGGCTCAAATTCCACAACCCCAAGGGCGATTATCGGGCCACCCCGAGGAGAGCCCGAGAGGTCACATTGATGCGGTTCACCTAAGGAGTGAAAAGAAGTTGCTGGAACACGTTTCTTCTTCTTCGACAACAAAGGCACTTCCTTTCTCACCCAAGAAGGCCGAGGAACCTTCCGTTGAGCATATTGAGCCTTTATCCAAGTCATGCCCTCCACTTATTCTAAGCCAATCATTCCTCATCAAGACCGAAGCTATCATAGATGTCCAGAAGGGACTCGTATCATGTTATGATGGTGAAGAGAAAGTAGAGTTCCGCTTCGACAATGCTTTGAAAGAGAACCGTGAAGAGGAGATGAAGAATTTGGAGGATGATCCGGAAGAGAGTTTCTTGCTAGAGGCCGAGGAAAGAAAAGTCGAGAACCAAGAGGAGGATGGAAGTCTCTTACTAGGTGAAGGCGAAATTGAGGAGGTTAAGTCCCAAGAGGATGAAGGATGGACGGGGTCTTTGCTACCAATGTTGAAACCAAACCCACTCGTGGAGGAATGTGAAGAAAATGTAGTCGGGTTTGGACCTTCATTGACCCCGGATGCTAGCAAAGAGCGGGCCAAGCATGAAGAGATGAAGATCGTCACCATAGGACGCAAGGAGCTATGGACCTACATGGACAACTTTGATGAGTATAGTGAGGCACCACCACAACCACCAAACCGGTTCTATCCCGATCCCTCTCATGAAAATTTTTCTTGCGCTTTTGATAAGTTGAAACAATCCTTGAGTGCTTTATTATTTGTTTTCAATTTATCAATATGCTACCTATGCTTTCATGAGGTGCCTTCACAAGACTTTGATAGGTTACTTAGAGCTTTGACGATGTCCGATCATAGAGATTGAGCGCGGATACCCCTCTCTCCACACCTTCTTTCACCCTCTTTTCTCATTCTAAGTATGGGGTGGCGATGAGGATATCCGAGCCACTATGGGCTCTCACAACCTCCGACTAATGAGGTACTTCTCGTCTAGCTCAAAGACGTTAAAGAAAGCGCTTTTCGGGAGGCAACCCGTTCTTTCCCTTTCCTTTTCTTTTTATTTTGGACCTTTTTAGCTTTGGTTAATTTAATTTCCTTAGTCTAGACTAGATTGGTAGCTTGTCTTGCATATCCACTAACCTTTTGTAGAAACCCGAAGCAATGGAAGGGCATAAGAGGACCGTGACGAAAGACAATGCAAAGAAGGCGCTCTCAGAGAAGGGTCGGCCCCGACCTCCATATGTTCAGCCCCTACCTTCATATGGTCGTGCCCTACCTTCTCTAGGTCGTGCCCTACCCTCCCCTGCAGCCCAAAACTCGAGCATTGATGAGAACGACACTTCTCCGCCGTCTCACCTCAAAGATGAATCTTCTCCAATTAAACGCTCCAAGTCCAAGTTAGTTTCTCTTTTCCTCTCTTTACTTCTTTAATCAATGGGGACATTGATGTTTTAAGTATGGGGTGGTTTGGGAGATACTACTTGTTTGTGTTATGTGTTTTTGCATGTTTGTGTGTGTACTTGCAAGTGTGTTTGTGTTTAAGCATGATTGAGTCTTTTCTTTTTGATTTTCATGATGGAAAAAAATACCTTTGCTAATATGTCCTAGGATAGTAATTATTTGCATCATCATGTAATTCATTGTAACTTGCTTTGTAAGATTGCCTAACCACGACTTTGATTTTTGAATTTTGAGCATATAATGGACATTGAGCATGCATAATTCTAAGTGAAAAACAATCCGACATTTGAACCTAAGGGAGAAATTTATTTTGGCCACAAGGAATGTATGTTTTATTCCTTGGTTTTTCATTTGTGATTTTTACTCTTCCATATGCATTTACCACTTGACAATGGCATGCTTATTTGAAATTTGAAACCTATGGAGATATATTCATGACTTGTTAGATCAAATGATATTGAACTTATTTTCATTAGCCTTTTTCTCTCCTTTTCATCCTACCTATGCGTGATCCCTTGATTTGAAGCCCCTTGTTTGAGCCTAAAGCCTTATTTCTAGCTCCACAAAAGTATTCTAGCCATTATAAGCTTGACCCCTTAATCCGGGAATTAGGACTTAGAATGGATTGAGATGTTGATGTGGATGAAGGGGTGAAGATGAGGAGATTGTAAAGGTGGAGAATAAAGGAGTTGTCTTAAGAAAAGAACGAAAAAGATGAAGTGTTGGCTAATAGTGAACAAATGTAGTGAAAAGAGTGCCCTCTGCTGTGGGTCGGGGACGACCACCCTTAGGTCGCGGCCGACCTACACCAGCCCCTATGAAAAAAATAAATTTGGTGTTTGAATAAGTGCAAGAGCCAAATCTTCTTCATAAGAAGAAAGACAAAGAAGTAGGTGAAGTGAAGAAGGATGAGCTTTGAAAAGTTTGAAGTGTTTGGTGTTTGGAGGAAGAAAGAAGAGTTGGTTAAGTGTAGTTGAGTTTTGAAGTCTAGGAGTCTAGGTTCCCGGATTCATTAGCACCACAAGACCAAATGATTCCACACCCTTTGAAATACCGAGCCCCATTACAACCCGGCCGAATGAAACTTCTTTGAAGTCTTCATCGAGCCACCTAAGTTCTTTTGATGATTTGAATTGTTTTGATTACTTCGGTGGAGAATTTTGAATATAATTTCCATTGTCTATGAGGTTTTGCATTTGGAATTGAGATTGTGCTCATTGATATATCCTAAACACTTGAAAGCGAGTGAAACACATTGTCCTTATGAGGTTGGATTGTTATTGCTTAGAATGCAAATATGTGTGCTATGATATTGAAGTTATTTGCTCATCATTCTACTTGTGCTTACCTTTCCTTAAAGGCATTCTTTGGGCTTGTTATTTGGTATTGATGCATGAGAGGTATTGCTTGAGGACAAGCAAGCTTAAGTATGGGGTATTTTGATGTCGTGCTTTTTAGTTATATTTCATAGGTAGTTTTCTAGTTTGATTTGCGTATTTTCCTATGTGTTTGTGTGTTTTGCATGAGATTTCCACTCTCTTTCGAGAGTTGGAGTCGTTTGTGTTTGCATTTGGGTTTTGTAGGTATTTGGAGCATTTTAGAGGAGTTTTCGAGCTTTACCGAGCATTCTTGGAGATGACGGTGTTGCGGTGTTCGTAGTGAAGTCAAGTGGAGCTTTTCAAGGATTTCAAGGATGGATCTTCAAGCCAAAATGTGTCTCAAAAGAAGATACAAGAAGTCTAAAAGGAACCAAGAAACATCGAAAAAGAAACCCCGAAGAAAGGCTAGCAATGGAGCAAGTTCGAGCGAAAACACGAAGAAAACATTCCCCCTTGAAGAAGGGGGAATGTTCTTGTTTGCAACCTAATTGAGAGGTTTTGTTGTGAATGTTGACTATCCGGGTTAGATGAAAGTCGAACCCTCCGAAGAACAAGTTGGATTGCATGTTAACCCTTTCAAGTAAATGGAGGCTCTTGATGTGTTCTTTTGTGATGAAAGTCACCCATGAGGTTTCGAGTTGAGTTGGTCCTTCATCATTGTTCGAATGCATGCTCGCGGTGTCGTGAATCCCCACCCCTAGTTGTTTTTCCTTGATTTTACAAAACCCATTTTCGTGCCCAGAATAGGTCGGCCGCGACCAGTTGCAGGATCGGACGCGACCTCCTCTGTAGTAGTTTTCTTTGTGTTTGTGAAGTTCTGTTTTAGGTCGGCCGCGACCTCCCTAGGGTCGGCCGCGACCTCCCTCAGAACGTGCAATTTGGCTCCTCAGGGTGTGCAATTTGTGTTTGTTTGCTTGTTTTGCTTTGTTTTTATTTTGCTTTCGTAGTTTGATTGCTAGACTATAGAACTACTAACTCCCGTGGACGATCCTGACTTCGCTATACTCAGCGGGGTCTTGACAAATTTATTTGTTAAGGTTAAACCCTATCAACAACAAACACGCAGAAAATATAAAAAAAGGAAAAAACGACAAGCAAAACGCGAAGATACTTACTAGACATCTCGATTTCGTCAGATTCTGTCGAGGAGGAAGGACCCAAATCTGGGTAAGACCTTTCGGCGATGGGAATTGCCTCGATCTGAGAAACGATCACGACGGAGCCCTTGCGCGGAACTAGCGAGGCAACTTCTTCTGCAGAGAAAGACGACAGGTAAGCTAGGGTTTGAACAAGAAAAAAACGAAAGAAGGGTAACACACTACCTATAGGCCTCCAACGACTTCGCAAGAAGGACGAGCTGAGTCACCCTTAAGAGACGATATCTTCACAAAAAAGAACTTATCCGCCCAACCACGGTCGGATTTTGAGATGTTAAAAACGAAATCAGATTTTGTGCGAAGAGTCTTGAGCGTGATCCGCCCCGGACCGCACTTGGAAACACGATAGTTCACGAAAAAATCCTCGCTTTGAAAAGCAATACCTCGCTTGGAACACAGTCGTTCAACGGAAAGCAAGATTCTCCACACATGGGGAAGAAGTTGTCCCGGCGAAACGCCAAGCTTGTTTAAAAAATCGGTTATGAGAGGGGAAAGAGGAAAGCGGTGGCCAACGCGGAAGGGGTATTCATGAAAACATACCCAATCTTTCGCATAAGCGTCAGCGAAAATCCCATCAGGAGGCAAGAAAATCTCGGCGCTTGAGGGAAAGCCCACGGAAGCAGCAAACTCCCATGGGGCTTCAGAGGAGGAATTCCTCTGATAAGCGTCGGTAAGAAGTTTTAAAGGAGAAAAAGAAGGGGACAAAGTAGTTTCTTTGCAAGGGGAAGCCATTGAAGAAACTTCAAAAACAGAGAGAAGAAGAAGAGGAAAAGATCGTACCTTGAAGAAAAGCGAAACAGTTGAAGCTGCAGAACCATCATCACGCCTCTTAAATAGAGATTGATGGGACGTGACGCCATCACCCGCTACAACTTCCCAGAAGGCGTTCAAAATTCAAAAACCCTAGAAAAACCGCCAGCAGGAGTTTTCTGCGCTTTTTGAGGGGGTATTGTTGGGCCGTCCAAAACTTGAGCCCATGAACATAGCGAGTAAAGGCCCACAACCAAATCTCTCAACAGCTACCAGTTCCGAATCCGCAGATTTCGCCCTTCCATCAATAGTGAACGTTGATTGTAGCAAGGTGGTGATCTTCAAACGCTCGTAGCCATAACAGAATGCGAGATTTCTGGGATCACGATTAATGAAGGCTAACGGCTCGATTTGGATAGAGGCGGCATTATTTAAGGAAGGACGATCCATAAGCGGAAGAACATTCTCTGCACTCACGATCACTCGAGCATCACTTGCCATTCTCGCATCAATCATATCCAATTGCAATCTTTTTCTTTTAGAAGCATATTGAGCCTGTATTCTTTCAATTGTATCCGAGAGCAACGTCTAAGAAGATCAATACGAATTACACTACAATTCTCGCCATTCTTCCATTTTCTTTATATATAATTTCTGCTATTATTTTATGTTCATCGTTTCTAACACGTCGTGACGACTTTGTGACTAGGAGTCCCTCTTTGTAGCGAAGTAACGTGTTTACACAGTTAATTCGCCCAAAACAACCCATATCTTTATTTATTGCATATATATATTACCTGTGGGAAAAGGAAACATAAGAGCTAATTAATGGCCAACAAATGTATAAGAATGATCGAGAGTTATTGAAATCGAATAAAGAGAGATGAAAAACAAGTGGAAACAATTAACATAATTGTAAGTTCAAGAGCTACCTTAACTAAAGACACCGTAAACGATCAAATGTGTATAAGAAAAAAAAATAATCGAGACTTGTAAAACGTTTTACTCCATGGATCCTAACTAGTTGATAAGCATGCAAATAATAAATAGTACTGTAGTCACTAGTGAATTAATTAAGAGGGATATACTATATGTAATCAAGTACTACGTAAGAAGAAGAGAGGTAGCTAGCTGATGGAAACCAAAAAGCAAACCAACCTTAATAGTTAAGATCGATTTGCCGGTTAGAGGTTGCAACTAACGCCCATGGGCTCAGAGACCCCACACGCCTCCAACACCGTGCCGACGTTAAGATCGACTTGGGCAATATTGTCCCCTATGATTGAACTAATGAGGTCACAAAGACCAGTGATAGTCTGAACCAGAGGAGCACTCTTCACCAAAGCGCAACAGGTTTGAGTTACGAGTGGAGCACCGAAACGGCCCACGCATATGCCCACATTCGGGGCCAACGGCCCCGGAGCAGATGGCAAAAGTTGGGAGCCGGCCAGTGTGATTAGGCATGATGAGGAGGATACGAGTAGGAGTATTAGTGTTAGGGTTGATAGGTAGATCATATGACATATGATCATAGATAGATCGTATTTCATTTGTGAGGCTAGCTAAATTTGTTTGCTAACACTGTGCGAAAACAAGAAGCATCACCGGTTCTCTCACTTTAACTGTTAGGTTCATCAGGTACATCATATCCCATAGATTATTATGTCAGTTTGATCAATTTCTTCTAGTCATTTTGGCATAACCGTTGTTGTTGTTGAGTCTGTTATAAAGTCGTAGTCTTTCTCGGAAGTAGCCCAAGATCCCCAATATGCGTAAGGCCATGGAAGGTGTTGGATCGTAAGTCTGTTAGAATGGGCGTCCTTAACTAGGTTAAGGGCGTCCTTAGGTGCAGCGGAAAATAGACTTAATAGGAAACGAGATAAGATAATATACACGAGTATTTATAGAGGAACCCCACTAAGACCAACTAGTCTTATGGGTAAACCTCTACCTCCGCTGGAGGATTTTCAATAGCCGTCCTTATCTTATTCAGAGAGAGTCCTTACAACTTAGGCGAGTCGTTACACTTCACTGAGCTAAGCGTCCGTCCTTAGCCTCACTAGTAACACTCCTTTCCACCTAACACGTAACCTAACTCTCTTAGCTATAAGAATGCTATCACTCACGTCTCTCACGGTTCGTTGTGAGAGACAAACTACAACTCTAACTATTTTGTGGTTTGTTTTGGATTTGATGTGGTTGGACTTTCTTTCTCTTGCTTCAAGCTCAATTGATCTCCTTGTTCTTCGTTCTTGAACTTGAATGCTTCGGGAGAGCTTGAGAGAAAGTATTCAAAGTCCACACCGTTATGGATACCCCTTGGAGGGTATTTATAGCGGAAGTGGTTC
The DNA here is from genome assembly GCA_934048045.1 of Polygonum aviculare. Lineage (NCBI taxonomy): Eukaryota > Viridiplantae > Streptophyta > Magnoliopsida > Caryophyllales > Polygonaceae > Polygonum > Polygonum aviculare. Next base: position 19,066,420 of record OW204028.1, read on the forward strand.
TTGTCCTCTAGCGTCCTCTAAGACTTGGCAGGATCCTTGATCTTCCATTAACGGTGCGATGAGCATCTTGAGGAAGTCAACTCTGTTGACGCTTGGGAAGCCTCCGCGTGGATAGGGGACCATTGCTGGGAAAGCGACATCTTTTGAATTGTCTACACGTGCCCAGACAAAGAAAGCTTCCTTCTGAGGACTACGGCCGAAGGTGATGTAATTATGTTGGGGCGGCCTTGATTTGAATTTGAACTTCGTCCGTATTTTGGCGCGTCCCTTCTTAATGAGGACGCCGTTCTGTCTGCGCAGGGACTTTGCCGATTACGTTCAACTTTGGAAATTCTGTTGGAATGCGTCCCTATAGAGTTAGGGACTCTCGTTCACTTGTTGTCCTTTTCGCTCATGTGCGTCCTCTGGACTTACCTGAGATCAACACTTGGACAACTTATCAAATACCTTTGAGTTTGTCATTATCAAAACTAGGGACGATCATTATTGGTTAGATATTAATGACTAGCGTCCTTAATATCGTCCCAACAATTTCCCCCTTTTTGATGATGACAAACTCCTTTAAACAGTGCGCACAGAAGTAAAGCTTTTAGCATGAGAGACTACACTTTGATTTTTCTTTTAGCTTAGATTGGCATGCAACACATTCTTTTAAGTGCGTCCTATTTTATTTTACACTAGCGTCCTTTGGACTTGGCCGAAATTCCCCCTAAACACATGCTTTCTATGACAACTTAAAAATAATCGCATCTCAGCAAAACTATACTTCCCCCTTTTGGCATCATCGAAAAGCAGAACAAGTTGAAAAGCATGCACACACAAAGTCATAACTAAGGAAAGGAACGCTTAGGCAGAATGCATTGCAATGTAATGAACACCATTCAAAGAGAGTAGAGTACGAACATTACAGACATTCACAAACATTGTTCAAAGTGGGGACAGCGTCCCAAAGTCTTAACGCAAACACAAAGAAAAGATAAACTTTTTCAGGGTTGAGAGAGGGAGTAGCGATCATTTGCGAGGACGCTTGCCAAGGGCTTTGAGATTCTGCTCCTGAAGATAGTTGTTCTGCGCTAGGAGCTCATTATTGCGCTCCAGAAGTTCAGTGTGTTGATGCAGAGTGTCATGGACCTGTTGGATGAGGTCGATCATCATGCATCGGTTCTCGATCAATATCATCTTCTTCATCTTCAGCGCCAGCGTCCTCAACAGGCGTCCCTACTACTTGCAAATTTTCATCCTCAAGACCTTCTTCAGCAGTGGCAGCGGCAGCAGTAGCTTCTTTGGCTTTCCTCTCGGCTTCTTTCTTGACTTTAGCCAACTAGCGCTTCACAGATGGAAGCGGCTCATCAAATCTCATTGTACCAACCGGAGGAGCTGTGATCTGTCTAACGTCCCAATGAATGCCAAAAGTCCATTCTTCTTTGGGGACGTAGAGACCTTGCTGCTTGAGAATCTGTTTGACCAAGCCAGGGAAGGGGAGCGAGTGGCGTCCTCCTGTGCATTTGCCCATATGCTCCAAGATGACCCGCGGCAAGTTAATGGGCTTGCGCTGCAAGAAGGCGTCTAATATGATGCTGTTAGTGATTTGGACGATCGACTTCTTCTCTTGGCGGGGGACAACCATGCGCACTATGAAGTGATGCGCAAGGACGCCTGTCTTGGAAAGGTAGTGGGCGACCCTATCCCTAGCAATTGGCTGCCTCCCATCAAATATGTTGTTAAAGATTTCTTCCTGGGAGAAACGGCCAAATTTTTTGCAGGGTAGGTCATGCAGAGCATTAAATGGAGAGGGACGCAATCCTAGCATGTTGCGGGCGGTCCCCTCAGCAATGGAGTACTCGTCCTCATCAATCTCGAACGTCCCTTGAGCCTTCCCTTTTACTTAAGATATTTCAAATTTTGAGTAAAAGCGGAGAACCTGTTCGGGATCGACTTCAGCAACCTCTGCACCAAGATGCGCCCAACCCTGGAACTCAAGCAGTTCCAAGAACTCTGTGCGTCCATTTTCCTCCAAAAACTGAGCAGAAAATAAGAGTGGCGACAGAATCTTCTTGAGCCTTTTCTACTTGCTGCCGTTGCTTACGATGACCTCGTCACCAGCATCTTCTTCTTCACCGTCTCCCACCTTGTCCTCATGATCCTCATCCTGGTGAGGAGCATCATCTTCATCTGAGGCCTCGTCCCCTTGATCATGGGACTCAACCATCTCCTGGTCCTCAACAGTGGACGCCTGTGTTGGAGGAGGCGCGTCCACAGCTGGAGTCCTTGCCAAGGACTCTATGGGGACTTCAGCAGAAGCCGTCCCCTGGACTTGTACATTTTCCTCGACGACCGTAGCAAGCGGAGGAGGAGGAGGAGGAGTTGCTCTAGGAGGAGAGGGAGTGGGAGTTCTTATCTTAGTTTTGGGGGCGGGAGCAGAGGAGGTACTGGGCGGAGCCACTGAGATGGGCTTGACCTTGAGCGGCGCATGAGGAGGAGGAGGAGGCTTGACGGGGGAGTCCTCTAAATGCATGACTTTGGTCACAACGTCCTTGGCCTGGACCTGTGCAGGAGGAGCGTCCCTTTGGACCTTAGGCATAGGCTTTGCTAGGTCCGCCTCCAGCTCCGCCTCAAGCGGGTCCGTAGAAGCCGCTGGAGCAGGAGTCACGTCCTCTACCCTTGGGGGTGGAGGAGGGAGCAGAGGGACTTCCTGCAAGCTCTGCTTGATCGCCGCAGCAATGACGTCCTCTTCAGCCTTGGCTTGCCTCGCCTTTTCCTCCTTCTCTAGTTGAATATCAGAGAGGCGTATGGTAGTCATTTGTTCTTCTGTGACGCCCTCAAGCTGAGCTGACGTCTTTAATCTTTGTTTGGGTGCGGGGGGAGGGGAAGATGGGATGGGTTTTGGTTGAGAGGAGGAAGGGCCTTTAATGTGGAGCTGTTTTGATGGGGGAGAAGAAGGTTGCCTCTTTCTCATCTGTGATGGGACGGAGCCCGTAGGAGCCACGATGAACTCCATTATATCGGGGAGCAGCTTGGCGAGCTCATCCACCATCCCACCAAAAGAGTCGGAAATGATGCCCGGGCCCATGAATGGAGGGTTGGTATGGTTGGTTTCCTCAAGGCGGGGAAGGACGTAGGTTAGCATAAAGTAGTGGAGGAGGCGTTGAATTTTTGGAGGGTGGTTGTTGACGGACGCCCGTAGGCAAATGTTGGCGAGCGTCCGTGGCTCTTTTTCTAGCTAGTCCTCAATGAGTGGGTCGAGGGGAGGACGGCGCTTGGGTTGAGCTGGGAGTCCCATAAACTGAGACTTTTTAGGGCTCCCTTGCTCTGGGTCAGGTTTAAAAGGCTTCTCTAGAAATTGGAAGCGTTTTTGAGAAGATTTGGATTAAGATCGGGAAGAGTGGGATTTTTCAGATGGAGGTTGGGATCTTTGTGGCTTGGGAGGGGTGGTGGAAGGGCGGCGCTGAGAGGAATGGGAGGAAAGCTGGTGGTGAGATGGTTCTTTGCGCCCAGCTGGTCGGCCTCTCGAGTCCATCAGCGACCGGCCTTTGATCGGAGTTGAGGATCTCGAAGAGCTAGGGTTTCTCGCCGCCGAGTAGGATGGCGGAGAGGGCTGAGGATTCTTTGAGGATCTTATGTTAGTCATGTTTGAGATTTAAGAGGTTTTATAGGAGAGATTAGGGTTGAGGGAAGAAGATTTCGAGATCTGTAATGGGGATTTGGGGAGATTTGAGAGCAATTTCCGGATTTGGGCAAACAAATAATGTGGGCGAAGAGAGATTTCAGTGGTAGCAGGGGTGGATTAAAGGTAGAAGACAAAGTGGAAAGGGCAGGGGTAACAGGGTCCTTTCACTTGGCTTCCTCCACCCACGATCCCACACGCGGCTTTCTTCTTTACTAAGTAACACAGCTGTTGAGCGCTGTTAGCGCGTATCCCGAGATCTGCGTTCAACTTCTCTAAGACGGTTCACCTTCCCAGTTTCAAATTTCACAACTGCAAAGAACTCTACCTCGGTGTCCTTTCAACAAAAAATACTGTTTTACTTAGAACTGAACCACAGCGTCCCAAAGACTGATCACAACCTCTGATTTTTAGAACTCTGCCCTGACGTCCTTCAGCTCTTAACAAGCGTCCTTTTGATCACTTAGCACCAGTTTTGAAAATCATACAAGTACGTCCCGTAAAGATAAAACAATGAACGTAACGCTCATAGGACGTGTTTGCAAGATTATCGGCTTAGTAAGCTTAGAGTTCCCATCATTTCGGCTTGTAATGAGGGTTTGGTGATCAGGGATACTCTTGAGATGAAAAGCGAAATGATTGGCGTTCAAAACATAATCAAAACACGTGTCTTAGACTAGCATCCTTTAAAGATGACTTTAATGCATGACACACTTTAAAACAAGTTCTCAACAAAACATAGCCAATCATAGAGGGAATAATAGAACGGGACTTGATCATTTAAAAATTATCATCCCTAAAAGCAACCGAAGGTGCTCGTAGGGACGCCTATCAAGTGCTTTTGTGAAAATATCGGCCACTTGGTCCTCAGTCCTAACATGACCCACTCTAATTAATCCAAGTTCAACATTATCACGAAGAAAATGATGTCTTATATGAATATGCTTCGTCCTAGAGTGATGAACAGGATTCTTGGCAATACTTATAGCACTGGTGTTATCACACAAGATAGGGACTGTGTTGAGGAACGTACCATAGTCTTCAAGTTGGTACTTGATCCAAAAGACTTGGGAGCAGCACGAAGCAGCAGCAACGTACTCAGCTTCCGCGGTTGAGAGAGCCACGGAGTTTTGCTTCTTGGATCCTCATGATACAAGGCAAGAGCCTAGGAATTGAGCCATTCCTGAGGTGCTCTTCCTATCTACCACATGGCCAGCGTATTCTGCGTCAGAGTACGCTACCAGGTTCAGGGACGTCCTTGTAGGATACCATAGGCATAGGTCATCCCGTCCCTTGAGGTATCTGAATATTCTCTTAACCTCTTGCATGTGGGACTCCTTTGGATTTGCTTGGAAACGGGCGCACAAGCACACAACGAACATGATGTCGGGACGACTTGCCGTTAGATATAGCAAGGACCCTATCATTCCTATGTAGAGCTTTTGATCTACACTCTTGCCTTCTTCATCAGCATAAAGTCGAGTATTGGGAGATATGGGAGTATCAATGGACTTTGATGAGTTCATCCCATACTTCTCCAGCATTTCACGAATGTACTTCTGTTGCTGAATGCGCGTCCCATCCTTGAGCTGAGTAATTTGGAGTCCTAAGAAGAAGTTGAGTTCTCCTATATGGGACATCTCAAACTCACTGCTCATCAAGTTCTTAAATTCCTCTACAAGTTTCAAGTTAGTGCTTCCAAATACTATGTCATCGACATATACTTGGACAATCAAAACATCTTTAAGGACTTTCTTTAAGAATAAGGTTTTGTCAATGTTACCTCGTGTGTACCAATTGGACAAAGGAAAGGACGCAAACCTATCGTACCAGGCACGAGGGGCTTGCTTGAGTCCATAGAGTGCTTTGTCCAAGAAGTACACATGATCAGGATGATCAGCATCCTCAAACCCTGGAGGTTGAGCGACGTACACTTCTTCCTTAAGTTTGCCATTGAGGAAGGCTGTCTTGACATCCATTTGAAAGAGCTTGAATCCTTTGTGAGTGGCATAGGCGATGAGGAGGCGAATGGCTTCAATTCTAGCAACAGGAGTGAAGGTCTCATCGTAATCGATCCCTTCCTCTTGCCTATAGCCTTCAGCCACAAGCCTTGCTTTGTTTCTTGATACGCGGCCACTTTCATCAAGCTTGTTTCTATAGACCCACCTCGTCCCTATTATGTTTTTGTTTTTCGGACGAGGGACGAGGGTCCATACTTTGTTTCTTTCAAATTGATTGAGTTCTTCTTGCATGGCTTGAATCCAATCAGCGTCCTAAAGTGCTTCCTTAATGTTCTTAGGCTCAACTAAGGACACAAAGGCGTTGAATGCACAAAACGCTATGTTGGCGTTGAGGGACTGATTCACAGCTGATCTTGTTTGGACTCCTTTTGATATGTCCGAGATAATTTGATCCGTTGAATGGAGTCATGAAAGGTTGGATCCCCTATGAGTGGCGTCCCTTGTGGGGGTACACCTAGGGTCCGTCCAATCCGATTCATCGGAGTCAAAACCATCGTCTTCCCTGATAGGCTCAGTGTGTTCCCCCTCAAGATGAGCGTCAACACTGTGCCTTTCTTCTCCTTGTTGACTTGATTCACCAGCATCTACTTGGTTTAGCGACCAAGTTTGAGAAGGCTCTTGATGTTCACTAGGGACTCCCATTGAAACCTCATCGCGAGCTTTAGGGGCATTCCTAGGAACATAGTATTTATCGGAGGAGCCTCTGGGATCTTCTTCATCATCTTCATCATTGTCCCTTGAAGAGGAGAGACGTTCTTTCTTACTTGGTTCTTTCTTGTGAGAAGCCTTTTCTTTGAATACTACGTGGATACTTTCCTCAAGCTTAAGAGTTCGTTTGTTGAAGACTCTATAGGCTTTGCTTGTGAGGGAGTATCCAAGGAATATTCCTTCATCGCTCCTAGCATCAAATTTGCCGATGTTGTCTTTGCCGTTGTTGTGGATGAAGGATTTACACCCAAAGACTTTAAGGTGTGAGATGTTTGGCTTTCTTCCATTTAGAAGCTCATAGGACGTCTTTTTGAGCAAAGGACGAATCATGGCTCGATTGATGATGTAGGTAGCAGTGGCTACGGACTCTGCCCAAAAGTGTTTGGGGACGCCGCTTGCCAGGAGCATCGTCCTTGCCATATCTTTTGCTGAGGAGTTCGCGGAGAAGAGAAGTTGTGGGAGACTCCTTGTTGGTTACAGAAGTCAAGGAACTCTGAGTTTTTGAACTCCGTTCCATGATCTGACCTTATGGCTTTCAAACTCGTCCCAAGAGCAACTTCTACTTGCTTGATGAAAATTTTGAACATTTGGAAGGCTTCTACTTTTGACACCAAGAAGAGAACCCAAGTGAATTTGGAAAAATCATCTACAATAACGTACATGTACCTTTTTCCACCATAGCTTTGGGTTTGCATGGGTCCACTCAAGTCCATGTGAAGGACTTCTAGAAGCTTCTTTGTGCTCACTTCATTCTTGGATTTAAAGGACGATCTTGTCTGCTTCCCTTTGATGCATGCTTCACATTGCTCAATTTGTTCGGGATTAATTCGGGGAAGTCCTCTTACCAGTTCTTTTTGATGAAGCTTGAAGATTGTGCTAGGTCCAACATGTCCAAGACGTCGATGCCATAGATCGGCGTCCACAACAGAGACGGATAAGCACAACTTGGATGCAGGCTTGAATCTTTGATTAAAGACGTAGACATTGTTCTCGCGAGTCCCTTTGAGAATGACTTGATTTGTTTTCTTGTTGATGGCTAGGCACTCCTTAGAGTCAAATGTGACTAGGTTTTCACCTTGATCACATATAAACGCTAAGGAGATTGAAACCTAGTCCCTCAACAAGACTAACTTTGGACGCACTGATGGAATGGTTTAGCTTTGCGGTGCCCGTCCCTTTGATTCTTCCCTTGCCCTTGTTGCCAAACGATACAGTTCCTCCCGTGGTATTTGATTGGATAGAAGTGAGATGGATGATGGCTTCCAGTCATGTGATTTGAAGCACCACTATCAATGATCCACGGGCTTGCTCTCACTTCCACCTGAAAAGAAGAGTTAGTTCTTTGCGACCCAGGCAAGGTGACCCTTACCTGGTTCGTTACATGGGTACAACTCTTTTATGGGTAAGTAATCATACACATTCACATCATTAGTCCTTCTAGCATGCGTCCTAGGAGATTGATTTTTAGCATTTGGCACACTAGCTTGCGTCCTATCAGCAGATTTAGGCTTGGCGTTCTCACTGCCATTTCTAGCCTTTCTTCCATTCTCAAGATCCTGTTTCAGCTTAAGACACTCATACTGGTAGTGACCACCTTTGCCACAATGCCAACATGTCCTATAGTAGTTTCCAAGGTAGTACTTCTTCTTAGGACGTTGAATTCTATTCTCTTTCATTTTCTCAGGATCAACTACCTTAGATCCTTCGCCTTTTGTAATCTTTTTGTAGATTTTATGACTAGTGGAATTTGTGTAGTAGTCCTTCTTTCCTTTTTCACCACTCTCTAGGACTCTTATGCGTTCTTCTAGGTTCTTTGTCTTTTCCCTCTCAAGTTCTAGTTCAGTGGTTTTGCTAGCTTCGAAGTCGCTAGGGAGAGAGTTCTTTGAGCCTGATTCATACCTTAGTCCTTTCCTAGCTGGAACAAAGACTATCGGATTCACAGTTTCAGTTATGGGACTATTTCCTAGAACTTTCACCTCGTCCCTAAGATTAGCATTTTCAAGCTTTAGGCACACGAGCTGACTCTTAAGGGACTTGACTTCTTCCTGAGAGGACTCTAGTTGAAAAGTCATGGTATTGTAATTTTCACATTCCACAACAATATTCTCGGATTCAATTTCATCAAAACTTTGTTTCATAGCATAGCTTTCTTGAATGATCTGGGTGATTAGTTTGATAAGCTTGGGCTTTGAGCATTTTTCAAGTGAGTTTAGCATGGATTCATGAGTTACCTCTTGCTCAGTTTCTGAGACGTCCTCTGGAGGAGCTGAGGCGTCTTCCATGGCCATGTAAGCCACTTGATTTTCTGGTTCCTCATCACTTGAGTCAAGGTCGTCCCATGCGCCCTCAAATGCACCAACTAGAGCCTTTTCCTTCATTTCTTTTGATGTTAACCCTGTTGTACATTTCTTAGCCATGTGTCCCTTTTTGTTGCATTTGTAGCAGACTATATCCTTCATTTCAGCATCTGTAGGTTTGCGACCTTCTTTCTTGTAAGGCATCTTCATTCTTGGGACTTTGCCTCTTTCGTATAGTGCACGAAGAGTTTTGTGTAACAGGGCTAGCTCATCTTCTTCAGATATTTGTTCTTCCGTCTTCCCTTTTACTTCTATCGAAGCTTGAAGACGAAGATTCTCTTGGTGCTCTTGAGTTTTGGCTTCTAACATTGAGTTCAACTCTCTTTGCCTTTGATAGTATTGCTCATACTCTGGCGTTCTTGCTGCAAGAGTCCTTACAACTTAGGCGAGTCGTTACACTCCACTGAGCTAAGCGTCCGTCCTTAGCCTCACTAGTAACACTCCTTTCCACCTAACACGTAACCTAACTCTCTTAGCTATAAGAACGCTATCACTCACGTCTCTCACGGTTCGTTGTGAGAGACAAACTACAACTCTAACTATTTTGTGGTTTGTTTTGGATTTGATGTGGTTGGACTTTCTTTCTCTTGCTTCAAGCTCACTTGATCTCCTTGCTCTTCGTTCTTGAACTTGAATGCTTCGGGAGAGCTTGAGAGAAATCTTCAAAGTCCACACCGCTATGCATACCCCTTGGAGGGTATTTATAGCGGAAGTGGTTCTTGTCCTCTAGCATCCTCTGAGACTTGGCAGGATCCTTGATCTTCCATTAACGGTGCGATGAGCATCTTGAGGAAGTCAACTTTGTTGACGCTTAGGAAGCCTCCGCGTGGATAGGGGACCATTGCTGGGAAAGCGACATCTTTGGAATTGTCTACACGTGCCCAGACAAAGGAAGCTTCCTTTGAGGACTACGGCCGAAGGTGATGTAATCATGTTGGGGCGGCCTTGATTTGAATTTGAACTTCGTCCGTATTTTGGCGCGCATCCTTTCTTGATGAGGACGCCGTCCTGTCTGCGCAGAGACTTCGCCGATTACGTTCAACTTTGGAAGTTCTGGTGGAATGCGTCCCTATAGAGTTAAGGACTCTCGTTCACTTGTTGTCCTTTTCGCTCATGTGCGTCCTCTGGACTTACCTGAGATCAACACTTGGACAACTTATCAAATACCTTTGAGTTTGTCATTATCAAAACTAGGGACGATCATTATTGGTTAGATATTAATGACTGGCGTCCTTAATATCGTCCCAACAGAAGGCATGATTGATGTCTTAGAGTGAAATGATACTAGGACCATGTCTTCTCTGCCACCATGAAAGAAGTTGATTGGATGTAAATGGATTTTCCATATTAAACACAAGTCAAATGTTTCCATTGAGAGGTATAAGGCTCAATTGGTTGTTCTCAAGAACAATCAAAAGGAAGGAATTGATTATGAGGATTGTGATGTTTGCTCTTGTGGCCAAGACGGTTTTTGCTCATACATTTCTAGTGATTGTCGATGCTTGTAACTAGGAATTGCATCTGATGAACTTTCATGATATATTCCTTCATGGAGACATTCATGAAGTGGTATATTCATCTATCCTCCTCCCGGTTTCTCCAGGCATCTTTACGTAGTCTTCGACTGGCTTAGGTCTTGCTATACTTTGGCAATAAAAGTACTTTTTAGCAAAAAGTAGTGTTTTTAAGTCTTGAAATATGTGTCAATCTCTCTACTTTTTCCAAATTTCGGTAAAAAATCACTACTTTTTTCAAAAAAGTACTTTTATATCTCAAGTGTAGCAAGGCCTTAGAGGGATTTGATTCGCCAAGCTAACAACAACTATGCGTAGGTTTGGATTTGTTCAGTTTCTTGTTGATTACTCCTTATCCTCATTCCGTCACTTGGGTGTTTTAAAATGCATGTTTAGATATAGTTTGATGACTTGATTACTGAGGGGAACGATTCACATGCTATTGGAGCTATTTCCAATTTTAAAGGCCAACTATGTTCTTGTTATCATATGAAAGGCTTAGGACCATTAAAGTATTGACATAATACATGTATGGTCCCTCGAATTTGTAAGTTTTTTTCAATCAGACCCCTCAACTAAAAAATGTTCTATTACACCCCCAATTTACAAAATTTTGTTTGATTAGACCCCTATTACTGACATGGCATGGCGTGTGTAATACATGACTATCTTGTACGGATGAAATATTCTTATAGCAATATTTTAGTTAATTAATAATATTTAATAATAAAATAATAATATTTATATATTTTAATAGTAAAATATATCATAATTTTAAAAACAAAATTTATACATTATTTAAATGTATTATATCGGTCAACCCAACGGATTTCGGATTTCAATCCTTTCGGGTTCGTATTAAAACGAGTTCGGTTCATTTCGTTTTAAAACTCAAATTTTCGGGATTCAACCCTAAAAACTTTTAGTCGGTTCGGGTCGGCTTAGCAGGTTCGATAAAGTTTTGACAACCCTAATGATCAATCATGTAAGAGGAACCCTAGCTTTGTTCGGTAAAAAACGTTAACGCCTATGTAGTGCGACTAAAAGTATTATAAAATAATATTTTAAATAAGTAATATTATTTGATCATTAAAAAATCTCTAGCCTCACGAATTCTTCCCTCGCTTGCTCCAAGAGTAGTCCTCAAGTATTCCTCCCAAAGATGCGTCTGACACCTCGTCCTCAAATTGGCGAGCAAGAGCTGTGGATCAGCCTTTCGAGCCGCTAAGAAGTCTGCTGCTCTATTACTTTCCCTGTAGCAATGGAAAACACGAACCTCCTCAAAAGAAGAAAGGTGTCCCTTAATATCATCAATAATTGTCCGGATTTCCCAGGGGCATCTCCATGCCTCCATAATGCTGTTAATTACGCATAGGTTATCGCCCTCAACCACTAACCTTCTTATATTAAGGGTCTTAGCCCTTCGTACCCCGTCTAGAGCCGCCAGAGCTTCAGCTTGGAGGATTGACATGGCGGCCAAATTCCGTCGATCCAGGGTGAGAACATTGGAGTTTTCATCCCTCAAAATATAGCCTCCATGCGTAGAGGAGTTAGATCTCCAAGATCCATCAAAATTCATTTTCACCCATCCTTTGTATGTTGGGAATTTCGGTCTTTGTCGCTTCACTGCCTGCTTTTGCTCAACCTGTTCTGCCAACCTCCATTGTGAGTAACTCGCCAAAGCCGTGTCTGAAGGTTTGTCATCCCTTAGTGCCCTCGCTGCATTGAAGAGTCGATTATTACGGTGCATCCAAATAGCCAACCAAAGGAAAAGAATAATAGTACCCTTAGTAGCCTTAATCATTTGTAGTATACTATGATTCAGATCACCCTCATCTTTTACAACAATTTGCGTACTAGATCGCTGTTCAAGATGTCGAAGCATGTTGATAGTGAAATCACAGTCGAAGAATAAGTGATTTGCAGATTCTTCTCTAGCTTCGCATAGAGAGCACGTACTTGGTACCCTCGAGACATACCTATTCTGCCGTTCCGTTATTGGTAGGCAGTCCGCACAGGCCTTCTAGATAAAGTTCTGCACCTTCGGGGGGACCTTTATTTTCCAAATCCATTCCATATTCTTGTCAGGGAGATTTCTCATCTCCTCACAAAGTTGTGCAACCGTCTTGACGGAGAAAGTCCCGTTTGGGGATGGTGTCCAAATTACTCGATCTTCCTGGTCCATAACTGGGATGCGAACTTGTAGAATCTGGGCTAATAAATGCGGTGGGAGGTGAATCTGCAGTTTCTCAGTGTCCTAGGTTTTGTCATCAAATATAAATTCTGAGACTTTCATCCCTAGATCAATGTTTTGTATGTACGGTCTGAGTGTGGTGTCACCTAGACACGGATCTGTCCAAGAATTTATACGCTTTCCATTGCCCAGTTTCCACCTCACACCCTTCATAAAGGTTGCTCTGATATTTAGGAGTTTGCCAAATTGCCAGGAATGCGTTTTCTTTTCAACTGTCATGATAGATTCCGACCTTAGATACTTTTCAGTCACCAAGCGAACCCAAGGATTTTCAAGTTCTGTTAGGATTTTCCACAGTAGTTTCATTTGCAGGGCTGTGTTGGAGACCTCTATAGTCCATAATCCCATCCCACCCTTCTTCGTCGGAGAGCATATACGCTCCCAACTCATAAGGGGATGGAAACTTTCAGTGTTCTTATTCCAAAAAAAGTCATGATTTACCTGATCGATCTGTTCCCAAACACCTTTGGGCAACAAAAAACTTTGCATAAGATAATTTATCTTGGATTGCAAGTTGACCTGGATCAGGACTTTCCTTCAAGCTTGAGTCAGCGAATTTGCCTTCCATTTAGCTAGCTGCTTCTTTAAACTGTGAATGGCATCTGAAAAGAGTGCATTATGCACACGTCCTCTAACAATCGGGATACCTAGATATTTTTCCAGGTCATTTGTTATCTTTAAGTTTAGGATACTCGCTAGAGCTGCTACATTCAGTTTTGTTATATTGGAAGATGTCTGCATCGTGCTTTTATGGTAGTTTATAGCCAAGCCTGTTTTTGTCGTGAAATCATCAAGAATTTCTTTTATCTCATTCATGCTGTCCATGGAAGCATCAGCCAAGATTAAAGTATCATCTGCAAAGTTGAGGAAAGGAATCCTCATTCCGTTACGTGTCAGTTGAACTCCGATCCGCTTAGCCGATTGGTTGGATCTGAATTGCAGAGTCCTTGCTAGATATTCCATGGCAATGACAAAAATAAAGGGCGCTAGGGGATCACCTTGACGTATCCCACACGACGGGTGGAAAAGCTCACCAGGTTCATTATTCACAAGGACAGAAAATGAGGCTGTAGAGATGCACGTCATGACCCACCGGATCCACTTGGGGGCGAATCCAAATTTATGTAAGATCTGGTTAATAAAGTTCCAGTCCAGTTTATCGTAGGCTTTTTCCATGTCTAGCTTCAAAGCCATCCACCCTTTCCTACCTACTCTTTTCTTACGGAAAGAGTGGAAAATTTCATGAGCAATCAAAATATTGTCTTAAATGAGTCTTCCCTCCACGAAAGCCCCTTGAAGGGGGCTTATGATTTTTGGGAGGATTGGTTTAAGTCTGTTTGCAAGGATCTTAGTGATAACCTTGTACGTTGTATTGCATAGGCTAAATGGTCGGAAGTGATTTATATTGATGGGGGATTCAACTTTTGGATTTAACGCGATAAATGAGTGGTTTGTTTCTTTCAGCAGTTGCTCAGAGTGGAAAAATGCTTGGACGGCAGATGTCAGAGAATTCCCAACAATGTGCCAATATTTCTGGAAAAAATCAGCTGTGTAGCCAACAGGACCAGGAGTTTTGTCAGAGGCAAGTTCAAAGACTGCGGACTTCACCTCAGTCAGTGTGGGTTTATTGTAGAGCATTTCGTTGTCCTGTTCACAAACAACACAGGGAATAATCCCCAGATCATCTTGCGTTGTTTGATGAGTAGGATTCTTTTGGTACCTCAGCTTAAGCTCCTAAGTTATCTGCTTGGTTATATCGTCATGATCATAAATCATGAGCCCATCCCTAGTTTGAAAAACGTTGGTACGTTGGCGGTAAGATCTAACTCTAGCCACCGATTGGTAATATTTAGAGTTCTTGTCTATGTTAATTATGTGCTTGCATTTTGCTCTCTATCTCTAATACCTATGCTGGAAATCTAGAAGGCATGTGAATTTTCTATGGTGTCTTTGTAGTTGCGTTTGAATATCCATATTTGTCGGGTTATACAGGGCTTGTTGCTGCAATTTTTCAAGCCTATCCTCTGTCGTCGCTTTTAGTTGTTCGAGGTTATTGTGCACTTTATTTTTTGGCCAATCTTTCAAGTAACGTTTCAGAAGTCTTCTTTCTCAATTCTCTGTAATCGATCAAACACATTCAGATCAATGGATTCATTCTTGTTCTTCTCTCAATTTCCTCTATGAGTTCTTCAATTCTTTCACATAGGTTGTTGAGCTTGTTGGACATTCAAGATCTTTATACTCCAACTTAAAAAGGAGTATTAGAGAATACTTAGATATTTATTCTGACTTATATGTATTAATCCCTTCCTTTCTTAGATTGTACTCCGTAAAATTTATATATGTACCCATTCAATCAATGAAAAAAAACGTATTTACCCTTTTTTTTTTGAAAAAAAGAACGTATTTTCCTCTTCCAACTTTCATTAAGCATGAATGCTCTACTTATATATATTAAAATCTTTAAAAATGTAAATAAAATGTGTTTATGAACACATGTTGTACTATACTTCACTGTTAAACGTAATCTAGCTAGCTGAATGGGTTAGGGGTAATGGAGAAAGAGGGAGTCTTGAATCTTTTAGGTAGGTCACACTTTTTAGATTTGCTGTACTTCAAGCAAGTGTTACGAGTAATTACTAGGTACCGAATCTCTTTCCCTCAACTAGATCCGTCATGGATTTGATAATTCAAATCCTAATTATATTATAGAGCAAGGCTGAATCTCTTACTTTTTTGGGTCGAATCCTAGCCTGAATCTCCTTAATTATTCAACTCCCCCATGGATGTAACTACGTACCTAAAAAAAGTAAAAATTAAGATCGATCACCTGAGAAATGCAATGAAGAATAATTTGGGTGGAGTCTCTTTTGAATTCAAGGGGTGAGTGTGTAGACATATCTATCATCTTAACTATATATTAAAGCGGAGATTAAAAATAATATCTATCACGACATATGTCAACTATTTATTGGATTGTATCATCTATCTTTAATAAAACAGTTTGATTGGTTGAAATTTTAATTAATGACCCCACATTAGAAATTATTTTTATCTATTGATTTCCATTTTAATTTATTTCCATATTATAAAAAAGACCATAAATTTTATGCATAATTTTTTCTAGAAAACTTTTTATCTACTAATTTTAATTTTAATTTTTTTATAAAATAATTAAACTTCAAATTTTGTACATAATTTCAATAGAATTCTTCTTATCTATTAATTTAAATTTAAATTCAATCATAACTGTTTTTAATAAAATCGTACCTTTATCAAAATCTTAATTTCAATTCAATGCCTTTTATTAGGCACAATTAGACATAATGAGAGTTGTGTGAAGTGTGAATGAACATTTATGTTAAGTGAAAACACATAGTCATGTAGGGTGAGCACCGGTCCAAAACTTAGGTCCGGTCCGGTTTTTGGACCCGATTTGTATTTTATCAAAAAAATAATATTCTTCTAAGAAAAAATTATGTTTTATAAAAATATTATAATTTAGTTAGAGAATTTATATACTTCCTTCTTCCTCTTTTGTTTGTCTAAAAGGATAGTTTTCACGGTTATTAAAAAAATGTGTAAAGTAATATGAGTAAATGTGAAAGTTAAACTATGTTGGTATGGTAACAGATGATATTATTTTGTAATTTAGTATAGGTAAAAAATGGAAAAGAGATAAAGTAGATGTGATGATTGGATAATGGGGGTAAAAGGTTAGATAAAATGGAGATATTTTTGTAATTTAAAGAGATTTATAGTTGAAAAGTGAAAAAATAGATGATAAACTTTAATAAAGTGAGTAAAATAAGATATAAATAATATAAAAAAAATGTATATAAAAGAAAAGGAAGAAAGTTCAAGAAAGAAAGGGGGACATCCGAAAAAGAACACTAGAGACATAAATTAAGATAAAGGGAGTTGAGTTATGAAAAATACAATACTATTAAGTATATAACTGAAACTTAAATATTTAAAAAATAAATTTAATAACATAGAGATAATTAGAAAATTTTATTTAATATTTTAGTTATATTTAGTTTTTTAAAAGTCAATCTATATGGGATCGAGGATCAACTTTATAAAAATTATAGACCGAGGACAGGATCGAAAGTACCTTAGTATAGTCCGGTCCAATAATTCGGTCCGAACTAGATTTTTCTCAACCTTATAGTCATTTGTGAAAATACCAAATCATTTTTCAATATTACACACTTAGCCAATAACACGTAGTGGAGGAGATACATATACACAAAATAATCAAACTCAAAAACTTTGAAGTAGGTTATCCTAGACCGGTGAATTGATGTTACTCTTAACATTGTCATTTGGTTTTAGTAGGGAATCGCATGTGCTTATGTGTTTGATTTTGACCAAACCCCACAAAAAAATGCCAACATCCTTTTATGTCTCCGCCACTATCAAGTAGCAAACCATCCCGCCACAATCAAGTTTCTAGTATGAAACACACAATGAGCCCTTGCTTAGATGTTAAATATGCAATGATTAACTCATTCTTGAATGGTTTTAGGTCACCCTTCACCAGCTTGTGAGTTGTGACTAATCCAAATACACTAAACCACCGTGGAAAAACTGAATGCACGGTGCCTAAAGATGAAGCTCTTATCTCTTTTCCTATGATAAAACAATTGCAGACAACCTCATAATCTGTCTAGGAATCTGGATATTCCCATCTAGCTAGGACGTTACAATTGTAAGAACAATCAAAGAGAATGAACATTAGAACCATCTATATGGCATTTCCGTTTCTTGAGCTTCACATATTGGCAGAGGAAGTTGTTCAATAAAACAAAACGGCTTAGTCTTGCACATTCAGGAGCTTTATATCTATATTATCGAGCCAAGAGATATATAGATGGACATCGTGTGATTTTAATAATATTTACAAATGACAATATAGTACTATCCCAACCAACCTTTGGTCTATGAGCCCGTAATATATCATACTGTACAACTTAACTATTATTATAGCCCTATCAAGTATCAAGTCATAGGTCCCAATTAGCCCTATCAATATATTCTAGAGTTGTTGTTTCATAAGGATTAGGCAATTTGTTTCATTAAGCAGCATTTCCAAACCCAAATTATCTTTTAGTAGTTCTAGATGTTGATGTCCCAGTAGTAGTCTTAGAGGTCAGATCATCTTATTCAATCGATATGCAATAGCTATCGGCAAAAAGAAGCCTTGTTATAGGATAGTAACCCTTGAAAATTGAAGCTTTTTATTCTCGAGATTCCCACAGAATGTGGTTCTAGCATGTTCTCACTCGCTAGTAAGTCCTTTAATTACCACGTAGCATGAATTCGGTCTTCAGGTGGATCTCTTTCTCATCGAGCCCAGGACTAAACATGTGAGCGCTCAAGGTCTCGAAACTATCTTGATTCATTGAGATAGTTTCCCCTTCATGCATATTATGAAGGTCAATAAGTCTCTTTTAGTGTATAAAAATTTACTTTATGCACTAATTTATACTCGTCGTTTCGCCTTCCCTTGTCCTCCTTCTACTCAACTCTTTCTCCAAGAACCTGCAGAAAAATAATTAACTTAACCATCGTTTAAATCATACCTCTTTAATTATATTACTAAGTTAACTCTGATCGTATCATGTACACTTGGCCCAAACAAATTAACTAAGGACATTTGTAATACAAATATTTGATCTATAAAGTTTATCTATTTAAACAAAGATTTTATTAAAATAATTTATAAAATATAGATATTTTTGTATATGATCCAAAGTCTAGACCTATTTGTGGAGGTAAAATCATTTAAATTATTCAAAAATATTATCTATGAAATTCACCTATTTTGATAAATTTTTATCATAACAATATTTTGATATCATTTGATAATATTATATTTGATAGGTCTTGTAGCTTTATTCAAAGATACTCCTTTTGTTTATTTATGTTTGATGTTTTAGCATTTCAACCAGAATTTAAGAAAACCTATAAAATTACTAAATTACCCCCATTAAATTGTTTGAATTTCATAGTGGTTTAAGGAGAAAATCTGTTAAGCAAAGATTTATATGGGTAAATTTGGAAAAATAGATACATAAAAGTGTAAAACATCATGCATTTTCTAAGAAGTCTAATTGGCTAGCTAAAACATCAAACATAAAAAAAACGGAGGGAGTATTGTTTAAGGATTCTAGAAGTTTCATAACATGTTCATGGATATTATTTAAGGGTATTAGACTATAAGCTAAACAATTCTAGAAAAGATGTTGTTTTAATTAAAATAATTTTATTTTTGTATTCATAAGATCAAATTTTAGTTTAACGATAATTATAGACATTTTTAACTATGTATTGATAATTGTGTAAATAAATTTTATGTAATCTAGCTAAAAATATTTAACGGATTTTTTTATTCTATATTCGTGAGGTGATGTAAATTTTTGTGAAATCCGCTTTATAATATAGTTGGGTAGATTTAGGGACGTTCAACCGGTAGGTTGTGCTGCACTGCTGCTGGGTATGATGTTGGATAGCATGTTCTGGATCACATATATAGCTCCATTGAACTACGTACATGTAGATTGCGTAGGGGCCGGCCTATAAGTGAGGCGTACGTACGCTGTTGCTTGGTGATATTGATTTAATTAGTTCCTCGATCGATCGGTTCATTTGGTTGAATCAGTTTTTTCCTGATCAACTTAATTATGTACTAATTAATTTGCTCTGGATTTGTGATCATAATAATCAGATCGATAAAATGAGATTAATTGAATATTGTTTGGTGGAAGGAGATCTATCTAGCATACACATTTATGTTAATTTAGACCGCATGTTCCAACTTTTGTTTGGAATTAAGGCTTGTTGATGAAGTCTGTTGTATTAGCTAGCTGTGCCTTGGCCCACAGAAATGAGAGTTGCTTGGTACTACATTTCAATTAAGCAATTTAGATATATGCTTAGCTAAAAGCTCTTTAACTGATTTGGCATGATTTGAAAAAACAAAAAAATTTGGCAAAACGACGATAAACCCGGGTAAATTCAACAATCAGAGTTACGGTTGAGTGTTCATCATTCATATAATAATGGAGCCACAATTAACTGGGCTTCAATGTATTTATAAATAAGTACAAATTGTTTAGCCTTCGAGCCCAGACGTCTGGGTTTGGTACATATCCTTATTCACGAAGGTTTCACATCGTAGCTTGTACGTACGAGTGTAGGTGCATGTACGTCCTATATATGGAAGCAATAGACCTAATTATTCTTCTCTGCTTGTACCTTGTATATTATAGTATTACCTGTGAAAGAGGAAACATATATAAGAGCTAATTAACTGAATAACAATGACCGAAGATTTAATTCGCGAATTGTTAATCTCAACATGCATATAAGTTATACTTAATATAGCTAGCGACGAATTGCATAAACAACAAAGCAACGTACAGTACCTTAATTATATATAATAAGATGGCATGCATGCAGGCAGCTTCATTAATTAGATAATTAAGAAGACGATCGAGACTGATCAAATTGAGCAAGTAATATTGTTAACGGGGACCCCACAATCCTTGAGCACCATCTCGGCCTGATTGTCCGTAGCAACGGAAGCGGTGGCGTTAAACGATGGCCCGGTGGCTTGGTTGACTGCTTCACAAACCCTTTGTACGGCCTGCATAGGAGGCATGTTATTCCCCAGCTCGCTGCAACAAAATTTGAACAACGTTTCGCCGATTTTCACGCACACGTCCATGTTGATTAGGGCCGCGGGTGGGGGCGCAGACGGCCCCTGAGAGCTCACCAGCATTAGTGTTGGGCTCAGGGGGCCAAGGCACAAGCATGACATGAGTAAAGCCTGTGCTATGGTCGACACGGAATTAGCTGCACCGGCCATTGTTACTCAGCTAGCTAGCTCTTTGATGTGCGTAAGTACGTTGTTTATATTATATATGTGGTTTGGAATTTGAGTTGGTACTACTACGGTACTTCGAGAGTTGTGTGTGTAAGTTGTGGGGTTTTCTAAGCAAAGCGAGTATGGGTATATATAGTGGTATTTCCATGATGACATCGGGCACAAGGTGTTGGGATGGTGGTTAGTCCCGACAATCGATCCCAATAGGTTTTGATGATGATTGAACACTTGAGAAACATTTGATACGATTTGCTACATGTTTCAGGATCAAACAGGTTGAGTTGAGCATGAAACAACGCAGGAACATCCGATGGGATCAACCGGATCATTGAATAGCTGGCGCGCAAGCAGAAGTTATTTATGGAAGGTGGATCAACGCGCAGAACTGGAAGCTATTTAAGGAAACGCGCGTAAAGGGATCGGATGGAACAAATTATCTATTGTCTGGAAGATCTTGAAGATATGTTAGTTTGTTGAAGATATTATCTTATTCCCTAAGTAAGATAAATCTTGTTAGATGAATATTTGTATTTTAGGATAGAATTTATTCTAGCCGAGTAGTATATATAGTTCATTGTATTAGGGTTATAGTTACGCTTTTTCAAGGAGAGTTGAGAGAGCTGTGTGCTTGAGCAAGAACACACGAAGTACTCTAAGCCGAGTTGTGTACGACGGTTAGGGGTGTGGGTCAAGTCCGTTGAGTCGAATTACGAGTGTGTCCGACGCTGAAGGATCAAGGTCTGGGTAGAAGGTATTGTGTATACCTTAAGATCAAGGATTCGCGTTTGTAAGTTCATACTTGGTAATAACAAAAGCCTGGCTTGATTTGAATCTCTTTATGTGAACAATTACTTGTTTGAACTGTTTGTTATTCCGCTGCCCGGTTTGTTGATCCTTTTGGAGGATCAACATCCGTATTCTAACACACGTAGATCCTACAATTGGTATCAGAGCCTGCATGTTCAAGATTGTGTGTTTGTGTCAAACAGGTTTTAAGATGAATCTTCAACCCCCTCAACTTGGAGTCTCTAACACCAAACCTCCTTTGTTGCTCGTTGGTCAATACAACCAATGACAAGATTCAATGTCTGATTGGATCAAGGGAAAGAACTTCCAAGCATGGCTGGCTATCGAACTTGGAGACCATGAAGTCGATGCTGCGAAAAAGGCTAATCCCAGGACCATGGGACCAGATGATTTCAAGGCAATGGAAGCCAACTTCCTTGCTAAGACCTTCATCACCAATGGTATCACTAAGGAGGACAAGAACAAGGTTGGCAACCTGAAGACTGCCAAGCTGATGTGGGAAGCCCTGAGTGACATCCACAACGGCACTACTGAAATGAAGGAAGACTTGATCCTTGCTACTCAAAAGGAATTTCTCACCTTCTCAATGAAGGAAGGAGAAACTGTATCCTCCTACTAGGCTAGATTTACTACTCTTGATACTAAGATGATTAGTCTAGGGCTTGATGAAAAAGAAATTCCTATTAAGACTAAAGTTAGAGTGTTAATCAATGGGCTTACTAGTGATTGGGAACATAGTCATTTAACCTTCCATGAAAATGAAAAGAACAAGTCTCTTAAGCTTCATGAATTTTTTGCAAAACTAACAAAATATGAAGCTGAAAGGAACTCCAACAGGGAAGGAAAGACGTCTGCTTCCCTAGCTCTTTTCACTAGAGCAATGAGGAAACTTTGGAACAAGGGGAAGTTTCCAGGTCACCCCAACAACTCTAGTGGGTACTGTTTGAGTTAGAAATCTACCAACCTAGATTAGAGATTCCTTAGCCTAGATCGGGCTTGAACTAAGCAATACGAACTTGAGTACCAATGGAAAGAATGCGAAAATTGTGGTAATTCTTGTGTATATTCGTATGTATGTCAATGTGTGTAACCGTACAATATGTGTGCCCCCCTCTATGTATATATAGGGGTTCCTAAAGATATATCGTTTACAAGATACGTGGATAACTAGATAGATACACGCTTACTAGATAGAATATATGTAAGTATGATATGATTCTCGTTACATTGGATAGTGATAAACCTTATAAGATATAATTTAAGTATATCTTATACTTGGGCGGGCAAATTGGCTTACTTCGTTACCCCTTTTCTCGGACCTTCTTCTAGAAACTCGCCGCTGGGCTCTGTGTGCTTCTTGTTGGCCGCTCTAGGACGCGTCATGGGCTTTTGGTTAATAGGGCCCAACAATACCCCTTTCAATTCAAACTTAAAATTTCAAAATTCGAAATTTGAAGTTGGGATTGAACTCAATCTTCAATGGCTGATTCATTGCCTTGGAAACCGCCTATGTGCATGTCATCATTACTTGTATTAAAACCCCTCAAACGCTCGTCTTTTGCAGAGACATCACTTCAATTCATTGGAGCAAGTACGAAAACTCTCTCTTCTTTGCTTTCTTTCACTTCCGCTTTCCCTTGCTTTCTTCATCCTCTCTTTCTCTCTTTAATCCCAAACCTTGTTCCTTCCCAACGGTAGGTGGGTAAATTTACCGCCATAATTAAGGATAATATCTTCGCCAGCCAGGTAAGCATATCTAATAAATATCTTTATTAGCCTATTAAATCTTGGTAGTTATCCAATAGTTGGAAGATTCTATCCTATTTAAGAAGATAGAATTATTAATTGGGCTCAAAGGAAGAAACCCTAGCCCTCTCTCTCAACTATAAATACATGGCTTGGCCATGTAGAAAGGATATACAAAAAACTACCCTAGAGGGGCTGATGATCGCTTGTCTCAGTCCTACCCTGCGCCTCTCTCTACTATTTACCCTCGCGAATACTCTACTGACTTAGGCATCGGAGGTGGATTAGGGGGTCCCTGCCCCCTTTGTCCATTGTTTTGCAGGTCTAGGCATTGAAGGAGGATTGGAGAAGAAGGTCATTGAAGAAGGAATTGAGACTTGTACACCGACATATTTCGTGTACTAACATTTGGCGCCGTCCGTGGGGAACAGCAATCGATCCATAATTATGGTGTTGGAATCAACCCCAAACGACGAGGATACAATCTCGGTCGGGTCTTGGGCAATCGCGCCGGACGAATCGCGCGATTCATTTTTGGCAAGCCCGGACCCGCGACCGCGGGTTGACAACCCGCGACCGCGGATAGCCGCCCGCGACCGCGAGACGCCCACCCGTGACCGCGGGTTGGAGGGCGATCAACGAACTCCGAAATCGCGCGATTCATTTTTGGCCGATGCTCGGAGAGAGAACGAGGTGATGCGGTCGGAATGCGGACAGGCTAGGTCTCGCTTGGACCAAGCCCTAGAAGAAATCGCGAAATTGAAGCGGGCTTCGAGGGGGGTTCGGAGCGAGCCACCCTCACCCAAGAGATCGCGAGCTGCGAACCACCCTAGACCCGAGGATTCGATCTCGGATGATTCGGCGGACCCTAGCGATCGCGGAAATTGCCGGGGCGGCAACCGCGACCGCGGTCTGACATCCCGCGACCGCGGCCCAAGCGCCCGCGACCACGGTTTGAGCGGACGTCGCGGTGGGTTCGGCGAACCTAAAGACGAAGGCCATGGCTCTCCCGAAAACCCTAATTCAACTCATGATTGGGACAGTAGGGATGAGCATGAAGGAGAGACTCGGACTCGTACGCGCGCTAAGGAGAGGTTACTCGAACTCTTAAAATCGCAAAGAGGAACCTTACAAACAGCGCAAGAGCAGGCCGAGCGCAGGTTGGCAATGGTGACATCGACACCATTCAGCAAAGAGATCTTGTGAGCCAGGCCCCCGGCGAAATTCTCTCCACCAACCTTCGATCTTTACGATGGGCGTTCGGACCCCCTAAGCCACATAGCCTTGTTCTCGCACAAGATGACGCTGTGAGCATCCGAAGAAGTCGTGATGTGTAAGATGTTCCCGAGCAGCCTCGCCGAAGGATCTCTCAGTTGGTTCCAAGGCTTGGAACCCGGGTCGATACGAACATGGAAACAACTTGCCACTTTGTTCGTCAAGCATTACATCGCCAATCACCGAGACGTAGCATCCCTTGACACGCTCCTTGATCTCGAGATGAATCAAGACGAGAGCTTGTGCAGCTTCTCGAATCGATTCATGGAATGCTACGCCGAGGTTGGGGGATGCGGTGAGAAAGTCACACTGGCCGCCTTCAAAAGAGCTCTCCCGATCGGAAGCAGGTTAAGGGAGGATTTGATACTCTATCCGCCTTCCACCATCGATGGACTACGAGAGTGCGTCTGTCGACACGTGCGCTTGGAAGAAGCTGATCGCGAGGCGAGAAGGAAGTCGCCTTCCTCGCCTCAAGACCCACCCGAGCGTGAGAGCCCCATGATGGAAGGATGCTCATCATGGGATCAAGGGAGCAAGCGGGTCAAAGGCTTCCAAGGGCTAGCGCGAAGGCGAATCAAAGAAAGGCAACGGACCGAGTAACCACGCCCGCAAGATCAAAGCCGCACCCGCGGTTCGACGCACCGTGACCGCGCGTCCCCAAACCGCGACCGCGGGTCCCCAGGCCGCGACCACGGGTCCCCAGGCCGCAACCGCGATTCCGGTCCAGAGCGTAGAACCCCCTCTCTAGGGCAAAGTCGCGGGCGCGCCGCTCATTCCGCGAGCGCGGGATCGTGGCAGGGGCAATTCGCTTTAAAAGAATAAACACCCGGTCCGCTTTGAAGAGGATAAACGACCGATTCGCCTCGAAGATGATAAATAACCGATTCGCCTTGAAAAGGATAAACCGTCGCCATGGCCTGAGCAGGCACGACCACGGATGCCCGGACCCTTATGCGCGGGGATCCCGGGACTAGGATTCATGTAGGTGGGGGCACTTTTTTTCACATGAAGTTTTTTGATGAGGCCCTTAGGTTGTTTTTTCATTAGCTTAATTTTTAGGATCATGTCATTCATGTTTATTTTTGTTATCGGTTTTTGGATTAGAAGAGTCTTGCATAAAAAAATAAGCGCTACGTTAGTTCATCGAACTAACGGACTCCTCGTATGCTAGCTACGTAGGAGGTTCCCGCGTCGCTCGCGCGGTGGTTCTCGTGTATATGCTCACGACGTTACCTGAGATCGCTCGTCACGGCGGTTCCCGTGTATTCGCTCACGGCGTTTGTTTCCGCGTCGCTCGCGCGGTGGTTCTCGTGTATACAATCACGACGTTACCCGTGATCGTTCGTCACGGCGGTTTCCGTGTATTCGCTCACGGCGTATGTTCCCGCGTCGCTCGCGCGGTGGTTCTCGTGTATACGCTCACGACGTTACCCGTGATCGCTCGTCACGGCGGTTCTTGTGTGTTCGCTCACAGCGTTTGTTCCCGCGTCGCTCGCGCGGTGGTTCTCGTGTATACGCTCACGACGTTAGCCGTGATCGTTCGTCAAGGCGGTTCCCGTGTATTCGCTCACGGCGTATCTTCCCGCGTCGATCGCGTGGTGGTTCTCGTGTATACACTCACGACGTTACCCGTGATCGCTCGTCACGGCGGTTCCCGTGTGTTCGCTCGCGGCGTTTGTTCCCGCGTCGCTCGCGTGGTGGTTCTCGTGTATACGCTCATGACGTTACCCGTGATCGCTCGTCCCGGCGGTTCCCGTGTGTTCGCTCGGGGCGTTTGTTCCCGTGTCGTTCGTTCCCGTGTCGCTCGCGCGGTGGTTCTCGTGTATAGGCTCACGACGTTACCCGTGATCGCTCGTCACGGCGGTTGTTCCCGTGACATTCGCTCACGGACTATGGCTGGCCACCATAGAGTTCCCGTGATACTCGCTCATGAATATTCCCGTGATACTCGCTCACGGACCGCGATATTCGCTCGCGGAGCCCGCATGATATTCGCTCATGGGGGGGGGGACCGTGTATTCGCTCACGGGGGTTCTCATGACACTCGCTCATGAACGTGCAAACTTTCCCATCTCCTAATCCATATAAGTCACGCCAAGTCAATCCTAGAGTACCTACGTCTTAGTTGCGCAACTAAGAAGTAGGTGGGGCATTTGTAGGTGGGTAAATTTACCGCCATAATTAAGGAGAATATCTTCACCAGCCAGGTAAGCATATCTAATAAATATCTTTATTAGCCTATTAAATCCTGGTAGTTATCCAATAGTTGGAAGATTTTATCCTATTTAAGAAGATAGAATTATTAATTGGGCTCCAAGGAAGAAACCCTAGCACTCTCTCTCCACTATAAATACATGGCTTGGCCATGTAGAAAGGATATACAAAAACTACAGCTAGCCACTCTGGATATTTCACCTCTCGAATCTTGTTTGTGTCTAGTAGCTTCCTTACTTCTTCATCGACTGCCTGGATTCGCTCAGGGGCAAACCTCCTTCTCTTTTGTTTCACTGGGGAAAAACTAGGATCGGTGTTCAGTTTGTGCGTGATTACTCTTGGGTTTATTCTAGTCATGTCTTCGTGACTCCACGCGAAACACCTCTGGTGCCTTTCTAGAAAGGATACTAGTTCTACCTTGATAGATGCTTCTAGTCCGACTCCTAGCCGAACGATCCACTTCTTCTTCTTCCTCTCTGGTCTGGGTAGGAGGGGTAGCGTTCTGTAATTGCTATGCCTGCGGCCCAGTGGCCGTGGGCTTCAGGGATGTTGATTCGGGCTATTTTGTATAGTTTAAATCTTGTATTTTAGGTTATTATTGAGAGTGTTTAGGTTAGATTTGAGCATTATTGTAATACGAAGACCGAAGACACAAGAATTCAAGAATCAAGAGTTTTAAGGCGTTTTGAGCTGTCTGCGCGACACCACTTTCTTGCGAAGGCCATATCTGGTGCTGGAGAGGTCGGATTGAACTGATTCCGGTGCCATTGGAAAGCTAACGTCAAGGGATTCAATTCATCGTTTTACACCGAAGTCAGATTCCAAGTGGAAGATGGTCAAAACAGCCTCCGAAGTGACGCCAGTGGTTCTGTCGAGATACCGCGACCGCGGCCAGGCCGACGCGACCGCGGTGGCCGCCGAGACGAATTGTTCCTTTCTGTTGCGATAGCGCGGGCGCGGAGGTGTCGACGCGGTCGCGGTTCGGTCAAATTTTCATGCGGACAAGATTTCACCGTTTCTATCTTATTTCCTTTTCTATCTTTTGCCTCTTCCTTATCTATCTCGTGGAGCTTGTTCCTTGGGCTATTTAAGGAGGAGCCAGCCTTAAGTTTTTAATATCTTCTACATTCTATATTCTACCTTCTACCTTCTACCTTCTTCCTCAAGTTAGGTTTTTAGTTTAGTTATGGAGAGCTAGTCTCCTTGGGTTTGTTCAAGGGAGAAGCTCTGATGTATGAACTCGTGAGATTTTGGTAATTGATTTCTATCCTTTGGTTAATATTGATTCTCTTGTGCTTCATCTTATGAATGTTTATTGTTTCTCTAGGAGTATAGAATGTAGAAGGAGTATAGAATGTAGAAGGAGTATTGATTCTCTTGTGCTTCATCTTATGAACGCGCCCGCGGTTGGCCTGCAGAATGGTGATTCTAAAGCCTTTCGTCCATTCTTCTACCACCCTTTGAAGAGTTCTTCCATTCCACCTCTCTTCAATCGTTTGTGAGTCTTCTGATTACCTTCTTCCTTGCTTCTATCCTTTCTCTTTGCTTCATTGAGGACAATGAAGGATTTAAGTATGGGGGAAGGAGTACTCGCATTCGCTTATCCTAGTTAGCTTAGTTAGCTATTTGCTTTAGATTTTTGATTTTCTTCTTTTCATGGAGCACTTGCACCATACCTTTTTGCATAATAAAGAAAGAAAGAAAAGAAAAAAGATAGAAAAAGCCATAAAAATTGAAAAAAGGCATATAAAATCCTGGGATGAGTCGAAAACCCGAAAGGGCGGCTCAGGTAATAAGCAGGTAACCCAGACCAGCATTAGGCTGGGGTAAAAAGAGGTTTATGAGTGATGGTGAGTTTTTGTGAGCACACCTATTGAAAAATGAAAAGAGCGGTTAGGTGAAAACCCGAAAGGGCGCCTAAGCAGAATTTAGCGGAAAAATTCGAGTGTTTAGGATCATTCTTGCTTGGGGACTTTGGGGCTTACATGTTAGATTTGGGTAGATCCTAGGTTGCTCTTTCATGTTTTTAGAGCTTGAGTGTTATATCTATGTTGTGAGGTGTGTGTTTGAGCTTTATTGTTTTATGCTCATGATTTCTCTATATTTTGGGTTCGGGTTGTGAGTTGAGTGTTTTTATCTTCCCTTGTATTTCCTGACATCTTAGATGTGCTTCCTTGTTATATTTGTTTTGAGCTTACTCGAGGACGAGCAAGATCTAAGTATGGGGGAATTTGATTCGGGCTATTTTGTATAGTTTAACTCTTGTATTTTAGGTTATTATTGAGAGTGTTTAGGTTAGATTTGAGCATTATTGTAATACGAAGACCGAAGACACAAGAATTCAAGAATCAAGAGTTTTAAGGCGTTTTGAGCTGTCTGCGCGACACCACTTTCTTGCGAAGGCCATATCTGGAGCTAGAGAGGTCGGATTGAGCTGATTCCGGTGCTTCAATTCATCGTTTTACACCGAAGTCAGATTCCAAGTGGAAGATGGTCAAAACAGCCTCCGAAGTGACGCCAGTGGTTCTGTCGAGATACCGCGACCGCGGCCAGGCCGACGCGACCGCGGCCAGGCCGACGCGACCGCGGTGGCCGCCGAGACGAATTGTTCCTTTCTGTTGCGATAGCGCGGGCGCGGAGGTGTCGACGCGGTCGCGGTTCGGTCAAATTTTCACGCGGACAAGATTTCACCGTTTCTATCTTATTTCCTTTTCTATCTTTTGCCTCTTCCTTATCTATCTCGTGGAGCTTGTTCCTTGGGCTATTTAAGGAGGAGCCAGCCTTAAGTTTTTAATATCTTCTACATTCTATATTCTACCTTCTACCTTCTTCCTCAAGTTAGGTTTTTAGTTTAGTTATGGAGAGCTAGTCTCCTTGGGTTTGTTCAAGGGAGAAGCTCTGATGTATGAACTCGTGAGATTTTGGTAATTGATTTCTATCCTTTGGTTAATATTGATTCTCTTGTGCTTCATCTTATGAATGTTTATTGTTTCTCTAGGAGTAGCTAACCTATTGAATTGATTTATGTTCTACAGTTTGATTAGGTTTGGACCGTGGACAAAACTAATCTGTGAAAACAACTTAACCTAGACCTGTTGTCTATGCAACTAGGATTAAGAAGAGAATTGATTGTTTTATCTTGCAATTGACTCGTAGCTTGATTGTTTGATATTATATTCTGCATATCCTTGTTCTCTATGCTAATTCTAGGTTAAGCGTCCTTGCCTAGGGTTATAGAATTGCTTGGACCGTGGACTTGCGATTGTTAATGATCAGGATAGGAATTAACCATAGGTGTGAATGAAATCAATGGATGAATCTATGATCGAGGGATTGTATCATGAGTGGATCTTTTGAATGAACTTGTCTCCTTATCAATTGTTTCCCCCTATTTGCATGTTTGTTTATTTGTTTGTTCTTTGTTTCTTAGATTAGTTTAGTATAGATCTCTTTTCTAAATCCCCTTTCTTTAGTTGATAATTATATTAATAGTAGAAGCCATAGTTCTCTTGGGTTCGACCCCTTACTTGCATGCTATACTTAGTTTGTAGTTTGGGTTATTTTATCTTTGATCTTGGCACGACGACTTTAGCCGAGTCAGATGTCTTGTAGCATTCTCTAGCTAGCCTCTGATCTCCTCGAATTTCCTCTATTCCCCGTGGTGTGGGGAACTTCACCGTCTAGTGATAAGTGGAGGCCACCGCCTTCATGTCATGTATCTAGAGGCGGCCCAAGATTACGTTGTAGCTTGAGAGCAGTCTATTACCATGAAGCTTACTTGCAAGTTAACTCCTTTTGCGAAGGTTTGAAGAAGTATGTCTCCTACGGTGTGTTTCACTTCACCGCTGAATCCTACGAGAGGGACGGGATTTTTGTGTACGTCGTTCTCGGATAAGCCCATCTCCTTGAGCGCGGTGAGGGTTATGAGGTTGGTGGAGCTACAGGTGTCGACCAGTATCCTCCTCATGAGAACGTTCCCTATGTGCAAGGAGATTACTAAGCCCTCGTGATGAGGTCCGACTTGGTTCCCAATGTCGGAGTTGTCAAAGACTATTGCTAACCCGGTCGGTTGTCTAGGTCGCCTCTCTAGATAGGCTGGCTTCCCTAGGTATCCATCTCGTGCACTAACAGACTTACGATCCAACAATTAGTATCGGAGCGGGCGCTCTAGATTAAGTTTGAGTTGCATGAATCATGGAGATGGAACCCATAGGTATCTCAAGTGCAAAACCTCCTCGCCTCACCGATGGAAACTTCAATCGGTGGAAGACAAGGTTCGAATGCTTTGTGCGTAGTCAAAACTACCAGTGCTGGCTAGTGATCAAGAATGGTGACCTCGAAGTCCCTGCTGCAAAGAAGGACAAGGAAGCAGATTGGGGTCCTGAGGAGTTCAAGCTTATGGAAGCAAATGCAAAGGCCATCTGTTTCTTACAGACGTCCCTATGTGAAAGGGACGCCACCCGTGTGAGCAATCTCCCAACTGCTAAGCTTCAATGGGAAGCCCTGGAGAAGTATCATGTTGGGACGCCTGAGATGAAAGAAGATGTCCAGCTGGAAGCAAAAAGGGATTTCTATAAATTCAAGATGTTCCCAAATGAGACCATCACCGACTATTCCTTCCGTTTCGAGGCTCTTGTAACAAAGTTGAAACAGTTGGGTGTCAAAGAAACGGAAATCACTCAAAGGTCGAAGGTTCAAGTCCTAATAGATGGACTCACGGGACCATGGAACTTCGATAGATTGACGTTCAAGGAGAATCAGGCCAACAAAGGACTATCCATGGAGGAAATCTATGGAAAACTCAAAGGGTACGAAGCAAGAAGAAACCAAGATTTGGCAGAGATGGGAAAGAGTTCTCCAAATGAGCTGGCGCTAACTCTCCCGGCTAGGACGCCAGAATATGAGCAATACTACCAGAGGCAAAGAGAGTTGAACTCTATGCTAGAAGCGAAAACTCAAGAGCACCAAGAGAATCTTCGTCTTCAGGCTTCAATAGAACGCTAGGGAAAGACGGAAGAACAAATTTTTGAGGAAGATGAGCTAGCATTGTTGCATAAAATTCTTCGTGCATGGTACAAAAGAGGCAAAGTCCCAAGGATGAAGATGCCTTACAAAAAGGAAAATCGCAAGCCTTCAGAGGCAGAAATGAAAGAGATAGTGTGCTACAAATGCAACAGAAAGGGACATATGGCCAAGAAGTGTACCACAGGACTATCATCAAAGAAAATGAAGGAAAAGGCGCTGGTTGGTGCATTTGATGGCGCATGGGACGACCTTGACTCAAGTGATGAAGAGCCAGAAAATCAAGTGGCTTATATGGCTATGGAAGACGCCCCAAAGGACGTCTCTGAAACTGAGCAAGAGGTAACCCATGAATCCATGTTAAATTCTCTTGAAAAATGATCAAAACCAAAGCTCATTAAGTTGATCACTCAAATCATGCAAGAAAGTTATGCCATGAAACAAAGTTTTGAGGAAATTGAATCTGAAAATATTATTGTGGAATGTGAAAATTGTAGTACCATGTCTTTTCAATTGGAGTCCTCTCAGGAAGAAGTCAAGTCCCTTCAAAGTCAGATTGTGTGCTTAACACTAGAAAACGCAAGTCTTAAGGACGAGGTCAAAGTTCTAGGAAAGAGTCCAATAACTGAAATTATGAATCCAGTAGTCTTTGTTCCAGCCAGGAAAGGACTAGGGTATGAATCAGGATCAAAGAACTCCCTCCCAAGTGACTTTGAGGCCAGCAAGACGACTGAACTAGAGCTTGAGAGGGAAAAGACAAAAAATCTGGAAGAACGCATAAGAGTTCTTGAGAGTGGTGAGAAAGGGAAAAAGGACTACTACACAAATTCTGTCAGTCACAAAATTTACAAGAATATTGCTAAGGGAAAAGGATTTAAGGAAGTGGACCCTGAGAAAATGAAAGAAAATAGAATTCAACGTCCTAACAAAAAGTACTACCTTGGAAACTACTATAGGACGTGCTGACATTGTGGCAAAGGAGGTCACTACCAGTACGAGTGTCTTAAGCTGAAACAAGATCTTGAAAGTGGAAGAAAGGATAGAAATGTTCATGAGAATGCCAAGTCTAACGTTGCTAATAGGACGCATGCTAGTATGTCAAATGCTAAAACTCGATCTCCTAGGACGCATGCTAGAAGATCAAATGATGTGAATGTTTGTGATCATTTGCCTATGAAGAAGTTTTACCCTTGTAACGAACCAGGTAGGAGCCACCTTGCCTGGGTCGCAAAGGACTAACTATTCTTTTCAGGTGGAAGTGAGGGGAAGCCCATGGATCATCGATAGTGGAGCTTCAAATCATATGACGGGAAGCCAGATCCATCTCACTTCTATCAAATCAAACGCCACGGGAGGAACTGTCTCGTTTGGCAATAAGGGAAAAGGAAAAATACAAGGGACGGGCACCGCAAAGTTAAATCAATCCATCAGTGCGTCCAAAGTCATCCTTGTTGAAGGACTAGGCTTCAATCTCCTCAGTGTTTCCCAAATATGTGATCAAGGTGAAAACCTAGTCACATTTGACTCTAAGGAGTGCCTGGTCATCAACAAGAAAACAAATCAAGTCATTCTCAAAGGGACGCGTGAAAACAATGTCTACGTCTTCAATCAAAGGTTCAAGCCTGCTTCCAAGTTGTGCTTATCCGTCTCTGCTGTGGACGCCGATCTCTGGCATCGACGTCTAGGACACGCAGGACCTAGCACAATCTTCAAGCTTCATCAAAAGGATCTTGTAAGAGGTCTTCCCCGAATTAATCCTGAGCAAATTGAACAATGTGAAGCTTGCATCAAAGGGAAGCAGACAAGATCGTCCTTTAAATCCAAAAATGAAGTGAGCACAAAGAAGCCATTGGAACTGCTTCACATGGATCTGTGTGGACCCATGCAAACCCAAAGCTATGGTGGAAAAAGGTATATGTATGTCATTGTTGATGATTTTTCAAGATTCACTTGGGTTCTCTTCTTGGTGTCAAAAGCAGATGCTTTCGGAATGTTCAAAATCTTCATCAAGCAAGTAGAAGTTGCACTTGGGACGAGCTTGAAAGCCCTAAGGTCAGATCATGGAACGGAGTTCAAAAACTCAGAGTTCCTTGACTTCTGTGACCAACAAGGAGTATCCCACAACTTTTCTTCTCCGCGTACTCCTCAGCAAAACGGTGTTGTTGAAAGAAAGAATAGGACGCTGGAAGACATGGCAAGGACGATGCTCTTGGCTAGCGGCGTCCCCAAACACTTCTGGGCAGAAGCCGTTGCCACCGCAACCTACATCGTCAATCGAGCTATGATTCGTCCTTTGCTCAAAAAGACGTCCTATGAGCTCTTAAATGGAAGAAAGCCAAACATTTCACACCTCAAAGTCTTTGGGTGTGAATGCTTCATTCACAACAACGGAAAAGACAACATTGGCAAATTTGATGCTAGGAGTGATGAAGGAATATTCCTTGGATACTCCCTCACAAGCAAAGCCTATAGAGTGTTCAACAAACGAACTCTTAAGCTTGAAGAAAGTATCCATGTGATGTTCAAAGAAAATGCCTCTCACAAGAAAGAAGCAAGTAAGAAGGCACGTCGCTCCTGTCCAAGGGACGATGATGAAGATGATGAGGAAGAACCAAGAGGCTCCTCCGAAAAATATTACGTTCCTAGGAACGCCCCTGAATCTCGCGATGAGGTTTCAATGGGAGTCCCTAGTGAACAACAAGAGCCTTCTCAAACTTGGTCGTTGAACCAAGTAGACGCCGGTGAGTCAAGTCAACAAGGAGAAAGGCATAGTGTAGACGCTCCAGCTGAGGGGGAACACACTGAGCCAACCAATGAAGATGACGGCTTTGACTCTGATGAGTCCGATTGGACGGACCCTAGGTGTACTCCTTCAAGAGACACTACACATAAGGGATCCAACCTTTCAAGACTTCATTCCACAGATCAAATAATCTCAGATATGTCAAAAGGAGTTCAAACAAGATCAGCTGTGAATCAGTACCTTAACGCCAACATAGTATTTTGTGCCTTTAACACCTTCGTGTCCTTAGTTGAACCTAAGAACATAAAGGAAGCTCTCCAGGATGCTAATTGGATTCAAGCCATGCAAGAAGAACTCAATCAGTTTGAAAGGAACAAGGTGTGGACCCTCGTCCCTCGTCCTAGAAACAAAAATATAATAGGGACGAGGTGGGTCTATAGGAACAAGCTTGATGAGAGTGGACGCGTATCAAGAAACAAAGCAAGGCTTGTGGCTCAAGGCTATAGGCAAGAGGAAGGGATCGACTATGATGAGACCTTCGCTCCTGTTGCTAGAATTGAAGCCATTCGCCTCCTCATTGCCTATGCCGCTCAAAAGGGATTCAAGCTTTTTCAAATGGACGTCAAGACGGCCTTCCTCAATGACAAGCTTAAAGAAGAAGTGTACGTCGCTCAACCTCCAGGATTTAAGGATGCTGATCTCCCTGATCATGTGTATTTCTTGGACAAGGCACTCTATGGACTCAAGCAAGCCCCTCGTGAATGGTACGATAGGTTTGCGTCCTTTCTCTTGTCCAACGGGTACACACGAGGTAACATCGATAAAACACTATTCCTTAAGAAAGTCCTTAAAGATGTTTTGATTGTCCAAGTCTATGTCGATGACATAGTCTTTGGAAGCACTAACATGAAACTTGTAGAGGAATTCAAGAATTTGATGAGTAGTGAGTTTGAGATGTCCCTCATAGGAGAACTCAACTTCTTCTTGGGACTCCAAATCACCCAACTCAAAGATGGGACGCGCATTCACCAACAGAAGTACATTCGTGAAATGCTTGAGAAGTATGGGATGAACTCTTCAAAATCCATTGATACTCCCATCTCCCCCAACACTCGCCTTTATGCTGATGAAGAAGGCAAGAGTGTAGATCAAAAGCTCTATAGAGGAATGATAGGGTCCTTGCTATACCTAACAGCAAGTCGTCCCGACATCATGTTCGCTGTATGCTTATGTGCTCGTTTCTAAGCAAATCCAAAGGAGTCCCACATGCAAGAGGTCAAGAGAATCTTCAGATACCTCAAGGGACGGGATGACCTATGCCTATGGTATCCTAGAAGGACGTCCTTAAACTTGGTAGCGTACTCTGACGCAGACTACGCTGGCCATGTAGTGGATAGGAAAAGCACATCAGGCATGGCATAGTTCCTTGGCTCGTGCCTTGTCTCTTGGGGATCCAAAAAGCAAAACTCTGTGGCTCTCTCAACCGCGGAATCTGAGTATGTTGTTGCTGCTTCGTGCTGCTCACAAGTCTTATGGATCAAGTACCAACTTGAAGATTATGGTACGTTCCTCAACACAGTCCCTATCTTGTGTGATAACACCAGTGCTATAAGTATTGCAAAGAATCCTGTTCACCATTCTAGGACAAAGCATATTCACATAAGACATCACTTTCTTCGTGATAATGTTGAACTTGGATTAATTAAAGTGGATCATGTTAGGACTGAGGACCAAGTGGCCGATATTTTCATAAAAGCACTTGATAGACGTCCCTTCGAGCACCTCAGGTTGCTCTTAGGGATGATAACTTTTAAATAATCAAGTCCCGTTCTATTATTCCCTCTATGATTGGCTATGTCTTGTTGAGAACATGTTTTTGTGTGTCATGCATTGAAGTCATCTTCAAAGGACGCTAGTCTAAGACATATGTTTTGCCTATGTTTTTGAACAAAATTCATCTCGCTTTTCATCTCAAGAGTCTCCCTGATCACACTACCCTCATTACAAGCCGAAATGATGGGAACTCTAAGCTTTCCCAAGCCGAGAATCTTGCAAACGCGTCCTATGAGCGTTCTTTGATTTCTTTACGGGACGTACTTGCTTGATTTTCAAAAACGGTTCTAAGTGATCAAAGGGACGCATGTCAAGAGCTGAGAGATGTCCATACAGAGTACTAAGTTCAGAGTTTGAGATCAGTGGTTGGAACGCCGTGGTTCAGTTCAGAGTAGTGAAGTGTTGTGTGTTGAAAGGACGCCAGGTCAGAGTCCTTCGCAGTTGTGAGAAGTTTGAATTTTGAAAATGGGAAGGTAAACCGTCTTAGAGAAGATTCAGCGCGGATCTCGGGATATGTGTAACGGGTGCAAAACAGCTGTGTTTCTTAGCAAAGAAGGAAGCCACGTGCGGGATTACGGATGGAGGAAGCCATGTGAAACTACCCTTTTACCCTTGACCGTTCTACTTCGTCTTCTTCCTATAAATACGCCCCTGCATCCTCTGAAAAATCTTCCTTGCTCCTCTGCCATTTACACACTTTTAGCAATCTCTTAAGATCTTGCCAAATCTTCATACCCAAATCCCGAAATCACCTCCTCAACCCTAATCTTTCTCTATAAAATGGCCAACACGAGAGCTTCAAAGAACCCTTCACCCTCCTCGGCGGCGAAAAACCCTAGTTCCTCGAGGTCTCCTCCGGTAAGAGGCCGGTCACTGATGGACTCGAGAGGGCGACCTGCTGGGCGCCAAGAACCCCCTCGCCACCATTCCTCCTCACAAACCACCCAACACCGCCACTCCACCACCCCTCCCCAGCAACATCGCTCCCAACCTCCTCCTCAAAAAACCCAATCTTCCCGATACAAACCCGCTCCCAAACGCTTTCAGTTCCTTGAAAAACCCTTCAAACCAGAGCCCGGGTCGGAAAACGTTGCTAAAGGCACCGTTCAAGGCTTCCCTGCCCAACCCAAGCGCCGTCCTCCTCTCGACCCACTCGTTGAGGACTGGCCAGAAAAG
The DNA here is from genome assembly GCA_934048045.1 of Polygonum aviculare. Taxonomy (NCBI): domain Eukaryota; kingdom Viridiplantae; phylum Streptophyta; class Magnoliopsida; order Caryophyllales; family Polygonaceae; genus Polygonum; species Polygonum aviculare. Next base: position 19,103,648 of record OW204028.1, read on the forward strand.
GACGCCATTGCTGCGGCGATCCAACAGAGCCTACAGGAAGTCCCACGACTCCCTCCTCCTCCACCAAGGGTAGAGGACGCTACTCCTGCCTCTGTCGGTGCTGTGGACCCACTGGATGCGGAAATAGAGGCGGACCTGGCAAAGCCGATGCCGAAGGTCACAAAGGACGCTCCTCAAGTACATGTCCCGGCCAAGGACGATGTACCAAGAGTTATCACTCTTGAGGACTCCCCTGCTAAGCCGCCGCCTCCTCCCCCTGCTCCTCTCAAAGTCAAGCCCATTTCCATGGCTCCACCCAGCTCTTCCTCTGCTCCCACCAAAGCCAAGATAATAACTCCTTCTCCCTCTCCTCCCAGAGCTTCAACTCCCCCTCCTCCTCCGCCCGCTCAGGCCGTCGAGGAATCTGCTCAAGTCCAAGGGACGCCTCCTTCAACCGTCCCTACAGAGTCCTTGGCAAGGACTCTCGCTGTGGACGCGCCTCCTCCAGCACAGGCGTCCGCGGCTGAGGACACCGAAATGGTCGAGTCCCATGAACAAAGGGACGAGGCCTCTGATGAAGAGGATGCCCCTCTCCAGGACGAAGAGCCTGAGGACGAGGAGGGAGACGGAGACAAAGAAGATGCCGGTGATGAAGTAATAGTGAGCAACGACAGTAAGCAGAAACGCATGAAGAAGATTCTGTCGCCGCTCCTCTTCACCGCCCAATTCCTGGAAGAGAACCAGCGCCACAAGTTCTTGGAACTTCTTGAGTTCCAGGGATGGACACACCTAGGCGCTGAGGCCGCGGAAGTTGACCCCGATCAGGTTCTCCGTTTCTACTCCAAATTTGAAATATCAGAAGTAAACGGGAAGCCTCAGGGGACGTTCGAGATTGACGGGGACGAATACTCAATTGTTGAGGGTACCGTCCGCCGAATGCTAGGCATGCGTCCTTCTCCGCCAGATGCTCTGCACGACCTTCCCAACAAAAATTTTGGTCGTTTCTCCCAGGAAGAGATCTTCAACAGAATTTTCAACGGGAGACAACCAGCGGCTAAGGACAAGGTCGCCCATTGCCTCTCCAAGACGGGCGTCCTTGCGCATCACTTCATTGTGCGCATGGTCGTCCCCCGCCAAGAAAAGAAGTCGATCGTCCAGATCACCGACAGTATCTTACTGGACGCCTTCTTGGAACGCAAGCCAATCAACTTGCCACGGGAAATCTTGGAACACATGGGCAAGTGCACAGGCGGTCGCCATTCTCTTCCCTTCCCAGGCCTGGTCAAGCAGATAATGCAGCAACAAGGCCTCTACGTCCCCAAAACAGAACAGACTTTCGGGATCCACTAGGACGTTAGGCAAATCACCCTCCCTCCAGTTGGCAAATTGAGGTGTGATGAGCCTCTTCCTTCAGTAAAGCGGCAACTGGCCAAGGAGAAAAAGGAAGCTGAACGCCAAGCTAGAGCCGCCGCTGCTGCTGCTAAAAGTGATCAAGGTGATCAAGAGACTGAAAATCTTCAAGTAGTTGAGACGCCAGTTGATGAAGCTGCAGATGAAGAGGACGAGCTCGATGATATGAGTGTCCCTGATGAGGCTGAGAAGCATTCAACGAAGTATCTGATGGGCATGATGATCGAGAACTAGTGCATGATGATTGATCTAATTCAGCAGGTTCACGACACTCTCCACACCCATACAGAACTCCTTGAACGCAACAATGAGCTCCTTGCGCAGAACAACTATCTTCAGGAGCAACACCTCAAGGCACTCGGCAAGCGTCCCAAGAAATGATCACTACACCTCCTCTCTAACCCTGAAAAAGTTTATCTGTTTCTTTTGTTTTTGTTAAGACTTTGGGACGATGTCAACATTTTGAACGATCTGTGAATGTCTGTAATGATCGTACTCTGCTTTCTTGAATGACGTTCATTACATTTGTGCTTCATTCTTGTCTAAGCGTTCCTTTCTTTAGTTATGACTTTGTGCGTGCATGCTTTTCAACTTGTTCTCCTTTTCGATGATGTCAAAAGGGGGAAGTATAGTTTTGTAGAGATGCGATTATTATTAAGTTGTCATAAAAAGCATGTGTTTAGGGGGAATTTCGGCCAAGTCCAAAGGACGCTAGTAAAGAATAAGATAGGACGCACTTAAAAGAATGTGTTGCATGTCAACCTAAGCTGAAAAGAAAATCAAGTGTAAACTCTCATGCTATAAGATTTACTTCTGTGCGCATTTTTTGAAAGAGTTTGTCATCATCAAAAAGGGGGAAATTGTTAGGACGATATTAAGGACGCAAGTCATTAATATCTAAACCAATAATAATCGTCCCTTGTTTTAATAATGACAAACTCAAGGTATTTAATAAGTTGTCCAAGTGTTGATCTCAGGTAAGTCCAATAGACGCAAATGAGCGAAAAGGACAGCAAGTGAGAGGCCGTCCCTAACTCTGTAGGGACGCACTTCATCAGATCTTCAAGCACTGAAAGTAATTGGCGAAGTCCATGCGCAGATGGGACAGCGTCCTCATCAAGAAGGGACGCGCGCCAAAATACGGATGAAGTTCAAATTCAAATCAAGGCCGCCCCAACATGATTACATCATACTCGGCCGTAGTCCTCAGAAGGAAGCTTCCCTTGTCTGGGCACGTGTAGACAATTCCAAAGATGTCGCTTTCCCAGCGATGGTCCCCTATCCACGCGGAGGCTTCTCAAGCGTCAACAGGGTTGACTTCCTCAAGAGGCTCATCGCACCGTTGATAGAAGATCAAGGATCCTGCAAAGCCTCAGAGGACGCTAGAGGACAAGAACCACTTTCGCTATAAATACCCCCCCAAGGGTATGCATAGCGGTGTGGACTTTGAAGACTTTCTCTCAAGCTCTCCCAAAGCATTCAAGAACAAGAACAAAGATCAAGAAGATCAAGTGAGCTTGAAGCAAGAGAAAGAAAGTCCAACCACATCAAATCTAAAACAAACCACAAAATAGTTAGAGTTGTAGTTTGTCTCTCTCAACGGACCGAGAGAGACGTGAGTGATAGCTTCCTTATAATCTAAGAGAGTTAGGTTACCTGTTAGGTGGAAAGGAGTGTTACTAATGAGACTAAGGACGGACGCTTAGCTCAGAGAAGTGTAACGACTCGCCTAAGTTGTAAGGACTCTCTCCTAATAAGATAAGGAACGGCTATTGAAAATCCTCCAAGCGGAGGTAGAGGTTTACCCATAAGACTAGTTGGTCTTAGTGGGGTTCCTCTATAAATACTCGTGTCCAATATCTCACTGCATTTCCTGTTAAGTCTAATTTCCGCTGCATATAAGGACGCCCTTAACCCAGTTAAGGACGCCTTCACTAACAGACTTACGATCCAACAACTTGAGCTTCTTTGGCAGCAGCGGCGGCGGCAGCCTTGGCTTTCCTCTGAGCTTCTTTCTTTTCCTTGTCCATCTGGCGTTTTACTGATGGGACCGGCTCATCACAACGGAGTTTACCAACCGGGGGCAGAGTGATTTGCCTAACATCCCAGTGGATGCCAAAGGACTGTTCTTGTTTGGAAGCATAGAGGCCTTGCTGCTTAAGAATCTGCTTGACTAAGCCAGGGAAGGGAAGAGAGTGTCTGCCGCCTGTGCACTTGCCCATGTGCTCCAAGATAACACGCGGCAAATTTATGGGCTTGCGTTCCAAGAAGGCGTCCAGTAAGATACTATCAGTGATCTGGACGATTGACTTCTTTTCTTGGCGGGGGACGACCATGCGCACGATGAAGTGATGCACAAGGATGCCCGTCTTGGAGAGACAGTGAGCGACCCTATCCTTAGCAACTGGTTGTCTCCCGTTGAAAATTCGGTTGAAGATCTCTTCTTGGGAGAAACGACCAAAGTTCTTGTTGGGAAGGTCGTGCATAGCATCTGGCGGAGAGGGACGCAGGCCTAGCATATTTCGGACGGTACCCTCAGCAATTGAGTACTCGTCCCCATCAATCTCGAACGTCCCTTGAGGCTTCCCTTTTACTTCAGATATTTCGAATTTTGAGTAAAAGCGGAGAACCTATTCGGGGTCGACTTCTGCGGCCTCGGTGCCTAGGTGCGTCCATCCCTGGAACTCAAGCAGTTCCAAAAACTCTGAGCGCTGGTTCTCTTCAAGGAATTGGGCGGTGAATAAGAGCGGCGACAGAATCTTCTTGAAGCGTTTCTGCTTACTGCCGTTGCTCACTATTACCTCATCACCAGCATCTTCTTCATCGCCATCTCCCTCCTCGTCCTCAGGATCCTCATCCTGGTGAGGAGCGTCCTCTTCATCTGAGGCCTCGTCCCCTTGCTCATGGGACTCGACCATTTCTGTGTCCTCAGCAGTGGACGCCTGTTCTGTAGGAGGCGCGTCCACAACTGGAGTCCTTGCCAAGGACTCTATGGGGACTTCCACAGAAGCCGTCCCCTAGACTTGAATAATTTCCTCGACGGCCTGAGCGGGCGGAGGAGGAGGAGTGGAAGCTCTGGGAGGAGAGGGAGAGGGAGTTCTTATCTTTGCTTTGGTGGGGGCAGAGGAGGTGCTGGGCGGAGCCATGGAGATGGGCTTTACATTGAGCGGAGCAGGGGGAGGAGGCGGCTGCTTAGCAGGGGAGTCCTCAAGAGTTATAACTTTTGGAATAGCGTCCTTGGCCGGGACCTGTTGTTGAGGAGTTGCCCTGGGGACTGTTGGCATAGGCTTTGCCAAGTCCGTCTCAATTTCCGCCTGGAGCGGATCTGAAGTAGCCATAGGAGCAGGAGTGGGAGTGACGTTGATGTGATCTCACTTCCAGGATCAGTCGAATTCGGGTTCGACTGAGCGTTTGGTGGAGGTGTTCGTGCAAGGAGTGAGTAAGAAACTCAAGCTGAGTTTTGTATTGAAAATAGATGGCAAAGAGGCATTACAATCTTGAGTATAGAGGTTTTTGTGGTACAAGAAAGAAAGGAAATGGAGACAAGAACTCAACAAAGAAGATCGAGAGCTTGTAGCCACGAGGTGTGGGTTTCCTCGGCCCGTTCTCCCTTGAGGAGAAGAGACCGAAGAGAAAGGGCTAAAAAGCTCTCTTTTCTCAATTTCAATCTAAGAAAATATGAAGGAGGACTTGTGCTTATATAGGCACGAGAGAGGGGGAGGGGCGGCGTGCTTGGAGTGGACGCCAAGCAACTTGAGGAGGTGTAGGAGATTGGCGGCAAAGACACCAACTGGGAGTGGGCGCCAAGTTCTTGTATGGAGGTGACGAAGAGTGGCGTCCAAGGCAAGCATAGGCAGCCGCTTTTATTATGGTTCCTTGGCGGCCAAGCTAAAGCTTTTAATGCGTTGAAGACACAAACTTGGAGGCCAAGGAAAGCGGTTAGTGTGGCAGCCAAGCCTCCTTCAAAATGGGCTTGGATCGTCCCTCTTCATAATGGGCTTCGGGCTTTGTGGTGTCACTTCTGGGGCCAAACATTTGGAGACTCAAAAATGTATCTCCGGGCGGGCCTTGTTGCTCACTTGGCATCGCCAAATGAGCCCGAAGTCGTTCTTGTATGGCCTTAGCCCGGCGCCGCGTTATAGCCCCGGGAATGTGGCTCGCCTCTCTGGATGAAACCGACCTCGTGACGGGCCGCGTTCGTCCCTGAGTCGAGTGCCCACGCGAGGCGCCGGGCCGCGCCTCAGCGTCGTTGGCGCCGAGTGGCACCGGGGCGCCGGTGCCTTGATGAGGCGCCTCGGCGCCGGTGCCTTGATGGGGCACCTCGGCGCCGGTGCCTTGATGGGGCGCCTCGGCGCCGGTGCCTTGATGGGGCACCGGGGCGTCGGCGCCTTGGGCGCCGGTGTCTTCGGTGCCTTGGGCGTCTTGGGCGCCGGTGCCTTTGGTGCCTTGAGCGCCGGTGCCTTCGGTGCCTTGGGCGCCGGTGCCTTTGGTGCTTTGGGCGCCGGTGCCTTCGGTGCCTTGGGCGCCGGTGTCTTCGGTGCCTTGGGCGTCTTGGGCGCCGGTGCCATGATGTGGCCTTGGCACGGTCACATCATCCTCCCCTAGTTGAGAAGGATTCGTCCCCGAATCTTCTTGATCGGACTCGACTTCATTTGAAACAAAAACTCGAAGGTCCGCCACATTGAACACATCATGGACTCCATAGCCTTCGGGTAGCTCGATCCGGTAAGCATTGTCATTAATTCTCTCGAGCACTTGGAAGGGACCGTCTCCCCTAGGCTTTAACTTGGAGTTACGCAGTTCGGGAAATCGATCCTCCGAAGATGCACCCAGACGAGGTCGTCGGGCTCGAGCACCAACTCCTTTCGGCCTTTGTTGGCGTGCTTAGTGTATTGAGCCGTGCTCCTCTCCAGACGCTCTCTGGTGGAGTCATGAAGGGCCTTGATTCGCTTGGCATGGTCGACGCCTTCTTGACTCTCGTGGTCCTTAATCGCCAGCGGCACCATGTCAAGCGGAGTGGCGGGGTTCTTCCCGTATACCACCTCGAACGGCGTTCTCTTGGTAGCCCGGTGGACCGACCGGTTATAGGCGAACTCGATGAAAGCGAGGCACTCTTCCCACCTGCGCAGGTTAGTACGCAACAGAGAACGAAGCAAGGCACCCAAGGTTCTATTAACAACCTCGGTTTGCCCGTCCGTTTGCGGATGGCAGGATGTAGAAAATAGAAGTTTAGTGCCCATTTTGGCCCATAAATTCTTCCAAAAATAGCTCAAAAATTTGGCATCCCGATCAGACACAATTGTCTTAGGAACGCCATGCAGTCGCACAATTTCATGGAAAAATAAATCAGCGATGTGCGAAGCATTGTCCGTTTTCTGGCACGCAATAAAGTGTGCCATTTTTGAAAAGCGGTCTACGACTACAAAGATGGAGTCATGCCCCTTCTGGGAATGAGGTAGACCTAGAACAAAATCCATAGATATATCTTCCCATGGCACGTGCGGAATGGGAAGAGGAGTGTATAGCCCATGGGGATTTAGTTTAGACTTAGCACGCAGACAGTTAAGGCATGAAGCACAGAACTTCTCTACGTCCCTAAACATACGGGGCCATTAGAAATGTTCTTTAAGGGTGGACAGGGTCTTAGCGACCCCAAAGTGCCCCATTAACCCGCCCCCATGAGCTTCTTGTATGAGAAGCCTTCGGGTGGAAGACGTGGGGATACAGAGTTTATCCCCCTTAAAAAGATATCCCTCATGAAGGTAGAAATGTTGCCTACTTCCCGTCCTAATGCATGCGTTATAAATTTCTCCGAAGTCGGGGTCTTCGGCATACGTATTTTTAATGAAGGAAAATCCGAGCAAACGGGCATCTAAGGTGGTAAGTAAGACGTACCTCCTAGAGAGTGCGTCGGCCACTATGTTGTCCTTTCCCTTCTTATGCTTGATGACATATGGAAAGGACTCGATGAATTCCACCCACTTCGCATGCCTCTTGTTAAGCTTAGCTTGCCCCCGGAGGTACTTGAGAGCCTCGTGATCAGAATGAATCACGAACTCTCTAGGGCGTAAGTAATGTTCCCACGTTTTGAGCACACGGACCAAGGCAAGTAGTTCTTGGTCGTAGGTGGGATAGCGCAGCTCAGCTCCATTGAGTTTTTTGCTATAGTAAGCGATGGGTCGCCCTTCTTGCATAAGTACTCCACCGAGGCCTACGCCCGGCGCGTCGCACTCAACTTCGAATGTTTTGGCGAAGTCGGGTAGGACCAAGAGTGGTGCATTAGTGAGCCTTTCTTTAAGAATTTTAAAGGCCGTTTCTTGCGAGGCTCCCCACTGGAAAGGTACGTTCTTCTTGGTGAGCTTAGTGAGCGGAGCGGCAAGGGTACTAAAGTCCCTCACAAAGCGCCTGTAAAATCCGGTAAGGCCTAAGAAACTCCGGATTTGGGTCATAGTGTGCGGAGTGGGCCATTCGCGAATGGCATTCACTTTGGCTTCGTCCACTTGAACCCCGTCCTTGCTCACGACGAACCCCAAGAATATCACGTGGTCGGAGCAGAAATGGCACTTCCCGAAGTTAGCATAGAGTTTTTCGTGCCTTAGGACGTTGAGCACTTCTCAGATGTGCTCCAGGTGTTCTTCGAAGCTTTGACTGTAGATCAGGATATCGTCGAAGTACACCACGACGAAGTGTCCAATGAAATCTCTCAAGATGTGGATCGTCCCTCTTCTGGGGCCAAGCCTCCTTCAAAATGGGCTTGGATCGTCCCTCTTCATAATGGGCTTCGGGCTTTGTGGTGTCACTTCTGGGGCCAAACATTTGGAGACTCAAAAATGTATCTTCGGGCGGGCCTTGTTGCTCACTTGGCATCGCCAAATGAGCCCGAAGTCGTTCTTGTATGGCCTTAGCCCGGTGCCGCGTTATAGCCCCGGGAATGTGGCTCGCCTCTCTGGATGAAACCGACCTCGTGACGGGCCGCGTTCGTCCCTGAGTCGAGTGCCCACGCGAGGCGCCGGGCCGTGCCTCAGCGTCGTTGGCGCCGAGTGGCACCGGGGCGCCGGTGCCTTGATGAGGCGCCTCGGCGCCGGTGCCTTGATGGGGCACCGGGGCGTCGGCGCCTTGGGCGCCGGTGTCTTCGGTGCCTTGGGCATCTTGGGCGCCGGTGCCTTCGGTGCCTTGGGCGCCGGTGCCTTCGGTTCCTTGGGCGCCGGTGCCTTCGGTGCCTTGGGCGCCGGTGCCTTCGGTGCCTTGGGCGCCGGTGCCTTCGGTGCCTTGGGCGCCGGTGCCTTCGGTGCCTTGGGCGTCTTGGGCGCCGGTGCCATGATGTGGCCTTGGCACGGTCACATCAGACGTCCTCTATCCTTGGTGGAGGTGGTGGGAGTCGAGGGACGTCTTGTAGGCTCTGCTGGATCGCCACAGCAATGGCGTCCTTTTCTGCCTGTTCTTGCCTGGCCTTCTCCTCTCTCTCTATTTCCAGCTCGGAGAGGCGTATGGCTGCCATTTGCTGCTCAGTCACGCCCTCGAGCTTAGCAGACGTCTTTAGGCGTCTCTTTTGGGCAGGAGGCGGGGAGGAGGGGACTGGTTTAGCTTGGGAGGAGGAGGGAGGCCCTTTTACTTGTTGTTTGGAAGGGGAGGGGGAGGCAGGCCTTTTCCGTTTCTGAGATGGGACAAAGCCCGCAGGAGCCACCAAAAACCCCATGATGTCTGGGAGGAGTTTGGCAAGCTCGTCCACAGTCCCACCAAAAGAGTCAGATATAATACCTAGCCCCATGAAAGGTGGGTTGGTATGGTTGGTTTCCTCTAGGCGGGGCTTGACATAGGTGAGCATGAAGTAATGGAGGAGGCGTTGGATTTTTGGAGGGTGGTTGTTGACGGACGCCCGTAGGCAAATGTTGGCGAGCGTCCTAGGCTTTTTTTCTAGCCAGTCCTCTATGAGTGGGTCAAGGGGAGGACGGCGCTTTGGTTGGGCAAGAAGCCTAAAGACGGAGCCTTTGGAGACGTTGTCTGGCTCGGGCTCGGGTTTGAAAGGCTTCTCAAGGAATGAAAATCGTTTTTGGATGGGTTTGGATTGGGAACGGGGGGGTTGGGGTTTTTGTTGTGGAGGTTGGAAGCGGTGTGGCTGAGGTGGGGTGTTGGAGTGGCGGCGTTGGGTGGTTTGTGAAGAAGAATGGCAGCGAGGGGGGTCTTGGCGCCCAGTAGGTCGCCCTCTCGAGTCCATGAGTGACCGGCCTTTCACCGGAGGAGACTTTGAGGAACTAGGGTTTTTCGTCGCCGGAGATGAGGATTGGTTCTTGGTTGTTCTTGTGTTTGCCATTTGAGAGGGTGGTTTATATAGAAAGAGATTAGGGTTGAGAGGTGATTTCGGGATTTGGGTTTGAAGATTTGGCAAGATCGTGAGAGATTGCTAAATGTGTGTAAATGGCAGAGGAGCAAAGAAGATTTTTCAGAGGATGCAGGGGCGTATTTATAGGAAGAAGACGAAGTAGAACGGTCAAGGGTAATAGGGTAGTTTCACATGGCTTCCTCCATCCGCAATCCCGCACGTGGCTTCCTTCTTTGCTAAGAAACACAGCTGTTTTGCACCCGTTACACATATCCCGAGATCTGCGTTCAACTTCTCCGAAACGGTTCTACTTCCTTCTTTCAACTTTCAAAACTTCACAACTGTAAAGGACTTTGTCTTGGCGTCCTTTAGGCACACAACACTGCAATACTCAGAACTGAACCACGGCGTTCCAGACACTGATCTCAACCTCTGAACTTAGAACTCTGTACGGACCACTCTCAGATCTTAACACGCGTCCCTTTGATCACTTAGAACCATTGTTGAAAATCAAGCAAGTACGTCCCGTAAAGATAAAACAAAGAACGCTCATAGGACGCGTTTGCAAGATTTTCGGCTTAGGTAAGCTTAGAGTTCCCATCATTTCGGCTTGTAATGAGGGTAGGGTGATCATGGATACTCTTGAGATGAAAAGCGAAATGAATAACGTTGAAAACATAAGTAAAACACATGTCTTAGACTAGCGTCCTTTCAAGATGACTTTAAATGCATGACACACTTTAGAACGAGTTCTCAACAAAACATAGCCAATCATGGAGGGAATAATAGAACGGGACTTGATCATTTAAAAGTTATCATCCCCAAGAGCAACCTAAGGTGCTCGAAGGGACGTCTATCTAGTGCTTTTATGAAAATATCAGCCACTTGGTCCTCAGTCCTAACATGATCCACTCTAATTAATCCAAGTTCAACATTATCACGAAGAAAGTGATGTCTTATGTGAATATGCTTTGTCCTAGAATGATGAACAGGATTCTTGGCAATACTTATAGCACTTGTGTTATCACACAAGATAGGAACTGTGTTGAGGAACGTACCATTGTCTTCAAGTTGGTACTTGATCCATAGGACTTGTGAGCAGCACGAAGCAGCAGCAACGTACTCAGCTTCCGCGGTTGAGAGAGCCACGGAGTTTTGCTTTTTGGATCCCCAAGACACAAGGCATGAGCCAAGGAATTGTGCCAATCTGCGTCAGAGTACGCTACCAGGTTTAGGGACGTCCTTCTGGGATACCATAGACATAGGTCATCCCGTCCCTTGAGATATCTGAAGATTCTTTTGACCTCTTGCATATGGGACTCCTTTGGATTTGCTTGGAAGCGAGCACATAAGCATACAGCGAACATGATGTCTGGACGACTTGCCGTTAGATATAGCAAGGACCCTATCATTCTTCTGTAGAGCTTTTGATCTACACTCTTGCCTTCTTCATCAGCATAAAGGCGAGTGTTGGGAGAGATGGGAGTATCAATGGACTTTGACGAGTTCATCCCATACTTCTCGAGCATTTCGCGTATGTATTTCTGTTGGTGAATGCGCGTCCCATCCTTCAGCTGAGTGATTTGGAGTCCCAAGAAGAAGTTGAGTTCTCCTATGAGGGAAATCTCAAACTCACTACTCATCAAGTTCTTGAATTCCTCTACAAGTTTCATGTTAGTGCTTCCAAAGACTATGTCATCGACATAGACCTGGACAATGAAAACATCTTTAAGGACTTTCTTTAAGAATAGAGTTTTATCAATGTTACCTCGTGTGTAACCGTTGGACAAGAGAAAGGACGCAAACCTATCGTACCAAGCACGAGGGGCTTGCTTGAGTCCATAGAGTGCCTTGTCCAAGAAGTACACATGATCAGGGTGATCAACGTCCTCAAAGCCTGGAGGTTGAGCGACATAAACTTCTTCCTTGAGCTTGCCGTTGAGGAAGGCTGTCTTGACGTCCATTTGGAAAAGCTTGAACCCTTTGTGAGCGGCAAAGGCGATGAGGAGGCGAATGGCTTCAATTCTGGCGACAGGAGCGAAGGTCTCATCATAACCGATCCCTTCCTCTTGCCTATAGCCTTGAGCCACAAGCCTTGCTTTGTTTCTTGATACGCGGCCACTTTCATCAAGCTTGTTCTTGTAGACCCATCTCGTCCCTATTATGTTTTTGTTTCTCGGACGAGGGACGAGGGTCCAAACCTTGTTTCTTTCAAATTGATTGAGTTCTTCTTGCATGGCTTGGATCCAATCAGCGTCCTGAAGTGCCTCCTTTATGTTCTTAGGTTCAATTAAGGACACAAAGGCGTTGAATGCAAAGAACGCTATGTTGGCATTATGGGACTGATTCACAGCTGATCTTGTTTGGACTCCTTTTGAAATGTCTGAGATGATTTGATCCGTTGAATGAAGTCTTGAAAGGTTGGATCCCCTATGAGTAGCGTCCCTTGCAGGAGTACACCTAGGGTCCGTCCAATCAGACTCATCAGAGTCAAAGCCATTGTCTTCATTGAAAGGCTCAGAGTGTTCCCCCTCAGGTTGAGCGTCCACTTCTTGAAGCGGTTCGCCTTGCAAACTTGATTCAGCCACATCTTGTTGAGCTGGAGATTCACTTTGAGAAGGAACCTCTTGAACAATACTAGGAACATCCACTGAGACTTCTTCAGGATTTGGAGTAGCGTCCTTAGGAACATAGTATTTTCCAGAGAACCCAACATCAATTTCGTCGTCAGAGTCGTCCTGCTTTTGAGAAGAAGAGCGTTCTTTCCTACTTGATTTTTCTTTATGAGAGGAACTTTCTTTGAACACAACATGAATGCTCTCCTCAAGCTTTAGAGTCCTTTTATTGAAGACTCTATATGCTTTGTTGGTGAGGGAGTACCCAAGGAATATGGCTTCATCACTCCTTGCATCAAACTTACCAAGTCTTTCTTTATCATTGTTGTGAACAAAGCATTTGCATCCAAAGACTTTGAGATAGTCAATGCGAGGCTTCCTTCCATTCAACAACTCATAGGACGTCTTCTTTAGCAAAGGACGAATCATGGCTCGATTGATGATGTAGCAAGCTGTAGCAATAGCTTCCGCCCAGAAGTACTTGGGAACGCTATTTGCTAAGAGCATAGTCCTTGCCATATCCTCCAGTGTCCTATTCTTTCTTTCCACAACTCCATTTTGTTGAGGAGTCCTTGGAGCTGAGAAGTTGTGCGAGACTCCATGTTGATCATAGTAGGCCAGAAACTCTGAGTTTTGAAACTCCGTCCCGTGGTCTGATCTTATGGCTTTGAGAGGCGTATCAAGAGCAACTTCCACTTGTTTGATGAAGACTTTGAAGGAGTTGAAGCAATCTGTTTTTGAAGCTAAGAAAAGAACCCAGGTGAATCGAGAAAAATCATCTACAAGAACGTAAATGTACCTCTTTCCACCATAGCTCAACGTCTTCATTGGTCCACAAAGATCCATATGGAGAAGTTCCAAAAGCTTCTTTGTACTGACATCGTTCTTGGATTTGAAGGACGTTCTTGTTTGCTTCCCTTTGATACAGGCTTCACACTGATCAATTTTCTCAAGATCAATTTGGGGAAGTCCTTTCACAAGATTTCTTTGATGTAGCTTAAGGATTGTGCTTGGTCCAGCATGGCCAAGTCGGCGATGCCAGAGGTCAGAGTCCTCCTTTTGAACAGATAGACATAACTCAGATTTAGGCTTGAACTCTTGGTTGAAGATGTAGACATTATTCTTTCGGACTCCTTTGAGAACAACTTTGTTGGATCTCTTGTTCATGACGAGGCACTCCTTTGAGTCAAATGTGACTAGGTTTTCACCTTGATCACACATTTGACAGACGCTTAGGAGGTTGAAACCAAGTCCTTCAACAAGGCTAACGTTTGTTGCTTTGATGGACGGATTGAGAATGGCAGTTCCCGTCCCTTTGATTTTTCCCTTGCCCTTGTTGCCAAACGAGACAGTTCCTCCCGTGGCACTACTTTGGATAGAAGTGAGATGGATCTGGCTTCCTGTCATATGATTTGAAGCGCCACTATCAATGATCCATGGGCGTCCCCTCACTTCCACCTGCCAAAACAAGGTTAGTGTTTGGCAACCCAGGCAAGGTGTTCCTTACCTGGTTCGTTACAGAAGTAGAACTCTGGTTCTGGCATGTAGTCATTTATATTCACATCATTTGAAAAGGCATGCTTTCGGAAAGAATTCTTAGAACGTCTAGGACGCCTAGGGTTAGCCTTAGGGACGGATTTATCATTTTCAATGTTAGTCCTAGCAGCCTTACCACTTTCAATGTCTTCCTTCAGTTTTAAACAATTATATTTGAAGTGATCTCCGTGTCCACAGTACCAACACGTCCTATAGTAAGTACCAAGGTAGTACTTCTTGTTGGGACGTTGGATTTTGTTCTCTTTCATCTTTTGAGGGTTACAGATTTTTGAACCTTCTCCTTTAGCAATTTTCTTATAGATCCTATGACTGGTGGAATTAGTATAGTAGTCTTCTTGACCTTTCTCTCCACTTTCTAGGACTCTAATTCTTTCAAGAAGATTCTTGGTCTTTTCCCTTTCCAATTCAAGTTCTGAAGTTTTGCTTGCCTCAAAGTCGCTAGGAAGGGAGTTCCTAGGGTCAGACTCATAGCCTAGTCCCCTCTTGGCTGGGACGAAGACCATTGGTCTAACTTCTTCAACTATGGGACTCTTTCCCAACACTTTCACTTCTTCCCTAAGCTTGGCATGCTCAATTTTGAGACACATAAGTTCAGTTTTTAGGGACTTATTTTCTTCACATGAGGACTCTAGTTGTGATGACACTGTAGCACAGTTCTCACATTCAACTAAAATACTTTCATTTTCAAGTTCAAGTTCATCCATTTTATGTTGCATTACTACGCTTTCTTCCATGATTCTATTTATGAGTTTAATAAGTTTGGATTTAGAACACTTTTCCAAGGAATTCATCATGGATTCACGAGTTACCTCTGGTTCCTTTTCAAAGGCGTCCTCTTCAACAGCTGGGGCGTCCTCTACCGCCATGTACGCCACTTGTTCATTATCTGAGGCGTCCTCGATGGCTATGTACGCCGCTGGTCCTTCAGGTTCTTCATCGTCAGAACTCACATTATCTCATGCGGCTTCACATGCTCACAAGAGGGCCTTCATCTTCATTTCTTTTGAGTTCAGTCCCGTAGTACACTTTTTGGCAAAGTGTCCTTTCTTGTTACACTTGTAGCAAGTAAGTTCCTTCATTTTTGCCTCTGTATACTTGGGACTCACCTTTTTGTAGGGCACCTTGTATTTCTTGAATTCTTTGGTCCTTTTACCCCATAAGCGAACAGCCTTGTGTAGAAGGGCAAGCTCTTCCTCTTCTTCAAGTTGTTCCTTAGACTTGCTTTCCTTTTCTTTCAAGGCTTGAATGCGCATCCTTTCACGGTTCTCATTTTTATTGGCTTCCACCATTAAAGCAAGTTCTCTTTGGTGGCGCAAATACTCAACGTACTCTGGTGTTGAGGTTATCAAGGCCAGATCTGTCTGAGGATTCCGTGCCAGCTCAGCCAAATCGGACTCCCTTCTTGCTTCATATCCTCTCAGCTTCCCATAGATTTCTTCCATATCTAGAGTCTTGTTAGCTGTATTTTCCTTGAACGTGGTTCTATCAAAGTTCCATTTTCCAGTTAGTCCATCAATGACCACTTGAACTCTGTTTCTCATTGAAATTTCAGCTTCTGGTATCCCCAAGTTCCTCATTTTAGTAACAAGAGCCTCAAAGCGATATGAGTAGTCCTTAACTGTTTCATTGGGCAACATTTTGAAGGCATAGAACTCTCTCTTGATTTCGAGCTGAACGTCTTCCTTCATCTGAGCAGTTCCTACGTGGAATTTTTCAAGAGCTTCCCACTGTAGTTTGGCAGTTGCCAAATTGCTAACTCTAGTGGCGTCCCTTTCACAAAGAGACGCTTGAAGGAAGCATATAGCCTTAGCATTTGTTTCCAAGAGCTTGAACTCATCGGGACCCCACTCGTCCTCTTTATCCTTCTTGTCAGCAGGGACGGTAAGGTCACCTTTCATGATCACTCTCCAGCATTGATAGTTTTGACTTCTACAAAAGTTTTCAAACCGGATCTTCCAGCGGTTGAAGTTGCCGTCCGTCAGACGTGGAGGCTTCACAAAGGAGATTCCAATAGGTTTCATGTCCATCTTGTACCTGCAACTCAACACAATCTAGAGCGCCTGCTCTGATACCAATTGTTGGATCGTAAGTCGTTAATACGTGCGTCCTTAACTGGATTAAGGGCGTCCTTAAATGCAGCGGAAATGACTTAACAGGAAACAAGATAAGACAGTAGACACGAGTATTTATAGAGGAACCCCACTAAGACCAACTAATCTTATGGGTAAACCTCTACCTCCGTTGGAGGATTTTCAATAGTCGTTCCTTATCTTATTAAAAGCGAGTCCTTACAACTTAGGCGAGTCGTTACACTTCTCTGAGCTAAGCGTCCGTCCTTAGCCTTACTAGTAACACTCCTTTCCACCTAACAAGTAACCTAACACTCTTAGCTATAAGGAAGCTATCACTCACGTCTCTCACGGTTCGTTGTGAGAGACAAACTACAATTCTAACTGATTTGTGGTTTGTTTTGGATTTGATGTGGTTGGACTTTCTTTCTCTTGCTTCAAGCTCACTTTGATCTCCTTGATCTTCGTTCGTGTTCTTGAATGCTTCGGAAGAGCTTGAGAGAAAGTCTTCAAAGTCCACACCGCTATGCATACCCTTGGAGGGTTAATAATAGCGGAAGTGGTTCTTGTCCTCTAGCGTCCTCTGAGGCTTTGCAGGATCCTTGATCTTCCATCAACGGTGGGATGAGCCTCTTGAGGAACTCAACTCTGTTGACGCTTGGAAAGCCTCCGCGTGGATAGGGGACCATTGCTGGGAAAGCGACATCTTTGGAATTGTCTACACGTGCCCAGACAAGGGAAGCTTCCTTCTGAGGACTACGGCCGAGTATGATGTAATTATGTTGGAGCGGCCTTGATTTGAATTTGAACTTCGTCTGTATTTTGGCGCGCGTCCCTTCTTGATGAGGACGCCGTCCTATATGCGCAGGGACTTTGCCAACTACGTTTAGTTCTGAAGATGTGCGTCCCTACAGAGTTAGGGAATGCCGTTCACTTGTTGTCCTTTTCGCTCATTTGCGTCCAATGGACTTACCTGAGATCAACACTTGGACAACTTATCAAATACCTTTGAGTTTGTCATTATCAAAACAAGGGACGATCATTATTTGTTTAGATATTCATGACTGGCGTCCTTAATATCGTCCCAACAATTAAGCTTAACAAGATTACCTTGGGGGTTTGCCCACATAGCCTTTCTTTCTTTGGTGACATGGTTATCTTGTTTTTCTGTTTCTTTCTCACCATCAAATTTGTTTGCCTGCTTCCACTCATGAAATTTGTTTCTTAGAAAGTTCCAAGATAGTTTTAGGATTGTTTTGACTACGATTTGCCTCTTCAAATATGTTCTATTACATATGTAACAGGCACACCACCATAAACATATCAATGTTTCCAATTCTTCCTTGGTCAGTTTTTGCCTAATCTCCTCAATCAAGTTCAGAGGTTGATGGTTGCCCGGGTATATTTGCCTGAATTTTTGGAAATTTCCAAGGTTGAGGTTAGCCAGAGCATGCTTGGTATGGTTGCATTCAAGGAAGAGGTGGTAAACATCTTCATAAGAATGATTGTAGAAACCACACCCCTACGGTACCATTATATGATTTGTTGCTAATCGTACTTTAATTGGGAGGCCATTGCGGCATATTTTTCAGATGAATTTTTTTTGTTTGGGTGGGATTTGTAGCTTCTAAATCCATTCTAAGTCTATAATTGGGCTTCTTTTGCCTTCTTGAGTTCACTCCATTGTTGCATTTGTTGAGAACCAACCATTCTTGCTAATTTTCCAATACAACCTATTGGGAATGTTGTTTAAGGGGGTGGAGATGTTTGATATTAGTTCAGCCTCCTCATGGTTGAGTACCTTACTAAGCTTTTTTGGGTCCTAAGACTTTTCAAATAGTATGTATAATTAATGTAAGATAAGATTTTTTTTAATTAATGCTTTTTAAATTGGTATATATATAGGTTGTTTTATTGGGTGTGTTGTTTTATTTGAAGAAGATTTGGTTTCAAGTATGTTGGAATCCATTTGTGTGTGTACATGTGAAACACAAATTGCAATTGTATTTATATATGTGAAGAATATTATCATGGTAGCATAATTAAAAAAAAAACAATCGTTAGTACAAGAACAAAGTCATACCTATATTGCTTCTTGAAAAGGTCGTTCAAGTGAGCTATGAAGATTATGGCTAGTATGCTCATGTTGCGACTTTATATATACATTGGAGGAGGAATTTTAAAGGTTAGATGTAAAAATTTACTTTATATGATAAGTGTACAATTGGTTAGGTAAAATTAATACATTTATGGAGGAAATCCAAAGATTAAGTATAGATCTTGTGGATCAATTCCTTATTATTGTGATACATTTAAGAAGCAATTTGAATGGATAGTCATAAAAATTCATTTTTACAACATTGAGGTAAAAAGTCCAATGACATTAGGAAGTTGGGAAACTAATTATGTTCTATGTAATAGGTAACCAATGAATATATTGAAAATAATCTTAGGAAAGAGGACATTTATTAGTCTTTTAGGGACAAATTTAAAAGCTGTAGAGGTAAAGATACAGTAATAGAAGTTGAAATGTTATTTTTTATTCTGTTTTTTTTTTGTGCAATTACATAGTGCAAAAGTTGAAATGACTTTTATAATAATGGAACAGTCTTTAGATTTTTAAATTTCATATAATATATTGTGAAAGAAGTTGGAAGACTGTAAATCATCAAATCACAATTATTTGTCATCCATTAAAAGAAATAAACCCAGGCCAGTTTTTAAGAGAAAATAAGAGTATAAGAGTAGGAAAAAAAATAAATAAGAGAATGCATTTATTTGACATGTGGGACAAAAATAAGAGTAGGAAAGTACTAATTAATACTAATTAAATAGTTAGTTTTTAAGTGTAAATGCTAAAAGATACGGTCAGCTTTATTACATTTATTAATACTACAAATTAATAGGATTTGACTTTTCAAGATCTATCTTCTTATAGCCATGAATTTGGATATGAATAAATTGTCTTGGTTTTTGTATATTTATGAAAAATAATTTATTATGAGGTTCAGCTTAATAGCGCTATTTTAGATTTTTATATGTTTTATAGATATTTTTAAGAATCCAATCACTAATATTTATGATTCTTATCTCATCGACCATTGGATCGAGGTGATGAGCGCATAAATTTACCAAAATGAATCAATATATAGTATTTAATTTTGATGTAAAAATTCCTAATAAGAGTTTAACCATTGAATTATAATCAAGTGGGGTATTATTCTGGTAAAAACGTTTATACCTCACCTGGTTTGATTAGTTCAAGTCATTTCACATCGAATTGGGTAGTGTAGGGTCTCATTGTTGGGGGCGGCCTAACCATTTTAATTTTTCGCATACATGTCATTAAGAAGATTCGGACTTTAAATCCTCGATCCTAAACAAACATTTAAAGAGCCTAACACTTTATCCCACTAGACCAACTATCAATCTTAGTTTTTAAATTTACGATTATCAACATCTAATCGTGTATGGCAGAAAGGTTGTTAGGATCGGGATCCTTGAATCGGATCGTAGAGGGGTAGCAGGATCGAATCGTAGGATCGGATCGATAGGATCGTAAGATCCTATTAACTTGATATAGTTATAAATAATTCAACTTCAATATATGTTACATATCAATCAAACAAGAAAATAAGTTATCAATGTATGTATTTTCCACATCCACCATTCCATATCACGAAATAATTGACCATAATGTATTCTTATACCAAGAAAGTACGTGAAAATGAAAAGGAAATAATGTCATTTTTACCTAATTAATTATCCATAATTAAATAGAATGATGTGTAATGATACCATTATAAAGAGTAATATCATTAAAAAAAATACCACAATAACACTATAGCCTAAATAAGTTTATAGTAGCTAGGACACAAGTGCTATGAGTATTAATAAGTTAATAGTAAAGTTCAACTTTATCAAATAATCATCGACTAATAAAAACAATTACCTATGAATATAAAAGTTTATGAAATAAGTAACAAAATTAACTTTTATAATAATTCCGCCTACAATGAAAACAAGAGGAAGAATGAAAGAGAAGAGGATTGGATAAATGGACATTTAAAAAAGATTTAAATAAAAAATATGATATAACTTATATTTTTTTTCCTTTTTAAAAAATATTAGTTTAGAATGGGCTAGTGAGTAACTATATTTTTACCATTTAAATGGGCCTAAATAGCCTAATATATAAGAATTGTAGTCTACAACTCGTATTTATGGGATCTTACGATCCTACTTGCGATCCTACGATCCTACTTGCGATCCTACGATCCTACGATCCTACCGATCCTATACGATCCTACCTACGATCCTACTTCATACGATTTTATATACACGATCCGAATCGTTTAGTCAAATTTGAATCGTAGGATCGTAGGATCGTACGATCCGAGTCGCGATCCTAACAACCTTGTATGGCAGGGTATTTAAGTTTTGAAATTTTGAAGGACAATTCTAGCTAGTTAGCAGCGTGGTAATTTTGCCTAAAATGCATTTTTTTTATCATTAGACCTAGGTAATTAGGGGCAAAATTGAGATTATGCCTCTATGGGAAACTTGTACACATAAACGTGGGGTAAATTACACGGTTGGTGATCAACCTTTCATTCGTTTTTTAAATTAGTCTCTAACCCTTTAATTTTTTCTATCTGAGTCCCTAACCTATCCAATTTTTACACCATTAGTCCTCGTTAACGTTTATTATGCCACACGGCTTGCCACGATGGGTGATGGTGTGTAATTACACTTCTTTGGGTGTTTTAATTGTTCATTTCATATTATCATAAAACAATTCTTGGTATTTTGTTTATGACAACATGTTAGGAAGGAGTTTAGATTTCAATATCAACATATATAAGTATCACTTATTAATTACAAAAATGATTATTTTCTAACTCTATTATGTAAGTTTTTGGACAACAACAACCATCTTTTAGTTTTTAGATGGTTGGAACAAGATGAGGTATGCATATGTGACATGGTGGTAAAGAGAAGAAGAAACTAGGCATGCCTCGAGGATTTATAGGACATGTTTGATAGTACAAGATGTGACAATTTATGCCTTAATGCCTTGAAGTGCATATTCGGGGTAACTTCAATAGGAGACTTTGTCACATGGAAATGGATAGATGCAAATCTAGACCAAATAAAATCAATACTAGAGATCCAGAGTCTCAAAGATACAAAGAAGCTAGCCAACATGGCCCCCACTCTAGGCGATTTTATCAACGACTCCTCTGACAATTGTGTCACCTTCTTTTAGCTACTTAAAGGATGACAAATGTTCTATTAGAATGATGATTGTGAACCAAGCCTTGCTAGATTAAAAAAAGATACTCACAACAACCATGCATACTCGATTTCTTGGACAACGAGAAAAACTGGGGTTTGTACTTGGAAGTCTCGAGCCATGCGATAAGCGAGGATCTAATAAAAGACCAATATGAGATCTAGAAGCCTATCTATTATGTGTCTAAGAACTACGTGGACCTAAGACACTATATGTATCAATAGAGCAGTTGTTAAAAAGTGCGATCCTAGAGCATATGATCCTAATTGTTGACCGTTTTGCACCATTACCCTAATTGTTGACCTTCAATACCCTTCATCCCCTAATCTAATGATCATGATTTGTCTCCAATTTTTTTATTCTAGGAACACATTCACTTGAATAATCCTTCTTCTTTTTTGATGAGGAAAGTAATTAGGATTTGTTGGACGAAAGGTTGATCATCGAAGTGGATGAGATCTTCAATATCTTGAAGAGCTGTTTGAAAAGTGCTCTTTGAAAACGGCAAAAGGAGGTGGCTAGAGAAGGTCATATGTGCCTAATTGTTGACCGTCTGCTAATGCAATTCATAGCAATGAAAGGACCAAATGGCTGGACGTACAAGGACCCGTATGTGCCATGGCTAGCGACCGTATGTGCCATGGCTAGCGATCAGACGGTCCCTACTTCTCTTCAACGTGACAGGCGAAACCTCTGCAGTGTTTTTCTTAATGCCCATTTTCCGAACCAGTAAGACAAGTAGTCAACAAATGGGTGCGAGTCAATTGGTACAGGGGGCTTGATGGTTGGATAAAAACTTGAAACAAACATAACTGCATTGACGCATGCCTAATAACAATTTCGCACACGTGCAAGCGCAATGCAATGCGCCTTCTTCTATGTTAGGAGTTCAACTATGACAGAACATTCAGACGAAACAAGAAATGGTTGAACATTACAAGAATTTATACTCCCAACTGAACTACACCTTTTCGTTTTAAGATCAGTATCAGGAATTTGACAGTGCCAATTCCATTGATTTGAAGGACGGATGGATGGCACACAATTCTTATGCTCCTCAATAAATACACTGCTGCAAATCCAACGAATCATGTAAGAGATCTTCCAGCCCATTCACGCTCTCGTCTCTTTTGCTTGGCGATAATTTTGTTGAATTTCTCTTTCCCCTTCTCTAACAAAGGATCGTGCACCACATAGTCGTTCATGGTGGGCTTCGACTTTTCCTGCAGGAATACATGAAGCTTTGAACTCAAACAAACATTCATATGATTGTACCGAGTTCAATACAAGAAGCAGGAAAAAAGTCTCCTTATAAAGAGAGAAAAAAAAAAGGGAGTAATTTCAGAACCTTAGCTGTCACGGGTACGAACTTAGCACGAAACCACGGAGATTTATCTTCATCGGTTTTTGTTTCTTCATTTGATGTTGTTGCCTTCTGAGAAAGGAACTGCTTCATCCTCTCAAGTTTGGCAAGAGCCTGAGAGTAAATAGAGAAACATGAGTGTAAACATAAAGCTTGAAAGTAAAGTACTCAACAAAGGTTTAGCCTAGCAGTTATAAAGGTGCATAAGTTCTCTCAATAATATGTTTTTATAACGACTGAAGTAAAGGAAGAATATCCCTTGCCATACCTCATCTTCACGTCCTTGGAGCCTGCGCTTTTTCTGTTTCTGCAACAGCCTTGCTTGTTCAGTTGCGTTTAGCAATTCCATGTCAGCATCAGTATTAGCCAATCTTTCAGCCCTTGCCTCTGATCCAATTTGCTTCTTGTTAATACTCAGTTTCTTCACCTTTGATCTTTTATCAGTATCTTCAGAATCTGACCTGGAAAGTATTAAAATCAAACCGGAGTATAATTTCAATATTGCTAAAAGCCTAAGATAAAGAACAAAAACAGCAATCAATAACATTACCGTGGGATCAACTTCTCAGTATCCTTTGAACTTGATTTCTCTGTAACTGCACAGTAGAGCATGTCCATCAGAACGGTTTTGACTTGGCAAAAACGAAAGAGGAAATGGCTTAACAGTATTAGAAATAATGTATGGTGCCATGATTACAAAAAACACACATTAGGTATGGTACAGAATCAAAGTTCATTCATTTCTTAGGCTAACATAATCTTCATATTTACCTTCTACTCCTAGTTATACATCTTTTTATAATGTGGGCAAAACAAGTAAAACATAACAACAGATTCTATTCAGAGGCCTTAATTTCTCTGCAAGTAGCCCGTTGTTTAGATATCAACTGTCCATGGTACACCGTGTATATGGCTTCAAGAGGGAAATTGTACCATATGCAGAATTTAAAAATTTTACAGAGAAAAAGGCAAATCTTGTGGCAATGTCAGAAAACTGCAGGACAAGGATATTAACAGCAGCCTAGTAAGGATGATTATGGTACCGCGTTGCGACTTTTTTATAGTGATATCTCCCATCTCTTTCCTTCTTTTAAGAATCTGCTCACGCATTCGTGCATCAAAGTTTGTCTCATTATCATTATCGTCGTCCTCACTGCCACTCTGTCTAGGGTCAACAGAATGTTCAGCAATTGACTCCTGTGGCTGTCCTTTCTTCACGGTCAAGGTGTCTCTTATGGACTGCTTCAAATCCTTTGCAATTTGCGCTTTCTCAGAATTCTGAAACCAAATTTCGTTGAGAAAATATTACAATACATACATGAAATGCATAAAAAAAACAATGTTTTATCCTCAACTAGTCAGAAATTGTGTTGTTCTGCTACCATTCTATTATGTGCATCACACAAACACTTGCATTACATATGTATGCCAAGAAATACTATGTGAATCTCACAAATACTTGCATTACATATGCATGCCAAGAAGTAATAAATAGATTGACAATGCAGAAAGCAAAACCAGTAGTTCACTCGTTCAAGTACACAGCATTAAAGTAGCTGTGTGTTCAGACACAGCAATGAGCCAATGAGTGAAATAGAACTCAAACACAAGGCATGCACAAATATGAACACACCAACCGGAATGAACCTTTGTCTATTTCAGTAGAGCCCCAGAAGAGAAAGGAACCTCTCCAGTCCACATGGCTAATTCATAAATATAAGCCAACCCAAAATGGCACAAGCCCCTTTTCCCTCCATAACCCTTCTTAAGTGGATTATGCATATGCATTTATCATAGTATAGAGGCCACACCCAATACAGATCAAATATTGCCCTTCCATTCATGAATTAAAGAAATGAAACTCGACAAAAAATTTAACCTGCAATAATTAGGCTCTACTAGAGTCTCATATACGATCACTCCTCACAGAAATTTTATCATGCGGAATTGCAAGAACATCTTGCTGTTTCGTGTTTATGCTATGTTACTTGGAAGAAAATTTCATTATAGTTAATTAGTCTGATGAGAATCTCGTACACAAGAAATGTTTTTATTTTTCAGATTGGAAGATTATCTACGCAGTGAATTCCCTACACATAATCCTGCTTCCCATTTTCCCTCTAGATATGTCACCAAGAAAACCACAGAAGTTTGAGCAGTAGAGGGAAAACACCAATTGAAGGAGACAATTGATAGAACATCATAACTAACAGAACATTTGAGGATCTTCAGGCCCATTAACACATGTTTTTTCCAGTCCACTGACTTGGATCATTTGACCATCAGTCAAATCATTCTTCAATTTTCAATAATTTGCAAAGGGACTAGATATTACTGCAGAAATAATAACCAAAATCTTCAGGTAAAGAACAATCCCTCCGTTCAGAATTAATTATCATTCTGGCCTTATTTTTTTGTTCAAAATATTTGTCATTTGACATAAGTTGACCCATTTTCTCTAATATTGTCCATGGTGAAAGTAATTGTATAAATCTACAATAGGACTGAGAGATTTTAACATGACTGAATGTATTATGGTCAAATCAAGTGAATTCTTAATCATAATACAAACTCTAGAACAACAAATAAGAGTAAATGAAATTATAATTGGATCATCCCTACAGCTAAAAGGCAGGCTGTTACAGTAATGAAGTACGTTTCATGGCAGTCAAGCAAAGAAAGAGCTAAATTTAATACATAAGCCAAATATGAACAACATATTTGTCAATTCTTACCATGTCTTCATTAGGTTTATCTCCTTTGAGAAGACGTGGATCATCCAGCACATCATGACTACTCTTAATTTTTTGCTTAACAGCAGCCAATTCTTTTTCCTCTTGTTCAGCTTCTTCTCCAAATGAAAGCAAACTCAGCTTCCTAAAGAGGAATAACACATACATATTTTGATCACTACTTCAGCTTCTTATAAGTAGAATCTAAGCACAACATTGAATATAGAAAACCAAGAAAGTCTATAGCTTCAGAGCATCTTGAAGGGGGTACTTTAGTGGACAAAAAACTCACTTGACACCTTTCTTCTTTGTATCTTTGTTGTCAGTGCCAGATGGTTGTTCAGAAGAATTTTTAGTCCCTGGTCTTGGAACAATATCGTCAAAGGGGACCCATAAGACCTAATACCATAAGAGAAAAAATTCCTTTAAATAATCTGCAGGAACATACTTCAAATAAAAAGAAGCTTCCAAAAAAAACAAATTTAGCCACATGACTTGCATCAGTACTCAGATTAAGCAGTCATAACCATGTTAGTGACAAGCAAACATAACAACCTCTGTAAATGTTATCTTTGGAGGTGGGTCCAATGGCCTATCATCCTTGTCAGTTTCAACCTCTCCTAGTCTTAAAAGATTATAAAGTGAATCTCCAGTCACCTACAGACAACAAAATGATTTCTGTCAGAAATAGCATGTACATTCGTATTTAAACATGACAGGCAATTAGTAATTTTATCATGATTATGAATGAATAACATCAGCTTATAACTTGTCCTTGCTCTCTATGTAGACCACAATTGCGGACATTAATAGAAAATAACACTTTCAAAAGTACATGACTTCATTGAAGAAAATATATTTTTATGACCCATAAATTTATGCATTAAAAGCAAATTGCAAGTAGTTATATATAAAATTCTAAGGCCCTCCATAAACTTAAGAAAACAAATAAAAAATAGAATATCTTCAACTGTGGTATTTTCCAAATTCAAGCTATTCTAACAGAATATTGTGCCAGCAATAGAAATAAAATAAAAAAATAAAAAAAAACCTCATATTCCACTTTCTATTCTAGTTTCCCAAAGGAAATTTGAGGGGAAAATAGGATACCATTGGCTTATAACATTATAGCAATATTACAATACAACATTTTAATCAAGTGTACAGAAGAAGAATACTACCATCCATGCAAAATTGCATGATCATAGATGGATCATGGTTTGAAACTTAGCAGGCAGTCTCACCTACAACGTATATCTATAACCTAAGACTTCAATTCCACATTCACACCATTACATGCCATAAAGTGTTCCATAAGATGACATAGTCTAAGCATCTCTATACACTTGTTTTAATAAATACGTAAAGGAGAAGGTTAGGAAAAAGGAAGTGGCCTTCTTGAATCATCAGCATACCTTTCCAAATATGGTGTTTTTCTTATCAAGCCAATCACAGCGATCCAAAGATATAAAGAACTGGCTCCCATTTGTATGAGGTGTGCCAGCATTAGCACATGCAACTAATCCTCTGTGATTGAAGCGTAGACGAGAGTGGAATTCATCAGAGAACGTACCTCCATATATGCTTTGACCACCTTACAATGACAAGAAGATCATTATTAAGTATGCCTGCAGAAATCAAATTTAACACCTTGCATGTACATAATGTTTCTATGAACAAGCTCATAGCTTACAAATGTGAGGATTTAAGTACCAGCATTTTGTAACTCAGATACAAGTCAGTTCTCTATATACTTACAAATGTGTTCTTGTACCACACAGTCAATTCGCAGTATTTATCCAAAGCATTAGGTACTTATTCATGATACCAGAGCAAGGAAATAATAAATTGGGCTCAATAATTCTTTTCTTAGAAGAGAAAAGTTAGTTAGCAACGGAATGCATAAATATGGGACTCAATTCCTCATCTTCAAACAGATGGTTGGCATGGCATAGACCTCCTAAACTGTTCAAGCTGCTTGCATCTCAATCCTAGACATACACTACCCATTGCCACATCCAAACATGAGCACTTGAAAATATGACACCATGATCAGGCACTCTTAAAGATGATTTCTACATAGAATCATTCCCATTGCCTCACTACCAGCTTACTCCTTTAGCTGACACACGGTTCAAGTAACTACACATTGCTACCTAATTACGAAGCACGAAGCTCGGCTAGGGATTGATTGCTTGCCTCGATTAGCAATCTCTACAAACCAAAACACAGCAGAGATGAACTGAAATTGTCTATATCAATCCACACGCTCAAAACCACAAGCACATGAAACCGAAGACGCGAACTAATCGGTATTAATTGCAATTGCACATAAGCCATAGCCAGAACTCAGATTTTAAAACGGAAATTACAGCACCAGTTGAGAGAAGCGGATACCGGTGCCGGAGCCAGTGGGATCACCGCCTTGGACGAGAAAGCCCTTGATAATCCGATGGAAAATAGTGTCGTCATAGTAGCCATCCGAGCAGAGCTGAGCGAAGTTCCTTACAGCTTTGGGAGCCTCCTTGGGCCATAGTTCTATGTCGATGGGGCCATAGGTCGTGTGGATTACAATCTTCCCTTTCGTCGGAGGCTCTAGCACGTACACCGACGACATGGATTTTCAAATAGTGGTGTGGGGAAAGGTTAGGGTTCCTCTGCAGATTGGTTTCCCCTCGTCGATTGGAAGTGTTACGGAACAGCGGGGATTGGAGAAATCTGTGAGCCGGCAAGTGCGACGCAAGGAAAGGGCGGTTTTACGGATGAACCGATTAATCTTTTTTTTTTTTTGGATGAAAGAACCGTATTAATCAATCAATATCAATATCTATCTCTTTTGGGACAAACTTAAAGTGTTCATTAACAAAGCGCAGTTCAGTGATGGTTCGGTGAGGGGTGATGAAACTGCTACGGCGGGCGGTGTGGCTAGGGACGAGGAGGGCTCGTGGATTTTTGGCTTCGCACACAAGATCGGGCCGTGCTCTGTGCTCGCTGCTGAATTATGGGGGATCTTTGATGCTTTAAAGTTGGCTTGGGACTCGGGGTTCCGGTTTGTTTGGCTCGAATCGGACTCGTCGTTAGCTGTCCAGTTAGTGAAAAATGGGGTTGACCCAAGTCACCCTCTTTCGGGGTTGATCCATCAGTGTCGTACTCTTTTCAGACGAGATTGGTGTACTCGTCTCAACCACGTCTTTAGGGATGCGAACGCGGTCGCGGACTCCCTTGCCAGGCATGCTCATGCCTTGTCCTTTGGTTTTCATGTTCTTATCGAGCCCCCGGCGAACTCTTGTGCTCTTCTTGAGTTCGATCTTTGTGGGAGGCCGATAACTAGGGCCGCCAGGCTATAGTGCACTTGGGCTCCTCCCTTGTGCTTTCTTTTACCAAAAAAAAAAAAAACAAAGCGCAGTTCCCCGTTATAGTGATGGGGGATCTGAATGAAATTCAAAGTCCAGATGAGAAGCTCGGAGGTGTGACTCCTTTTGTGCCTCGATTCAACAGATTACAGAATTCCAAAAACGATTGTAGTCTAATTGACATCCCAACTTTTGGGAATAAATTCACGTGGAGAAGATCAAAAGAAATGGATAACAACAATACCTTTGAAAAATTAGACCGTGTCTTGGTTAGCGACCAAATCATCCAATGGTTCCCATCTATCTCAACCAAGAACCACAACTTCTCCTCATCAGATCACTGCCCAATATCGTGCGAAATACCTTCGGATGGTGTCACAAAAGCACGCCCGTTTAAATTTGAATCCATGTGGACGTCCAGAAAGGATTTCCAGAACATAGTTAAACAAGCATGGAGATTCAACCCAGAAGGTTCTCATATGTTTAGACTGGTTAAAAAAACATAGCTTCTCAAAGCGAAAGGCAAAGTTTGGAACAAGACAACGTTTGGAAACATTTTTGAGCAATTCAAGAAAGTTAATGATGAATTGTTAAAAATCCAGAAAGAAATCATAGAACAAAGAAACCACTCGCTTATCCTTAAACAAGAAAGACTAAATAAGAAGCGAGAATGCCTGATTCAATTCCAATACTCGTATTGGAAACAAAGAGGCAAGAACAATCACATTAATCTCAACGATAGGAATACCAAATATTTCCACCGCATTGCGAGTGGTCGAAGAAATCGGACGAACATCCGCGAATTAACTTCCAGCGATGGGATCCATATCACTTGCTCGGGAAACATAAAACAGGAAATTCAGAGGGAGTTTGTGAACCGCTTCCAGCACACCGATATCAATAAAAGAAAAATGACGGAGCTAACTCAGAACATTCTCAGCGAAATCACGGAGGAAGAAAACAACGCTCTAACTAAACCTGTGACCAATACGGAAATTAAATCCGCTGTCTTTGATATTGAAGAAGACAAATCACCGGGACCAGATGGTATGACATCTTGTTTTTACAAAAAATACTGGCATATTGTAGGGCCGGATGTTACTGAAGCTGTGAAAAGCTTTTTCCACTCTGGAAAGTTGCTCAAGCAGATCAACCACACTTTCATCACCTTACTTCCTAAATGTGACAATCCAAGCTCCACTAACCACTACAGACCTATCAGCCTATGTAACACCATATACAAAATCATCTCCAAAATCCTAACAGCCAGACTTAAAAAAGTCATGGGACGTCTAATTCACCCAATGCAATCAGCATTTCTTGAAAACCGAAGCATACATGACAATACCCTTGTTGCTCATGAAATTCTACACTCTTTCCGAAACAAAAAAGGTTTGGGTGGGTGGGTTGCAGTCAAGCTTGACATGGAAAAAGCTTATGACCGGATTAGTTGGGGTTTCATGACTCATGTCTTGGAATTTGGCTTCCATGAAAAATTCATCGCTTGGATTAGAGAGTGTATTGAGACAGTTACTTTCTCAGTCCTCGTCAACAATGGCCCAACAGAACAACTCAAACCACACAAAGGTCTGCGCCAGGGTGACCCCCTTTCACCATATCTGTTTATATTGGCAGCGGAAGTACTGGCTAGGCAGCTTCAGCGGGCTAATATGGACCCAAAGAGCGGAATTGGAATTCAAATCACACGGGGAGGTACCAAAATCCCATTCCTTCATATGCAGACGATATTATCATCTTTGCTAAAGCAAACAACCAAGCATGTCAGCATGTTAAAAACATAATTGAGGATTATTGCCTAGCCTCTGGTCAGAAAGTCAATCTTCACAAATCAGCATTTCAAGCTACAAAAAACACAAACAATGCGACCAAAAATCTGATTAAACAAACCCTTCATATATCAAATACCACAGCTCTGGATAAATACCTAGGGTGCCCTCTCATCAACAAAAGGGTTACCAAAAATACATTCAACGCATATACAACAAGAACAAGGGACCAACTAACAAAATGGAAAGCTAATACGCTTTCCCAAGAAGGCAAGACTACGCTGATAAAGGCTAACCTTTCAGCACAACCAAACTACTTAATGCAATCTTTTTACCTAACCAAAGCTACACACGATGAACTTGATTAGATCAATAGTAACTTCTTCTGGAATAAGGCCAGCGGATATAAACCGTTAATAAGTTGGAATTCGATTTGCAGACCTACCCATCACGGTGGGATTGGTATCGCTAAAGCGGAAGAAATGAACCAAGCTTTACAAATGAAACTTCTTTGGAAAATAATTGCGGACCCGGAGAACCTGTGGGTCAAAATCTTCAGCGAAAAATATCTTAAAACAAAAAACCTATGGAATTACAACAAACATGCAACAAAACACTTCTTGGCAGTGGTCAAAACTCATGAGCCTTAAGAGTCTTTTTCTCTCAGGGTTATCGTGGCAATTTGGGGATGGGAGAACCATCTGGTTTTGGAAGGATTGTTGGGCTCCTACCCTCAACATCAAACCTAGAGCGGAAGCTCACCACATGATTAATGAGGATGAACTCGTGTGCTCATACATACGGGACGATAAGACTTGGGATCTTCATAAACTGCGACAAGTTCTACATCCTAACGAGGTTAATGAGATCGCTAAGATTATTTTACCGGTGAATAACTTAACAGACCGTTTATATTGGAAAGCAAGCAAGAACGGGTGGTACTCTACCAATGCCACTATGAAATGGATTCAGGATAATAAAACAAGTCCTAAAGTCGATCTCAAATGGATATGGAAATTAAACATTCCTCCGAAGCAGAAAAACATCATTTGGAAAGTTTGCCGTAATGGACTGCCTACTAAATCCAGACTTGTTGCTAATCATATCGTAGTGCCGCAAGGATGTGGTTTCTGCTCTTCACAGAATGAAGATGCATTTCACCTATTTGTAGAATGCAGCCATGCTCGCCATGCTCTCTTTGCGCTTAATCCCGCAATTGATCGTGTGGTGGGACAACTAGATGCTCAGAATCGCTACCCGCTGGACTTTGTTAATGAAATGCGAGCTAGACTTAGCACAACCCAAATAGAATCCGTGTTCAACCTCTGGTGGTGTACATGGTTTCTTAGAAACAAAAACATTTTTCATGGGAACAACCGACCCCACGTGAATCCGATAGAAACAATGGAACTTGCTTCCAAGCAAATGGCTGATTGGAAGAGAGCTATACTCTCGAAACAATTAGATAGAGACAATAAAGATAAAGGACCTAGTTCTGTGGCCCAAGCCAACAAAAGAAGGAATGTTAGATGGGTTAAACCCCCTTGTAATTTTTTCAAACTAAACTTCGACGGTGCCGTCAATTCTTTTGGTTCTACTTCGTATGGTTTTGCTATCAGGAATTCTATAGGAGGCATTGTTGCCGTTGATGGTGGTTTTCTAGGACGGCGATCAGTGGTGTTTTCCGAAGCTTTTGCGCTTCGGCAGGGGATTCTTGAAGCAATCCGGTGTGGCATTCCCCGTCTGGTGATTGAAGGTGACAACCTGCAGGTGGTTAATGCAGTGTTGGGAGATTGGAGTTGCCCTTGGGAAGTGGAGCTCATTCGGGCAGACGTCCAGCTGTTGCTCGGCAAGTTTCAGAGTTGGGGGATCCGGCATGTCTTCAGGGAAGCCAACTCGGTTGCAGATCACATCGTTGCTTCGTTCTGTCTAGTGCCGACTTACTCGCTCAGTTCCGATCCGGTCCTTAGGGACCTCATCCTTTTGGATGTTATAGGATAGTTTCTCGCTTGTAAAACTAGCCTAATGTCTTTCCTGTATCAAAAAAAAATAAAAAAAATATCAATATCTATCCATGTATACTTTCATGAAAATATATATATATATATATATATATATACTTATAAAGCCGAGGCAAAGTCTTCACACAAAATTGCGTCACATGTCATATCTTTAATAAAATAATCAACCAGACTCTTACATATATAAAAAAAACACTAATCACAATAGAAAGATAAATATATATGATTTGATAAAAATAATCATCTAGGCCCTCCTCTATATAAATCATCTATCTATATTTATAAAGCGGAGACAAAGGTTTCATAAAAAAATTGCGCTACGTGTCATATCTTTAATAAAATAATCAACCGGACTCTTGCATATTTAAAAAAAACACTAATCACAATAGAAATATAAATATATATGATTTGATAAAAATAATCATCTATGGCCTTCTCTATATAAATCAGGTAGTTAGAATCTCATATAATCTTATGCCATAAAAATTACCGAAAATTATAATTATCCCGAAAATTATGAATTATCCATTACCAAGAATTAGTTGTAATCTTCAGATAAATATTATTATTTAATAAAACATGATATTTATCGTAAAGTAATTTTTGAACAAATCCAACTTATTTATATTATGAGTTGATTTACTATTGGTAAAAAAACACTAATCATACTACGAAGATACATATATATAATCCTATATTTTTAACGTGATCATTGACGTTACATATCTAATTAAATTGGGTTTATAATCGCATTACTCGTACATGGTACGGGGGTTAAACTAGTATATATTATAAAAGCCGACCGTTTTCGAACCATCACGTTGATTCTGCTCCACCGCATATTTGATAAAAATTTCTTTTATTGATGTTATTTCAAATAATTTAATTATATTTCTTATTATCTATTTATGTAAAGGATATGATCAAATTTTTATATGATATACTATTTTTTTAAGCTTAAGTTATTTTCTATATTTACATGATCTACTATATTTCCTTACCCATTATATTTGATTTTTTTCTATCTCGATAACAAACTCGATTTGTTAGCCAAATAATAATTTCGATTTATATCTTGATAACGTACATCTTTTTCATAATTTTTACTTATTTAAAAAAAAATCCCATAATTTTTCTCAAAATATAAAAGCCGTCCTATCTTATTGTTTAGCCAAATTATAAATTATAAGTACGTGATTTGCATAACAATATATTCCTAATCGATTATAAAACAATTAAAGACTTCTAATATGCAATGAAATTAAATTATGTTAATCTTTTTATTATACGTTTTCACACTAATATTCTATTTATATAATATTCAAAAAATTACAAAACACGAGTCGTGCCATGGTACAACTAGTATATTATAAAAGCCGACCGTTTTCGAGCCAGCACGTTGATTGCGGCCCCACTTTATTAACAATTTTATATGTTTTATTTTATCCTTTTTCTTACCTATCTCATATCTATCTTTGAAGGCATACTATTTATCTTTAAATTTTCCATAATTATCTAATTTTTAATTTCAATAATTTTTCTATCTTATATTTATACGATGGGGCATACTAATCCAAAAGTCATAAATTTTATGCATGGCCGTTTAGGGATACTATTTATATGTTTTTATTTTTCTAATCTTTAAAGTTTTATCCTTAATTATGTTTTGTTTGACATCTTTCCTTAATTAAAATTTGATCTTTCAATCATTTATTTTTATTTTTGAAGACATACTCTTTATTCCATTAACATTTGGTAACATGATCATACTATTTTATCCTTCTATAAAAAATCATCTTAATATAAGAAATTTATGAAAGAAGTAATATAAGAAATTTGAATTTGAAAAATAATTTTAAAATGGAAGACCATTTTTCTAAATTAATTATTATTTTTATCTTTGATAATAAATAAATTTATATTTATTAAATTTTACTTAAATTATATATTATAACGTTCCACATAACTTAGCTTTTATCTCTCATAATCAAACAATTAATTTTTTTTTCATGTTATTTTAATTAATCTAATTACATTCGTTATTATCAATTTATGTAAAAGATATTTTTTGGATTTCGATAAGATATTCTATCCTTTTTGATATATTAGCTATCTTTTTAATCTCTTTATTTAAGAAGTAATTTAAAATTTTTGAATTTAAAATAATTTAAAAATAGAAGCCCGTTTTTATAGTCAAATTATTATTCCTATATATAATATTAAACAAATTTATATTTACTATCTTTTACTTAACTTATATATTATCATTTTAAAAATAACTTAGCTTATATCTTTCATAATAAAATAATTGTTGATTAATGTATTTTATTTATTTCAATATATAAAGTCATTAGAATCATGTTGGACTCATTTTATATTTCTAAATTTTGATATTATTTGAATATTTTAAATTAATCAACAATTCATAGTAATCATATCGCATACTAATAAATTATAGTATTTAAATAATAAAAAATAAGATCATACCAAAATAATCGGTTAAAACTTCTCATTTTATATTATATTGACTTATATTGTCTAAAAATTGTGATAATAAGGACAATGATATATATTAACCATTAGAGACAAATTTTGAAGGATGAAAAAGTATGTTTCTTTACTAAATGTTCTATAATTAGAATATGTTTAATGTTTTATACTTTTATAATCTCATACGTGCGATACTACAAATCTGAAAAATAATCCTTTTTGTCTAGAAAAAAATACATTTTCATATATTAAAATTTTCATTATCTAATTTCACATATTAATATCGTATTTATGATTAAATAATTTAAAAATGTGAAGCGTGAGTTATTGTCGTACATGGCACGACGGGTACACCTAGGTCAATAAATTAACATTGTATTAATAAAACTACATATATAGGTCAATAAGTTCGGACTCCGGTCTATTGGGTTTGGATAATAAATTCTCGAGTTAAAAGCGGATTCGTATCAAAATTTGATCTTGAATCGGTTAATTCGGGTTATATTTACATTACTCGTACATGGTACGAGGTCTATACTAGTCTATTAATCAAACAATCAAACAACATCCATCTCTCATCTATTTAGCACAACATGTGTCAATTCCTCATTGTACTACATTACCCATCTTTATTAAAACAATTTAACTTGTTTAATGGGTTGAAATTTCATTACAGATCCCCGGTTGAATTAATCTTATCTACTAATTTCCTTTTTAAGTTTTTTCTAATAAAAAAACTTTAAATTTAATACGAAATTTTATAGAAATCTTTCTATCTACTAACTTCAACTTTAATTTTTATAAAATTTAATTGTACAAACCCTAATAAGAATGGGACCAACTTCAAAAGAAGAATTAAAGCTTCGACTATTCACTGGTGACATGATTGGTCCTAGTGGCGGACGCAGAAAAATCTTAAAGAGGGGTCACAAAAACTAAAAGATAATAAAGGGAAGTAATAAAAATATAAAGGCCGATTGACCGAAAACCACCCGTATAATAGGCCATATTGCCCTAAACCACCCCCTCTATGCATATTTACCGAAAACCACCCCTATACAATCTTCCGTCAAAAAACAACCACCCCACCAGATTTCTACGTTAAAAATCCGTCAATGTGCGCGTGAGACGCGTTGTTAAGCTTCGATATTGTTTATTTTTTACCTTTCTTTTTAATCTCTGAACACTCATCACTCTTATACTCAAAATTTTTCCTCAAAATCAAATTAAACTCATCTTTTTCGAGTAAAACTGATGAACACCTAAACCACGCCGCCACCTACTTCCTTCCCCCGCCCCACCACCACTACCACCACCTCTCCTCCGTCTCCACCAGATGCCGGAGCTTCACGAGGTCCGCTCCCATGCCATCCGTCATCGTCTTCTCCGCCAAATCGCATCCAAAGCCGTCTCAACCGCCTTCTCCGATTGCCTTTCACCGGAAAGTTGCCGCCAGCTACGCCGCCACTCTGCTCGATGCCGCCACGGCCTTATCCGTCGTTGCTAGGGACGTCAGGAGGCTCTCGAAGCTTCTCAAGAGGTACGAAATTAGGGGGTCGAGGGCATCGCCGTAGTGGTGGGAGGAGAGATATAGGGTTACGGATTCGGCGGCGGAAGAAGCGATTGGCGGAGGGGGCGGCGGTGGAGTCGATGCAGTGGCGGGAGGAGAAGTCTGGGGTTAGGGATTTGGCGGCGGTGGAAGCGATTGGTGGGAGGAGAACCCAATCCGCTACAGGCGCGAAGAGCCTGTGGAAAGGTGAACCGGTCGGGCCTAATGTCGTCCTCCTCCATCTAGAGGTAGAGCGCCAAAGCATCCTTAAATTGACCCACATTAGTATACCCAGAGATCATGGAATTCCAAGCAAATGCGGATTCATCACGTATAGACATTTCATCAAACAGCTGGTGGGCATCCTCCATCCGGTCATTTGCAGCCTACAATTTGAGCAGCTTCGAAGCAACCCCGGTGTTCCTCCTCAAAATGGTGCTCAGGATCAAGCTGTGTATCCGAATGATGAGATCAATGGCGCCTAACTGGAAGCAGGTCTCGAGAATTGAAGAGTAGGTTTGGGTGTCGAATACGCCCTTTTTGGCAGAGGACTCGAGCTCTTGGACGATGGATTGAAGGACTTCGAGCTTAGTTCTGGGTTGGGGCTTGGTGTTGATTAGGATTGGGGTTGGTGAAGATTTGGGGAAACCAAGCTTATTGGTTTACTGGTGTTCGGGATGAGGTTTTTGGAGGAAGGATCCAGGAAAAAGATGGAGGTTTTTTTTTATCAGAAAAGAGGGAGGTTGCAATGGAAGTTTGTTTTTTTTATTATTTTTTGATTTTACAATTTCAAAAAAAAAAGTAAAATAAGTAGAGAAATACGCACCACACGCGCAAGTAAACGCCTAGTTAACGGAGAATTAAGGTGAGGTGGTTGTATTTTAACGGAAGGGTTCATACGGATGGTTTTCGGTAAATATGTATAGAAGGGGTGGTTTAGGGCAATATGACCTATTATATGGGTGGTTTTCGGTCAATCGGCCAAATATAAATTACATATAAGAAAATGTTACTTTTTTGGGGAAATTAAAATTATTGATAAAAGTTTTGATTTTTGGAAATTGGAATGGTATTTTAACTATTTTTTTTCTTTTGGAAAAATTGAAAGAGGTATTTTGGGTAGTGAATAAATGCGTATAACGCTAAAGTAAAATATTTTGCTTCA
The DNA here is from genome assembly GCA_934048045.1 of Polygonum aviculare. Lineage (NCBI taxonomy): Eukaryota > Viridiplantae > Streptophyta > Magnoliopsida > Caryophyllales > Polygonaceae > Polygonum > Polygonum aviculare. The sequence continues at coordinate 19,141,354 of OW204028.1, forward strand.
ATTTTTTCTATATATTAAAAAGATGTCGTTCAATTAAAATTCCAGACCGAATTCCTTGAAAAAACTATTCAAAATGATTTGGTTTTTATGACATATTTTAACCTCAAGTCTTCTTCTACCTCAAACCCATAAATATATATCCTAATCTCGGAATTTCCGACGTAGAGGGGTCTCAATCTCCAAACTCCCAAAATCCTCATTAGGTAGCACCGTTCCTTGGGGTCACGGGACCCCACAGGACCCCGCTTGTGTCCGCCACTGATTGGTCCAACTGAGAGATTCCTTAAAGTGTTGGTTGATATTCCATTTGCTTTTAGAAAATATTTTTCAATAATTTAGAAATGTAGACATATAAAATAATATTAAATTCAGGTTGTTTAATAACTTCATTACAACTTTTTAATTTTTTTGATTAATTTCTCTATATTTTGATTGATTTATATAAAACTATGTCATTTTGTTTCAACGTAATTCACATAAATTATATATTATCATAGCGAGATACAAGATAAAGAAGTAATATGCTTGATAATGTTTATACTTTATGGAAACTTTTATTTATAATTTTTAATACTTAGTTAATAATGTGTGAATTGGATTTCAGGTGGCATCTAATACACTCAGAAGTAGTAGATTATTCTTAAAGATTTTTGAAGCAGTGTTGAAAACAGGTAATCATATGACAGATGGAAAGACAACTATTTGGCATTTTGTGATCCAAGAAATCATTCGAACAGAAGGCATAAAAGTTGCTCAAGCTGCAAAGGAGATCTTCAATGGCTCGAATGCTAACACAAACACAAGCTGTGATGATTTCAAACGAGACCCTACATTTGACTCGATGGAAAACATTCGTAGTCTTGGTCCTATGGTGGTCTCACATTTAAGTAGTGAACTTGATGTTGTTAAAAAGGCCGCAATAATAGACTCTGATAGCCTAACATCAACCGTGGCGAAACATGGCCAATCATTGTTAAAGACTAAGGACTTTTTAAACAAAGAGATGCAAGATTTAGGAGAAGAGAGTCATTTCCATCTTGTACTTAGGGCTTGTTTGGTACTTGGTAGGGAAAGGAAAGAGTTAAGCTCATGTATCTAGTCACGTTTTCATACTATGGTTCGTTGATCACAATGGTAACCATTACACCTCCTTCCTTATTTTTTATGTAAAATTTAAGATAATTCTCCACACTTCTCTAACATGAGATAATCATATCCCCTATTCTCCTCTAACCATTACCTCTTTCCCTCACTTTTCATTCAAAAAGGAGAAGATCACTACCATTTTATATATAAATTTGTTTCTTTTCCTAGTTTTTATACCAAACAGGGGGTTAAAGAGTTTGTGGCGGAATCAGAAAGTGAGATAACATGGCTTCTAGAAGAAGAGTGACGGATTGTGGACTTGGTGAAGAGAACGGCAGATTACTTCCATGGAAACTCTACGAAAGAAGAAGGGTTGCGGTTGTTTGTTTTAGTTCGCGATTTTTGTGTGCTATTAGACAAGATTTGCGCGGAGTTCAAAAAGAAGATGGACCAAGAAGCAAAGACTATAAGCAAGGAAAAGGTAGCAAAGACACGTTTACAAGATTCAACATCATCTAAGGGAGGTGCAACAAACAAGGAGTAGAAGTTGTTGAACATGATTTGAGTTCAGACAATGAGGTCTCACCAATGTCAGGCATTGTTTGGGCCAAGCTAGAAGAAATGAAAGAAGTTGGTGATTTATCATCAACATCAAAAACTTCCTTTATCAAGGAGGGCTCCATGAAAGAAGATAATGAGGTATCATCAACATCACCGCCTTCTTCTTCTACCAAGGAGAGTTCAATCGAAGAAGGCGATGAGGTACCATCGATTATGCGAGCTTCTTTTATGAAGGAGGTCCCCGCAAAAGAGGGCAATGAGGTCTCGACAATGTTGCGAACTTATTCCCCATGAAGGAGAAATCGACGAAAGAAAAAAATGATTTTTCCTTGTTATTGCGAGCTTCTTCTATGAAGGAGCTCCCCAGAAATAAGGGCAATGAGGTCTCGACAATGTTGCGAACTTATTCCATGAAGGAGAAATCGACGAAAGAAAAAAATGATTTGTCCTTATTATTGCGAGCTTCTTCTATGAAGGAGGTCCCTAGAAAAGAGGGCAATGAGGTCTCGACAATGTTGCAAACTTATTCCGTGAAGGAGAAATCGATGAAAGAAGAAAATGATTTGTCGTTATTATTGCGATCTTCTTCTATGGAGGAGGTCCACACATAAGAGGGCAATGGGGTCTCGGCAATGTTGCGAACTTATTCCATGAAGGAGAAATCGGAAAAAGAAGAAAATGATTTGTCGTTATTATTGCGAACTTATTTAGTCAAGAAGAAACCAATAAAATAAGACAAAGATGTATCAATAACATCACAAACTTCCTTTACCAAAGAGCACCCTATGAAAGAAGATGATGAGGTTTTGGTGAGATCAATGGAAAAAGAAAACAAGGTCTCATCTATATTACAAACTTGTTCTCCTAAGGAGAAAATAATTCAAGAATACAATGAGGCATCATCAACACCAAGAACTTCTTCTAGCGATGAGAAATATATAGAATAAGATTTTGAAGAATCGAATCAACAAGGTTCTAAAATGGAAGATTTAACGAAATCAACTTCACAAAGTTCGACTAAGGGAGAACAAAAGGAAACGCCTTTTCAAGAAAATGTCATAGAAGGAATGAGGAAAAAGCTATTTCCACTAATTCAAGGTAGTCAATCTGACAAATCAAGTAGCAATAGTTCAGATGACAACGACGTTGATGATGATGACGATGATAAGTTACAAACTTTAACCAATGAAAGTTTGTCACATGTGTCTTCTCAAGAATAAAATTCACAAACTTCTCACGAAAATGAACAAATCAAGCAAATGTCTGCCCAAGAGAAATTTAAGGAGGAGCTACTGAGCGATCAAGTATCGAGACGAGCATGGTTTGACAGTATAGGATGGTCCCCAACTGAAGGGAGCGATTAAGTATTCGACAATCAAATTGCTCGGTAGTGATTGTCCATGGAGGACTCTTTTTACAGATCTTCACAACTATTTTAATTGCCCGATCAATAACATCAACAATGACCCTAAGCTACTGTGACATTGCTCCACGAGCAGCCAAGGCCGAACAACCAGTCTCTATAAAATTCCGTTTTAGATTATATGTTAACATAATATGGAGTATTATAAAAACTATTTTTGGATATTAAAGATTGGTGGCTAACTACATATGATGTGTAAATGACATTTTAAAATTTCAATGATAAAATATACTTGAATTATAAGTAAATTATCAAGATTAGTATGGTGACAACACGTGGCAAAATATTAGATGGCACATCCTCAGGGTGACATGTGAAAAAAACTGAGGTGTCGCAACGTAGTGGCTCTACCTTACAACTTATATATATATATATACATATATTAATAGCTACAATAAGACTTGTCTAAGCCAACTAGCTAATTGATATACATATCTTGTTGCTTGGGTTAATTAAAAGGCCACTCTTTCGAATATACTTAAAATCCACAATTTGTGGATGACTCTTCCAAATATGTCCTTGAGTGGATTAAGCGTAGTTTAAGTAAAACCTATTCAAATGTTAATTATAAGTCACTATACCCTAGCTTTCGAATAATATAAATTTAGGCTTTCTAATTACTCTGCTTAAGCTAAGAGTTAGGTATCCCTTATACTGTGTGTCCGGGCACTATATTTTATTAACTTTCAGATCCTATCTTAGGATATCTTACTCCTTTATTAATTTTAATTTATTATATTTAATTTAGGTTATGCAGAGTATCAGTTGCTAATATCCCTGTCTTGTTAATAAGTGTATTACTTAATTTCATACCTATGTACGTGCAACATAATTGGCACGTTCATAAAATTAAGGCTTTATTAAATTTAGTTGTGAGTGGAGGGTTAAGCGCATTAGATAGCAAAGTTTACAGGTTAAAAATGGTGATGAGATTTTACCAATTCATGATATATAGTAAACAAAACGTTAAACACCTTCTTAAACATGGATTAAATGAGGTAAGGGATTTATTGAGTCACCTACTAACACGGGCAAATTGGGAAAATGGGAAAAACGTGGCCAAAGCTCACGCAGAAGGCGATAGATATGAAAGGCATAAATCTCATTCTCTCATAATAAGGCCACAACAAACCTACCACCATTTTAGTAGGAGTCGGATCAAAGCAAAGGGAAACCCTACCACGTGTCACATTAGATGGACACTTGAACCAAACATTCACCCAACTTCCCCACCTGGCGTCTCCTCATTGGCCGCTTGTTACTCAAGCAAAGTTTTATTTCCAACTATGGACGGACACGTGTAAATTAATCCTCCCTCGCTTTGGAAAACATACTCAACAGAATATTATTAAACGAATTTACCATATCCCGTATTTAATTAAGGTGAAATTGGAGTGTTCTTTTTGAAATTTTATTTAAATTGGGGGGTCAATTAAAGGGAAAGCGGATTGGAGATATAAATAGGGGAGACTGGACAACGCAACAAAGTCATGAACCAACCCTCGTTTTTCGGTCTCCGTTGTGTGAGGAAATTTTAGAAATCAGAGAAAGCGACCCGTCTTCAGAAGAGCGAAATTAGCACGGCGTTTTCAAGGAGCAAGTTCCGTTCATTTATTAGATAGTCGCCTGATAGTGCCCGATCAACAACTGTTTGACTGGAACAAATGGTCTCTTAGCTTTAAATTGTTCGATAGTGATTGTCCATGGAGGACTCTTTTTACAGATCTTCACAACTATTTTGGTTGCCCGATCAATAACACCAACAATGACCCTAAGCTATTGTGACATTGCTCCCCGAGCAACCAAGGCTGAACAACTAGCACATAATAATAAAATCATATGAAGATATTAATAAGAAACGAAATGAAGACAAGTTCAAACAATTGAGATGCAAGTCTAAACAGTTTAGAAATATTACAAAGACAAGTTTAAACAATTAGGTGCAAGTTTAAACAATTTAGAAATATTACTGAGCAGAAGTCCATGACGTAGTTTTACATTTTCTGGTCAACCCAATACGAAAACTGCCTTTGTAAGAGCATCCCCAACAGATATGCTAAATTTTTCTCTAAAATGGAGAAACAAAAGCTATATTCCCCAAATTTTTTTTACTTAAACTCCGATAGCTTCTCCATTTTGCAGAATTTAACATTTCTTATTTAACTCCAACCTCTTATATATTTTGAAGAGTTAAACATTTATTAATTATTATTTTTATTTAAATAATGAAGAAATGAAAATAATATACAAACTTACCGTAAAAATACTTAATTGTTTTGTTGAAATAATAAAGAAGTAATTATACTAATAAATTATAATGTAAATAAGGAAATACAAAATTATGCATTCACAATTAGGTCTTGGAAAGAATATATATTACTAGTACTGACTAAAATATTTATTTCTTATATACACATAAATTTAATAAAATTACAACTTATATGAGGAAAAAGTTCATGCATTCACGAGGTGCTATGTTGATTAAAACTATATATATTTTATAATCAATATGATGAATTTGCATTATATATTTAACACTAAAGAATTTTACCATAAATAAGGGAAAAACCTAAGTTTTACAACTCAATTTATATAAACCTTCTTCTATTAGCATAAATGCATTTTAAAGAAAGAGATAATTACTATAAATGCATTTTGGAGAATCCCATACATTTAGAGAATGGATTGCATTTTTCTCATCCCTTCTCCATTATGGAGAATGAGATGGAGAAGCTGTTGGGGTAAATAAAGGCTAAATTTCTCCAAATTTTAAGATTTCTCCAAAATGGCTAATCTCTTGGAGATGTTCTAAGAATATTAGGAGTTTTTAGAACACAACTGACTTCAACTGCATTCATACTCTACAAATTCATAATAAAATAAATAATTATGTTAGTTCATAAACAAATAATTACGTTTTTCAATCTATATTGTTAAGATATTTATGGATATGTATGATAGTAGTAGATACCAGGTAGTAATTACAATATGAAGAAAAGGTTAAGATAATTATGTTAACGAATTAATGTATGTAGAAAAACATATTGGTAAGATATTCAACAAATACATTGTTAAGATACCATTAAAAATTATGTAGGCTTAAAAAAATAGCTATCATATTATCTAAATTCCAGAAATTGAAATAAAATATCTATGTCAAAAAATCGGTGTTTTAGTGGAATATTAATTACATATTAATTAAGCAATATATATTATGTTTTGTAAAGAAAAATAGAATACATATTATATAAAAAAAAAGTAATATAACCTTAACGGGATGTTGTGGCTAACTATATATATTTGCATTAGGAACTTTTTTTGTGCAAAACATATAATATCAATGAAAATAAAAGATATATTTGAGATTTTGACTATTTTTTAGCATAATATGGAGTATTATAAAAACTATTTTGGCATACTAAAGATTGTGGTGACCAACTATATATGATGTGGTAATAAATATTATGATGTGTAAATAATGTTTTATAATTTTAGTGGTAAATTATACTTGAATTACAAATAAATTATCAGGATTAGTATGGTAACGACACGTGGTAAAATATTAGATGATACATCCTCGGGACGACATGTGAAAAAGTTGAGCTGGCGCAACGTGGTGGTTCTAATCCTTATAGCATATATATATATATATGTATAGATATATACAATTATACATAGAGTAATAGCTACCTCTGCAAAAGTATGAGCAAGATCAATGTCACGCTTCTAAAACTCTTAGATCAATGCCACGCTTCTAGAATTATTTAAATGAATTAGAAATTGAATTTTTCAAAGACACGGCTAAGGCTGCTTATAAAAATGATTTTTCTCCTCAATCTCATTGACTTGATCTGTGATCTTCTTCTCATTAATATCTCATGTCTGTTATGAAAAGACAAAAGATCTCAATATTGAACATGAAGATTTAAACCATAAAAAATATTTCAGAAGTTGAATTACCTCCATTCTGAAAAATATGATGGCTCCAATATATACACTCACATCGGTAATTACGTACATGGCATAATCAAATGGTAATGGCGAAATCTGTGAGCCAACTATGAAATGGGCATTGTAGTTCAAAATTTTAGCTATTAGCACACAACATAATCCATCACACGTCTGGAAAATTGAAATCACACAAATAATCATTTGAAACACGTATACAATAAATTTAATATCCTGTGTTCCTACTCCATTAGGAGGGAACGTACCTACACAGATTTAATATCATGATTGTCTTTCTTCACCCCTCTCTTTTTCTTATCTTTTTTCTTCTCACTAGATGTAGAAGGTGAGGATGAAATACTAGATGTAGAAGATGAAAACGAAATGCTGAATTTAGAAGATGAAGATGTGTCTAAAGGTAAAGAGGTTGATTTTGTTATTGGCTTGAGTGTCAGGCATAGTGATGGCCAACAATGCGGGCCGGCCCGGCCCAACCCGATGTCATGGGCCCAAAAAGCCCGGCCCGGCCAGCCCGCGGGCCAGACGGGCCATGGGCCGGGCCTGGGCCGGGCCTGGGCCGGAGTTTTCCAGCCCAGCCCGGTTGGGCTGGTCAACGGGCCAAGAGCCCGGCCCAGCCCAGCCCGGCCCGGACTGACCCGGTGCATATTAATTCTATTTTTTGTAAACATAAAATTAATATGCACCATATTAATTGTATATTTGTAAAAATAAAAGTATTTGCACCCTATAAATTATATTTGTGCAAAAATAAAATTAATATGCACTATAATTATGAAAATTAATTACATAGGCATCTTAATTATTAAAAATTTGATAAGTAATTATTAAAAATAAACCATCGGTCCGACCCAACCTGGTCCAACCCGGTACGTGTGGGCCAGCCCGGCCCGGTACCAGCCCGCTCCCAGCCCGCCCGAGCCTATGTGGACCGGCCCGGCCCAGCCCGGTGATTTGCCGGGCCGGGCCTGGACCACGGCGGCTCGGCCCAGCCCGGCCGAGCCCGGCCCGGTTCCATGACTAGTCAGGCACAAATAGGTAAGGAGGGTGAAATACTTTGTTGCATGTGCTGTCCAATGTACAATTTGTATGATATTGAGAGTGGTGAGAAAAAGGGACTACGATACCATTAATAGTACATATACAGAAAGGAGTTTCAAGTGTGCACACATACCTGGGCGACGTTGTGAGCAGGTTACAGACCTTGAAAGGGAGGGAGAGTTCAGATGGATTGAGGATCATAAAGATATTCAAATCATTCCTGAAATTGAAAGAAGAATTTCTGTAAGGTCAGATTGTTCTAGGACCGATGTGTATTATCATTATTATGATGACATGGGAAAGAAAAGGGCATTGAGGTCTGAACCTAAACTAAAGGCTTTTGTGGGTAAATATTTGACAGAAAACCCGGGCAGTAATCTGAAGATTTCTGATTTATGCTTACATCTCCCTGTGATTGACAATTCTATCATATAAGAACCTGGTGAAGAGAAAATGAATAAGTTTGTAGAAGCTTTAAATTTGTCAAAAAGGGCCATGACAAAAGCACAATTGGGAGATTTAGAGGGTGCAAAGAGAGGTATATTACTGAACTGAACATTTCGTAATCAAAAATTTGGAATTGCACTTTTTGTACTTTTTCTTATTATCTACAAGTATTAAGCATGCTACTGATTTGTACCCTAGCAGCATGGATATTAAAAATCAGTCACATAGAATCAAAGATATGTATTTTAAGGTAATATTGTTTTGTTGGGTTATTTAGAATTTGGCATATTGGCATAAACAATATGATAATTGTTGTCTTCATTGTGTGTAGTGTCATGCAAAGATTGAAGCAAGCAGTCATCCCAAATGGGCATTGTGTACGGACTCCTCTTGAAACCATTTATAGTTGAAGCACGAGAAAGCGAAGAAGCGGCATACGGGACAGGTTAGGCAAGTGAGGAAGCCTGAAGGGCCATACGGTGGAGAAATGTCTAGTATTAATGCTGGAGTCGGTCGTAGTATTCGGTTTAAGGGTTCAAAAGAGGATTAGAATTGTCTTCCAATTTTGCTTGAAAAAAAAGACATTTTAGTAAGAAATACTGCCTCTAACACATTTTAGTACGATGTTCATATGTTTGAGTATCATGTTCACGTATTTGAGTATCATGTTTACGAATTGTAGATGTATGTTTACATATGAAATAATTGTGTTCACGTATTTTGGATGTACGTTCACAGATTTTAGATGTATGTTCAAATTAATGATTTCAAATTCCTACAAACATATATGTAAAACTTTCAAATTTGCATAATTATAAAGCATGATTTATCTCGCTCCCTCTCTCTCTATATATAAAGCATGATATCTCTATACTTATAAAACTATAAAAGGACAAGTTGGACTTTAGTGAAAACAAATGCACCCACGTAGGTGATGCCATCAAGTTTGTCTCAATACGAACCACCCTTTTCGGGCTTTGGGATCAATGAGAGCTTTGAAGTTCAACCTCTCATTTTACATCACACTTTGCCATATGATTAAGAAAGTTTAGAACTTTCATACAGGCATCAAGCCCATTTCCCTCGATGATTCCAAGACTATTTTCATGTTTAAACCTTTTGTTAAGGGATCAACAAGGTTCCTTTTGGAAATTATACACTTTATGTAATCACACCATTCAAAATCAGATGTCTCACTTCCTCATGTCTAATGCGTATGTGTCTTTTCTTTCCATTATAGGCACTACTCTTTGCCACGCATATAATTGATTGAGAATCACAATGTAGAGAGACGGGATGTGTAGGACTTTCCCATAATTGAATGTCAGTCATTAAGCTGCTCAACCATTCAACTTCTTGTCCTGCAAGATCAAGAGCTACAACTCTAACTTTATAGTGCAACGTGATGTTACAGATTGCTTGGTACATTTCCAAGATATAGCTGCACCACATATTGTAAATACATACCACTAGTAGAGTTCACTTCATCATTATCAGATAATCAATAGTACCTCTCCAATACTTTAAAAGTCTTTTTAGAACATATGCAATATCTACCTAATCTACTAACAACATATGCAATATCAGGCCGAGTATAGTCCATCAAGAACATTAAACTACCTATTAGCTTATCATACTCAGTTTGAGAAACACTATTCCTTTTGTTTTTCTTTGAGTGCATGCTAGATTCATAAGTAGTTCTTACAGGCGTGACATTATAGGCGTAACATCATGTGAATTAAACTTCTTATGTATTTTCTCTACATAAAGAGATTCTGATAGGGTAAATCCATAACATCCGAAATCACATCAACTTCACTTAAGTCTTTCATCTCGAATTTTGACGATAATAAATCTTTAGTCTAATCAACAATATCAATGTTTGTACCCATGATTAGCATGTCATCAACATACAAGCAAATAATCACACATTTTCCATGGCTCATTTTAGTATACACACATGCATCTGTACCATTCACAAAGAAACCAAAGCTTAATTTTATGTTAATATAATAATATGTAGATATCTATCGAACCATCTAGATAATAATATGACATAACCCGACCTAACTTGATCCATTTACTATTATTAACTTTTTGTTGTAATCTTATATTATCTTTCTCTATTCATATTTTGGTGTTATAGTTTGCTCACTTCAATAGGTTTCGGGTTCCAAAAATAGATTATTTTGTCTAATTTATTACAAAATATAGTTTTGTTATTAAATATTACATTATTTTATCATATTATTATCTTAATAATCCTACAAATCGATATTCTGAACTCGCTAACTAATTTGAGCCTCCAGAATAACATGTTATGACCCGCTGAATGTATGAGTTTCCTTCTCTTTTTAGTGTCGTCCTTAAAATGTATGAGTTTCCATTTTATAATGTCTTTAATCCACACGATGAATTAGGTGGTGAAGTTCCAATCCAAATACTAATGTCTAACCAAGGGAAGGATGCCAATACTATACACTCAACTAACAATATCAGCGATATCCGAGGTCATATGAATACTCATTTAATCCACAAGGAAAGGATGTATAAATCTCATCATACTTACCATAGTGAAGGCTACTCACTGGACGAAGACACAACACATACTACATTTCTAATTAGAGGGAAGAAGAATGACTCAAAGTCTGTCTGAATTTGCTCACTCCTATCATCCACTGGTGCAACCACATTATCATATGTCGCACAAGGAAAAGAATGTACATAAAACATAATTATTGTCATGCCTTTTTATAATTTAAATGATTTTTTATAACATTTCAAGGTTTATGATGAAAATGACTATACGCGTTACTTCAAAAGCGATATGAGTGTCGTCATACTATGATTGACTTGGCACGTGGTGTAGGAAATATTTGAACATGCAGATGCGGTCTTCGTTACAAAATATTGTGGGTGAGATCCAAAATTTATGGTCAAAGTTCAACCTGACCTAATCGAGCCGTTCACTAATAAGTTCAAATCCGAGACCCGTTGGATTGATTCAAAATTTTATTTTGGAACATAATATTTCCTTTTCATCGAATAATATAATACATACTTCTTATTAATATTATATTATATAATTTTAATAATATTTTAACAGCGAAGGTTTTATTTAACGCTCGATCTATACGTAGCGTTGTAGGCCTACGCGACGCTCACCGAACCATAACGGTTGAGTGTAAAAGAATCATAAAGTTGGTGTGACTCGAGTCGTAAAGGCTCATGCACTCCTAGCCATAAAGGCTCATGCACTCTTACGGGTAAAGGCTGGAGGAGCGCCAAAAACCAACATTAACGTTAATGATTGGCAAACTCCTACCTACCTACATTTGTTAATTACTACATATTCAAATCCTTCAATTAACACCATTGGACACCATCTCTTCCTTTCTTCTTCCTCATCTTCTTTTCTTCATCCTTTTCTACAAAAATACTTCACACTGTCTTATGAAGATTTCGCATATAACTTTAATTCAATAGGAAAATATATTTGAATATCATCCAATGGGGTACTTTACCTATTACTAAAGTTAAATACTCTCTTTTTTAATTTGGATGTGGTCATGTGGGACTGGGTGTACACAATTTGTTCATAACGCCCAGAATAATTTCAGCTTTCGAAATAAGCAGAAACACCGATTGTTAAGGTTATAACTAGGGTTGTCAATCAGATGGGTCGGGTCGGGTTCGGGTCGGGTCATTCCGGTTTCGGGTCAATTGTTGGTATATGGCAACCGGGTTTGATCGGGTTTAGGTAGGGTGGGTTGGGTATTAATTTAACCGGATAAAAGTCGGTCTTCGGGTCAAATTTGATCGGATTAGTTCGGATTTCGATCAAACAGATTTTGGGAGAGCTGGGTGAATTGGATATCGGTTGACCCTAATTTTGAGTTTCTATTGGTACGATTAGGATTGTCAAAATGGTAAGTCGACTTGGGTTCCGGTCGGGTCATTCCGATTTCGATTTTGGGTCAATTTCAAGTATTTTGACAACCGAGTGTACGGGTCGCATCAGGTTTCAATCGGTGCGGGTATTAATTTGTTCAGAAAAAGTCAGCCTTCTTTATTAGATTAGTTTGGATTTTAGTTAAATAGATTTTACGTGAATTGGAGATCTCGATCGACATTGATTTTGGGTAATTCGGGGTTCGGAGGGGATTAGTCTTGAGATTTTGAGATAGATAATTCTTATCTTAATGAGTCTGATTACACGTGAGTCATATATCGGTTATATAGGTCAATGACTTTGAATTGATTGAACTTGATTGAGTCTGATTTCAGTGAGTTGAATTTGGATTGAGTCTGACTTCAATTGATAAGATGAGTTAAAGAATTTGACTCGACTTCGATCGATGTGGGTTTAAATTTAGTCGGATTTTGAATAAATAAATTTTTCAATGGAATTAGATGTCATATGATGTAATAATTAGTATAACATTAAAACAAAAAACATAAGTCGACTTACCATTTATGCCTATGGTATCCCAGAAGGACGGGACGATCTATGCCTATGGTATCTTCAGATACCATTTATGCCTATGGTATCCCAGAAGGACGAGACGATCGAGGTGGGTCAAAAGAATCTTCAGATACCTCAAGAGACGGGACGATCTATGCCTATGGTATCCCAGAAGGACGTCCCCAAACCTGGTGGCGTACTCTGACGCAGACTACGCTGGTCATGTGGTGGATAGAAAGAGCACGTCCGGAATGGCTCAATTCCTTGGCTCTTGTCTCGTGTCTTGGGGATCCAAAAAGCAAAACTCTGTGGCCCTCTCAACCGCGGAAGTTGAGTACGTTGATGCTGCTTCGTGCTGCTCCCAAGTCCTATGGATCAAGTACCAACTTGAAGACTATGGTACGTTCCTCAACACAGTCCCTATCTTATGTGATAACCCCAGTGCTATAAGTATTGCCAAGAATCCTGTTCATCATTCTAGGACGAAGCACATTCATATAAGACATCATTTTCTTCGTGATAATGTTGAACTTGGATTGATAAGAGTGGATCATGTTAGGACTGAGGACCAAGTGGCCGACATTTTCACAAAAGCACTTGATAGACGTCCTTACGAGCACCTCAGGTTGCTCTTGGGGATGATAACTTTTAAATGATCAAGTCCCGTTCTATTATTCCCTCTATGATTGACTATGTTTTGTTGAGAACTTGCTTTAAAGTGTGTCATGCATTGAAAGTCATCTTGAAAGGACGCTAGTCTAAGACATGTGTTTTGTTTGTGTTTTGAACGCTATTCATTTCGCTTTTTATCTCAAGAGTATCCCTGATCACCCTACCCTCATTACAAGCCGAAATGATGGGAACTCTAAGCTTACCTAAGCCGAGAATCTTGCAAACGCGTCCTATGAGCGTTCTTTGTTTTATCTTTACGGGACGTACTTGCTTGATTTTCAAAACTAGTGCTAAGTGATCAAAGGGACGCTTGTTAAGATCTGAAGGACGTCAGGGCAGAGTTCTAAGAATCAGAGGTTGTGATCAGACTTGGGACGCAGTGGTATAGTTCTGAGTAAAGTAGTGTTGTGTGTTGAAAGGACGCCAAGACAGAGTCCCTTGCAGTTGTGAAAAGTTTGAAATTTGAAAATGGGAAGGTGAACCGTCTTAGAGAAGTTGAACGCAGATCTCGGGATATGTGTAACGGGTGCAAAACAGCTGGTTACTTAGCAAAGAAGAATGCCACGTGTGGGAACGCGGGTGGAGGAAGTTAAATGAAAAGTCCCTATTACCCTTGACCGTTTTCCTTCGTCTTCTTCCTATAAATATACCCCTGTGCATTCTGAAAACCCTTCTTTGCCTCCCTGTTGCTTACACAAATCCGGAAAATCTCTCAAAGATCTTGCCAAATCTCTCAATCCCAGATCTCGAAATCCTCTTCTCCAAAGCCCTAACTCTTCATATTTAAACCCATATTTCTCAATCAAATTAAATGGCAAACACAAGAGCAACCAAAAACACTCAGCCCTCTCCGTCGTCTTCCTTGGCGGCGAGAAACCCTAGCCAGGCAAGGAGCTCAACTCTGGTGAAAGGCCGATCGCTAATGGACTCGAGAGGCAGACATGTTGGGCGGCAAGAACCTCCTCGCCACCAGCAATCCTCCCAACGCCGCCCTTCCACCACCCCGCCAAAGCCACAAAAATCCCAATCTCCTCATCATAAACCCCAATCCCAATCCTCTTCCAGATCCCAACCAAAACCCTCTCAAAAACGGTTCAAGTTCCTCGAACAACCGTAAGTCCCTGAACCTGAGCAAGGAAACCCTAAAAAATCCACAATCTTCAATCTCCCTGCTCAACCCACTCGCTGTCCTCCTCTTGACTCTTTGATTGAGGACTGGCTAGAGAGAGAGCCCTAGACGCTAGCCAACATTTGCTAAGGGCGTCCGCTCACAACCACCCTCCAAAAATCCAACGCCTACTTCACTATTTCATGGTGACGTACGTTCAACCACGCCTTTGAGAAACCAATCACACCAACCCTCCCTTCATGGGGCCCGGAATAGTATCCGAAATATTCGGTGGGACGGTGGACGAGCTAGCAAATCTGTTGCCTGACATCATGGAATTCATTGTTGCTCCAGCCGGCTCCGTCCCCACCTAGAAGAGAAAGCGCCAATCCTCTCCCCCTCCCTCACAAAAGCCAAAAGGCCCTTCCTCTTCCCAACCTAAACAAGTCCCATCCTCCCCGCCTCCCGCCCCCAAAAGAAGGTTAAAGACGTCCGCTGAGCTGGAGGGCGTCACTGAACAGCAAATGGCAGCCATCCGCCTCTCCGAGCTGCAAATTGAGAAAGAGGAGAAGGCGCGACAAGAACAAGCGGAAAAGGACGCCATTGCTGCGGCGATCCAGCAGAGTCTGCAGGAAGTCCCTCTGCTCCCTCCCCCACCTCCAAGGGTAGAGGACGTGACTCCTGCTCCTGCGGCTGCTGCGGATCCGCTTGAAGTGGAAATGGAGGCGGTCCTGGCAAAGCCTCTGCCTAAAGTCCAAAGGGACGCTCCTCATGCACAGGTCCAGGCCAAGGACGCTGTGCTAACAATCATTCAGCTAGAGGAGTCCCCTGTCAAGCAGCCTCCTCCTGCTCCTGCCGCCGAGGAAAATGTGCAAGTTCAAGGGACGCCTTCTGCTGAAGTCCCCACAGAGTCCTTGGCCCGGACTCCAACGGACGCCCCTCCTCAACCCCAAGCATCCCATGACGAAGAAATGGCTGAGACTCTTGAACAAGGGGACGAGGCCTCAGATAATGATGACGCCCCTCACCAAGATGAGGAAAATGAAGAAGAGGAGGGAGATGCTGAAGAGGTAGAGGACGCCGGCGACAATGTAATCGTTGGCAATGGCGACAAGAAGAAGCGCCTCAAGAAAATTCTGCCGCCACTCCTGTTTACAGCTCAGTTTCTTGAAGAGAACGGCCGCACAGAATTTCTAAAGCTGCTTGAGTTCCAGGGTTGGACGCACCTGGGCGAAGAGGCTGCTACTGTAGACCCCAACGAGGTTCTCCGCTTTTACTCTAAGTTTGAAGTATCCACAGTAAAAGGGAAGCCTCAAGGGACGTTTGAACTGGATGGGGACGAGTACTCTATTGCAAAGGGTACCGTCCACAACATGTTGGGTCTACGCCTCCCGCCTCAGGAAGCTCTGCACGACTTCCCTTGCAAGAACTTCGGCCGCTTCTCCCAGGAAGAAATCTTCAATAACATATTCAATGGGAGGCAGCCAGTCGCTAGGGATAGAGTCGCCCACTGTCTCTCCGAGACGGGCGTCCTTGCGCATCACTTCATAGTGCGCATGGTCGTCCCCCGACAAGAGAAGAAGTCCATTGTCCAAATCACCGATAGTATTATTTTGGACGCCTTCTTGAACCGCAAGCCCATCAATTTGGCGCGGGTTGTCTTGGAGCACATGGGCAAGTGCCCTGGAGGACGCCACTCGCTCCCCTTCCCTGGCCTCGTCAAAAAGATTCTTGAGCATCAACATCTTTATGCCCCTAGAGAGGAGAAGTCCTTTGGCATTCATTGGGACGTCAGGCAGATCACAGCTCCTCCGGTCGGTAAGATAAGATTTGATGAGCCGCTTCCCTCTGTGAAGAAACAGTTGGCCAAAGAGAAGAAAGAGGCCGAGCGAAAAGCCAAAGCTGCTGCTGCCGCCAAAGCTGGAGAAGGCGAGCCTAAGGAAAATTTGCAAAGAGTAGGGATGCCAGTTGACGATGCTAAGGACGTTGATGATGAAGCTGATCGCATGAGCGTTCCTCATGAGGCTGAGAAGTGTTCTCAAAAGTACCTGCTTGGGATGATGATCGAGAACCAATGCATGATGATAGATCTCATCCAACAAGTTCATGAAACTCTTCATCAGCACACTGAGCTTTTGGAATGCAACAATGAGCTCCTAGCGCGGAACAACGATCTTCAAGAGCAGAATCTCAAAGCTCTCGGCAAGCGTCCCCGCAAATGATTGCTCCTTCCCTTCCAACTCCTGAAAAATTCAATCTCTTGTTTTTTTGTGTTTTTGTTAAGACTTTGGGACGCTGTCCCCTTTGAACAATTTATGTGTGCTTGTCTGTAATGATCGTACTCTCTCTTCCTTTTGAATGACGTTCATTACATTGCAATTCATTATGTCCAAACGTCCTTTCTTTAGTTATGACTTTGTGTGTGCATGCTTTTCAACTTGTTCTCCTTTTCGATGATGCCAAAAGGGGGAAGTATAGTTTTGCAGAGATGCGATTGTTTTTAAGTTGTCATAGAAAGCATGTGTTTAGGGGGAATTTCCGCCAAGTCCAAAGGACGATAGTAAGAATAAAATAGGACGCACTTAAAAGAATGAGTTGCATGCCAACCTAAGCTGAAAAGAAAATCAAAGTGTAGTCTCTCATGCTAAAAGCTTTACTTCTGTGTGCATTGTTTAAAGGAGTTTATCATCATCAAAAAGGGGGAAATTGTTGGGACGATATTAAGGACGCCAATCATTAATATCTAAACCAATAATGATCGTCCCTAGTTTTGTTAATGACAAACTCAAAGGTATTTGATAAGTTGTCCAAGTGTTGATCTCAGGTAAGTCAAGAGGACGCACATGAGCGAAAAGGACAACAAGTGAACTGTAGTCCCTAAGCTGTAGGGACGCACTTCATCAGAACTTCCAGTGCTGAACAAAAAGAGTGAAGTCCCTACGCAGATAGGACGGCGTCCTCATCAAGAAGGGACGCGCGCCAAAATACGGACGAAGTTCAAATCCAAACCAAGGCCGCCCCAACATGATTACATCACGTTCGGCCATAGTCCTCAGAAGGAAGCTTCCTTTGTCTGGGCACGTGTAGACGATTCCAAAGATGTCGCTTTCCCAGCAATGGTCCCCTATCCACGCGGAGGCTTCCCAAACGTCAACAGAGTTGACTTCCTCAAGATGCAAATCGCACCGTTGATGGAAGATCAAGGATCCTGCCTAGTCTCAGAGGATGCTAGAGGACAAGAACCACTTCCGCTATAAATACCCTCCAAGGGGTATGCATAGCGGTGTGGACTTTGAAGACTTTCTCTCAAGCTCTCCCGAAGCATTCAAGTTCAAGAACGAAGATCAAGAAGATCAAGTGAGCTTGAAGCAAGAGAAAGAAAGTCCAACCAAATCAAATCCAAAACCAAACCACAAAATAGTTAGAAAGTAGTTTGTCTCTCACAACGGACCGTGAGAGACGTGAGTGATAGCTTCCTTATAAGCTAAGAGAGTTAGGTTACTTGTTAGGTGAAGAGGAGTGTTACTAGTGAGACTAAGAACGGACGCTTAGCTCAGTGAAGTGTAACGACTCGCCTAAGTTGTAAGGACTCTCTCTGAATAAGATAAGGACGGCTATTGAAAATCCTCCAACGGAGGTAGAGGTTTACCCATAAGACTAGTTGGTCTTAGTGGGGTTCCTCTATAAATACTTGTGTCCATTGTCTTATTCTGTTTCATGTCTAAGTCTATATTCCGCTGCACTTAAGGACGCCCTTAACCCAGTTAAGGACGCTCATTCTAACAGACTTGCGATCCAACAGTGAGTTTTAATAATTTTGTATTCCCTATTAAGTGTTTTTTTAAGATTCAAATTTCTTCAATGCCCTAAAATTTCTTATATTTACATCTATTGAGATTGTTGATATTATTTGTCCTTGTTGAGACATGCTTTGAAGCTACTTAATTATTCTATATGAAAATGTTATCACCTTTCCTTTCCTTCAACATATATGATGAGTATGTATTTAACTATATATGTAATTAGGTGTAGCTAAAACTAGATTGGTATTGATGATATTCTTATACTGATTTATGTCATGTCCTTATCTTGTATATAGAATTGGGAAAATAAATCATACCACAAGTCAAATTTCTTTTGTAGGATTTGGTTAAAATGAATAAGTTTTGTGTAACACATTGGCAATTTCATTCCTTTCTCAATGTATTTGATCATTTATTTTTGATTGTTGCAGAGAGAATTGTGGTACTTTGACAAAAAAAAAATGATATTCAAAGCTTGGCTTCTCTCCTAAAGGTAGTATTTGAGCTTCACTCTTCATTCATAAACAACCGTTTAGATCATTTATTTAATTGTTTTATTTATCTAACTTAGTGGTATTTAATTACTCCTATATGGACATAGGAGGTTCATCGGAAAATACCCTTAATATGGAAGGTGATGTAGCTGAGATGGGTGAAATGACTCCTTCAAAGAAAAAAGGAAAAAAGCGAAAGTCACACCCTAGACCTTCTCTAGTATGAAAATACTTCAACATTGTGGTGGACAAGGAAACAAGGCAGCAAAGAGGATTTTGTAAGTATTGCAACACTAATTATGCCTTATACAGAAGGTTTTTCCATGCCCTCCTCTAGATAGATTCTAATCAAGAAGAAGTGATGCTAATCTAGATGTGGGAGCATCTAATTATCATAGACATTAAACTTTGTGTTGAGATCCAAAAATTGGAGCCAAGTGATGGTTAATCCTTTGGAAAAGAAATTGACCGGAAAATATTTCGTAGATTACTAGCCCAGGAACTCATGCGACATGGCTATAGTTTTTCTTGGGTGGAGCATAATGCAACTAGGAAACTCTTTAAGTATTTGAATTACAATGTTGAATCGATAACAAGAAATACAATACAAAAAGATTGTTTAGAACTGTAAGCTGAATTGAAAGAAAAAATCATTCATGTGCTAACTGGGAGAATTTTATTAACATCTGATTTGTGGACTGCATATACGTCTAGAGGGACCGCATGGAACCGGACATTACAACATGATCCATGCTTAATACAAGTACAAATCTCTTAATTTGAGCATCAATCATGTGTAAACAATCAGCTATAAATCAAACAAGTTTGTAGAACAAGACAGAAATATTAGCAGCAATATTAGTAGCTTGTACGAGCAACATCCATTGATAATTGGGTTTATTTTTATGAATGCACTAATAGATATGTGTTTATCAATTGATGCGAATCAATTTGAGAGCTTATTATGTAAGAAAACAAAAAGTTTATAACTACATAAATGAAAATTTTCCCCTTATCAAAAGATAATTAAATGTACGATTCAAGCTCTCACTCACACTAAATGTTTTCATCATTATGTAATAATGTTTATCAAAATATTGTTGAGACTTTCCTCCCAAAAGAAGATGCCTTAAATTTTGATTCTTTCTTCAAATAAACTAAAACTTAAATAAAAAAGGGTGAATGATCACCTATAGGGTAAACTACCCAATTTACAAGTGACTTGGTGTCAACAACAGACTTGAAGCTTGGAGGGATAGGTTGGAGTCTAAGGGTTTCAGACTGAGCAAATCCAAGACGTAATATATGGTGTTTAGGTTCGGGCAAGGTGTAGACCTAAGTGAAGATGTTATGCTCGAAGGGGAAGTTGTTGCAAGGAAAGAGAGTTTCAGATATTTGGGGTTAGTCTTACAGAGTGATGGTGGTTTCGACGAGGATGTCACGCATCGGATCCAAAGGGGCCGGCAGAAATGGAGGGCGGCATCGGGGGTTTTGTGCGATAGTAAGATCCCGCTGAAGTTGAAAGGATAGTTTTATAGAAGGGTGATCAGACCAACCGTATACTCTATGGGGCAAAGTTTTGGGCCACCACGAAGGCATAGGAACAAAGACTTTTAGTGGCCAAGATGAGGATGTTGAGATGGATAAGCAGTCACAGGCTGTTGGACAGAATCAGAAATGAAGTGATCACGAGTAGGGTGGGAGTGGTCAGCTTAGAGGACAAGCTTCGTGAGTCAAAATTGTGGTGGTTTGGGCATATCCAAAGGCGGTGCCCCGAGGAGCAGTCCAAAGGTGTGAAAGTCTGGACTTTGGAGTTATTCGAAGAGGGAGGGGTCGACCGAGGAAATGATGGAAGGACAGTATGAGACAGGATGTCAGTCACCTAGGGATTTCGACAAAGATAGCATTATGCAGGGACGGGTGGAGGGAGGAGATTCGAGTGTTGGATGGCCAGACCCTGTCCTGACCGGCAAGCTTTAGTTTTTGGTTTTGTTTGTCGTTTTGTTTTGTGCTTTGTTTCGTTTCATTTTGCTATGTTTTGTGCCTCGTGTGTTTTTGTCTGGTTTTGTTTGTGCTTTATACGCGTCTTTGCTTTTATGCTCAACTGTTGGGTCTTTTGGATGCCCCCCCTTTGCGTTAGCTAGGGGTGCCCCCATCTTGACCCCCGATTCTCGTATGAGGAATAGTATTGGGATATTCTTGTTGTTGTTGTTGTTGTAACCATGTTTACTTAATAATTCATCCATACTTAGTGAGTAGTATCCATTTTTATCAATCATTTAATATAAAACTTCTAAACAAGCAAAGGCAAGAAAGCAAAAATAACATAAAGCACTAACTTTGTCACAAATGGATCCCAAAGAATTACCTCTCAACTCATTCTATTATCAAATAGTTTAGAGGTCCCTTTGGTTTATTATATGTGTTGGATCGTTGTTAGTAGCTAAGAGTCTAAGGATGTCCTGAGGGAGCGTCCTTATACAACGGAATAAAAACCTAAGCAGGTATTAAAGACAGAATAAGATAAGGATGCAAGTGATTTATAAAGGAACCCCACTAAGATCAAGTAGTCCTTATGGGTAAACCTCTACCTCCGTGGAGGATTTTCGAATAGCTTGCCTTATCTTATATATGAGGGAGTTGATGTCTCTCAAATTGTTGGTGTTTTATAGGTTATTTTCCCTTGTAAATATGTGTCTTTTGTTTCTTTTCTTGTATGTTTTTCCCCTTTTTAGCTTGGATTCCGATTTTCTATGAGATTCGGAGACTATGCGATTATTGTGTATTTTGTAGGAGTTTTTGGCATGGATTGAGAGATGTTTTCAAAGGAGACCCGAATAAGGAGCAAGACACGAGTCAAGGAGCGGAAGAGCGGAGCAATCCATGAAGAGAAGCACAAGAAGAAAAGGTTGCCAGAGACCAGGACCGAGTTCCATAGAAGTCGGGACTAAGATCGAGTTGTGGACCTCGGACTGAAGTGCCAGCAAGTCGGGCCCGACTTACCTCCGTGTCGGTCCGTGTCGGTCGATCAAGGATTGGGCTCCAAGGCACACAAATGTGATCTACCACTTTTGCCCCTCTTCTATTTTGGGCATTCTTAGCTTCTAATTAGAGGGGAGGAAGACAATTAGCAAGACACACACTACTAATCACCTCTCAAAGGGCTCTAGGGAGACTTGGAGAGCAAGGAGAAGGAGAAGAGAGGGAGAAGAGGAGAAATCGGTGGAGGAGAAGGATAGATCTAGGGAGAACTTGTAAGTTTGTCTTTGTTTTGCTTTGCAATTGTGGATTTGGATTGGAATTTGTGGATTTCCTTTGCTTGGTGAATGAAATTTCGATTTGATTTGTGTTTGATGATTGAGATTGCTTTGCTTTGTGTTTTGATTGCTTTTTACTCTAGCCTTATGGAGTAGATTCCATTGATCTTGAGCTTTGGGGGAAACCTCTAGCTAGATTGGGTTTGAATCCCCAATTCCAAAGCCTTGAGTGCTTGATCTAGGAACCCACTCTACATAGAGCTACAATTCCTTGTGGAAGCAAGGGATCAAGGGCGTGTGTTTGGCAAGAGTGAACGGAAGTGATCAATTGCCCATCACTTGACCTTGCATCGAAAGGGAGGTCGAATTCCCTATGGGTCGATGTGTAGAAGTGGCGGGACCAAGGCGAACAACCTCGATCCTACGAGGATCAACACTTATTGCTTGAATTGGGGTGGAATAGCCCACATCTACTAGTGGAGGAACCCAAAAACCCGAGATCTATCTCTCCAATTTGCAGACCGACTTTCCCAGTGACCTCGGGCCCGACTTAGCTAGTGTCGGTCCCGGTCTTTTCCTCTTCGATCCACCTCGGGCCCGAAGTGACCAGTGTCGGTCTCGAGTGGTTTTTCTTATTTTCCTTGGATGATCAAACATTGTCGAGTGATGTCATCCTGTCGGCTAGTGAGTAAGGACTCCTTTCGTGCGTTCCTACTTGCTTGGGACTCCGTCCTTGCTCAAGTAGTCTCTGGTTGGTCCTTACTTCCTGTTAGCTAGCGTCCCTAAGCTTGTGGGACGCCCATACACACTTGTTGTCCTTTTGCTCACTGGCGTTCCTGAACACTTGGACAACTTTATTAGAATCAAAGTGAGTTTGTCATATCAAAACTAAGGGACGGTTGTGTGGAACACTAACAAGTACGCAAGCGTTCTTGATAGCGTCCCAACACTTGTTCCGAGCCGTTTCCTAGCCGTTGCTCGAGTCATTCCTTTCTTGTGCCTTGTGTTTCGCCTTGCCTTAGGCCTCGTCTAGTGCCTTGCTAGCCTCGACTTCTCACCTCGATTAGCATTTCTAGGATCGCTTTAAGGCAAGTGGATGGTTCTCCGATAATCGTGAAATTGCTTTCCGTTATCTTACTAAATGTTGGGAACGACCTTGTTTGCTAATAATTGGATTAGGATTATTATGCTTAAAATTAATGACCATTGTTTTTAATATCGTACGCGCTAGTACATGGACTTAGGACCGTTGATGTGTGACCTTGATTGTTTCAAGTCTCTTTTCAAGACTTTGTTGTGGAATAGTCTAAGACTAGGAATGCGAGATTTAAGACTCTCGTTTTTTCTTAATAACTCATGTTACGAGGTGTAATTAGTGCATGCTCGTAATATTAAGGTCATATGACTAATGCTCGTTCCTTAAGATGGGCTATAGCACTCTAGCTAAGTGCTCAGGAGACGCTTGCTTTCCTGTTAATCCGGGGCCAAGCTCCGATGAGCCGTCACTTAAAATTCATTAATTAAATTGCTCTGTTTTATGATATAATAAGATAAGTGTCCAATGCACATTAATTAATAAACGAGGATGGTTAGTACAACTTGGAAAAATCACTCAGGATCCACATTATTGATAGTCGTCTTTTTAATCTGAATGCATACTCGAGTTGCCAAAACGCCTATAAAATTGCAAGATGGGTTCATGTGTATATGAGTCCTTGTGGCCACCTCCCTGTCGGCATCTTCGAGTTATGATGAGGTTGATTATGATTCGATTAGTGTTGGATGCTTTTTCACTGTTGCTTGAATTAATTAAGTTCCCAACAAATCTTAAACACATATATATCTCTCGTAGGTGCTACTTCCATGTAGTGTCCTACTTCCGAGAAATCTCATTTCTCATAAGCCTCACATCTCATAAAGCCTCAAGCTAAATTATTTTTTTCTTTTGAGCCTTGCTCGTCTAAAAGCCTCTCGCTCAAAAAGCCATATGCGTTCCGCATCAAAGAACCCTTGATTGTTAGGCATCAACTAGTTTTCAATTGGTCCGTGATGCCCTCATGTCTAAACCTTTCTAAGAACCGAACTCTATTCTACCACTTGCTTAGTCTCGGGTTAGACTAACATCCCTTCTTTCTTTCCCAACTTTGTTGGCTGGTATTCCTTGCCTTTATGGGGATGTCAGATAGGAAAGGGAAGGCTGTTCAAAAGGAAGCCGAAGACATCAGGATCTGCAGGAAGGAAGGAAGGAAGGAAGAAAGGAACGAAGAAGGTCTTCAAAACATCTTTTGTTTTGACCATGTTTTTGGGTCCCACATGCTTTTACATTTTTAGAAATGTTTTTTAAATTCCGCTGTAACTCTTTTAAAAGATTTTTGTAACCTTACTGGAAGTTTATCCCACTTGTAATCCGATTTAAATTAATAAAATAGAGTTGATTATTCTCAAATCATCTCGTTAAGTTACCTTTTTAGCCTTGTGTGACTTTGGACGGTGAAATCCAAGGTCATTGACGGCAATACCTTTTGGCTTTAAGAAGGGGGTGTTACATAACTTCAGACTTATGGATGATATCGGGTCGGTTAACTTTAGGCTTACGATGATATCGGGTCAAGTAGATTCGGTTATCTAGCCATATTTAGCTATTCCATTCGGGTATAATCGGTTTAACTCTTTTTTGGGTTTGGTTCAAATCGGTTCGAGTAAAGACTTCTCTCAGTTTTCTTTGTAGTTCTTTTTCGGATGCCGATCGGGTTCGATGTCGGGTGGGTTGGGTGGGTTTCTCGGGTCGGGTCAAGTTTCGATAGCCCCAAGTGTAACACCTCTATTTTGAAACCTTAGGTATTATATGCCAGAGACCTCGGATTTTTCCACCCAAAGCCATTGAAAGCGGTAGGTAACATAACTCGATTCATAGACAATAAACTATTGAACTTATATTACATCAAATGTAATTCAATGCTTGATACACGATTAGAAGTCATTGATCAATGGTTCAAAATAACAATGTTTGAGTGAAGATGACATATAAATTATTTTGTAGTGGAAGTAAAATGACGACTCTATGATTGTTCATAAAAGCAACATGTGGAATACCAAAAGATCTAAAACAAGTTAAAACATCTTGAAAATCTTCCTTCATTTAAGTACTCGCGTCTTTATCTTCGGTCTTCGACAAACATGTCCTTACTTTTTGATATTTCCCTAAAAGTAAGAAATATCATCCAACCGATGTCAGGAAGGAAAGAATGGGATGTTAGTCTAATGGGAGACTAAGCAAAGTGGTGGAATGTGACTTGGTTCTTAAATGAATTGTTAAGCAAGTTGGCATCACATTTCAAATTCAAAAAGTTGATGCACAATGGGTCGGGGTTCTTTCAAGAGGAGGGTATAAGTGATTTTGATAGAGAAGCATAGAGAAATCTTTGGAGAATAGACAAATACGAGATTTCTTTTAGAGTTGGGGCGCAACGAGAAAGTGATTCTCATGGAAAGGAGGATGATTATTGTTGGGAACTTTATTAATTCAAATCAAGATCTAATAGAAACATATATCAACTTATCTTCTCTTAGAAATATACCAATACATTTTAGTTAACAATTTTCAGATGTGGCAACTCGTAAGAGTCAAGAGCCACACTAAGGATGAATATTCAATCGAACATTTCAATTAATGATTTTGAGATGTGGTGACCCTTGAACAAGCCTAGAGCCACACAATGAAGCACCTAGTTAGGGTGCTATCAACCCTCTAAGTGGTAGAGAGGGCAGAATTATGACCTAGTGTTAGGGTATATGCCCAAAAATTGTCAAACAAGCTAGATAAACTTGGGGGGGTGAAATCTACTTCTTGTAAGGGGTAAACGACAAACCACGACGTTCTTCCCCAGATTTCACCGGCTACCTTTCATCTTCTGAGCATCACCGAGCTAGTCCATTGCTAGGTCAAAGAAGGTGACTCTAGCCCTACTACTGTTAAGAGTAATTAGTTGCCTATATGATTAGAAGAGCAACTGTAGTCTAGCAAGAGGGTGCGGAGGTTATGCACATGGGTTAGGGGTTCAAATTGCTCCCTCCTAATTTTACTAAATCATTAACATTAATCTTTTTAGTTTTTCTTTTTTATGATAACTAGACTTACAAATTTATTTATAAGCAAAAATATATATTTCTCATGTTATAAAAATTATGGTTATTACACTAGGAGTACTCCAGCCTTAACGACCAAGAGTGCTCCAACCTTGCGACCGGTGACCTATTTTGTCGTAATGACTCTTCTTAACAAAATCTTTTGTCATTTTTTCAGGAAGAAACTGAGGTATATATAGGGTTGTATGACCTTCAAATAAGTGATGAGAATACATATCAAAATGTGGTTGATACAATGACCATTTTTGGGTGATTGCCCTTATTACAAGTGCATTTCTATGATGATTGTCCATTACCACCTCGGAACGCATCATCGACAAAATTTATACCACAACTCTATCGAGCATTCATCGTCAAGTTCTTAGACGATTAAACATATACCACTTTTCTCCTAAGGATGATCATCCTATACATATAAACTCTACTTCTTCCTAATAAAATGATGTATACGATCTGAACTTGGATTGCACTATTACTTTGAAGCATCTACTTTCGACTTATATAATCATATTTATTTTAGAATTGGTTTGTAATTGAACTAGGTTTTTTGGTTCCTATGAAAAACATTGATCAACATCAAACATTTTAGAAAACTAGCTAGATAACATCATCGTAATCATCATAACTATCACTTAAGCGTTCTACTAAACATAAGTACATCAAATGTAATCATTCTAATTCTAACTAGAGATGTAAATCAACATATATAATTACATAAAAAACTCTATCAAGCATCATTGACATCATGTGCATCAGATCGAGTCAGCCCGGTCCGATCCCGTCTCCAAGCACCAGTCTCTCCAAGACCTATATAGACCTCTGAACCTACTATGAGTTGCCCCCCCACCCCACCCCCACCAAATTGTGATGAATTCACTAAAACTCGTGGAGGACCCCTCTAAAAGTGCCTCTTAAACCGCTCAATTACTGGTGCTAGTTTGACCTCTATAACCTACAAGACCGAGATGATCTATTCCTTCTCTTTGGCACGGCGTTGAGCATGACCGGACCTAGTCTCATATCAGCGCAATGTCATCTATACTACAAAACGTAAAAATTAAACAAATCGATATAGAGGGTGCGGCGCAATGTGATGTTACTTCTAATCGTAAAGGTTGAAGTGTCTTCAGCCATTACGGCGATACGACCTTGGCCTTTACGACCGATACAACTTCAGCTCTTGTGACTGGAGCAACTTTGGTCGTAAAGGCCAAAGTCTTCGTCAACCACCAGTAGGTTCAAACCTGTTGTCCATTAGCAATATATACATAAACCCTAATTTTGTATGACTTTTAATTTGAACAAATCAAAACGAGAAATTACCTTTTAATGAAGGAGAAGTTGGAAGAAGGATTGAATTACACGTTGCTAGTTGTTGAAGGAAGAAAATTCCAGGGAAAAAAGGAAAATTGAGTGGAAGAGAAGAAGAAAAGAAGAGTGAAAAGGAAAGATAAGAACAAGGAGAGTGTTGGGACGCTATCAAGAACGCCTGCGTTCTTGGTAGTGTATCCACAACCGTCCCTTAGTTTTGATATAACAAACTCACTATGATTCTAATAAAGTTGTCCAAGTGTTCAGGAACGCTCATCTAACAAAGGACAACAAGTGTGTATGGGCGTCCCATAGGCTTTGGGACGCTAGCTAACAGGAAGTATGGACCGATCAGAGACTACTTGAGCAAGGACGTAGTCCCAAACAGGTAGGAACGCAAGCAAAGCGTCCTTACTCTTTAGCCGACAGGATGACATCACCAGACAACATTTGATCATCCAAGGACACGTGGAGACCGATCCTGTAGCAGAGTCCAACACTACGTGGCGGACGATCCTGTTGCAGAGTCCATCACACACAGCTGGATACAGGAAGCTTCCTCACCACCGCCATCATACGTGGAAGAAGATCCTGCAGCCACGTACCAAGGGCATGATCGTCAGAACGTGAATGACGCCCTTCCCAAGTCCTATAAATACCGCAAGGCATTTATAGTGAAGTTAACGCTTTCAAGAATATTCAAAGAGAATCATAGGAAAGCGGCTCACTCAAGAACACGAAGAACTAACTCAAGAACTCAAGAACAGTGCTTAGACCTGAGTTAGATCGAGTGAGACTTGTAAACAAATCACAAATCTGTTTGTAACCAAAAGAGAAAGAGAGTTCTGCGAAGTACTGCAGAACGCAGGGATAGGAGTCCTTTAGTAGATTGAACTTGCTTAAGTTGTAGGCTTAGAGGAGTCATTTACTAGTGGACTTAGGGAAAAGCTAAGTGCCAGAGAACTGTAAAGACTCGCCAGTACATCTGTAAGAACGTTCAATATAAAGGAAGAACTATTCAAAAATCCTCCAAGGAGGTAGAGGTTTACACTCAAGGACTACTTGGTCTTGAGTGGTTCCTCTATAACTCACTTGCGTTCATTACTTACCTGTTTGGTACTTAAATTCCGCTGCATTACTCTAGGACGTTCCTACACCTCGTAGGAACGCCTAACTAAAGGACGCCTTTATCGAAGTAAAGGCAGTCCCTCAGTACTAACGATCCAACAGAGAGTGAGAAGATTTTAATTTATACAGTATGGGTTTTAATGGATATGAAATAGGTATAAGGTGGTGTTAAATACCGTAGGATGTTTTGGTTGGGTTTTGTGTAGAATTACCCTTTAACCGTCGTTAAAAAGATTCAAAAAATTAATGTTTTCGACCCATTAAATTGACCCCGTTTTAGACCTGAAAGCTCTAATGACCAAAATGATCCAAATCCGTGTTAGACCTAAATCCGATTCGTCCAACCCACTTGCCAAGTCTATTCGCAAACGTATGAACTAGGTATATGGGATTTGGAAAATGCCATATAGCTAAAACAAGCCACCATCCTACAATTTTGCACGTATGGCATGCTGCTGGAAATAAAACCGCCGCGCGCCTCCATTTCATCCCAACCGATTCCGGTGATTTCCGCACGCCTCCCGGAAAGAGAAAACCAGGCGATTTCCGACGCGATTTCCGGCATATTCCTGCGCGATTTCAAAGCTGCAAACGCGAGCCTCGATTATCAACTGCGATTTCCTGCACATGATCGATCGAGCCACTGTCACCTGCGATTTCCTACGCGTGATCAAGCTCTAAATCCGCACGCATTGTCACTGTCGACTGCAATTTTGTCGACTACGCGTGATCGAGCAGAGGATTGTCACTACAAAATCCCTGCACGCGATCGAGCCTCCATCCTCCAGATTGTCACTTTCGATTTCGAGCAAAAGGTGACACTTTTTCCTTAAAAATCTAATAGTCACTAAAAATTGTGATGGTAGATGACAATTAAAGTGAGAATTTTCGTAATTACAGTGAGTAAAATCCCTGCGCGTTATCGAGCCACAATCCTCCAAATTGTCACTTGCGATTTCTACCGACGAGTAGAGGATTCGAGCAAAAGGTGACAGTTTTTCCTTAAAAATCTAATAGTCACTGCAAATTGTGATGGTAGATGACAATTACAATGAGAACTTAGTAATTACTGGAAGTTCTCAATGAGAAGTGACAATCAACTGATGACAGATGATGAATTAGAAACCACAGTTGATGATAGTTGATGATATTGATCAGAATTGCTGATAATTATTCATATGAAAGACAAAAGTGATGATTACTGTTGATAGAGATGACAATTGATGATAACTGTTCATAGAGACGACAGAATTGAGAATCTAGTAACAATATCTACATGATAATTTCGACAGAATTGAGAATCTAGTGACAATATTTACTTGTTAATGATAGTGTAGAGCCAATTTCAATTTCCTGTGACAATATTTACATAATAATTGCTTTTCTTTTTGATCAATGACAGTTTGGACCTTGTAATTGTACCAATTTGCATTGGAGGGGGGTGGAAGACAAAAAATGATGAATGCAAGTATGACAATAAAATGGATTTGTCTTTATTGCAAATCTTCCATCTTTGTTGTCATTCCATACTCTAGTGATTTAGTATTTGTCTCAGACCGTCACTTGAGCATAGGAAAATTTGTTGAGTCTGTCTTTTCCTATGCAAAACATGTAATTTGCACAAGGCATTTGAAGGAAAATTTGAAGAATAGATTCAAGCAAAAAGGCATTATGAGGTTGTTTAGCCAAGCTGTAGATTCCTACACAATTTCAGATTTCAACAAGTACTTCCAAGACATTTGTACAACAAATGCACAGATGGGTGAGTATCTAAGACAAGTGTCACTTGAAAAGTGGTCAAGAGCATGCTTCAATGGTGACAGATATAACATCATGACTACAAACAACTCAGAAAGCGTGAATGGTGTTTTGAAGAAAGCAAGACAATTCCCCATTATTGCTCTATTGGAGTTCATAAGGAGTCTGTTGTCCAGATGGTTTGGTGAGAGAAAAACAGTAATAGAAGAACACCTAAATCAGATACCACCTAGGATCAATAGCATTTTGGAGGAAAGGTGTAAAAAATCCAAAGCTTTTGGTGTTAGAGTGTTAAACAAAACTGAGTTTGAGGTGTTTAGTGGTGGGTTTTGTGCTGTGGTTGATCTAGCACAAAGGAAATGCACTTGCAGGATGTTTGATCTAGACAAGATGTCATGTGTTCTTGCAATGGCTGCAATTCAACAAATGAAGTACCATGTGAGAAGCTTCATCAGTGGCTACTACCAATTCCAGGCTTGGTGCTTAGCTTATGAAGAGACAATTTATCCATTACCAAACAAATATGAGTGGAATGTGCCAGACCATATAAACATGATAGTGTGTAATCCACCAAATGTGAGAAGGAAGATTGGAAGACCAAAGAGGAATAGAATTCCCACCATAGGCGAGTTTAGAGAGAAGAAGAAGACGATGAAAATATCAGAAGGAGCATCAAGCAGCACTGCAATCGTCATGAAATAGGATTCATATATCATCATTGTCACTTGTTGCACTTGATTGTCAAAACTACCAAGCATTGTCACTTGTTGAACTTGATTGTTAAAACTATCACTTTTTGGTTTATTGTTATGCCAATGTCAGTTTTCATATGTCACTTGTTGAACATATATCATCAATTTCAGCACTATCATTGATATATCATCACTTGTACGTATTGCTATATCAATGTCACCACTTAGTTCGAAATATATGAAAACTGTCACTTCTAAGAACAATGTCACTTCGAAATAGCAACTGTGATTGTTTGTTAAGAGATATGTCATCACTTTTTGTTATATTTTGTAGAACGTATATCATTTACTTTGCGTGATAAGCATCTGTTCATGATGATGGATAAATCGTCACTTGATGATGTTGGTTTCAAACTGTCATTACAATTGGGACTGTGTTCACTTAATTGTTTGATGATTGATATATCAATTGGAATACACGATAGTTTTAACATAATGCCTTAAACTATCAATATTGTTATCCACCAATTGTCACCAAATCAAATCAGTTAGGCATTTTGTTTAAATAATGAGTAGGAGAAGGAGCGTCCATTGGAGGATCTTGAGTAGGAGAAGGAGCCATAAGCATCTGATCAAGAACGTTAAGGACTACTGCTGGCTCTTCTTCCTGAGAGAACTCCTGACCCATGGAAGCAAGGCGTTCTGCTTCAGCATCAGCAGCCATGCGTTCTTCCGCTTCTTTTAGTCTGGCTTCCTCAGCCTCAGCCTCTAACTGTTTGAGCACAGACGGCAGCTCTTCATTGTGCCTTATCTCGACGAGTCCCTTCTTAGCATTCCATTTCAAACCAAGTTCCTCAGAGGGAGCGTTCTCATCATAAGCATCTTGGGACTGCAAGATCGCCTTCACTACACCCGGGTACGGCAAGGCGTGTCTCTTCCTGCCACACTTGGCCATATGTTGCATAGCAATTCTGGCTAAGTTGATTGGGCGGCGTTTTAGGATAGCGTCAATTAGGATTATGTCATGAGTTTGCACAATTGAACGCTTTTCCTGCCTTGGAAGAATGGCGCGACAAATGAAGTAGTGAATGATTGCGCCAACCTTGCTCAGAACGTGAGCTACCCTGTCGAGTCCCATCGGCCTTTTTCCCTGAAAGATGTGCTCAACTAGAGGCAGTTCTTGATCAGTCGTTTCAAAGCCGCCTTCAGGGAGTGAGCTAAGAGCATCGGACGGTGGCTTGCGTGGACCGAGACCCAGGAAGGTGCGCATTTGGCGTTCTGTCACTGAAGCCTTCTCACCTTCAATTTTGAAGTGGAGTGAGCCATCTTTGGCCTTGTAGCGCAAGTCCCTGTAGAACGCCTTCACCTGTTCTTTGTCAACAATTGTCGGCGCTGGTCCAACGTTCTGCCATCCTTGGAATTTCAGAAGGTCGAAGAACTCCTTAACATCTTCATCATCAAAGGAGGCTAGCCACTCTTCAGAATAAATGAGCGGGCTAAGCACTTTGATGGGCACATCAGCGTTCTTTCTTTTACGCTTGCCCTTGGGGGACTTAGAGTCCTCATCATCATCTGACTCGTCCTCAGCCTTGTCCGAGTCACTGGCAGAAGCGTCCTTTGAAGGAGCGTCCTTTGTGCCTTGTTCTTTTTCAGCATCGCCACCAGCTGTCGCTTGATCGGCACCAGAGGTCTGACCTTGGGACGTGCCCTCGGCGTCCTGAGCCTCTGTCTGTTTTTCTGTTGTTGTTGGCTCAGCGTCCGCGGGGACTTGATGGGATTCTGTTTGGATTGAGGGAGAGGGGTTTTCTTGTGGAGCTAGGGTGGGGTTTAGGATTGGGAGGGATTGGTCATAAGGAGGGATCTCCTGGGCATCACGCGCGAGCTCTTCAGAAAGAGTTGGCTCGGCGTTCTCTTGAGCGACCTGGTGCTCACCAACGTCCTCGATCTGTTCTGAAGGAGCGTTCACCTCTCCTTCCTCTTCATCATTGGAATCCCCAACAACATCTATGAAAGGGGAGACCTGAGCGGGTGTACCTCTTTGGCTCTCAGATGAGCTAGAGGAGGAAGAAGAAGAGGGGACGTGCTCAACTTGAGCAGGAACGTCCTTAGCGAGCAAAAATGTTGGCTTTTCACCAGCCTTTCTTCGGCGAAGAGTGTGCTCGAAAGTGCGTTCGGTCTCCTCCGGGCCACTTTCAGAGGATGGACGGCGGGACTTTGGGGTCTCGGGGTCCTTTGGTGGGGAAATGTGGGCCGGGGCAGTTGGGAAATTGGCCAAGTTTAGAGGGGAATGAGTGCGGGGAGGAAAGGGGATTAGGGCATTTGCTCTTGAAGGTTGGGGGGACGGAGGAGGGGTGGGGAGTTGAACTATTGTAAGAGGTTGAGGGGGAGGAGTGGATTCCATGGACAGGTTGGACGGCCTTTTTGTGGTGCTAGGCCTTTTTGTGGAGGGTTTGGAGGATGGGACGCTCGAGGTCTTGGCCTTTTTGAGGGGCCTTGGGTCATGGACTTTCTTTGAGCGTCCCTCCTTTAAGTGAGGTGGAAACTTGTCCACAATTTGTGTTGGATTTGAGGAGGTGGGTTTGGAAGTTTTTGAGAGGGGAGATAAAGGGGTTGGACGCTTGGATGGCAGGATTGATTTGGTGGTGATGGAGGGGACTTGAGGTGGTGGAGGAGAGGGACTTGGTACTCGGGACTTTAGCATTTTGTAGGCTAGGGAGTCCTCAGGGTACATGGGAAAGTCAGGTAGGACGGCGTTGTGGAGGTCGGGGATTAGATCAAGCAAGGGAGCAAGGTTCTCACCTCCAAACTGCGAAAAGAATAGAACGTCGTCCATCCGTCCTGGTAGATCTTTGAAGTTGGTCTTGTGAAGGCCGGGAATGACGAATCGTTCGATGAACTTTTCGTAGTTCCTGGTCTTTATTGTGTCCCTCTTTACATCAGGAAGACTCATCCGTTCCCTTATCAAGTTGTACAGGGTCTTGGGCTTCCTATTGATGAAGTCCACTAACGACTCGTTAAGGACGATGGGTTGAGGCTTTTCAATGTAGTGGGACTTGACCAACCTGCGTCGCTTCCCGCCGGTAGAAGATCTGGCCAAGTTCTTTAGTTGTTGAGACATTGTCAGATGAGATTTTAGTGAGAGAAAGCTGCCGGAGTTCTAGAGAGATGTCAGAGCGAAATTGAGAGCGAGAAAGTGGTTGAGCGTAATAAATTCTGAGAGCGACTGTTCTGGCCTTATATAGAGGAAGAGGTGGCACAAACTGTAATTACCACTGTTTTACTGTGCGACACGTGGCAAAGCTTCCCCCTTAAGATATGAGCAAAAGCAACGGTCACTGTTCACACTTTCAAAAGTTCAAAATTCTGACTCTTCAACTGCTCCTCAAATACTGAACTGGCGTTCTTCTCAATCAACACTGAGCGTTCTCTCATACTTAGCAAAAATTTACCTTTTCAAGCAAACCAATAACCAACTTACCGTTCTTGTGATCACCTTGCGAACCAGTTGAGAAGAACGCAAGTACGTCCCGTAAAAGAAAATATGAAGCTCATAGGACGCTTTTGCGGAGTTCTCGGCTAGGGTAAGCTTAGAGTTCCCATCATTTCGGCTTATAATGAGGGTTGGGTGATCAGGGATACTCTTTTCAAGACAAAATAGAGAAAATTTGAATGGCGTTCCAAAGTAGCAAACACATGAAGTTTTAGACTAGCGTTCTTGCAAATATGAATTCAATGCATAACAGTTCTTAAACACTTAGAATCTACAAAACATAGCCAATCATTGAGGGAATAGTAGAACGGGACTTGCTACTTAAAAGTTATCATCCCCAAAAGCAACCTTAGATGCTCAAAGGGACGTCTATCAAGCGCCTTAGTGAAAATATCAGCTATTTGGTCTTCAGTCCTTACATGCTCCATACTAATGAGTCCTAGTTCAACATTATCACGCAAAAAATGATGCCTTATATGAATATGCTTTGTGCGTGAATGAAAAACAGGATTCTTAGAAATTTCAATAGCACTTGTGTTATCACAACGAATGGGAATAGTTTCAAGATTGATACCGTAGTCCTCTAGTTGATATTTGATCCAGATGACTTGTGAACAGCACGAGGCAGCAGCAACGTACTCGGCTTCCGCAGTTGAAAGCGTCACAGAGTTCTGTTTCTTAGATCCCCAAGAGACTAGGCATGAACCAAGGAACTGTGCCATTCTTGAAGTGCTTTTTCTGTCAATCACATGACCAGCATAATCAGCGTCCGAGTAGCCAACAAGCTTGAAGGACGTCTTCCTGGGGTACCAAAGGCAAAGATCGTCGCGTCCTTTGAGGTAGCGAAAGATCCTCTTGACTTCTTGCATGTGGGACTCCTTTGGATTTGCCTGGAAACGTGCACACAAGCAAACGGCAAACATAATGTCGGGACGGCTTGCGGTCAAGTAGAGCAAAGAACCAATCATCCCTCTGTAAAGCTTTTGATCAACGTCCTTTCCCTGTTCGTCTGCGTAAAGACGCGAGTTTGGAGAACATGGGGTTGCAACAGGTTTGGACGTGTTCATCCCGTACTTTTCAAGTATTTCACGGACATATTTTTGTTGGTGAATGCGCGTCCCTTCCTTGAGTTGATTAATTTGAAGTCCCAAGAAGAAATTGAGTTCTCCAATGAGGGACATCTCAAACTCACTACTCATTAAGGACTTGAACTCATCTACAAGCTTCATGTTAGTACTACCAAAGACTATATCATCAACATAGACTTGGGCAATTAAAATGTCCTTGTGAACTTTCTTTATAAACAAAGTTTTATCAATTGAACCTCTAGTGTACCCATGAGACAAAATAAAGGACGCAAACCTGTCGTACCATGCACGAGGGGCTTGCTTGAGTCCATAAAGCGCTTTGTCCAAGTAGTACACATGATCTGGGTGAGAGGCGTCCTCGAAGCCAGGCGGCTGAGCAGCATACACTTCCTCCTTTAGCTTTCCATTGAGAAAGGCAGTCTTGACGTCCATCTGAAATAACTTGAATCCTTTGTGAGCGGCGAAGGCAATAAGGAGACGAACGGCTTCAATTCTAGCAACAGGAGCAAAGGTCTCATCATAGTCTATGCCTTCCTCTTGCTTGAATCCTTGAGCCACCAGTCTTGCCTTATTTCTTGACACACGTCCACTCTCATCAAGCTTATTTCTGAACACCCATCGCGTCCCTATGATATTTTTGCCTTTGGGACGTGGGACGAGAGTCCAAACTTTGTTTCTTTCAAACTGATTGAGTTCTTCTTGCATTGCTTGAATCCAGTCAGCGTCCTGGAGTGCTTCTTTGATATTCTTTGGTTCCACCATAGAGACAAAGGCATTGAATGCACAAAAAGCTAAATTTGCACTCTGGGACTTGCTTGCAGCTTACCTGGTTTGAACTCCTTGAGACGGATCAGATACAATTTGAGAAGTTGGGTGGTCCCTAGAGAAGCGGGACTCCCTTTGAAACAATTGAGCAAATCTTGGATCAATGTCTCCATCAGAACCATCACTATCATTTTGAGCATCATCCTCAGTGTGTTCCCCCTCAGAGAGAGCATCCACACTTTGGCGTTGCTCGCCTTGTTGACTTGATTCAGCTACATCTTGTTGAACTGGAGATTCACTACGAGATTGAACTCCTTGAACAACACTGGGAGCATCCACTGAGACTTCTTCAGGATTTGGAGACGCGTCCTTAGAGACATAGTATTTTCCTGAGGTCCAATCTTCAGCTTCATCTTCAGAGTCGTCTTGTTGTTGTGAAGAAGAGCGTTCTTTCTTACTTGATTTTTCTTTATGAGAAGAACTTTCCTTGAACACAACATGAATACTCTCCTCAAGCTTTAGAGTCCTTTTGTTGAAAACTCTATATGCTTTGCTGGTAAGAGAGTACCCAAGGAATATGGCTTCATCGCTCCTTGCATCAAATTTTCCAAGTTTTTCTTTATCATTGTTGTGAACGAAACACTTGCAACCAAAAACTCTGAGATAATCGATGCGAGGTTTCCTTCCATTCAACAACTCATACGACGTCTTCTTCAGCAGAGGACGGATCATGGCACGATTGATGATGTAGCATGCTGTGGCAATAGCTTCCGCCCAGAAGTACTTGGGGACGCTATTAGCCAAAAGCATAGTTCTTGCCATATCCTCTAGCGTCCTATTCTTTCTTTCCACAACTCCATTTTGTTGAGGAGTCCTTGGAGCTGAAAAGTTGTGTGAGACGCCATGTTGATCACAGTAGGCCAAGAACTCTGAGTTTTGGAACTCCGTTCCATGGTCTGATCTTATGGCTTTGAGAGGCGTCTCAAGGGCAACTTCCACTTGTTTGATGAAGACTTTGAACGCATTGAAACAATCTGCTTTGGACGCTAAGAAAAGAACCCAAGTGAATCGAGAAAAATCATCTACAAGAACGTAAATGTACCTCTTTCCAACGTGGCTCAACGTCTTCATTGGTCCACAAAGATCCATGTGGAGGAGTTCTAGAGGCTTCTTTGTGCTGACTTCGTTCTTTGACTTGAAAGACGTTCTTGTTTGCTTCCCTTTGATACAGGCTTCACACTGTTCAACAGTCTAAGGATCAATTCGGGGAAGTCCCTTCACAAGAGTTCTTTGGTGAAGTTTGAAGATCGTGCTTGGTCCAGCATGACCAAGTCGGCGATGCCAGAGATTAGCGTCCTCCTTTGAAGCAGATAGACACAATTCTGATTTGGGCTTGAACTCTTGATTGAAGATATAGACATTGTTCTGACGTACTCCTTTGAGAACAACTTTGTTGGACTTCTTGTTGATGACGAGACACTCCTTTGAGTCAAATGTGACTAGGTTTTCACCTTGATCACACATTTGAGAGACGCTAAGAAGATTGAAGCCAAGTCCTTCAACAAGACTCACATTGGTTGCTTTGATGGACGGGTTAAGAATGGCAGTTCCCGTTCCCTTGATCTTTCCTTTGCCCTTGTTGCCAAACGAGACAGTTCCTCCCGTGGCACTACTTTGGATAGAAGTGAGATGGATCTGGCTTCCTGTCATGTG
Source organism: Polygonum aviculare (assembly GCA_934048045.1). Taxonomy (NCBI): domain Eukaryota; kingdom Viridiplantae; phylum Streptophyta; class Magnoliopsida; order Caryophyllales; family Polygonaceae; genus Polygonum; species Polygonum aviculare. The sequence continues at coordinate 19,179,768 of OW204028.1, forward strand.
ATTTGAGGCGCCACTATCAATGATCCATGGGCGTCCCCTCACTTCCACCTGCCAAAATAAGGTTAGTTCTTGGCGACCCAGGCAAGGTGTTCCTTACCTGGCTCATTACAATAATAGAAATTTGGTTCTGGCATATAGTCATTCATGTTAACATCATTAGAAATGGCATGCTTGCGGAAAGACCTTCTAGAACGTCTAGGACGCCTAGAATTAGCTTTTGGACCGGACTTAGCATTTTCATTGTTAGTCCTAGCAGCTTTGCCACTCTCAATGTCTTCCTTAAGTTTCAGACAGTCATATTTGAAGTGGTCACCTTGTCCACAGTACCAGCACGTCCTATAGTAAGTACCAAGATAGTACTTCTTATTGGGACGTTGAATTTTGTTTTGCTTCATCTTTTGGGGATCGCACACCTTTGAGCCGTCCCCTTTAGCAATTTTCTTGTAAATTTTATGACTGGTGGAATTGGTGTAGTAGTCCTCTTGACCTATTTCTCCACTTTCTAGAACTCTAATTCTTTCTAGAAGATTTTTAGTTTTCTCTTTTTCAAGTTCCAGTTCAGAAGTTTTGCTTGCCTCAAAATCACTGGGAAGAGAGTTCTTAGAGTCATCTTCATAACCTAGACCTCTCTTAGCTGGGACAAAAACTATAGGTCTCACTTCTTCAACTATGGGACTCTTACCCAACACTTTCACTTCTTCCCTAAGCTTGGCGTTCTCAAGTTTGAGACACATAATTTCATTTTTCAGGGACTTAGATTCTTCATGAGAGGACTCTAGTTGAACGGTCATGGAACTACAGTTTTCACATTCAACTACAGTATTCTCATTTTCAAGCTCAAGTTCATCCATTCTATGTTGCATGACAACACTTTCTTCCATGATCTTTCCAATAAGTTTAATTAGCTTAGATTTGGAACAATTTTCTAAAGAACTCATCATAGATTCACGAGTTACCTCATTTTCAGATTTCGGAACGTTCTCCTCAACAACTGTGACGTCCTCCATAGCCATGTACGCCACTTGCTCATCAGGCTCCTCATCATCATCATCCGAAGAGGAACTCCCATTATCCCATGCAGAGGCGAACGCCCCAATGAGGGCTTTTGTCTTAATATCCTTTGCAGACATTCCTGTTGTACACCTTTTAGCAAAGTGTCCCTTCTTGTTACACTTGTAACATGTGAGTTCCTTCATTTCTGCATCAGTGTACTTACAACTCTCTTTCTTTGGCATCTTGTGCCTGTTAAAATATTTGTTATTTTTGCCAAAGGAACGGAGAGCTTTGTGGATGAAAGCAACTTCTTCTTCTTCATCAAGCTGTTCTTTAGACTTGCTTTCCTTTTCTCTCAACGCTTGAACGCGCATCCTTTCGCGATTTTCATTCTTGTTAGCTTCCACCATTAAGGAGATTTCTCTTTGACGACGAAGATACTCAGCGTACTCTGGTGTTGTGGACGCCAAAGCGAGATCAGTTTGAGGATTCTGTCCAAGTTTAGCCATGTCAGAGATCCTTCTTTCTTCGTACTGCCTGAGCTTCCCATAGATTTCTTCCATATCTAGAGTTTTGTTGGCTGTGTTCTCTTTGAACGTTGTCCTGTCAAAGTTCCAGACTCCGGTCAAACCATCAATGACCACTTGAACTCTATTCCTCATGGAGATTTCTGTTTCTGGGATGCCCAAGTTCCTCATCTTGGTGACAAGGGCCTCAAAACGGTACGAGTAGTCATTCACCGTTTCATTTGGCAACATACTGAAAGCATAGAACTCCTTCTTGATCTTTAGTTGGACGTCCTCCTTCATTTCAGCTGTTCCTACATGAAACTTCTCAAGAGCTTCCCACTGTTGTTTAGCTGTTGGCAAGTTGCTAACTCGAGTGGCGTCCCTTTCACATAGAGACGCTTGAAGGAAACAAATAGCTTTTGCGTTGGTTTCCATCAACTTGAACTCGTCAGGACCCCACTCGTCCTCCTTGTCAGCTTTGTCAGCGGGTACCTTGAGATCTCCCTTCATAATAACCTTCCAGCATTGATAATTTTGACTTCTGCAGAAATTTTCAAACCTCGTTTTCCAGCGGTTAAAGTTGCCGTCCGTCAGGCGCGGAGGCTTCACGAACGAGATTCCAATAGGTTCCATGTCCATCTTTACCTGCAACTCAGTAAGAATCTAGAGCGCCTGCTCTGATACCAATTGTTGGATCGTTAGTACTGAGGGACGGCCTTACCTTAGGTAAAGGCGTCCTGTGGTTAGGCGTTCCTACGAGGTGTAGGAGCGTCCTTGAGTAATGCAGCGGAAATAGTACTAAACAGGTAAGTAATGAACGCAATGAATTATAGAGGAACCACTCAAGACCAAGTAGTCCTTGAGTGTAAACCTCTACCTCCTTGGAGGATTTTTGAATAGTTCTTTCCTTTATATTAACCGTTCTTACAGTTGTACTGGCGAGTTCTTACAGTTCTCTGACACTTAGCTTTTCCCTAAGCTCACTTGTAAGGAACTCCTTTAAGCCTACAACTTAAGGTGGTTCAATCTGCTAAAGGACTCTATTCCTACGTTCTGCAGTACTTCGTAGAACTCTCTCTTTCTCTTTTGGTTACAAACTTGTTTTGTGATTTGTTTACAAGTCTCACTCGATCTAACTCAGGTCTAAGCACTGTTCTTGAGTTCTTGAGTTAGTTCTTCGTGTTCTTGAGTGAGTCGCTTTCCCGTGATTCTCTCTGAATATTCCTGAAAGCGTTGCCGTCACAATAAATGCCTTGGGGCTATTTATAGGACTAGGGGAAGGGCGTCTTTTCTCTGGGACGATCATGCCCTTCATGGACGTGGCTACAGGATCTTCCTCCACGTAGTAGGGCGGTGATGAGGAAGCTTCCTGTATCCAGCTGTGTATGATGAACTCCGCTACAGGATCGGCCGCCACGTGTTGATGGACTCTGTAACAGGATCGTCCGCCACGTAGTGTTGGACTCCGCTACAGGATCGGTCTCCACGTGTCCTTGGATGATCAAACATTATCGAGTGATGTCATCCTGTCGGCTAGTGAGTAAGGACTCCTTTCTTGCGTTCCTACTTGCTTGGGACTCCGTCCTTGCTCAAGTAGTCTCTGGTTGGTCCTTACTTCCTGTTAGCTAGCGTCCCTAAGCTTGTGGGACGCCCATACACACTTGTTGTCCTTTTGCTCACTGGCGTTCCTGAACACTTGGACAACTTTATTAGAATCAAAGTGAGTTTGTCATATCAAAACTAAGGGACGGTTGTGTGGAACACTAACAAGTACGCAAGCGTTCTTGATAGCGTCCCAACACTTGTTCCGAGCCGTTTCCTAGCCGTTGCTCGAGTCATTCCTTTCTTGTGCCTTGTGTTTCGCCTTGCCTTAGGCCTCGTCTAGTGCCTTGCTAGCCTCGACTTCTCACCTCGATTAGCATTTCTAGGATCGCTTTAAGGCAAGTGGATGGTTCTCCGATAATCGTGAAATTGCTTTCCGTTATCTTACTAAATGTTGGGAACGACCTTGTTTGCTAATAATTGGATTAGGATTATTATGCTTAGAATTAATGACCATTGTTTTTAATATCGTACGCGCTAGTACATGGACTTAGGACCGTTGATGTGTGACCTTGATTGTTTCAAGTCTCTTTTCAAGACTTTGTTGTGGAATAGTCTAAGACTAGGAATGCGAGATTTAAGACTCTCGTTTTTTCTTAATAACTCATGTTACGAGGTGTAATTAGTGCATGCTCGTAATATTAAGGTCATATGACTAATGCTCGTTCCTTAAGATGGGCTATAGCACTCTAGCTAAGTGCTTAGGAGACGCTTGCTTTCCTGTTAATCCGGGGCCAAGCTCCGATGAGCCGTCACTTAAAATTCATTAATTAAATTGCTCTGTTTTATGATATAATAAGATAAGTGTCCAATGCACATTAATTAATAAACGAGGATGGTTAGTACAACTTGGAAAAATCACTCAGGATCCACATTATTGATAGTCGTCTTTTTAATCTGAATGCATACTCGAGTTGCCAAAACGCCTATAAAATTGCAAGATGGGTTCAGGTGTATATGAGTCCTTGTGGCCACCTCCCTGTCGGCATCTTCGAGTTATGATGAGGTTGATTATGATTCGATTAGTGTTGGATGCTTTTTCACTGTTGCTTGAATTAATTAAGTTCCCAACAAATCTTAAACACATATATATCTCTCGTAGGTGCTACTTCCATGTAGTGTCCTACTTCCGAGAAATCTCATTTCTCATAAGCCTCACATCTCATAAAGCCTCAAGCTAAATTATTTTTTTCTTTTGAGCCTTGCTCGTCTAAAAGCCTCTCGCTCAAAAAGCCATATGCGTTCCGCATCAAAGAACCCTTGATTGTTAGGCATCAACTAGTTTTCAATTGGTCCGTGATGCCCTCATGTCTAAACCTTTCTAAGAACCGAACTCTATTCTACCACTTGCTTAGTCTCGGGTTAGACTAACATCCCTTCTTTCTTTCCCAACTTTGTTGGCTGGTATTCCTTGCCTTTATGGGGATGTCAGATAGGAAAGGGAAGGCTGTTCAAAAGGAAGCCGAAGACATCAGGATCTGCAGGAAGGAAGGAAGGAAGGAAGAAAGGAACGAAGAAGGTCTTCAAAACATCTTTTGTTTTGACCATGTTTTTGGGTCCCACATGCTTTTACATTTTTAGAAATGTTTTTTAAATTCCGCTGTAACTCTTTTAAAAGATTTTTGTAACCTTACTGGAAGTTTATCCCACTTGTAATCCGATTTAAATTAATAAAATAGAGTTGATTATTCTCAAATCATCTCGTTAAGTTACCTTTTTAGCCTTGTGTGACTTTGGACGGTGAAATCCAAGGTCATTGACGGCAATACCTTTTGGCTTTAAGAAGGGGGTGTTACATAACTTCAGACTTATGGATGATATCGGGTCGGTTAACTTTAGGCTTACGATGATATCGGGTCAAGTAGATTCGGTTATCTAGCCATATTTAGCTATTCCATTCGGGTATAATCGGTTTAACTCTTTTTTGGGTTTGGTTCAAATCGGTTCGAGTAAAGACTTCTCTCAGTTTTCTTTGTAGTTCTTTTTCGGATGCCGATCGGGTTCGATGTCGGGTGGGTTGGGTGGGTTTCTCGGGTCGGGTCAAGTTTCGATAGCCCCAAGTGTAACACCTCTATTTTGAAACCTTAGGTATTATATGCCAGAGACCTCGGATTTTTCCACCCAAAGCCATTGAAAGCGGTAGGTAACATAACTCGATTCATAGACAATAAACTATTGAACTTATATTACATCAAATGTAATTCAATGCTTGATACACGATTAGAAGTCATTGATCAATGGTTCAAAATAACAATGTTTGAGTGAAGATGACATATAAATTATTTTGTAGTGGAAGTAAAATGACGACTCTATGATTGTTCATAAAAGCAACATGTGGAATACCAAAAGATCTAAAACAAGTTAAAACATCTTGAAAATCTTCCTTCATTTAAGTACTCGCGTCTTTATCTTCGGTCTTCGACAAACATGTCCTTACTTTTTGATATTTCCCTAAAAGTAAGAAATATCATCCAACCGATGTCAGGAAGGAAAGAATGGGATGTTAGTCTAATGGGAGACTAAGCAAAGTGGTGGAATGTGACTTGGTTCTTAAATGAATTGTTAAGCAAGTTGGCATCACATTTCAAATTCAAAAAGTTGATGCACAATGGGTCGGGGTTCTTTCAAGAGGAGGGTATAAGTGATTTTGATAGAGAAGCATAGAGAAATCTTTGGAGAATAGACAAATACGAGATTTCTTTTAGAGTTGGGGCGCAACGAGAAAGTGATTCTCATGGAAAGGAGGATGATTATTGTTGGGAACTTTATTAATTCAAATCAAGATCTAATAGAAACATATATCAACTTATCTTCTCTTAGAAATATACCAATACATTTTAGTTAACAATTTTCAGATGTGGCAACTCGTAAGAGTCAAGAGCCACACTAAGGATGAATATTCAATCGAACATTTCAATTAATGATTTTGAGATGTGGTGACCCTTGAACAAGCCTAGAGCCACACAATGAAGCACCTAGTTAGGGTGCTATCAGCCCTCTAAGTGGTAGAGAGGGCAGAATTATGACCTAGTATTAGGGTATATGCCCAAAAATTGTCAAACAAGCTAGATAAACTTGGGGGGGTGAAATCTACTTCTTGTAAGGGGTAAACGACAAACCACGACGTTCTTCCCTAGATTTCACCGGCTACCTTTCATCTTCTGAGCATCACCGAGCTAGTCCATTGCTAGGTCAAAGAAGGTGACTCTAGCCCTACTACTGTTAAGAGTAATTAGTTGCCTATATGATTAGAAGAGCAACTGTAGTCTAGCAAGAGGGTGCGGAGGTTATGCACATGGGTTAGGGGTTCAAATTGCTCCCTCCTAATTTTACTAAATCATTAACATTAATCTTTTTAGTTTTTCTTTTTTATGATAACTAGACTTGCAAATTTATTTATAAGCAAAAATATATATTTCTCATGTTATAAAAATCATGGTTATTACACTAGGAGTACTCCAGCCTTAACGACCAAGAGTGCTCCAACCTTGCGACCGGTGACCTATTTTGTCGTAATGACTCTTCTTAACAAAATCTTTTGTCATTTTTTCAGGAAGAAACTGAGGTATATATAGGGTTGTATGACCTTCAAATAAGTGATGAGAATACATATCAAAATGTGGTTGATACAATGACCATTTTTGGGTGATTGCCCTTATTACAAGTGCATTTCTATGATGATTGTCCATTACCACCTCGGAACGCATCATCGACAAAATTTATACCACAACTCTATCGAGCATTCATCGTCAAGTTCTTAGACAATTAAACATATACCACTTTTCTCCTAAGGATGATCATCCTATACATATAAACTCTACTTCTTCCTAATAAAATGATGTATACGATCTGAACTTGGATTGCACTATTACTTTGAAGCATCTACTTTCGACTTATATAATCATATTTATTTTAGAATTGGTTTGTAATTGAACTAGGTTTTTTGGTTCCTATGAAAAACATTGATCAACATCAAACATTTTAGAAAATTAGCTAGATAACATCATCGTAATCATCATAACTATCACTTAAGCGTTCTACTAAACATAAGTACATCAAATGTAATCATTCTAATTCTAACTAGAGATGTAAATCAACATATATAATTACATAAAAAACTCTATCAAGCATCATTGACATCATGTGCATCAGATCGAGTCAGCCCGGTCCGATCCCGTCTCCAAGCACCAGTCTCTCCAAGACCTATATAGACCTCTGAACCTACTATGAGTTGCCCCCCACCCCCACCCCCACCAAATTGTGATGAATTCACTAAAACTCGTGGAGGACCCCTCTAAAAGTGCCTCTTAAACCGCTCAATTACTGGTGCTAGTTTGACCTCTATAACCTACAAGACCGAGATGATCTATTCCTTCTCTTTGGCACGGCGTTGAGCATGACCGGACCTAGTCTCATATCAGCGCAATGTCATCTATACTACAAAACGTAAAAATTAAACAAATCGATATAGAGGGTGCGGCGCAATGTGATGTTACTTCTAATCGTAAAGGTTGAAGTGTCTTCAGCCATTACGGCGATACGACCTTGGCCTTTACGACCGATACAACTTCAGCTCTTGTGACTGGAGCAACTTTGGTCGTAAAGGCCAAAGTCTTCGTCAACCACCAGTAGGTTCAAACCTGTTGTCCATTAGCAATATATACATAAACCCTAATTTTGTATGACTTTTAATTTGAACAAATCAAAACGAGAAATTACCTTTTAATGAAGGAGAAGTTGGAAGAAGGATTGAATTACACGTTGCTAGTTGTTGAAGGAAGAAAATTCCAGGGAAAAAAGGAAAATTGAGTGGAAGAGAAGAAGAAAAGAAGAGTGAAAAGGAAAGATAAGAACAAGGAGAGTGAGAAGATTTTAATTTATACAGTATGGGTTTTAATGGATATGAAATAGGTATAAGGTGGTGTTAAATACCGTAGGATGTTTTGGTTGGGTTTTGTGTAGAATTACCCTTTAACCGTCGTTAAAAAGATTCAAAAAATTAATGTTTTCGACCCATTAAATTGACCCCGTTTTAGACCTGAAAGCTCTAATGACCAAAATGATCCAAATCCGTGTTAGACCTAAATCCGATTCGTCCAACCCACTTGCCAAGTCTATTCGCAAACGTATGAACTAGGTATATGGGATTTGGAAAATGCCATATAGCTAAAACAAGCCACCATCCTACAATTTTGCACGTATGGCATGCTGCTGGAAATAAAACCGCCGCGCGCCTCCATTTCATCCCAACCGATTCCGGTGATTTCCGCACGCCTCCCGGAAAGAGAAAACCAGGCGATTTCCGACGCGATTTCCGGCATATTCCTGCGCGATTTCAAAGCTGCAAACGCGAGCCTCGATTATCAACTGCGATTTCCTGCACATGATCGATCGAGCCACTGTCACCTGCGATTTCCTACGCGTGATCAAGCTCTAAATCCGCACGCATTGTCACTGTCGACTGCAATTTTGTCGACTACGCGTGATCGAGCAGAGGATTGTCACTACAAAATCCCTGCACGCGATCGAGCCTCCATCCTCCAGATTGTCACTTTCGATTTCGAGCAAAAGGTGACACTTTTTCCTTAAAAATCTAATAGTCACTAAAAATTGTGATGGTAGATGACAATTAAAGTGAGAATTTTCGTAATTACAGTGAGTAAAATCTCTGCGCGTTATCGAGCCACAATCCTCCAAATTGTCACTTGCGATTTCTACCGACGAGTAGAGGATTCGAGCAAAAGGTGACAGTTTTTCCTTAAAAATCTAATAGTCACTGCAAATTGTGATGGTAGATGACAATTACAATGAGAACTTAGTAATTACTGGAAGTTCTCAATGAGAAGTGACAATCAACTGATGACAGATGATGAATTAGAAACCACAGTTGATGATAGTTGATGATATTGATCAGAATTGCTGATAATTATTCATATGAAAGACAAAAGTGATGATTACTGTTGATAGAGATGACAATTGATGATAACCGTTCATAGAGAAGACAGAATTGAGAATCTAGTAACAATATCTACATGATAATTTCGACAGAATTGAGAATCTAGTGACAATATTTACTTGTTAATGATAGTGTAGAGCCAATTTCAATTTCCTGTGACAATATTTACATAATAATTGCTTTTCTCTTTGATCAATGACAGTTTGGACCTTGTAATTGTACCAATTTGCATTGGAGGGGGGTAGAAGACAAAAAATGATGAATGCAAGTATGACAATAAAATGGATTTGTCTTTATTGCAAATCTTCCATCTTTGTTGTCATTCCATACTCTAGTGATTTAGTATTTGTCTCAGACCGTCACTTGAGCATAGGAAAATTTGTTGAGTCTGTCTTTTCCTGTGCAAAACATGTAATTTGCACAAGGCATTTGAAGGAAAATTTGAAGAATAGATTCAAGCTAAAAGGCATTATGAGGTTGTTTAGCCAAGCTATAGATTCTTCCTACACAATTTCAGATTTCAACAAGTACTTCCAAGACATTTGTACAACAAATGCACAGATGGGTGAGTATCTAAGACAAGTGTCACTTGAAAAGTGGTCAAGAGCATGCTTCAATGGTGACAGATATAACATCATGACTACAAACAACTCAGAAAGCGTGAATGGTGTTTTGAAGAAAGCAAGACAATTCCCCATTATTGCTCTATTGGAGTTCATAAGGAGTCTGTTGTCCAGATGGTTTGGTGAGAGAAAAACAGTAATAGAAGAACACCTAAATCAGATACCACCTAGGATCAATAGCATTTTGGAGGAAAGGTGTAAAAAATCCAAAGCTTTTGGTGTTAAAGTGTTAAACAAAACTGAGTTTGAGGTGTTTAGTGGTGGGTTTTGTGCTGTGGTTGATCTAGCACAAAGGAAATGCACTTGCAGGATGTTTGATCTAGACAAGATGTCATGTGTTCTTGCAATGGCTGCAATTCAACAAATGAAGTACCATGTGAGAAGCTTCATCAGTGGCTACTACCAATTCCAGGCTTGGTGCTTAGCTTATGAAGAGACAATTTATCCATTACCAAACAAATATGAGTGGAATGTGCCAGACCATATAAACATGATACTGTGTAATCCACCAAATGTGAGAAGGAAGATTGGAAGACCAAAGAGGAATAGAATTCCCACCATAGGCGAGTTTAGAGAGAAGAAGAAGACGATGAAAATATCAGAAGGAGCATCAAGCAGCACTGCAATCGTCATGAAATAGGATTCATATATCATCATTGTCACTTGTTGCACTTGATTGTCAAAACTACCAAGCATTGTCACTTGTTGAACTTGATTGTTAAAACTATCACTTTTTGGTTTATTGTTATGCCAATGTCAGTTTTCATATGTCACTTGTTGAACATATATCATCAATTTCAGCACTATCATTGATATATCATCACTTGTACGTATTGCTATATCAATGTCACCACTTAGTTCGAAATATATGAAAACTGTCACTTCTAAGAACAATGTCACTTCGAAATAGCAACTGTGATTGTTTGTTAAGAGATATGTCATCACTTTTTGTTATATTTTGTAGAACGTATATCATTTACTTTGCGTGATAAGCATCTGTTCATGATGATGGATAAATCGTCACTTGATGATGTTGGTTTCAAACTGTCATTACAATTGGGACTGTGTTCACTTAATTGTTTGATGATTGATATATCAATTGGAATACACGATAGTTTTAACATAATGCCTTAAACTATCAATATTGTTATCCACCAATTGTCACCAAATCAAATCAGTTAGGCATTTTGTTTAAATAATGCCTTAAATTGTCACTACTTAAACTGTCACTACAAAATACATCCATACGATTCAGATCCAAATGTCACCAATTAGTTCAACATGTCAATACACTTTCATCACTACTAAGTTTACCAAGAAAAATCAAAGAACATAACATTCATTTGGACATAGGCAAAGGCTCCCAGATCCAAGTGCCATTAAACAGATCAATTGCCATTTTCTCCCTATATGCATCCATGTGCTCATAATCCAGATCATCCAAGGAGTCACCTAATGCAAAAGCCTCAATGTACTTGATAACATACACACCACAATTACCACCTTTACAAAACAAGTAAAAATCAAAAGTCAAGAGTGAAATCTGCATCTTGACAAAACAAGCATAAAAGTATAACAATACATACCTCGTATCATTTTCATCTTGACAAACATTGCCATCCCTAGACCATGTGAAATCTGCATCTAAATTGCCCAATCTCTTAAATAAACCAGATGCCTTCATCTAGAAGGGAAGTAGTTTGCAACAAGGACTGGCAACACGGTCAATCTTATCCTCATCATACAACTCTCGAAGACAGTCAATGACAGTTATATGTTTCTTAACAAGGTCAATTTGCAATGCAATCCAGTGCTTAATATCAATGTTCACTGGAGTGAATACCTTCGTTACATTTGTACGGTGCCATGACTTACCAAACAGCTAAGGATTATAACCATGGAAGTAGTCAAACTTTGAGCTTGGCACTTCTTCTTTGTCTAGAATGTAACGTTGGACATTTTCATCATCAAATTCCTTGTACCAGACCCAATCCATGATAACTACATCGTGGTACATGTCCGGCTTCTCATTTATAAGCTTCCTCATGTGATATAATGCCTCACTGACTCGGCTAAAGTCGTCGTGCCAAGATCAAAGATAAATAACCCAAACAAACAAACTAGTATAGTAAGTAAGTAAGGGGTCGAACCCAAGAGAACTATGGCTTCTAGTATTAATATATTTATCAACCAAAGATACAGGGGGAAATAAGAGAAATCTATACCAAACTAATCTAAGAAACAAAGAACAAACAAATAAACAAACATGCAAATATGGGGAAACAATTGAAAAGGAGACAAGTTCATTCAAAAGATCCACTCATGATATAATCCCTCGATCATAGATTTATCCATTGATTTCATTCACACCTATGGTTAATTCCTATCCTGATCATTAACAATCGCAAGTCCACGGTCCAAGCAATTCTATAACCCTAGGCAAGGACGCTTAACCTAGAATTAGCATAGAGAACAAGGATATGCAGGATATAATATCAAACAATCAAGCTACAAGTCAATTGTAAGATAAAACAATCAATTCTCTTCTTAATCCTAGTTGCATAGACAACAGGTCTAGGTTAAGTTGTTTTCACAGATTAGTTTTGTCCACGGTCCAAACCTAATCAAACTGTAGAAAGCTAATCAATTCAATAGGGTCTCGACTCCTAGAGAAACAATCAACAATCATAAGATGAAGCACAAGAGAATCAATATCAACCAAAGGATAGAAATCAATTACCAAAATCTCACGAGTTCATACATCAGAGCTTCTCTCTTGAACAAACCCAAGGAGACTAGCTCTCCATAACTAAAAAAGAATTGAAAACCTAACTATGAATTATGAGTTATCAGCTATGAGTTATGAATTCTCTCAACCTAAAAACCCTATAAATAGTCTCGGAAAAAACATGTCCGAAAATACCCAAAAGATATAAAGATAAAAGGAAACAAGATAATCACGCGGAAAAATTCCGCTGGGCGACACCCGCGATCGCGGGTCACCAACCCGCGGTCGCGGGTCAGGCGATTCTCGAACTTTATCTTCGCTGCTTCTACCGCGCCTGCGGCTTGGTCACCCGCGGTCGCGGCCTTCACTTTAACACTTCTTCTCGTCTTTGTAAGCATTCCACGGTCGCGCTAAGGACTCCGCACCCGCGGTTCTTCTGCATACGACTTCAACTTCAAAAAATCTTCACTTTATCAACTTCTGTGTCTTCGGCCTGGATCTAACAAATATGCCTAAAAACTAGCCTAGAACACTCAAAAACATCCTAAAAACTACCAAGATAAGGCATACAAAATAGGCCGAATCAAATTCCCCCATACTTAGATCTTGCTCGTCCTCGAGTAAGCTCCTAGCAAATATACAATCAACACATCTAAAGACCTCAGGAAGTAAAGGGAAACATGACAACCATAAACTCTCAACTCACAACCCGAACCCAAGTAGAGAAATAATGAGCAAAACAAGGTAGCTCAGCACACACCTCACAAAAATACATCAAATCACTCAAAGCTCCAAATAATGAAAGAGCAATCCTAAGGATCTACCCAACATCTACAATATATCCCCAAGCCCCAAAGTAGAATGAAATCCTAGACACTCCAATTTTTCCGCTCAATTCTACTTAGGCACCCTTTCGGGTTTTCACCTAATCACTCATTTCATTTTTCAAGGGTGTGCTCACCAAAACTCACATCTCTCATAAACCTCTTTTTACCCCAGCCTAATGCTGGTCCGGGTTACCTGCTTTTTACCTGAGCCGCCCTTTCGGGTTTTCGACTCATCCCAGGATTTATATGCCTTTTTTCAATTTTTGGCTCGGAAAGAAAGCACATCACCAGTAATAAGCAAGGTAGATAGAAACTCAAGCACAAGACCTCAGTAAGTCACTTCAGAAAGCTGCATCAATCCCCCTAAACCACCCTGCACAAGCATACGCTGGGTACAGTCTAACATCCCGAGCGCACTCAAAGTCGGAGCATGGAAGAACTTGGTAGAAATAATATCCCTGTCTTTCAAAGCATCCCAAATCTTCTTCTGCCCTCTAGTAAGATCCCTCACTCGATGCGACATAATGCAGTGAAAATAATCGAGTACAGAAGAGGAAGTTACCAATTGACGAAACCGAGTGAACCCTCTGTCGAGTAACCGCGGGCGCGGGTGTACGGGCCGTGGGCGCGGAATAAAGACAGAATGGAATGCGGCTGCTGGAACTGACCCGCGGGCGCGGGTGTACGAGCCGCGGTCGCGGGTGGGAAAATAGCCTGTGCTGCGAACAAGAGCCACCCGCGGGGGCAGGTTGGAATACCGCGGTCACGGGTCCTGCGAATTTCGCAGATCTGCGATCTGCACTTGAAGATGGCGGCGGTGACTCTCGAGCGGCTGCTGGACGGTGGTGATGGCGACGCACGAGAGTCTGATGATGGGGCAGACGATAATCAGCAGCAAGTGGTGGTGTGGGGCTGCGACGACGTCCGGTGGTGTGCGGCGCGAACTACCCAAATCTGGATCTGGGGAATCCGACAGCAAATGCCGGAAAGAGAGAGAGAGGGGGGGGGGGGGGGGCGACGGCGGCGCGAGAGGAGAGACCGACGGTGGTTTTGTGGTGGTGCGGGCGGCCGGCGACTCGGAGGTGAGAGGTCGATGGCAGCGTTGGTGTGGTAGAATGAAGATCATGGCGGAAGAGTGGTAGAAGAGCCATCCGCGACTTTTAGGTCGCGGGTTGGGATTTTTTTTTTTTTTTTTGAAATTTCTCTGAGCAACACACCCGCGATCGCGGGAATAAACCCGCGGTTCTAGTACCTGTACGTTTGTGTTCGAAACGCGACCGCGGTTGCGCACCCCGCGGACGCGATTCTACCACAGAATGTTCTTTCGAACCTAGTACCTGCATGTTAGCCCGAAAAAAAAATTTATTTTCAATTTCAACGTGAATCTCAAATTCGGGTTGCCTCCCGTGAAGCGCCTTTGGTTAACGTCGATGGCTCGACGAACTCAGCTAACTCATGATCGGACATCGTCAATGACCTGAGCAATCTATCAAACATCTGTGAACAACTCTTATGCAAGCATACATAGCACAAAGATGAATTGAAAGTGAATAATATATCATTAAGGCACCGTTTCAATTTACCAAAGTAGCTAGAGAAGTTATGATCAGATTGATTAGGATGGAACCGTTTCAATTCACATTCTACCTTCTACATTTTTCCACAAGTTAGGTTTTTAGTTTAGTTATGGAGAGCTAGTCTCCTTGGGTTTGTTCAAGGGAGAAGCTCTGATGTATGAACTCGTGAGATTTTGGTAATTGATTTCTATCCTTTGGTTGATATTGATTCTCTTGTGCTTCATCTTATGAATGTTTATTGTTTCTTTAGGAGTAGCTAACCTATTGAATTGATTGGTGTTCAACAGTTTGATTAGGTTTGGACCGTGGACAAAGCTAATCTGTGAAAACAACTTAACCTAGACCTGTTGTCTATTCAACTAGGATTAAGAAGAGAATTGATTGTTTTATCTTGCAATTGACTCGTAGCTTGATTGTTTGATATTATATCCTGCATATCCTTGTTCTCTATGCTAATTCTAGGTTAAGCGTCCTTGCCTAGGGTTATAGAATTGCTTGGACCGTGGACTTGCGATTGTAAATGATCAGGATAGGAATTAACCATAGGTGTGAATGGAATCAATGGATGAATCTATGATCGAGTGATTATTTCATGAGTGGATCTTTTGAATGAACCTGCCTCTTATCTATTTGTTTGTTTGATTTGTTATTTGTTTTGCTTTTTAGTTTAGATTAGTTTAGTATAGATTTCTCTTCAATCCCCCATATCTTTGGTTGATAATTATATTAATACTAGAAGCCATAGTTCTCTTGGGTTCGACCCCTTACTTACTTACTATACTTAGTTTGTAGTTTGGGTTATTTTATCTTTGATCTTGGCACGACGACTTTACAACATCATCAGGCTGCCCACTGAATCGAGGTAATAGACCAATCAGACTGGGTTTCAGCACAAAGTCCACCCCTTCAGCTAGCGCAGGGTACTCAACAACCATCCTGTCTCCTGAAAACAACGACAGCACTTGGGAAATAATCAGTAGCAAGGGTGTGGACCGTAAGATAGGTCCACACAATAGTTAATAAAAATACTAACACTAGAAAGAGACCACAGTTCCCCGGCAACGGCGCCAAAATTTGACTCGGCTAAAGTCGTCGTGCCAAGATCAAAGATAAATAACCCAAACAAACAAACTAGTATAGTAAGTAAGTAAGGGGTCGAGCCCAAGAGAACTATGGCTTCTAGTATTAATATATTTATCAACCAAAGATACAGGGGGAAATAAGAGAAATCTATACTAAACTAATCTAAGAAACAAAGAACAAACAAATAAACAAACATGCAAATATGGGGAAACAATTGAAAAGGAGACAAGTTCATTCAAAAGATCCACTCATGATATAATCCCTCGATCATAGATTTATCCATTGATTTCATTCACACCTATGGTTAATTCCTATCCTGATCATTAACAATCGCAAGTCCACGGTCCAAGCAATTCTATAACCCTAGGCAAGGACGCTTAACCTAGAATTAGCATAGAGAACAAGGATATGCAGGATATAATATCAAACAATCAAGCTACGAGTCAATTGTAAGATAAAACAATCAATTCTCTTCTTAATCCTAGTTGCATAGACAACAGGTCTAGGTTAAGTTGTTTTCACAGATTAGTTTTGTCCACGGTCCAAACCTAATCAAACTGTAGAAAGCTAATCAATTCAATAGGGTCTCGACTCCTAGAGAAACAATCAACAATCATAAGATGAAGCACAAGAGAATCAATATCAACCAAAGGATAGAAATCAATTACCAAAATCTCACGAGTTCATACATCAGAGCTTCTCTCTTGAACAAACCCAAGGAGACTAGCTCTCCATAACTAAAAAAGAATTGAAAACCTAACTATGAATTATGAGTTATCAGCTATGAGTTATGAATTCTCTCAACCTAAAAACCCTATAAATAGTCTCGGAAAACACATGTCCGAAAATACCCAAAAGATATAAAGATAAAAGGAAACAAGATAATCACGCGGAAAAATTCCGCTGGGTGACACCCGCGATCGCGGGTCACCAACCCGCGGTCGCGGGTCAGGCGATTCTCGAACTTTATCTTCGCTGCTTCTACCGCGCCCGCGGCTTGGTCACCCGCGGTCGCGGCCTTCACTTTAACACTTCTTCTTGTCTTTGTAAGCATTCCACGGTCGCGCTAAGGACTCCGCACCCGCGGTTCTTCTGCAGACGACTTCAACTTCACAAAATCTTCACTTTATCAACTTCTGTGTCTTCGGCCTGGATCTAACAAATATGCCTAAAAACTAGCCTAGAACACTCAAAAACATCCTAAAAACTACCAAGATAAGGCATACAAAATAGGCCGAATCAAATTCCCCCATACTTAGATCTTGCTCGTCCTCGAGTAAGCTCCTAGCAAATATACAATCAACACATCTAAAGACCTCAGGAAGTAAAGGGAAATATGACAACCATAAACTCTCAACTCACAACCCGAACCCAAGTAGAGAAATAATGAGCAAAACAAGAAAGCTCAGCACACACCTCACAAAAATACATCAAATCACTCAAAGCTCCAAATAATGAAAGAGCAGTCCTAAGGATCTACCCAACATCTACAATATATCCCCAAGCCCCAAAGTAGAATGAAATCCTAGACAAACCAATTTTTCCGCTCAATTCTACTTAGGCGCCCTTTCGGGTATTCACCTAATCACTCATTTCATTTTTCAAGGGTGTGCTCACCAAAACTCACATCTCTCATAAATCTCTTTTTACCCCAGCCTAATGCTGATCCGGGTTACCTGCTTTTTACCTGAACCGCCCTTTCGGGTTTTCGACTTATCCCAGGATTTATATGCCTTTTTTCAATTTTTGGCTCTTTTTTTTTCTTTTTCATTTTTTTTTTCATCAGGACTGAAACTGTACATAAACACAGCAGTGAATCCCTCCCCCATACTTAAACTCTTCATTGTCCTCAATGAAGCTAAGAACAAAGAAGTAAAGTAAAGAGAAGAGAATCAGAAGACTCACTGCTATCAGGAGGTGGAGGTGGTGGCTGAAAATAGTAAGACGGATAACCTGGCCACATACCCTGAAAGTACTGCTCCTGCCTCCTCTGAAACTCAACCATCCCAGCTACAGCCTAGGACATCTCATCAACTCTAGACTCAAGTCGCTGCATCCGAGTCTCCTGACTCTGATCATAGGATCCAAAATCACGAGCAGAAGAACTAGCACCAGCTGAAGAACCCCAGCCTGAACCAGAAGCATAAGCAGTAGCATAAGCATCCCACGTAGGGTCTCCACCAGCTGGCGGTGCATCAGGCATAGGAGCATCATCAACAGCAGCCTCCTCAAAAACCTCAGGAGCAATAAAGAACTCATGGTTCTGTTGACCATAGAGAAATGGACGGGGAAGTCGCAAATAACGAGCAGTAGGAGAACAAAACATCCAAAACCACCCCGATTCAGCAGAACCACTCAAGCATCTCGCCTTCTTCAGCTGAGCGACATCATACTCATGATCATCAGTCAAAGGCATACCATGATACATCTGAATCTCATCTCTAGTCACATGAGGTAATGCCAAACGAGTAATCAGACCGCCAAAACCAATCCGCCCGGCCTTCTTGGGATATTTCTTCAAAGTCTCAATGAAAAGCTCCACCCAATCAGGCACTACTGGCTGCATAGGCATCAGACACCACAATAAGCGAGCATCATGAAAGGGAACCTTGTTCACCTCACCCTTACCCAGAAATGTCATAGCAAGCACCTTGTGGCAGAGGCGAATACAAGGGTGCGGAATCTTGTAGTTGTACTCTCCACTCTGGTTGTTAAACTGGCATCCAGTAATAGCAAACCAGAAATCAAAGAAATCCTGACCTGCTGGCAAAGAATCCCACCCCTCAGTAGGCGGGGCGGTGACACCAAACAACCCTCTAATCTGCTCCTTACTCACCATACAGGGCTTACCACAAGCCCGAAAAGAAAGCACATCACCAGTAATAAGCAAGGTAGATAGAAACTCAAGCACAAGACCTCAGTAAGTCACTTCAGAAAGCTGCATCAATCCCCCTAAACCACCCTGCACAAGCATACGCTGGGTACAGTCTAACATCCCGAGCGCACTCAAAGTCGGAGCATGGAAGAACTTGGTAGAAATAATATCCCTGTCTTTCAAAGCATCCCAAATCTTCTTCTGCCCTCTAGTAAGATCCCTCACTCGATGCGACATAATGCAGTGAAAATAATCGAGTACAGAAGAGGAAGTTACCAATTGACGAAACCGAGTGAACCCTCTGTCGATGAACCGCGGGCGCGGGTGTACGGGCCGCGGGCGCGGAATAAAGACAGAACGGAATGCGGCTGCTGGAACTGACCCGCGGGCGCGGGTGTACGAGCCGCGGTCGCGGGTGAGAAAATAGCCTGTGCTGCGAACAAGAGCCACCCGCGGGGGCGGGTTGGAATACCGCGGTCACGGGTCCTGCGAATTTCGCAGATCTGCGATCTACACTTGAAGATGGCGGCGGTGACTCTCTAGCGGCTGCTTGACGGTGGTGATGGCGACGCACGAGAGTCTGATGATGGGGCAGACGACAATCAGCAGCAAGTGGTGGTGTGGGGCTGCGACGACGTCCGGTGGTGTGCGGCGCGAACTACCCAAATCTGGATCTGGGGAATCCGACAGCAAATGCCGGAAAGAGAGAGAGAGGGGGGGGGCCGACGGCGGCGCGAGAGGAGAGACCGACGGTGGTTTTGTGGTGGTGCGGGCGGCCGGCGACTCGGAGGTGAGAGGTCGATGGCAGCGTTGGTGTGGTAGAATGAAGATGATGGCGGAAGAGTGGTAGAAGAGCCATCCGCGACTTTTAGGTCGCGGGTTGGGAGTTTTTTTTTTTTTTTTGAAATTTCTCTGAGCAACACACCCGCGATCGCGGGAATAAACCCGCGGTTCTAGTACCTGTACGTCTGTGTTCGAAACGCGACCGCGGTTGCGCACCCCGCGGGCGCGATTCTACCACAGAATGTTCTTTCGAACCTAGTACCTGCATGTTAGCCCGAAAAAAATAATTTATTTTCAATTTCAACGTGAATCTCAAATTCGGGTTGCCTCCCGAGAAGCGCCTTTGGTTAACGTCGATGGCTCGACGAACTCAGCTAACTCATGATCGGACATCGTCAATGACCTGAGCAATCTATCAAATATCTGTGAACAACTCTTATGCAAGCATACATAGCACAAAGATGAATTGAAAGTGAATAATATATCATTAAGGCACCGTTTCAATTTACCAAAGTAGCTAGAGAAGTTATGATCAGATTGATTAGGATGGAACCGTTTCAATTCACATTCTACCTTCTACCTTTTTCCACAAGTTAGGTTTTTAGTTTAGTTATGGAGAGCTAGTCTCCTTGGGTTTGTTCAAGGGGGAAGCTCTGATGTATGAACTCGTGAGATTTTGGTAATTGATTTCTATCCTTTGGTTGATATTGATTCTCTTGTGCTTCATCTTATGAATGTTTATTGTTTCTTTAGGAGTAGCTAACCTATTGAATTGATTGGTGTTCAACAGTTTGATTAGGTTTGGACCGTGGACAAAGCTAATCTGTGAAAACAACTTAACCTAGACCTGTTGTCTATGCAACTAGGATTAAGAAGAGAATTGATTGTTTTATCTTGCAATTGACTCGTAGCTTGATTGTTTGATATTATATCCTGCATATCCTTGTTCTCTATGCTAATTCTAGGTTAAGCGTCCTTGCCTAGGGTTATAGAATTTCTTGGACCGTGGACTTGCGATTGTTAATGATCAGGATAGGAATTAACCATAGGTGTGAATGAAATCAATGGATGAATCTATGATCGAGTGATTATTTCATGAGTGGATCTTTTGAATGAACCTGCCTCTTATCTGATTAGTTTAGTATAGATTTCTCTTCAATATCCCATATCTTTGGTTGATAATTATATTAATACTAGAAGCCATAGTTCTCTTGGGTTCGACCCCTTACTTACTATACTTAGTTTGTAGTTTGGGTTATTTTATCTTTGATCTTGGCACGACGACTTTACATCATCATCAGGCTGCCCACTGAATCGAGGTAATAGACCAATCAGACTGGCTTTCAGCACAAAGTCCACCCCTTCAGCTAGCGCAGGGTACTCAACAACCATCCTGTCTCCTGAAAACAACGACAGCACTTGGGAAATAATCAGTAGCAAGGGTGTGGACCGTAAGATAGGTCCACACAATAGTTAATAAAAATACTAACACTAGAAAGAGACCACAGTTCCCCGGCAACGGCGCCAAAATTTGACTCGGCTAAAGTCGTCGTGCCAAGATCAAAGATAAATAACCCAAACAAACAAACTAGTATAGTAAGTAAGTAAGGGGTCGAACCCAAGAGAACTATGACTTCTAGTATTAATATATTTATCAACCAAAGATACAAGGGGAAATAAGAGAAATCTATACTAAACTAATCTAAGAAACAAAGAACAAACAAATAAACAAACATGCAAATATGGGGAAACAATTGATAAGGAGACAAGTTCATTCAAAAGATCCACTCATGATATAATCCCTCGATCATAGATTTATCCATTGATTTCATTCACACCTATGGTTAATTCCTATCCTGATCATTAACAATCGCAAGTCCACAGTCCAAGCAATTCTATAACCCTAGGCAAGGACGCTTAACCTAGAATTAGCATAGAGAACAAGGATATGCAGGATATAATATCAAACAATCAAGCTACGAGTCAATTGTAAGATAAAACAATCAATTCTCTTCTTAATCCTAGTTGCATAGACAACATGTCTAGGTTAAGTTGTTTTCACAGATTAGTTTTGTCCACGGTCCAAACCTAATCAAACAGTAGAAAGCTAATCAATTCAATAGGGTCTCGACTCCTAGAGAAACAATCAACAATCATAAGATGAAGCACAAGAGAATCAATATCAACCAAAGGATAGAAATCAATTACCAAAATCTCACGAGTTCATACATCAGAGCTTCTCCCTTGAACAAACCCAAGGAGACTAGCTCTCCATAACTAAAGAAGAATCGAAAACCTAACTATGAATTATGAGTTATCAGCTATGAGTTATGAATTCTCTCAACCTAAAAACCCTATAAATAGTCTCGGAAAACACATGTCCGAAAATACCCAAAAGATATAAAGATAAAAGGAAACAAGATAATCACGCGGAAAAATTCCGCTGGGCGACACCCGCGATCGCGGGTCACCAACCCGCGGTCGCGGGTCAGGCGATTCTCGAACTTTATCTTCGCTGCTTCTACCGCGCCCGCGGCTTGGTCACCCGCGGTCGCGACCTTCACTTTAACACTTCTTCTCGTCTCTGTAAGCATTCCACTGTCGCGCTAAGGACTCCGCACCCGCGGTTCTTCTACAGACGACTTCAACTTCACAAAATCTTCACTTTATCAACTTCTGTGTCTTCGGCCTGGATCTAACAAATATGCCTAAAAACTAGCCTAGAACACTCAAAAACATCCTAAAAACTACCAAGATAAGGCATACAAAATAGGCCGAATCACTCACAAAGGTGCTGCAAAAAGTATAATCATTGTATAC
Source organism: Polygonum aviculare (assembly GCA_934048045.1). NCBI lineage: Eukaryota > Viridiplantae > Streptophyta > Magnoliopsida > Caryophyllales > Polygonaceae > Polygonum > Polygonum aviculare. The sequence continues at coordinate 19,202,144 of OW204028.1, forward strand.
TATTACCTCATCAATTACCTGATGTGAATATTAGAAACATATAAGAACTGATCAATTACCTCATCCCAAGCCAAATACTAGTTGTTTTAAGTAATCTAAAGAAATTCCTATTAAGCAGTTGATCAGACCATTGTATACTATCATTTGATTTTCTACAAAACCAAGAAAATTGTATAATTGTCACTCATAATCAAAATATAAGAACACTATCACTTATAAGAACAATGACACTTATAAACATAAAACTGTCACTTGTGTAAAACAGTTAATATCAAAACATCTGGAACACTGTCACTTTTAGTATCAAATTGGAAACTAAAACAATTAATCAACTGACATACCGTTTGTTGAACCATCGGTAGAAAGGCATACGGTCTTCATCACTGTAAAAGGAGTACTTTGGACGAATAGGCATTTTGGGAGGCTTCAACTTCTGCTTCTTCTTCCCAACTGTGTATGGCGTGTGAGTCAAAGGGCCTCCCTTCTTGAGCCTAGCAGATTTTCTTACACAACTGACATCTGGAACACCCATCTCCAGAATACGGTTATGCATGTCCAATTCCACAGTCCCTTGATCATTAGCTTCTCCTCCATCTTCTTCTTTGCTAGCTTCTTCTTTGTCACCTTTGTCATCTTCTTCAATGCCCTGAGTACCTTCTATTTCACCTTCTTCTGTCCCACTTTCTTTAATGCCCTGGGTAGCTTTTGTCCCACCTTCTTCATTGTCAACTTCATCTTTACCCTCCCCACCAAAATCATCCACAATCAAATCTTCGGCTTCTTTGTCTCCCTTTCCACAGAATCACCATCTTCCACAGATCCAACATCATCATTTTGAACTTCATCCAAATATGCAAATAAATGACCATGTTCAGTCATTTGAGAACAATTATCCTTAAGGTCTCTTAAAACATCGCCAAACTTAAAATCTAACTCAACACGTAATAGAGCTAAAAAAGTGGAACCTGACTCACCTGAAGACACCTTTGGAAAGACAACAGAATCATTCGTTGTCTCATCATCCTTCATCACAACTTCATTCACCTTTTCTTTTTCATTACCATCCTTCACCCTTTGTAAGGTTTCATCACTAGAGAGCTTCATCGACTCAATTCCTTTACTATCACTCAAATTGACTGGAGTTGGTGGTTGCATAATCACCACATCATCTTCTTCAGAATCTGAATTGGCCCCCACTCTCCTTTGAAATGAATCCACCTTATTCCACAACCTTGATAGAGACATCTCATTGCATATAACCTTGTTCTATAGATTTTTCATTACCCTCGTCATCTCATTGCGCATGTCATTGACATTAGAAGCAAGCCACTTAGCCCAAGCTGACTCTCCACCTTCATCACCCTTTACAACAGGAACATCTTTGTCATGACTCAAAATTTGAGTAGCTTCCACTTCATCATCACCATGAACATCATCTCGAGCTGGTTCTAGAACTGCTTCTGTCACTGGTTTTGCCACTGGACTTGGTCTCTTGAATTTTTCAAGAATAGCTGGCAGAGGATTGGCTGAAGACTTTGGTTTCTTAGGGATCCTTGGAAGCTGCAATTTCTTACTCTGTCTCTTGGGAGATTCAACAGTTGTTTTCTTCTTCTTGGAAGGAGCAGAAACTTTGACATCAGTTTTAGAAGGCTGCACTTTCCTCTTCACACCAGCCTTGCCTTTGTCACTTTGCTTTGCCTTCCCTTTGTCAACAGTTTGGGAGCAATAACAAAGTCAGCCAAATCATCCTCAGTGGTAGAATCTGAGTCATCTTCAAGAATGCCCTTCATTTTCTGGCTTAAGATGATCCTTCTAATGAGTTCATCAAAAACAGGATCTTTAGCCTCATCAAGGTAATCACACTGAATGAACTCTGAAAACTTAGAGTAGGTAGGATGTATACACTCCTGAACAAAACACAAAACAAATACAAAAGTGTCACTAGAGACAGATCAATAATTGTCACTTATAAGAAAACTGTCACTTGTCAAAGGTAAAAACAAGACTTGTATTAAGATACAAAAGTGTCACTAGAGAGTTGTCACTTGTATTAAGATAACTGTCACTTATAAGAAACTGTCACTTCTAATATCAATACTGTGACTTATCCAAACTAAAACAGGGCTTACTAGTTTCTTTTTTCCAACTTCATAGATTGATTGATACCACACAAGATTAGAACCATTGTTGTGCCACCTCAACATATGAGGGACTCGTTTTTCACCTTCACAGTAAAGACCACGCACTTCTCTTAAACTTGGAAACCTCTCCACAATCCAAATCTGCACACACAAAAGCAAAGAAAAAGTTAGATAGAACAACATACAAACAAGCAATTTCATTAAACAAATTTATGAGAACATATATTACCATAAATACATAGGGATATCCAAAGATACTGCACCCAAATCTATAGGATGGATCTTTGATCTTTTCCGGGTCACGAGAAGTACGATTAAGCTGTCTTAAACTTGAAAGCAATTCATCATAAGCAACCCTTACCCAAGAAAACTCATTAAATAGTTCCAAATCAAATGAAATTGCAATGACAGTGGGATCAAGGTGAACTTTAGGATGTCTAGGCATAAGCAGACCATACAAAATCAGCAAATGAGCAATCCTAAGCTTGACATCTTCATTCTCTATACGAACTAACTCAGCAGACAAGTCATCATATGTCAACCTCGGACGTGCAATAAAACCTTCATGATCACCGTGGACATCAAAATCAGGAACAATGTCAAACTTCAAACCGGTTATTGCTGCAAAATCCATTAACGAAAACATACAAACTTGTTCACCAATCTTGAACCACATCTCGTGAGAATAATTCGTTTCCAGTTCATGCATTAAAGCATAGTGAATGAACTGGGAATGAAGTGACAATTTATCTTTGAACTGAATGATTGAACCAAAACAGCCTCTGCATAAAAGATCCCAATCCTCTTTTGATAGATGCTGCTTCACAAATTCAACAACACGATAATCCTGAAACATATTTGCTCTTCCTTGTAGCGTTTTGATTCAGGTATAATGTACTTTAGGTTCTTCTTTTCCATAGCTTATACTGCAATTATCATCACAAACATTCAAATTGTCATCACAATAAGCAAATCGTCAGCTCAAAACACATAAATAACACATATCTAGATAATTGTCACTAGAAAACACAAAAAAAAGCACTAATGGCTACTTAATTGTCACCACAAACCTCAAACATCACGAAATTGTCACCACAAATCTCAAACATGCACGCAATTATAACAGTGACACCACTTAACATGAACAATCACCAAAATGTCACCACTTAACACAAACTGCAAATGGATACTTAATTGTCACCATAAACATAAAATTGTCACCAGTTAACATAAACATCACGAAATTGTCATCACAAACCTCAAACATATACACAGTTATAACAGTGACACCACTTAACATGAACAATCACGAAATGTCACCAATTAACACTAGACACAGTGTAATGAAAATTGTCACCACAAAAACACATCATCACAAAACCCTAGAACATACACGAAAACTCAAACTCAGAGTATGTTAAGCCATCACTAAACCAGAAATGATTCACATTATGAACTATCATCAACACAAAAACCAAAAACGAAAACATAGAACCAAAAATTCAAAAACAAAACTGTAAACCTAACACATACTAGGAAAACAAGATCTAATAAAACAACAACAATAAAAGAGGACAAATATGCTTTAAACGACATAAACACAAAACTAAAACGAAAATAAACAAACATTTACTCACGAGTGACAGAAATCAACAACCGAGCAACGGTGACAGAACGAGACAATCAGCAAACACGAACTCAAAAATCTTCAATGTCAACTCCAATGCATGCGACTTGGAGAAGATGATTGATCGAGAGCACGATTTCGACTTCGTGTGAGGTGGATCAACGGTTAATCAGCAGAGCAAGAGGAGAATTCGGGATTTCGCAGTTCGTAAGAGTTAAGTGGGAAGGGAGAACGAAAAGCAGAAGAAAGAAAGAAGAAAGAAAGAAGCGGACGTTATTTTTTTTTAATTCAGTTATACCATAAGTGCAAAATAAGGGCAAATGGACCGCAAGTGAAAAACGAGCCCAAAGACACGTCGCCCCGCCCAAATCCTTCATTTGGAAACTCATATATTTGTTTTTCTTTTTCTTTGAAAAAACACACTCACTCGCCCAGCCCCCCTCCGGCCCTCCCTCTCAAATTCATCAATCTAAACAGGGGAGGCGGAACCGCAAGTCTGCAGCCTGTCTTCCGACGCACACATCGCCTACCTGTCTTTAATACGACGTCGTATCAGCGGATCTATCTAGTCGTCGACTTACTGGTCACCGTTTCTGGTAGGGCGCTACTACTTGATATCACCCCTTGCTTTGCTGAATTTATAATCGCCGGTTGTGTAGATCAATAACTGCTGATTAGTTTGTTGTTCTAGCTGTATTTCTAAGCTAGATGAGAGGTTGGCTTTATGCCTATTGGAGAAACTTGGGAAACTGATTTCTGCATTTTTTCAGTTGAATGCTTTATCGATTTCTTTTAGGCTGGCTCCTAATTAGGCCAGTTTGGATGCTTATTCATGCAATTCGATTGATACTAACATCTGAACAAAGTAGGTTGAACTGTTGAAGTGCTCTAAACCCTAGCAATTGCGGGGATTTTATCGATTTCAACTTGGGCGGAAGAGTAATGGCGTTCAAGGATGAGAGTGGAACTCCGGAGCAACAACAGCCTCCTAGGATTCAAATCTACCCTACATCCACCGACTGTGTCTCATCCTTCTGGAAAGGTTCTCTTTCTTCATCAAAAACCTCGTTTCTTGGTTTCTATTGTGTTTAATAGTGCTTCAAAATTCAAAGCTTGGTTTTGGATTTATATCAATGTTGTTTTGGCAGACAAATATGAGAAAGATGCAAAAAAGAATTGGGATATCTTTTACAGACGCCATCAAGATAAGGTACGTCTCCTTCAGCTTGTTTTCAGCATACTGGAATATGCATAGTCCACGTCATGAAATGTTCAGTTATCTTCCTTTCTTACTGCGGAAGCCTTGCATCCTCTTGAGCTTATTGCTGGGACATTAGTCGAGCTAGGAGTCTCCTTTATCTCTTTGTTTTTCCGAGAATTACAAACTTCGATCTTCATAACAGCTCAGTGCTCTGCTAAGTACTAACATTATGGGGACTTACACAAAATAAACGGCGTAATTTTTTGAGAATGCTAATGATGATATATATGAATTAGAAACTGGGGTTATGATACATATGAACAAAGGAAATTATTGGTGAGAGTTACATTGAGGAACAGTAATATTAAGTCATTGTTCATAGATAAGGCTATTAGAGTAGTGATGAAAGTCTGCAATCATAGTACAAGTGTATATACATGTGAAGGAGTTAGAGTTGGAGAGGGGGTGTGGTTTCCTTAAAAAATAAACTATATTGAGGGCAGCTTCAATACACTACCTATTCTTAATAAACGAAGTCAAACTTGCTTCAAATCTTCCAATAATTCTCTGGCTCTCTTCTTAAGCTCCACAACTCTCCGTATTGTTTTGATATGCTGGTGGATCGAACTTTAAGTAAGGAAGCTTTTGAAGGTGAAAATATCAAATACGCCTGGAGTTTTTTTAGCTTACAGTACATTTTCTACTAAGATTTTGGATTATAAAAGTTCCGAATAATGTACTTGTATTAATTTAAAAATGTATTTGATTTCATACAAGTGAATTGATGAATGAAAATTGATGCAATTCTATTCTCAATCCCTCTCATCACATCTGGGATTACTTCCTTCAGAATTTGCTTGTTATATTAGATCATTCATCACAGACCTCACAAGCAAAGCCACTGCATCGCCCTTGGAAATAGCAAAAGCAAAGTTTAGGTGTCCTCATTTTGAACTTCTTTGCAATGTGTTTAATTATGTAGTATAGTTAAAGCAATTATAAGGATGACCTGTTCTTCTCCCATCACTCATTGCAACAGTCACTAGGGGGCCTATGCATTTTTTGTTCATTGCAGTAAACCAATGTTAGTAATGATTTATAGAGGAAGGTCTTATGGATAATAGGGCCTTCCTCATTTTAAAAAATACCATAAGTATGTAACTTCTATAAAATCTTGACTTTTCCAAAGTAACTCATTTGACACTAAACAAGGATAATTGCAGTCTTTTCCCTAGTCGTCTCTTGGAGGTGCAATTTGCATATTACACACTCCATACCTTACCAATTTTTTTCTAACTCATATTTGCTTCGGCTTGCTATCCAAGATTGTACCTTGCTGTTTCATTAGCCAATAACAGTCTCACTTTAAACTATCAAGATGTCAGAAGTGGGCAATGCTTTTTGTCATTGTTATATCGATATTTTTTTTCAAAAATTCCTAAGTCTGGCTTTTCATCTATTTGAGTGGCTATTGATTAGGATTTTTGTTCAAGTTGATAGCGCTCAAGCTGATTGGGTTAAGGGGCATTTAGACACTGGTCTTAACTTTGGTCTATTCTAACCTGCTCACAGTTCTTCAAAGATCGTCACTACTTGGACAAGGAATGGGGCCTCTACTTTCCTGTAAGTTGTAATTGTGAAAACTTTCTCGACCGATTTGAAATATTGGGTAATTTCTACTGAATTGTTAAAGTATATCATCTTTTATACAATTGCAGGAAAAAGGAAGGAAAGTTCTTTTGGAGGTATGTAATTCTGAATAACACTACGAGAAATGTTTTCCTACAAAATTGATGGTCTTCTCTCAATCCTATCAAACATTCAGTTAATTTCTTTTGATAAAAAAACCTTACGTCTCCCTTAATGTTTGTTCTCCATATTTTCATAGTGAGTAATTTGGTTTGTTCTCCATATTTTCATAGTGAGTAACTTTAGCCGGTGCCAAATGGGGTGTACACTTGATAAAACATTCCTAGGTTCAGATTGCATGGATTAAAAGCTGAAATAATGATTTCAGGCTATAGATCCATGTGACTGCTCCTAAAAAAATATTAAATCTTGTTTGATGGGTCATGGGCTCAAGGCACTTATTGTTATTAAATCTTGGATTCTGGAAAAAACTTTTGTGCTCTTAAAGATCTGTAAACAAACACGTGCACTTTCTTGTCAATCAGTCACAATGATTTTAATAGCCAAACTAGCCACTGCTGGATTTCACCTAATTTGCCACATTCTTCAAAAATAGGATCACATATATTGAAACATCTAACATAATAATATAAGAGAAAGGTCATAGCTAATATTTTTTTGGTAGTGTTGAATCTCATTCCGCCGAAGTTTACAAAATGCCTTTTGATTCAGAATAAAATAGATCCTTATGTTGAAGATCTTGTTTGAAATAGCATGATGTTCCCCGATCATTGTTTTCCATGATTTTGTTCCCATATGCATGCCTACTATTTGGTTAATGGCGTTCAAAGTGTGCCTATGTCAGACCATCTAATCATTCCTTTTTGGAAATCCTCAACTTCAACCATTCCTTTTTATAGAGACCTCAGTTTGCAATTTTCAAATGATACACGTCTTATGTAAACTATCGGAAATGAAATATGGCTGCATAGGTTGGCTGTGGAGTGGGAAATACCATCTTTCCCTTGGTTGCTTCATATCCAGATCTGTTTGTACATGCATGCGACTTTTCTGCCCGAGCTGTGAACTTGGTGAAGGTTTGAGTTCTCCACTGCATTCTTTCCATTCGACTATACATCCTGTATGTGGATTAAAAATATGAAATCTATCTCTTACAGGCGCACAGTGAATTCACAGATACCCGAATTAATGCATTTGTTTGTGATCTGACAAGTGATGACCTAGGCCAGCATATCGCTCCAGCTTCAGTAGACCTTGTGACCATGGTATAAGAAAATCAATCTTATTGCAATGTATTATTTTTGCGTGATTAGCATTAATTTTTTAATGTCTTGGTCCATTATTTCAGCTTTGGGAAAGACTACACATAAAGTCAACACTTTGAGACAACATAGACTAGGGAATGCTTGTGATCATGCCGTTCATAATATGTTTTTAGAGTTGTATCCTCATTAAGCACATACTTTGGTACTTCACAAACCCAAAGGTTCTGTTTCCCTTTAATTTCATTTGGGTGTGATGGCTTTTCTTGTAATCTTCTCGTGTCGCTTAGCCACCTAAGTTGTAGGCGCACTAATAGTAGTTCATGCATCTGTTGGTATTATGGTATTTTACCCTTAGTTTCTTGATTTTGTAGACATGTTTCTGCATTCATGTTTCTGTATATGGCCTGTGTTTACAAAGTCCATATGGGCTGAAGAGGCGTTCAAGCTTATCCTGATGTGTAGTATTGAATATCCCTTGTAGTATTAAAGAAGTCTTAAATCTTGTGCCTTAGACAAGTATTTTAGATCAATAAATAAGTACTTTATATTATAATAGTTTAAGCACAATACTTTCTACTGTGTATCATAAAATTTGAAATATTAATTATAATAGGCTAAAAGTAGAAATGGAAAGTTTTTGATGTAGAAAGATATTGCTAAAGTGATATAATGGAAATTATATTAAGAAGGAAGGTGAAAAAATATAGTAGGGAGAAACATGGAACTTTAGAAGGAAGGTAGGAATTAAAAAATGGGAAACATTAAATTGGAAGGACAACAACTAATTGGCGAATACAAAAATGCCTATGTGGCATATCTAAATGGCTAATACATAGAAAATATTATTACATTGGAGATGGATTTCTTGAGGTCTAATTAGAGTTGGATCCTCAAATAGTCAATATGCACCCAGTAGTAATAGTCGTAGTGTAGAATTTGCAATATGGAGAAGATTTTGTGAGCATGCATAAAAGCAGGACAAGGTTTTCACAACTTGCCTTCACTAATATCACAATTCTAGGATAATCTTCTTTAGCAGTTATTACCAAATGGAACTCTGTTCTGTTTATATAGTTTATCTCATGATACCTGCCAGCTGTTGCTAGCTTTGAACCTTTCAGTTGAGTCTAAAACAAGGAAGCGTGAGAATGTAATAAGAAATTGTAAACCCAAACATTTAGTTTGTACCATCTTCAGAATCATTTTATGAGGATTGAGAACATGAATATCTCTGAACTGAAACTCTAACAGCTTTTGCAGAATTTTGCAGTGATTACATTGTTACAATTGTTGTAGCAATATTTGCATGTACCATCTCATAATATATTGTTTACTGGCTGACATTTGAAATAGGTTTTTGTATTATCTGCAGTATCACCTGAAAAAATGCCCCTAGTGTTGCAAAACTTAAAGAAAGTTCTCAAGGTAAAAGACCCATGATTCAATGAGCACTAAAGCACTCTATATTCCTTATAAGATCTTTTTTGATTGCTAGTATTCTGTATACTGATCTAATACTCTGACTTCCAGCCAAATGGCTGCGTGTTATTTCGCGATTATGCTACTGGAGATCTTGCTCAGGTAGGCATTCCTGTCATAGTATTTTATATTGAAAGTTTTGTATGCATGAGTCTGTTTGAGTTCTTTTTCTACCCTTGACTAAGATTAATGCTGATATACTTTACCACTCGGTCCTCTGTTGCACACTAATTGCACCTGCATGATCTAATTAACAATTTCTTGTTTAGAGTTTTAAATATGTTCTTTGCGTATTCGGTGAATAGCTGATGTAATTCTGTTTGTAGCCCCTTTTCCTTTAAAGGGCTGGGATGGGTGGGCAGGAAATGGCTAAGATTTATTATAGTGCTTTGCAAAAGTAATCGGAGGATTCTATGATGTGAAACCTTTGCCCCGTCTTGTATTTGCAGGAAAGACTAACATCCAAGGATCAAAAAATCAGTGAAAACTTCTATGTTAGGGGTGATGGCACGGTGAGTCTTACATATACTATTGGTGTATTTCATTGTGGTTTCTAGGCATACAGTGATAACATTCTTGATGTTTTTCAGCGGGCATATTATTTTTCCGAGGAATACCTCAAGCAATTGTTTGGAAAAAATGGATTTGATACAGCAGAACTTGGTGTACACTGCAAGCAAGTAGAGAACTGGTCAAGGGAGCTATTAATGAATCGGTATGTGGTGAATACCTTCCCTTTGGTGGCACTTGTTAATATTGATTTAATATTTTATGGATTTTCATGTCATTTACTTGTACAGAGCCGCAGGGGATAAAATAGTTTTTGCTGCAAATTTTATGATGCTTATACAGTTAATGGTTTTTTCTTGCTGATTTCCATTAGTATATTTTATCTTATTAATTATCACATTGGAACTTTGAACCTTTTTAATATGGTTAGTTGATACGCGGTTCAATGCTTAATTATGTGATGGATCATTTAGCAAGAAGTTATTTCCATCCTATTTGAGCTGTGGGAGCATTGTGTAACTGATTGATATTCCCATACGACTCCCCTTATTTTGTGGTGTAATTTTTAGGCGTTGGATTCAAGCTGTATTTCGCTCTTCACCCACTTTGAATGGTTCCTGCATAAAACCTTCAAATGGTAGTATGGGAGACACTGAGGTTGACATGTCAGAAGGAATGGCTTTGGATATGTTTGGTGTGACACATTCTGAAGACGAGGTACTTTACATGTGCTACTACTTTGTGTTTTCAACTTGCATAAAAGAAGCAAATCACTTATGTTGGTTATAATGCATGTTTTGATTATATAGTTTTTTTGCGCAGACACTTTGCATGCTTGGTTTTGTGATAATCATGAACGTTTCTACTCTGCTCGATGTCAGTTTATGCTCTATATGTGTCATGGTCTGGATTGTCTTTGTTTCTAGTCTCAACGTATGAGCGTACCAACACATTCAAAGGCATTACTTGTAGACCTCTTACTCTGATCCAATTCACCAACGATAACAAATGAACTGCAAAACATAAATCACGTTTAAACCAATTTCTCTACGCTAAACTTAGCTATGACGTTCCCAAATCAATAGTCAACTGATCATAAATTTCTCTCAGGTCATTGTTGTGAATGTCGACAACCTGAGCTTCAAGATTAAACTCCTTTCCAAGGAGTTCCAGCACACGTGCAGATCAACCGGCTTAATGCTATGGGAGTCTGCTCGCTTAATGTCTTCTATTCTTGCCAAAAACCCATCGATTCTCTCAGGAAAAAGAGTTCTCGAGCTCGGTTGTGGTTGCACGGGCGTATGCTCCATGGTCGCTGCTGGAGTTGCAGATCTCGTCGTTGCATCGGACGGAGATGAAAAGACTCTCAACCCATTAACGGAAAATGTGACTTCAAATCTCTCTCAATCAATTCTCAGCAGACTAACTATAAAGCAACTTCAGTGGGGAAATCTAGAGCAGATAGCTGAAATCAAGAAACTGAACCCTAGAGGCTTTGACATCATCCTAGGAACCGACGTTACTTATGTTGCTGAAGCTATCTCGCCCCTCTTTGCAACCGCTCAAGAGCTCATTTCATGTGAAGGAGGGAATGAAACTGATTCTTGCCCACAAGCGGCTTTGATTCTTTGCCATGTGTTTAGAAGAGTTGATGAAGTTTCAATTCTCTCAGCTGCATCTGAGTTTGGATTCAAGCTGGTGGATAAATGGGAAGGCAGCAGTCCGTCTTCTTCTTCTCAAAGCAAAATTGCTTCCTGGGTTTTAAGCCTTGGACCGGATTATGTGCTACCGACTACTGCATTGAATATTTTGTACTTCCATAAGGTAAACACACCTGTGCCCTGCTAGTTTACTCACTCAGTAGTCCTTTTCAGTTTGATTTTTGAATATTAGAACTATAATTTTGAATTTGTATTCTTGCATTCTGTGGTGTGTGCTCAATTACAGACCTTGCCCAACAAACAAAAAAATGGTGTTGTAATTCTAAGGAAAACAGGCTTCAGTTCTGTTTGGTTGGTTTTGTTTTTCTGGATTGATCGTGTACAATTCCAGAGCCTCCGATATTCTCTGGTCATTTCTAAATGGAAACTTTAATTCGTTATCTTTATGAAGAATTATATACAGGGAACATAACATACAATAATAAAAGATCTGCCTTGTATGATGTTTGGTTGCTCTTTTTTGAGGCTTTAATTCTGTTGGCATCAAATACTTTTTGCTGATGAATCTTGCCAAAAAAGAAGGAAAAGGTATAACATAACGTACACATTCTGATTGCCTTGGGAGAAACCCACACATTTTCATTGAACTGTTTCACATGCCAGCTCCAACATTTATTGCAAATTTTGCAAGCAAAGAATACAAAAAATGAAACACCACACGTGTGCCTCGTTTTATTGTATGGCTTTTCCCCCTCTCGTTTCCAAGGAATGTTCTTACCTTTTTGCCTCGTCTATTCATCTGAAGGACTCCCTACAAATATATATCCACCTTCTTGACTTTTCCCCTACACAACTTCTTAGTCTCATTGTACAGTTCGATTTAACCAAAATTTGACGTTCACAAGGTAGCCCTAGTTTCATCAAAGCATGGAAGGAGGAGATGATATGATGCCTCCACCACACAAGGCACTAAAACGCGCCAACTCCTCGGTAGCAGATAACATGCCGGAGGCGTTGAGGGAGAATCGGTACCATACGAAGAGATGCTTCTCGAGGTTTGCTTCGAAAGGACGGAGGTTGATGAAGAGTGGGTGTTTGATGCGGGAGATCCAAGAGTCGATCCCTGATCAAGACGACAGGACCAAGGTCCTGCAAGGCTTGTTAGGTTATGCTCTTAGCATCACACAGGTCAGATGAATTTTTCACATTTTGCTATGCGTATGCATGCTAACCATTAAAAAAATGAATGACCCATCTATGTGTTAACCATTAAGAAACCTTCACATTACTAGCAAAGCACTTGAAGAAACTTTCACATCCCAAATCACTTCATTTGTTAACCATTACGTACGTGGGCATGACCCAACTATTAAAACCGACAGGAAGCAGTTGTGGTACCACCAGAAGTTGTATTCGCAGTTAGACCCCAGCCTGGAATCTGGGAGTACCTCAAAGTCAACGCTGATACTCTCGCCGTTGATGGAATCTCTGCCGTCGACTATTTGAAGGCCAAAGAAAGGATCCACGATCAGGATTGGCAAGTCATCCAACCCTCCATAATTAACATACACATTGGTCCCCGAAAGAGTTCGTTCTTCATTTCTGTTTTATGTTTTAACGGTAAACAACAAGGTAGAGTGAAGTGTACGTTACTACATATTTGGCTGGGCGAACGACGAGAATGCTTTGGAGATCGACTTTGAAGCCTTGGACTTTTCCATCCCGCGACTGACTCAGTCGGACTCGATTGGGAAAGGATTCAGCATCTTATCCAGATTCATTAGCTACAGCCTTAGCAATGCACCTGAAACTACAAATCCTTTGCTGGATTATCTATTGGGTTTGGAGCATCATGGCCAGGTTAGTTTCGAAGAACGACTATGAGGCCTTAGCAATGCACCATCGATCTAGCTGAACTGTACATAGTATAATATTGTTGCATTATTCGCGCGCAGAAGCTTATGATTAACGAGACTCTCAACACGACGGATAAACTTGCAACTGCTCTTGCGTTTGCGGATATGTACCTCTCAACTCTTCCCAAGGACACGCCCTTCCAAGATTTCGAGTCCAGGTTAATCAAAATTGCACATAGTATACTCACATGATTTGGCCTAGCTATATATGTGCTTACACTTTTGTCGAATGCAGGATAAAAGAGTGGGGATTAGAGAAGGGATGGGGAGACACAGCGGAAAGAGCCGTTGACACAATTCGGGCTCTAGCTGAGGTTCTGCAGGCACCCGACCCGGTTAAGCTGGAGCTCTTCTTCAGCAGGATCCCCACCACTTTTAACATTGTCATCTTTTCTCCTCATGGTTACTTTGGCCAGTCAGGCGTCCTCGGTTTACCTGATACGGGTGGCCAGGTACGTACGTATATAAATGAATCGTGCTATCGCCTCACCTGATTAGCTTTCGAGTCATCATGTGTGTTTGTGTTTTTAGGTGGTATACATCTTAGACCAGGTTAAAGCGCTGGAGGAAGAGCTCTTGGTTAGACTGAGGCAACAAGGCTTGATGGTGAAGCCTCATATTCTTGTGGTGACCCGACTAATACCAGAGGCGCAAGGGACGACGTGTGATCAAGAACTTGAAGCCATTTACAACACCAAGCACTCTTTCATCTTGAGGGTGCCCTTTGTTACAGATTCCGGATCGGTTCTCCGCCAATGGGTGTCTCGTTTCGACGTCTTTCCTTATCTCAACCAATTTGCTCAGGCATGACTGAAATTCTCGTGGCTTCTTGGATCTTCATATACACGGATTGCAACTTAATTATCCACTTATATAATGTTGATCGTCTTATTGTTATGTACTTCTTTTTAGGATGCTAGTACCAAGATTCTTGAGCATATGGAGTCCAAGCCTGACCTCATAATCGGCAACTACACTGATGGAAATCTTGCAGCCTCTCTCGTTGCTGCGCAACTTGGAGTCACACAGGTATACATTGTCATCAATTAACCACTAAATTAACCTCATAAGGGTTGTTTTTTATCTGACAATTGATTGCTCTAACAGGGAACCATAGCTCACGCATTGGAGAAAACCAAGTACGAAGACTCCGACCTCAAATGGAGAGACCTGGACCAAAAGTACCACTTTTCCTGCCAATTCACCGCCGATCTGATCGCCATGAACGCCTCCGACTTCATCATCACCAGCACGTATCAAGAGATCGCAGGAAGGTATTGATCAATCAAATAAGCTCAAGATATAGATGCTGTTTTAGCATGAAACCATTGAAAGATGTGAAATTGATCGGTTGCATTGATTCTTCATGGAACGTACGTACATTGGATTGATGCAGCAAGGACAGGGCAGGACAATACGAAGCACATTCGGCGTTCACGATGCCAGGGAAGTGTCGAGTCGTCTCCGGCATCAATGTGTTCGATCCCAAGTTCAACATTGTCGCGCCTGGCGCTGACGAGTCCTTCTACTTCCCTTATCTCCACAAAGATAAGCGAATAAGGTCGTTTCATCCCGCCATCGAAGAGTTGCTCTATAGCAGGGAGCAAAATGAGGAGCACATGTAAGCAAACTATTCTTGATCACTTAATCAGTCAGGGCATTAGTGATCAGCTTAATTAGCTCTCACGTACTAATGGCTTGATTATGGGGATGCAGAGGGTACCTAGAAGACGATAGCAAGCCCATACTCTTCTCAATGGCAAGGCTAGACAAGGTGAAAAACATGACGTCACTGACCGAGTGGTACGCGACCAACCCACGTCTAAGACAGCTGGTGAACCTCGTCATCGTGGCAGGCGTCCTCGACTCCTCGAAATCGAAGGACCGGGAGGAGATCGACGAGATCGACAGGATGCATGATCTGATCAAAAAACACGCCCTGAAGGGGCAGTTCAGGTGGATAGCTGCCCAGACTGACCGAGCTCGTAACGGGGAGCTCTACCGCTGCATTGCCGACACACGAGGCGCCTTCGTGCAGCCGGCCCTGTATGAGGCGTTCGGCCTCACTGTGGTTGAGGCCATGAGCTGTGGCTTGCCCACGTTCGCCACGAATCAGGGCGGACCGTTGGAGATCATTGTCGATGGGGTTTCCGGGTTTCATATCGATCCAACAAACGGTGAGGCCTCGAGTGGGAAGATTGTGGAGTTCTTTGAGAGGTGTAAGGTGGATCCTCTGTGTTGGGAGACGGTTTCTATGGCTAGCCTCGACCGGATTAATGAATGGTAATGAATCAAAAAGATGGAGCATGGATTTCTGATACTGCTTATTTGATGATTCTTAGGTCAATATGCATGATTCTTGGAACACTGATTGATGTATGATGAATATATGCAGCTATACCTGGAAGATGTATGCACAAAGGGTGCTGAACATGAGCTCTCTCTATGGATTTTGGAGGCAATTAAATGGCCAAACGAAGAAAGCCAAGCAAAGATACATTCAAGTGTTGTACAATCTCCAATTCCGAACTTTGGTAAGACCCTATAAACACTAGTTCATGGTATGTCATGCTAAAAATGGAGGTCAAATCTTGATGAATTTTTCTGTACTTTTGCGCTTAAGGTGAGGAAGATGAACGTCCCGAGAGAAGAGACACAAGCTCCAAGGCTGCTGGGATCAACAGAACAGAATGTGGCCACAGAAGATCAACCTGCTCAAACGTACGGGATCAGATTGCTCGATCTTGATGGATCAGTTATAGTTAAGTGTGTGCTTAATTTGCTGACTGATATCGTGGTTATGTTCGTGGTCGTCTGCAGGGTTAAGGACGAAGTTTGTGGTGAAGATGGTCAAGTGCAAGAGGAGGGAAGGGAAGGGTATCTATCGAGCACTGGTGGGCTGATGGGCGTGTTCATGGCTCTGCTCTTTTTTATTCGTTACTTGAAGTATAAACTGTTGCCGTCTAATGATAATTAATAACTTTAAGACCACACTCGTTTGTAAATTGATTCCAGACTAGAACCAATTATATATAGTTTAAATGTGTTATATCTTTTAGCTATTTGGCGTTAAAATAATATACCCCTCGAAGTTGTCCGCCTTTTCTTTTTTTATGTTTCGATAAGATTGTCTATCTCTCAATCTTTTCATTTACACCCAATTTTTCTTACAATAATACCCCTACTCAATTTCAAATATTACTCCCACTATGCAACTTTCCCATCAATTTTATCACTTTTCTCTACAAAAATACAAAAATACCCTAAATTAATATCACATATTACCCCCATTATCCAAATTTCACATAACTTTATCACTTTTTTGTCTATACAAATACAAAAATACCCTTATCCTCTTTCAATATTACCCAAATTACCTTACTTTTCCACTTTTTCTTAAAAACAACAAAAATTTTCTTTATGGAGACGGAGGGAGTATACAGTTTTTCTAGCGCTTGAGCACCCAGGTCAGGGGTTCCAAAAAAGGAAAATTGAATTGAAATTAGGTAAATGTTAGGGGCGTTCCTCAAATGAGAGCCCTTGAAGGACTTTGAGGGACGCACACATGACACGTACTGATTGGTTTAAATTACACTCGTTGGATGCGAGTTGCGTGTCATGATTTGAACGGATAAGATTTAATAATAAAAATTAAATATAAAAACATAAATCTGGAGTTATTTACTTAATTTTATGTGTGTTTTTTTAAATGAATACAATTAAATTCTCTATCTATAGAAATCCATTTTATATAAGTTTTGCATAAAAGTTATAGATATAAAAAAACATGAATATAGTTAGTGTAATAATTTATATTTTTGGTAAAAAAATAATGATTCATATTGAAATCATATGTCCTCAATATATACACATATTTTTGAAATCCTTTTCAATAAAAAAACTAATATTTTTTTATATATAGGGTCATATTCCTATTTCAACCCACATAAAAATATTCCAACTCTTTCTTTCTATCTTTCCTTTATGAATCCAACTCATCCATTTAATTTTTTTGGAAATTTAATGGATCTCTTCACTGATCAACAAATAGCAAACACTTCGGATTATTTCTCTCCAACTCCAAATTTAGCCCAAACGAGTCCACCACTTGAAATTCCACAATATAGCACCCAATATGGCCATCATGTGGGGTTTAATGAGCCAACTCCATGCCAAGACACAACCAATCATAGGGAAGCTAGACCACTTGGAGTCCTCTTAAGGACATTGTTCTTATTAGTGCATGTTCAAATACAAGTAAGGATCCAATTGTAGGTAATGACATAAAATATTAGTGCATGGTCATATTATTTGAGAATGTATATACAAATTGACATAAAATATTAAAAGTTAAAAAAAATACGAGAGACCCAATAGGATTCTACTAATGGAAGTATGAAAACCCAATAGGTCTCTCAAAATAGACGAAAATGGGCTATGGGCGAGCAAAAATAGAGTAAATAGGCTACAAGGAAAAAAAATGAGGTCCCATAGACTTTTTTCCAATTTTGCCCCTACCTTTTTTTTAATTTACAAGATGACGTCATCATATGCCATTGATGACGTCAGCATCCCTTATCACCATCAAGCGTTGACCGACGTTGACCAGCGTTGACCAGCGTTGACCGGTGTTGACCGGCGTGGCATTAGTGATGACAAGTGACTTGTCATCAGATGACAAGCTACTTGTCATTAGATGACCAGCTACTTGTCATCAGTCCACGTACAAAAAACTTGTCATCAGTGATGACCAATTTAGATAAAACTCACCATTGACGACCTCAACTTGTCATCTGATGACAAGTTGAGGTAGAACCCATCATTCACGTAAAAAACTTGTCATCAGTGATGACCAATTAAGAAATTGACCTATGTGGATTTGAACCCAGATTATTGTCCATCAAGCACATTGCTCTACCATTTGAGCTAATATGCCATATTTATAAGTAGTATGTATACAAATTTAACAATGCAAAATAACACATGTCATCACCCCCACTAGTAAAACAAACTTGTCATCACCCAAAAACATACCCAAACCCATAAAATCATCCAAAAACCTTAAAACAAACATGTCATCACCCCCTGATCCGTAAAAGAACTTGTCATCACCAAAACACATTAAAAACGGACCTGTCATCGCCAAAACCCATAAAACGAACTTGTCATCACCCAGAACCATATAAAACAACTTGTCATCACCTAGAACCTTAAAACACACTTGTCATCAGTCAGATCCGTAGAACAAACTTAAATTCCTCAAAACTCATAAAAAATCACTTGTCATCACCTCAAATCATAAAATCGTCCCAAAAACCCTAAAATGAACTTGTCATCCAAAAAAACCACAAACTCAAAACCCCTAAACCCACAACAAAACTTGTCATCACTTAAATCCGAAACACAAACTTGTCATCCAAAAAATCCAAAAACATACCCAAACCCATAAAATCATCCAAAAAACCTTAAAACAAACCTGTCATCACCCCCAGAACCGTAAAACAACTTGTCATCACCAAAACACATTAAAAACGGACTTGTCATCGCCAAAACCCATAAAAGCGAACTTGGCATCACCCAGACCCATATAAAACAGCTTGTCATCACCCAGAACCTTAAAACGCACTTGTCATCAATCAGATCCGTAGAACAAACTTAAATTGCTCAAAACTCATAAAAAGTCACTTGTCATCACCCCAAATCATAAAATCGTCCCAAAAACCCTAAAATCAACTTGTCATCCAAAAAACCCACAAACTCAAAGCCCTTAAACCCACAAAACAACTTGTCATCACTTAAATCCGAAAAACAAACTTGCCATCCAAAAAATCCAAAAACCCCCCAAATCCAAAAACCCAAAAATCCAACCGGTTGGATCCGGCTCGTACGAGCCCAGATCCGGCTAGATCTCGCTCGTACGAGCCCAGATTCGGCTAGATCTCGCTCGTACGAGCCCAGATCCGGCTCGTACGTGCCCAGATCTGGCTAGATCCGGCTCGTACGAGCCCAGATCCGGCTAGATCCGGCTCGTACGAGCCCAAATCCGGGAGAGAGGGAGGAGAGGGAGAGAAAAAGAGGGCGACGAACCTGAAATTGACGGCGGTGGCGGCGGGCGGTGGGGTGGTGGTCGGAGAGGGCGGTGACAACGGTGGCGGCGACGGCGGTGGCATAGGTGGTCGGAGAGGGCGGTGAGATTGGGAGAGGGAGAGAAAAGAAAATGGAGAGGAGAGGGAGGAGGAGAGAGTGAGGAGAGGAGAGAGGGAGGAGAGAAAAAATGAGGAGGAGAGACAAAAAGTGGGATGAATTTGGGGGTTTTATAGAGAAGGAAAAGCCTATTTGCTTCATTAATTTTTTAGGGAGGTTAACCTCTTCAAACTCATCCCAAAACAACCCCCCTAACCCCATTCCCTCCTCAAAATAAAATAATTATAAATATAATATTAGTTTAATGGTGAAAAACCCAAAATATGGTGTCTAAGGACATATGATAAGCATACTAAAAACAGAAATTAAAACCCTAAAAAAAAAATAGTGAACTCATCATAAAAAAAATAAAATAAAATAAAATCTTAGATTTACAAAATCTTGTAATTATTACCCTCTTTTAGTGTACCCTTAAGGTACAGGGTAGAAAAACCCTTATATTAGTTATATATACACATACACTTGATGATATAATCTAATTGGTTATTTTGATTATAGACTCCACATTTATGTATATATTGAAAGAGTATATATCATTGAAATCAAATCTATAATGTTTCCTTAAGTATATAAATAATTAATCTTACTTTATACTAAATTGGAGATTAAAATAATAATATAGAATAACATATGTTAACTCCAAATATGTATATTATTAAATTAATAGTGGTAAATTGTATATTCTACGAATGTAAAATTATATATATATAAGATTTAGATTTAAACTTTTATTCCAAAAAACTATAAATTAATAACCGTTATTAGTATAAAATAAAGAAACTTATTGATAAAAACAAGTATTAAATCCTTATACAAAAATTATAATCCTACAAATCTTTATTCGATTAAAAGAATGTATTATGACAGATTTAATGTATCATTAAAATAAATCTTAAAAGAAGTATATATAAAATTTAAAGTAAGTTTTTAGTTAAATCTGGGACTAATACTAGTTAAGATAACTAAACCTAGAGGATCGAATTTCTACTTGCGTATTTCTGACTTTCCTGACGAAGAGCACTCCCTCCCTCTTTTGTGATGCCACCGGTCAACTTCAATTCACTGCTACCAGTCGTTTACTATTGTGCCGCCGTCGGTTGGTGGAGTGTTTGTTGGTGAAGGCTTGATCGTGAAAGGGATGCTGGTGGTTGGAATCTCACCGGAGAGGTGCGGCTATATTGGAAAGTCGGGCGAGCAGCAGAGGAGGACGGATAGCATAATCTGATTCATAATCTGGTTAGTTAACAATCTAACATTCATATTCCGCATCTTACACTTCATCGATCTTAACTTATTGAAGTTGCAAAGTACGTGATAATTTATAGCACGGGATCGATTATTGAAGCATCAAAACTTACACATAAATTAATCGAAAATGTTGCCCTCATCCATTCAACAATGCTACATAGTGTTATTTGGTAATGATTATTGAATCAAACATATACGTTTGTTTGACAAAGTTGGACATAGTTGTTGATCATATATTTTTTTTACGTAAAACGTTCATCACTTTAATTCACTAAAAATTTTGGGATATATTTTTTCACATAAAATATTCATCAATTTAATTTACTAAAATTTTAATGGTGATTTTCATACGTACACAACGGAACCAAAAACCCAACAATTGGTTCCACTAATCATAATCTTCCTCCTTCAAATCTCCAATACAGAGCACTATGGCCCGATTTATGCATCTGAGCAACTGATTGCATTGTCAAAGTGTTGGATCGATTCGAGTTTAGGCAACCATAAGAGGGTTCTTTCATCAAGAAGAAGGAGCAAAAAATTGATCGCAGATGACGCCTTTCTCGATCGAAAGAGGGAGGTACAAGGAAGAATAAGCCGAGATATGTGGAAGAAGAGAACAATTCCTTTGGGTTCCCTTTGAAGTTTGGGCATCTAGGATTTTGCCAAAATTTTGGGGCTAATTTGAGAGCAAAATTTCATAGTGTTGATGAGGGGCTATCTGATTAGGAATGCCTTATGGACGAGAAGGAGGGCGGCACAGGGTTCAAATTGGAGAAGACGACAACAGATGGATGGGGGCTCTCCTCGTCAAACAAGAAAGGAGGATAGAGGAGGTATGAATTGTGATAAAGTTCCCGGTTCCTTTGCTACGATACTCTCTAAAGAGCAACCTGAACATTTGGAACAAGAACACACCACAGTCGAGGAGACCATAAATGGTGGTGTTCAACTGAGAACCCCTGAAAAATTGAACCCGAATCCACTATGTTTGAGCAAACCTTAAATAATGTTGTGAAAGCCATCCAAGATAACTTATTCCATATGGAACTAAGCATAACATAAGGAAACTAAAAATGAAGCTTGATAAACTAATTCTGCATTGCAAGCTTGTCGTGAAGCTAAGAAGGAACTCAGGTGTTCATAGTAGTGCTTGTTATGAACACTTGATCTATCTATTATTTAATGCACTCAATATGATAGGTGGACCTCTACAACTAGGATCTGTAGTCTTATGGTTTAGACATATTATCTTAATAAGCTTGAATGCAGTGCGGATGGCCTATCTAGATTTCTTAGGGTTTATGGTGATGCAGGGTTAAGCTGCTGGATGCCCGATCTTCGACAAACAACAGCTCAAACAAGGGAGAGAAGGAACATTGGTAAAAAATGAGAAACAAGACACAAGAACAAGAACACAAAGAACAAGAACAGATTCAAGAACAAGGATAAAAGGAAGAAAAGAAGAACCACTTGAAACAACTAGAAGACCCTTGGTATTATTTCAACCAAGAACCATATAGAGATCAAGAGACCCGACCTTCTTGAACGGATAGGGAAGTAGAACCACTAAGCTGTAGTCGACACAAGAGGATTATTTCGCCCCGAGCACTGATGGACACGACACCTAGAGACCCTTCTTCATACAATCTCACACAATCAAGGACGGATCCTTGAAGCACGAGAAGGAGGCTTGTGGAAGCTGAAAAGCACCAACCTTCGATGAAGTCGACACAATCCAAGGCAAACCAAGCTGCAATTTAGAACACCAAGGTTCAAAGAGCTCAAAGCTCTCAACTCTCTCTAAGGAGAAGAAATCAGTTTTTACACACTTGTAAATGGAGGATGTCTTGTCTTAGCTGAGAGAAACAACTAACAAGGGGCTATTTATATGGCCTTACAATTCCAGAAAAGTAGCACAATTAATAATAACAAAAGATAGGTTGCAGCCCACATAAGCAACAACCCAAATCGTGTAATGCACAACCATGCTTTCAAAAGGTTTCTCGGGAGAGGCCGCTTAGCAATCTGCGCACATGGAGACGGCTGGGGCGTTTGCGACACAAATAAGGCATATTGCCTTTGGCGATGGTTCCTTGATGTGCACAACCTCTTTAGCCATGGTGTATCCGATGAAGCCATGCATCTCGCGTTGTAGCTTCTTGGCTCGAGCTCGGGTGAGTGGTCCATCGAAGAGTGTAGGCGCACCTGGGGGTGGTAGCCTAGATGGTCCGTCATCAACCTCCCCTTCTTGAAAAGGATTCGACCTCGAATCCAAGTCCTGATCAATGGCTAGGTACGGCATGAGATCAACCACATTTAAGGTGGCGCTTACTCCATATTCTCTGGGTAGTTCCAACTTGTATGCATTGTCTCCAATTCGTTGAAGAACCTTGAAAGGTCCATCTCCTCGTGGGGACAGCTTGCTCTTCCTTTGCTCCGAGAACCGCTCTTTTCTTAGGTGCACCCAAACTAGATCTCCGGGCTGGAATATCACTTGGCGCCTACCCTTGTTGGCTCGGTTGGCATTGTACTCGGCCTTTTGCTCCAGCTTGGCCCTAGTACGATCCTGAAATTCCTTGATGAACTGGACATGTTTTCCTGCATCAAAACTTTCTTTCTCCTTCATAGGATATGGGGTAAGATCTAAGGGGGTTAGTGGGTTAGTTCCATAAATACATTTAAATGGGGTTAACTTAGTAGCTGAGTGTTGAAGGGTTTCTTGAACAAATAAATTTGTATTCAAGACCCCGCTGCGTATAGCGATGTCAGGATCGTCCACGGGAGCGAGAGTAATGCTAAGTTTAATTGATAAACTACGAAAAGCAAAGAAAACAAGGGCAGAACAACTCAGGCTCGACCCAAAGAGGGTCGATCTCGACCCTAGGGGGGTCGATCCTGAGAGTAAAAGAGGCACGAACACACAAAATCACAAACAACTAACTCGAACACGACGGAGGGAGTCGGGATCAAGGCAAAAGATACGAATTTCAATCAATAAAAAAGGGCAAATCCTAGGGCTAGGGCTACAACAACAACAACCATACATGCTTTTAACAAGAATTCACAACTATCATGCCATCTAGATCATAGAAAAGTTAACTTTCGCAAACAATTCAAGTCATTCAATCAACTTTCGCAAATCAAACAACCTTCTACCTATCCTTCAACCTAGGAATATCAACTTTCGCAAATAATCCTATTAGATCTAATCAAGCAATTAACTTTTCACTTTCGCTATGGTCAATTACAATCTATGCCTTAATTTTCACCAAGGATTTAGCATAAGATAGATTAGATATGATCATCAAACACTCAAGTCATGAATTCAAGTTTTAAACAGGCATTATTGTGTTAGGTTTTTGCCCAACCCTAGAACTTAAGAGGACTACTCAAACATATCAAAGAGGGACAAGGACGAAGAAGAAGACATCATCAAAAACCAAACTAAAATTCAAATTAAACAAAAGATCAATCTTACAAACCTCAAACTTGTTCTCCAAGTCTTCTTCCTAACTCTCCAAGTCTTGATGATTAATTGATTGAATGATTCCTCCAAACTATAGGTTCAACCTCCTTTTATAGAAGAAAAGGAGTCCTAATCTAACTAGGAAACACTAAGAAAACACCTTCCTAAAATACGAACTAGGAAACTTCAACATGTAAATCCGGATAGGAGGAAGTCGGTCACGAGGTTCGACCCCCATAGGGTCGATATCGACCCCCTCAGGATCGATCCTGAGGCTTGTTTTCCTTGCGCTCCAAGTTTTGCAATGTTGCTCGAGCTCGACCTCCTTGGGCTCGATCTTGGGACTTTTTGCTTCACTTTTCTTCTTGCTTTGGATTCTCTTTAGCTCTTCTTCTTGGCTCTTCCACTTGAAATCTTCCTCCTAGCTCGTCCATCCTCTCCTAGCCTCGCTCCAAACTCGTCTTCAAGCTCCAAAACACCTACAAAATGACACAAATATGCGTAGTTTCCGAATCTCAAGGAAATACAAAAACTTATGCAAAAAGACTCAAAAACACAAGACTCAACTACGAAAAACAACTTAAACTAACCTATCTAGACCCTAAAAATCTACCTAAAATGCGGACATCAAAACACCCCATACTTAGACTTGCTTGTCCTCAAGCAATAATCATGCAAATCAAGACCAATAACACAATCTTCAAGCATAGCCCTTGTCAAAACATTTTAAACACAAGTGAAAAAGAAGACAAGTAATTTTGACGTCATCACATATGTATAAGTCTCAAGCTAGGCAACCACAATCCAACCTCACAAGGGATATAAATGTGTTTCTCTCTACTCTCATGTGTTTAGGCTTAACAAATCAACTCTCATCTCAATCTTTATGCAACATCTACTTTATCATTGAGACTTATATCACCAATCTCTCTACCTAGAGAAGTCAAAACACATCGATCTTCATAAGAACTTAGGCTCAATGAAAT